>OX637537.1:8019198-8644198 GCA_951800035.1 Linnaemya tessellans | reverse complement strand
TTGCAATTAAATTGTTTTTATCATATTTGTAATTGTTTATAAACTTAAAATCTAAAAAGGGGAAGAAATGTAGTGTAAGCTAGTGTTAAATATAAATAAGTATATTAATCCAACCTATGTTAATGATCATTATAAACGGTATCGTTATAACTCAACAAACAAACATATGTACGTCATTGATACGTCTTAACAACAGAACCAGTTCGTTAATGCATACATATTTATATCGGTACTTAAATTCTTTTGCTAAGAACAATTGTTACAATTAGCTCTTAAGATTATTTTGAAATTACTTTTGGCGATTCAATAAAGAACTTGTGAAGAATACACATCACTGATGTTAACATGTTATTGTTATAATACCCGTGTTACCGTTTGATTATTTTTCTTCATGTCCCATTTTTCTGAATTTTTTGTTCCATTATACCTAAGTCAAACTTATTTGGTTTGAATTTTATACTTAAGTACATGTGAACGTTTTTCCAATATTTTTTATTGGTAACTCAAGCCATAGCTTAAATTTGTATGTAGTAAGAATTTTAACGAACATTTATATTGCTATATTAAATTGAATTAAGATTCATAGGCTAATTGTTCGAAATTTGTTTTTTTAAATCTCAGAAAGACATGATAAATATTCCAAGGCACAAAGGAAAGTCAACATCAGTTTTATTCAACTTACACAGCAGAGCAGTTTTTAAGATCGTTTATTCGACATATTGGCTCAATTAAAACAAAAATAACAAACAAAAAGCACTAATTTAACTGAAAATTACTCAAAATTAGTTAAATTCTAAACTGCGCATTTGATCATGCTATGATCTTTGACAAAGTTGTTGTGCATGAGACGACGGAGGTTTCTAAGTTGGTGCGATTATTTTCCGATAGATGGCGCCACTGAAAATTATTTAAAAAGTATTGAATCGTAAGCTATGCATTTGATCATATGATGATGATCTTAAACAAAGTTGTTGTGTATGAGCCAGTTGGCCGACTGAAAATTAATCAAAATGTGTTGAATCGTACACTATGCATTTGATCATGTGTTGATCGGACATATACCATAGGTACATTTTAGGATTCATTATTTTACATACATCATTTCATTAATAACACTTGCTATAACTCATTCCAAAAAAACAATTAATTGCATATACATTTGTGTTATGTCTTTCCTTCAAAATTATTTTAGTTGGTGCCGCAGTAACGCGCACAGGGTACGGCGCGCGTTCCTGCGTATCCCCGTATATATATATATATATATATATATATATATATATATATATATATATATATACATATATATTTGACAGCGCATAGAGAATGGAACCCAAGGGTAAAAAAATCAATTTTCACTTTGTTTTTTTGATGTGGACACCATCGAATGAAACCGATCCCATGCTCAAAAGTGGTTTCCCTCCCAGAGATATGCGCGTTTTATGAAGTGATGGTACACCAAAGATACACGTATTAAAATCTTTAAAATGGCTCTCCTGATCAAAACCGGTTTTTATCCTTAGGTCCCTTTCTGTTTTGCGCGCCACATATACATACATATATATATATATATATATATATATATATATATATATATGTATGTATAGATATGTATATACATACATATATAAATATATATATATATATATATATATATATATATATATATATGTGTGTATATATATATACTAGAGTAACCCCGCCCGCGTTGCTGGACAATAAAATAACATACGTTTATGTCTTTGTATTAAAAATTTAATTTTCTAGAAACAATAGATATTTTCCTGACTCCGCTGTTGCCTGCTTTGATTGTCACGTTCAGTGTTACGTTCACAATCTCTTCTGTTTCGAACTTCATACTTTCTTCTCTTTGTTCTTAATTTTGATTTGATCTTGATGGTGCCATTCGTTGCCTTGCTAATTCATTACTTTCTAATCGCTCTTTTTCATCCTCATTAGATGTATTTAAACGTATTTGATGTATTTAAACGTATTTGATCTCGCTGTGGCGTATCGTCGGCCAATTTGTCAACTTCTTCGTCGCGGCATTGTTGAATAATTTGTTTAATTTTTTTTTGGTGCAAAAGATTTTAATTTTAACTGAAAGATTACAAATCAATAATTAAAAAAGGTCAATGCTCGCAGTTTTTTTTTTTTTTTAAATTTTATTCATGCAAATAGTTAATTTCAAAATTGAAAATGTCTCAGCGTCCATTAGGACATTATTGAGACGAGTTGACAATATATATAATATATATATATATATATATATATATATATATATATATATAAATTTTTTTTTATATATATATATACATAAGTAATAATTTAAATTAACTTCATTGTAAATAAGGAAAAAATTATGTTATATAACGATATATTTAATAAAGTATAATGCTTGCAAAATGGATGTTATATCAATAACAGTTCAAGATTTCCTAGATTGCTAAATATGAATTCTTTTGAAGAAGATTTAAAATGTGAAAGCACCTCAATGTTTTTTAGATTTTGACAATCTATAAACACGCAGAATTTAAATAAGTCAAATAACACGAGGAAGCAGAGCCTCATACCGACAAAATCTAATTTTCATAAGAAAAAAAAATCCATTTTATATAGGAAAAACACACCATCATTAAAGTACGCGTATAACGCACATTCGTAGAAATTTTTCGATGTTTTTTTTATAAACCATCAGTGAAAGTAAACCTATCCAACGCATTTACTCTTTTGAAGATCGGTTGAGTGGTTCTCGAGTTATAAAATCACGAACATAGGACAACTTATTTTTATATATATAGACATACATATATTATAAAATTTTTATTTGACATATTGTTGTCACAATACTATTTTAAATGAAATTTATTGGTTGGTGGTCAAGCAATGTCTATATGCATTTCATTGTTGCTTTACCAAATCATCAGTAGACTTTAACTACAGTTTTGAAAAGTTAAAAACCTCTTATCTTATGCACATACTTCTGAAAACCATCTTAGAGTTCACAATTTGTAAATTACAAACTATTTTCAAAAATCACAATATAATAAGCATAGTAGGCTTTGAAACTCATAAAAAACTAACCCAACAAATAAATTATATTCGATATGAATCTATTATATATTTCTACACCTGTTAATGCGGGATATTAGTATAATTCAGTTCAAACACTTTAATTTGAACTGTACTAATTTTTTATTTAGTCCTTTAAGCACTTGTAACTTAAAGGTTGATGGGTGCAATAATTTCAACAAAAGAGTTTTTATTACTGAACAATATTGTAAACTTTTATTGTTATATTTATACTAAAATTATTATAGAAAAATGCTGGCAAAGTAAAAATACAGAAATAAAATTGTATGAAAGTGAACAATCAATTAACGTTGCTGAAGCCAAAATTGCAATTAATGCAATTTTGTAATATGATATCCCTTTGTTAATATTTTTGACTTGTTGGCCAATCACATAAAAGAAAAATAACATTAACGGTATTAACTACGACAAATTGAATAAAAGGTGTGTTAATTCTTTCATTTGTTTTTTATTTTGGGTACCAAAATAAAAACAAATGTTGATGATGGATTGGGTGGAGTCGATAACTTAGGAACAGCCCTCGAAACACAGCGCCAACTACAACTACTCATGTCCAAATACGGGTTTCATTTACGAAAGTGGTGCGCTAACCACTCACAACTGCTTCAAAACATTCCTAATAACGATCAGGAAGTCAACCTAGATTTATCAACAGGGGAAAATGGTTACACAAAAACGTTAGGACTAGTATAGTTACCCAAAGACGATCTTCTTAAAATCAAGGTCAACTTGAACCCAATCAAAGTGGTGACTAAAAAAACAGTAACTTCTGATCTTGCAAGCATTTTCGACCCCCTCAGGCTACTGTGCCAGTGGTCGTCAAAGCAAAAATGTCCATCCAGGAATTATGGACCTTGAATCTGTCATGGGACAAAGCAGTGCCCTTAGAGTTTGATTCACGGTGGAGAAGTTTCCGAAATGATCTAAATGAACTTGAAAGATTTCAAACGCATCGACATATCTATAAAGGCACGATTCCTCGTAATACACAACTTCATGTTTTTACGGACGCTTCCGAAAAGGCATATGGAGCCGCAATATATGTTCGAACGTTTTTACCTGATAAAACACTGATAGTATATTTGCTATGTTCAAAATCCCGTATAGCACCTCTTAAGCAACAAACACTTCCACGATTGGAATTATGCGCTGCTCAGTTAGGAGCTAATTTAGCTGCAAAAGTAAGACTCGATCTGGAAATGAGTACAACACCAATATTCTATTGGACTGATTCAAGGATAGTCTTGGCGTGGATTAGCTACATACCTTTTTAGCAAATCGAATAGCTTCAATTCAAGAAACCTCAGTGCCGGAGCAATGGAGGCATGTTAGTTCGCAAAACAATCCTGCAGACATCATTTCCCGAGGACTGGATCCACACCAATTACAGCATACCCCTCAATGGGTGTATGGGCCATTCTTCCTTCATGGAGATGAGAAACATTGGCCTCCTACTTTTAATCTCAATGCTAATTTGCCGATCCCTGAACAAAAACCAAGGCCTTATAACTCCATGATTACTGTCTACGGCGAAAGCATCTTACGCAACATTGACCACAAAAATTGATTGAAAACTCTTCAACGAGTTATGGAATATACCCTACGTTTCATTAAAAACGCAAGAACCATGAAGGAAGACCGGCAGACACAGAAAACTCTTACGCCTATCGAACTTCACGATTCGCTTGCCATCATTGTGCGAATGATCCAACTTCAGGCGTTCAAGGAAGATATTCAGCAATTGAAAAAGGGAAAAGAATGTAGAGGGTCAAGTCAAATCAAAAACCTATCGCCATTTTTAGATGAACATAATATTTTAAGAGTGGGGGGCAGACTAGAAGCATCCACTTTATCTTTTACCGCCAAACATCCAATGCTACTTCCCTACAATGACCCTGTAAGCAAATTAATTTTTGAATCGGTCCATAAGGAAAATCAACACTGTGGTCCTTCAGCACTACTCGCAATCGTAAGACAACGCTTTTGGCCCATCAAGGGCAAATACATGGCACGGGAAACTGTTCACAAATGTGTCCAATGTGCACGATCGAAACCAAAACTTCTGAATCAAATCATTGGAAATCTACCAGAACGTAGAGTAACCCCAGCAAGGCCCTTCATAAACGCAGGTGTTGACTACTGTGGCCCAATATGGGTTCATTTCAAAACAAGAGGAAAACGACCACAGAAGGCGTACATTGCCGTTTTCTGTTGCTTTTCAACTAAAGCCGTTCATCTAGAATTAGTAACGGACCTAACAACCGACGCCTTCATTGGGGCTTTTAAAAGATTTATAAGCCGTAGGGGTCACTGTCAGCATCTGTATTGTGACAATGCTACTAATTTTGTGGGAGCTCGAAATCAAGTTTCAGAATTATCGACAGCTCTATTTGCGACCGCGGCTCAAGAAAAAATCCAGCGAGAGTGTGCCAGCAAAAGCATTAGTTTTCATTTTATTCCTCCACGGGCCCCACATTTCGGTGGATTGTGGGAAGCTGCAGTGAAATCCGCCAAGAAGTTATTGATCAAGGAAATAGCAAACGCAAATTTGACTTATGAAGAGATGGAAACGGTGATAATCGAGGTCGAAGCGATTCTCAACTCAAGACCAATAGCACCACTCCCCAGCAGTCCTAACGGCGAAGCTGCACTAACTCCTGGTCATTTTTTGATTGGTGAACCTCTCACTGCACAAGTTGATGCAATTGCTCAATCACCTTCAACTACCCTTGCAAAACGATGGGAATTGGTCTCACGAATTAAACATCAATTCTGGAAACGTTGGTCGCAGGAATATCTTAGTGAACTTCAGCAATGCAACAAATGGCAGATTAGTGCTCAAAATCTACAACCAGGAACTATTGTCATAATAAAGGATAACTCACCTGTCATGACATGGCGTCTCGGAAAGGTAATTGAAACATATCCTGGTCCAGACGGGGCCATCGGAACTGCCGCTGTCAAAACGTCCAGTGGTATAATTAAGCGAGCAATTCACTTATTAGCTCCCCTTCCCCTGGAGCCAACAACAACATCAGCAGTCAATGAAGTATCCGAGAACAACTCAATGCTCAAAAGAAGCAGTTCGCCCAACATCAACGAGCAAATTGCGCCACCAAATAAACGCTAAACTTTAAGCGCAATAGGTATGCTGATGCTCCTAACACTATTCCTCCCAATAGTCGTCTGTCAACAACCCTGGCTACATATTGAAAATATTGGTCAAGTGAAACCAATCATTTCGGAATGGAAGCTTCTCATTTATTTCGAACTGACACCATTCTATAAAGAGTTGCAGCTTTTAACCAATGGAACATCTGCCTTGCAAAAGGCTTGCAGAAGTCCGTCCCTTCTTAATCAATACGACGAACTAATGACCCATTTCCAAAAGATCCAGGACGAAATGGAGACTGGCCTTAAAATTCTTGCAAGACGAAAGAAAAGGGGCGCAATAGACATCGTTGGTAATATAGCGAATTCATTATTTGGAGTTCTTGATTCTAAATATGCCGAAGAACTGACTGATACCATTAACACTATGAAAACCAACGAAGCCATTCTATCCAATCTTTTGCGGAATCAAACATCGTTTCTTGACTCGACCCTGAATCTCATGAAGCAGTCCGAAACCCGAACACAAACTAACTTGGAGAAACTTAACTTCAGAATCAATAGATTAATGAACCTCACAACCAACAACAATACCCATCAAGCACAGATCATTTTATCCTTGAGCGTTCAGTTATTTATAATTGCGGATAATTTGCAGAAAATGCACGCCTCCATGATCAACTTGTTGGCTGACACTCATCATGGCCAAATAAGCCCTGTTTTACTGACTCCACAACAATTTTCTGGTGAAGTTGACAATATAAAGGCAACCCTTCCACCAGACCTAACATTGCCAGTCACAGATATCATTCATTTGTATGGCATAGTGCGAGCTCATACTGCAATTTCAAACCAGCACATTATTTGCACCTTGCGTATCCCGCTAGCACATCAAAATGACTATAATTTATTCTATATTACGCCAGTTCCACAGCTAGTAAATAATTCTTTAGTCGCTATTTCACCAACAACTAAGATACTGGCTCTCAGTGGTCATCGGGACGAATACTTCCCTATAAGTGAAATAAAACTTTTGGACTGCAATAAACTGGAGCACAATACCTTCTTGTGTCCAAACATTCAAGCCATCTATTCCAAAGATTCTCCTATATGCAGCTGTGAAATCCATTTGTTATAATATCCAGCAATCACGTATGGTATCAACTTTACAAAAAGAACCAGTGGCTGCTTGCAACTCAACGACATCTTAAATTGAGAACAGTATGCAAAGGGGAAAGTAGTTCTCAAGTAGTGGAAGGTACAGGTGTTCTCACTTTACCTGCTGGATGTACAGTGCAAAGCGATGGAATCAGCATATACGGTCATCAAACAATCACCTCCAGTCTATATCCATCATATACAAGCGCTGGGGTGCCCTTATCCAATCTTTTACAACGTATGAGCAACCTGACACAACCACTGCCATACTCTTCAGCCATTGAAAATATAACCCAACTGCAGGAAGAAGTGCATTTGCAACTGCAAAATATTCCAACACCAACAAACGTGACTAGTAATATACATAGTTTAACAACCAGCTATGTAGGACTGGCTCTAGTTTTAATCCTCATAATTATCCTGCTTATAAAACACATCCTGCAGAGAAACCACAAAGTGCTCCCCGCAGCTCCACAAGCGGCACCAAAGTCAAACTGGGATATCTCCGTAGACCCAACATCCTAACAAATTTTCTACATAAAGACTTGGAAATCGTTCAGCAACACTACCTAGTGACTTAAAGAAAAAAAAATTCCCTGGGGGCGCAATATGTTAATTCTTTCATTTGTTTTTTATTTTGGGTACCAAAATAAAAACAAATCTACATTGAATTAAATCGTTATAAAATGCATATTTTTAATTATTCCCACAGTCAGGTTTTAAGAATTATTATGTCAGCATAATTCTTGATTCACACGAAATTATAACATTCTTCATTTTACACGTGCTTATTTATATTACCATCCAGACAGTCAAGAAATTCAATATCTGTTTTTTCTACAACTGACTGGTGGGAAAAATAATTTGGCTGTTAAAATCACCTTTCAGACATTTGTGAAATACAATAAATGTTTTTGGCTAACGGTGGGAAAAGAATTTTGTAGTTTTTTAGATTTGTTATATTTTAAATTATATTTTAATTCACATATACATATATACATACATTTTATTTTGTTGCTAATTTTAAGTTGTTTCCCTAACTGTAATTTTTATTTAAATAAGATGAATTTTGAATAAAATTTTATGATTGACAACTTGCCCGTCATCCAAACCACACGTTCTCTTTACTTACGCAACTTGGTGAACTACCAAGTTTCGCCCAACAATATACATTTAATAAGAAATTTATTTCAGTGACTCGGTGAACTACCAAGTTACTTCAACTCTTCAGTTAAACGAGTCAAACGAGGCTCGTCTTAACAAGGTGTATTCATGTTGTTTTTATTATTAGTTTCTAACATTCTCTCCCACGTTGAACGGATGTTCAACAGAATTGCATTGTTTAAAAGAATTGATCTGTGAAGCATTTGTTGTCTAAACATCTAGATTGAACCTACTTAATTGGTTACGTGGCCTTGGTGTAGGTTTTATGTGGTGGGGTTGTTGTTCAACTGATTGCAGTTCGATGTCTTCTTCAGGATCTTTAATAGCTATTGTTGTGTGTGGGTTTTGTTTGCTTCTGCACACCTTACGTCGAACAGTTATTATGATGAGTGCTGACACGCTTAAACAAAGTGCAAGATAACCTATTGCATAGCTATGCTGCTGGTGGGACTTCAATTCATTGGGCAGGTCCAGTATGTTCTGTTCTTTGAGTGATTTTTGTAACGCTGATAGTTCGTTGATGCTGTCAAGGTATATACTTTCTAAGTGAGTTGAGTTCAATGGATTGACGGTTACGGGGTGTGTAATAATTTGCTGTGTTGATAAATCTGAGATGTTACCAAGGCTAGTATATGATGAGTTTATTGTACTTGAGATAGTTTGTCTCCCCTTAATAGTAGCAAATTCATGCTTCAGCATGATCCAGCGTGAGCAGGCCAGAGCCCTTTAAAGAAATATGAGTAATTTCTCTATTACACACGACTGTGGCCCAAAGATGGTGCTGTGGTAGCATATATCCATCGATTTCTTTTGTTGAGTGGTGTCCACTTAGTAGTAGTATTTTCTAGAGTACAAGTTGGTGCCGTTTTGTTATTGTACAAATTGATTTCACACTTGCACACTTCTGAACCATAATTGTAACGGGTCTGACTGTTGTGACACAAACATATGTTTTGTTTTATTACGTCGCAAGCGCTTAGATCTGCCTTTGTCATAAGAATGTATTGCTTGTGGGATGCTGTTATGCCCATCAATTCAGTACATGGTTTGATGGCTACCATGGTTTTGTTCAGCATGTTAGGTACAGGAAACAGCTGAAAATTTTTAAATTGTTCAGGTTCAAGCAACGGTAAAGTTATTTTGAATACTGCATGTTGTTGCGTAAATCTACCTTGAACCTTCATTAGTTTGAATAACTGTAGTAGTTCATCTTGTCCAGTTGTAGGAAGAGCGAGTGATGGTACTGCATGGAGTTTAATTTGTGCAATTTTATTTTGTAATTATAGAGGTGTTAGTAGTAATGGGCTGATTTTTCCATGATGTCTCAGATGTCGTAGGGAACTCGTGCTGTTGATTAAAATTGATGTTTCAGACCAATATGCAGCCAAATCATAGTATACAAAAATATTCCATTCAGTGGCTAAAATTTTAGTTTTACCAATTTCTTCAAAATGGATGCCTATTTTCATACCAACTTTTTCGGTTTTTATCGGTGTTCCAAGTGCCATTGGTAACAACAATAACATGGTTATTAATGCTAGAGTGAGATTGTTTAACAGTGTTTTCTTCCTTTTGGCACAAGGCTCCCCAGTTGGGTCACTAGGCTTCTCAGTTGAGTTATAAGTGCTGTTGTTAATGTTTAGATTGTTGTCATCAGAAGTGATGGTTTCTTCAGACTCTGGTTCGATGGGTAAAAAAGCGATTCGATGTATTGGGCGATTGAATAGTCCATTGGTTGTTTTGACTTCCACGACTCTGACCACATTATCATTACCAGGATAAATTTTGACTATTCTTGCTAAAGGCCATTTCATGACTGGTAAATTATCCTCCTTGTTTATCACCATATCATTAATTTTGAGGTTATCAAACTGCGCATTCCACTTGGGACGCTGCTGCAATTGATTCAAATATTCAGTGGACCATCTTTTCCAGAACTCTTGTTTGAGATGAGCCACGAGCTTCTAATGAGACAGTCTTGAAGCTTTTACTGTTGTTGCGTTGCTGTCGATTTGTGATACTTGTGCTTCGCCAATCAAAAAATGGCCAGGAGTCAGAGCTTCAAGGTCATTGGGGTCACTTGACATAGGAGTTAGTGGGCGAGAATTGAGTATCGCCTCGATTTCCACTATAATTGTTTACAGTTCTTCCTGAGTCAGTGATGTAGTTGCAACACTACGTAGTGACAGATGTTTTGCAGACTTTACCGCTGCTTCTCATAATCCACCAAAATGTGGTGCACGTGGTGGTATAAAATGGAAATTTATTCCTTTTGAGCTAGCGGTTGAGATAATTGATTCCTGCCCCTTGTCGGAATAAATACTGTTGGCCAGTTCTGCTAACTGGTTTTTTGCTCCTAAGAAGTTAGTTGCGTTGTCTGAATAAATATTTTGACAACGACCACAACGGCTAATGAATGTATTTAGAGCACCGATAAATGATTCAGTTGAATGATTAGTTACCAATTCAAGATGAGTAGCCTTTGTGACAAAACAACAAAATACGGCTGTATATGCTTTTGTTGGGTTTTTGCCTCTGACATTGTAATGGATCCAAAATGGTCAACTCCTGTATTAATGAAAGGGCGTGCTGGAGTAAGTCTAATCTGAGGTAGATTGCCCATTACTTGTTGGCATAATTGTGGACGTGCCCTGACACATCTGACGCATTTTTGTACAGTTGAGCGCGCCATAATTTTGCCCTTTATTGGCCAGAGTCGTTGTCATATTATGTTTAACAGTGCTTGTGGTCCACAATGCTTATTCTCTTCGTGGACCATTGTGAATAAAAGTTTTATAAGGGGGTCGTTGTACAGAACCAGGATTGGGTGTTTTGCGTCGTATGATAACGGTGATGCTTCCAATCGCCCTCCAACCCGTATGATATTTTTGCCATCTATGAATGGAGCCAGACTGATGATGGAGCTATTTTTTCGATTTCTTTGTTTTTTCGAAGCTGGTTGATTTCTGGTAAAAAGTCGGATCTTTGAATGGTTCTTATAATTGTATATAGTGCGTTATCCAGTTCAGCCGACGATAATGCCTTGTGTGTAGGACGCTGCTGTCTATTTATTCTTGAATTTTTTATGTATCTCAGGACATACCCCAATATTCTTTGCAGGGTCTTAAATGAGTTCCTATGTGGGATGTTGTATATGAACTCATTATTGGTAATGGTAACTGCTGAAATGTGTGGTGTCTTCCTTTTCTCGATATCATTAGGAATTGAAAGTTGGCTTAAAAATGGGGATGGCCACATTTCTTCTCGTCCGTGCAGGAAAAGTGGTCCATATAACCATAAGTTGCATTCCGAAAGTTTGTACGCTGGTAGACCTCTGGATAAGATGTCGGCTGGATTATCTTTCGATCGGATGTGGCGCCACTGGTTAATGATTGAATTTTGGAGACTCGATTAGCGACAAAAGTATGATACAAGGAGGATTGAGAGTTTATCCAAGAGAGTACTATTTCGGAGTCAGTCCAGAGACATACATGTAGATTTTTGATTTGAAGATCCATTTTAATTCTGTGCATGAGTTGAGCAGCCGTAACAGCAGCACAACTCTAGACGCGGCACTGTTTGTTGTTTCAATGGAGCGACCCGTGTCTTTGCGCAAAGTAATTGTACAATAACTCTTCGATCCTTAAGTGTTGCTCGGATATAGGCTACACCACCAAAAGCCTTTTCTGATGCGTCTGAGAAAATATGTAGTTCTGTTTTCTCTGCAAGTTCGGGGAATTTTAAAGTTGTCCAAGCTGTCTAAGTATTTTCTGAATTTCGTCCAGCTAACGTGATGTTCTTAGGGCAATGGTTCATCCCAATCTAGCTTTAGTTGCCACAAATGCTGAATAAACATTTTCGCCTTGATGACTACAGGTGCTAGTAGTCGAAGAGGATCCAACAATTTTGCAAGATCTGATGCCGCTGTCCGTCTTGTGACATTTTGCAAATGATTCACTTTTACCTTGACACAAAAGTGATCTGTCTTAGGCAGCCATAATAATCCCAACGTTTTTACGGCGCTAGCGTTGTTACTATTAAAATTTAAGTCCAGTTCCTGATCGCCCAGTGGAATATTTTTCAATAGTTGTGGGTTGTTTTCGCACCATTTTTTTAAATTGAAGCCATGACTTCGCAACACCGTAATAAGTTCATTCTGCGTTTGCAGTGCGATGCTGAGACTATCGGAGCCTCCAAGACCATCGTTCACGTAGAAATTATTTTTGAGCATTTGTGACCCATATGTATATTCTATCGAGCTCTCTTCAGCAATTTTTTGTAGGCACTTCGTAGCTAAATAAGGTGCTGCTCGAGTACCATATGTGACCGTATTGAGTTTGTAATAGTTAACAGGAAGTGATGGATTTTCTCTCCAGATTATTAACTGATACTGCTGATCGTCCTGATGAATCGCTATTTGTCTGTACATTTTCTCGATGTCGGTGGTGAATGCAAATTTTGGTAGTCGAAAACGCAGCAATATTGAGAACATTTCACTCTGGACGGTTGGCCCGGTACACATTAGGTCATTTAGTGAGTAACCTGACAATGTTTTTGCTGAAGCGTCAAATACTACTCTGAGTTTTTTTGTGGTGCTTTCTGGTTTCAAGACGTAGTGATGAGGAATGATATATCTAGGCTCCAATATGGTGTCGATATCTATCCTCTGCATGTGACCCAATTGTTCATACTCTCTCATAAACTGTATGTATAGTGATCGAATGTCTTCGTTTTTTTGGGGTCGACGCTCTAAGCCCACGAATCTATTGTATTCCATTGCATGGGATTCTACTAAAGCGGTTGGGTTTTCACGAAAAGGAAGGCTAACTACGAAACGACCATCTTTATTAGTGTATGTATGTTGGGTAAAATGTGCTTCACATTGTTTTTCTGACGGCGAAAGACCCCTTTCATTTCCTTCAATCTCATCCAATTTCCAAAGCTGCTCAATGGCTTCTTCCAATGACGTGGAGTCTCCAAATACTGCACACGTAGTTGCACATGACGGGTTACGAGGTAGATCTTTCCCGATTGTACCACCTACAATCCAACCAAGTATCATATTCTGGAGTGTTGGAAGGTCGTCAGCAAGGTGTATAGTGCCATTTTGGGTTAATTTGAAGAAAAATTCTGCTCCAAGCAACAAATCTATCTTCTCCTGCTGATAGAAATGAGGATCTGCCAAATGGATGTTGTTGGGAATGTTCCAAGTAGAAATGTCCACATGCTTATTTGGTTGTGGAAGAATTATGCTTGGTAGAACATATGCCTCAACGTTTGCAGAGAAGTTGTGATTCTTCGACTTCATCCCGATATATATATGCGATATTTTGACTTCTTTTGAGTTTCGGCAACGCCGTCAATACAGAGTGAAGTCTCAGATGGTGAAAGGGATAATTTTTGGCAAAGCCGTTTAGATGCAATGTTTACTTGTGATGCAGAGTCTAATATTGCTCTGAACTCATCTGATAGGCCATTTGAGGCTGTAATTATCACTTTTGCTGTTGCTAGCAAAACATAGCTCTGTCGGCCCGCAGCGACGTTCGTTGTTGCTGACGTAACTGCTGTTACTTCTGACGCAGGATTCTGTATATTTGGGTTTGTACACAACTGATTTGATGAATCCTTTATTGCTTTGGTAGTGCCTCTTTTTTCTAAGTGTAGCAATGTATTGTGTTTTTTGTTACATTTTCTGCAGCTACAGTGTTCGAAACATGATCATTCCCGAAACAGTTGACGCATAATCTGTACTGTTGTACCCATCGTAATCGTTCTGCTGCTGATAGTTGCAAAAATTTACTGCAGTGATATAGTTTGTGGTCACTGTTATTGCACGCTTTGCATGTGCTATTACCGGTTTTGCCGGATGTGATAATTGTTGATACCACTTTATGTATAGATTTTTCCTTTGGGCCGACTGCCTCCAAAGTTTGGAATTGAACTTCCAGGAATGATAAAAACTCAGTTATGGTTGTCACATCCCTTGGGTTTGTCAGTGATTGCATGTATCTGATATGAGTATTTTTATCGAGTTTTTTAATCAATATCTGTACGAGAATAGCATTCCAAGAGGATGTTGTGACACCCAAATTGTTTAGAGCGAGCAAGCATTCCTTGGTGGTGTCATGCAGAGCTTTAACAGACGATGCAGTTGATGTTCCAGACGGGTGGTTGAGTATTTTGTCCACCAAGTTAGCTACTAGAATTCTCTTGTTGCCGTAACGATCCTTTAATGTTTTCCAGGCAGCACTATAATTTGTGTCGGATAAAGAGAATTGACTGATTAGATGTTCAGCTTCTCCTGAGAAATTAATTTTTAAGTACCACATTTTCTGAATGGCGGAAATCGATTGTTTATCCACCATTTCGGAAAATAGGTCATGGAACTGGCGCCATTTTAAGTAATCGTCATTAAATTGGGGTATTGCGACTTTTGGTAAATGTACTGAGCTAGTATTGTCTCTTGCAGGTAGCGTCTCTCTATTCTTCGTGTGAGCACCATTTTGTTTTATTTTGTCAGCTTTAACAGAAAGATTGACCAGACTTATCTGCATTAAGTCATTTACATTGTCATATTGTTCCTGATTTAGGCCGCAAGCAGCTGGGTTGTTTAATTGATCATAAACTTCATCATGCAGCATCTCGATTCGATCCCATGGTCTTTTGATTGTACTGGTGTTTATTTCGAAACATTGTAGAGGATGGTCATCTGTATATGTTAGCCCCTTTAATAACCACCCGAGCGCACACAGACGGGCGTGTAACTTTCGCAGTGTACTGCTTGACGTTTCAATGTCAGGAGCTGCTTCAGTGATGCTGGATTTTCCGGATGCGAGGGCTTTAGCTACTGTTTTAGGGTGCTTCTCCGTTTGTGCTTTGACACGGTTAACTTCATTAGTAAACAACTTGATGTATTCGTCAACTATAGAGCTTATTTTGTCATAATAACTATCAGCAAAATAATCTAATTTCATTGGCTCGTCATCACAAGCGTCTCGTATTTGTATCTATTTATTTATTTAGTCTATGGATTAATCCTTACAGACTGATACAATTAAAACATAACAATGTTTCAGAAATGATAATTACATACATATATAAATGGAATCTAAGTATAAAGCTTTGTTTTAATAGTAACAAGACAAATTACAGCAAAAACAAAAAATATGGCTTTAACAAATGTCGATTTAACAAATTAAACATTTATTTATAATCAATTTTGTAATGAGTTAAGATGTAAAATTATATAATTTTTTACGATATCAATACTTTTGTTGAAATCGATACAAGGGTAAAGACTATTAAAATCACTGCAAATTCTCCGAAAGGGATCGAAGTTACTATAGTTTGTAGTGTAAAACTTAATTCTCAAGAAGCTATAATACCTTGTTGGACGATTGGGTATATTCAAGTTTATTTTGCTCAGGAGAAGTTGAGATGTGATGCAGCCGTTTATTAATTTCAGCAGAAAGGTAACATTTAGCATTTGCCGACGGCTCCTTAAGGTTGGAAGCTTAATAAGTCCTAGGCGTCTCTCGTAAGATGGTAATCTTATATTAGAGTTCCAAGGAAGACCACGAAGACAAAATAATAAGAATTGCACTTGTACTGACTCTATTTTATTTGAATGTGAAAGATATTGTGGGTCCCATACAACAGATCCGTATTCAAGTATTGGGCGAACTAAAGTAGTAAATAACATCTTGGTTGTATAAGGGTCAGAGAACTCCTTAGCCCAGCGTTTAATAAAACCCAGAACACCAGTAGCTTTGTTAATCGTCGAGGTATATGGCACCTGAAGTCCAATTTTTTATCTAAAATAACTCCCAAGTCATTAAATGAATCCACTAGGTCAAGAACAGCATTATTCATTTTATAGAGTCCATTGATTGGTGTTGATCTTGAGAAAATCATATATTTGCACTTTTTCACAATTAGGTCCATTTAATTATTAGCGCACCAAGCAGTTAAGTGTACAATGTCAGCTTGGAGACGCAACTGTTGATCAATAGAATCAAGCGATAAGAATAACTTTACGTCATCTGCATACATTAGTATATTTGAGTTTTCAACAACGGATGGAATATCATTAATAAATAAAGTAAATAAAAGTGGGCCGAGATGACTACCCTGAGGCACACCTGATATAACATTTATATCTGTAGAGAGCATATTGCGGAACTTGACACACTGCATTCTGTTCTTCAAATAAGATTCGATCCATTTTATTAGAGACGTTCCAAATCCAATTCGATCAAGCTTATGAATAAGTAAGTTGTGAGTCACCTTATCAAAGGATTTGTGATTTGTTGAATAAATAGGTCAATGGAGTGCTTAGTTAATGAGCACAGTATTTTAAAATACTACTGGAATACCATCAGGACCGGGAACATACGAAAGTTTTAGATTTTTCATATAAGTCAAAACAGTTTTCTGCTCAATACGGGGTACATTAAAATTCACTGATTCAAGGATATGGTAAGAATTCTCTTCGATATTGCTAAACGTAGACGATGAATAGGTTGATGCAAAAAAGTCAGCAAACACATTACTTATAACTTTATCATTTGAAGACTCACAATCTTTAAACTTCATAACAGAAGGGAAATCTGACACACGCCTCTTCGAATTGACAAACTTATAAAAAGATTTGGCATCATTTTTTAAATTATTTTTTACCCTGTTTAAATAAGCACTATAAGCCACTTGATTAGCAATGGTATATCCAGATCTTGCTGAGTACATAGAATAATTCAGTTGAGATGCATTTTGCTTATACTTTTTAAATAGTTTGCTCTTTCGGTTTTTAAGTCTTGAAAGTTGTTTAGTGTTCCAAGGTGGACTATGGCAGAGCGCAGGTAGTACTCTAGGTATTGAAGTGTAGTATCTGGTAAAATTTTTCGATACGTTTGTCTAAATCATTGCTATAAGATAATTCATTTAACTAGTCGATTTGAGAGAGTTCACGCTGAAGTTTAATGTAATTTGTTGATTTAAAACGAAAAATTTTATTTTGCTGAGATGTATTTGACCGTCGAAGAGGTTGGTAGATATAAGTTAATTCAATCGTAGGATGATAACTATCTTCAGGATTTGAAAGCGGGGGATGCTGCAATATCGAAAAGTCTGACGGTTCATTAACAAATACAAGGTCTAACAATTTATCAGAACTATTTGTGATGCAGTTGATTTGAAAAAGGCAGCACTCCAGTAAACCGTTAATGAAATACTGTGATAACTCCGAAGATTGAAAAGGTGACAAATAATTACAATCAGGCACAGATTTCCAGGACACATTTGGCAAATTAAAATCTCCCAGCACAAGTATAGGATCATTTGAATTTACTTTATCTGCAATAACATTTATAGCTTTTAGGTAATCCTCATAGATAGAATATTGCGAGTTAGGAGGAATATACAAGAAAATAATATACATAAGCTGTTTATGTATTTTCACTAATACGCATATAAACTCAATGTGCAAAAAATCATGCAGTATAATTTCTTCCGACGAAAACATAGCTGAGACAGCAATTAACACACCACCACCCGATTTTTTTACAATATTATTGGCTGTTTGACAACTTTCTCTATCTTTTCTGAAAATTTGGTATCTGGAACACATAATTTCGGTATTATTAATTTTACTATTAAGCCAGGTTTCAGTGAATGCTATAATATCGTTGTCATATCCAAAGCTGTTTCTGTAAATCGATGACAATTTTGAATTAATACCTCTGACATTTTGGTATAAAATAGATAATAGTTTTTTGAGTTGGGATGCACTAAATTAGGCAAGCGAGCATTATTATCATCTTTATAAATGAATTCACGTACTAAAGCATTCTTAGGCCAAAATTCTTGACTAACAATTTGCTGAAACAGTACCTCCTGTACAATTATTTTGAATGATGCTCTATTTCCAGAGTTTATTTTAAAAACGAGAATATCCTGTGGTGAGCAATTTTCCAATTTCCTTTGAATATACCATTTCATATCTTTAGCTTTTGTATCCGATGCGAAACGTGTAGCAAATATGGTTTTTTTCGGAGGAATCGTACGCAACTCCCTTGGGGCTGTTGACGTATCAGTTATATTTTGATTAAGAACTGTAGACGAGCTCGCTATTGAGGTTAAAGGGACTGGAGTTGAGACATCAAAATTACTTAATTGAGCGGGGCTTAGAGATTTTGAAGCATTAATTAGAGGCACGGCCGTTGATGAGTAGCTCAGAGCATTATTTATATCGTTGACATGAATAATGTTACCAACATTATCTGAGGCATTAGGCATAGTTGTTCTAGGAGGCGAATTTTTTGTTAAACTGGATCCGTCATTAATCGTATTGTTATCTTTATTCAACAACCTGGGGCTTTTGCGGCGAATTGTGGATGGTGATTGTAAACTATCTAAAGTTTTAAAGTCACTAAAAAGTTTTCCATATTCATTAATATGTTCAGTTAAATGACCAAGATTGTTCTGGATTTGCAGGAAATTGTTTTTAGTGCTCTGGAAGAATTTAAAAAATTCAACACTTACTTTCTGGCAACTATTACAACGCCAATGAACGTTTTTGTTTTTAGCTATTGACTCGCCCACTAAGCTATGAACCGTGACATAACCAACAGATTATCATTCTATCATCCGATCCTTCTAAAGTACATCCCTTTTTTAAGTATGCCATCTTGGGAATTAACGATGAAACAATCAAATATATGTATATAATTTTTAGTTTTTATAAATAATCCGATGCAATTACTTTTGCTCACTGGGTAGTGATAAATGGTAATGCAGTTTACAATTAACAACGAGGGGTATTGCAGTGAATAAGCAGTGATAATTCAACTGTCGTGCAGTATTGCCAGTATTATGATAGAATGAAACAGCTGTAGATATTTGCTTTTATATTATCTATCTATTTAGTTAGTCTTGCTTTGAGTAATTTTATGCAACAAGCACAAACAACCAAACTTCCAGTGAAATAATAAAAGAAATTAAATTTCAATTAACTTATAAAATCACTTTTTTGTGGAGGAAAACAACAGCGCAACTTGATACTTATAAGCCGCTTCGCACGATCTAACGATTTATGCAGGTATTTACACTTTGAGTACAGACTTTATTTCTGTGTCTGTTGCTTGAAATTCGTTCCAATACTCTTGCAGCTGCCGCAATCGTTCCTCAAAATAACCAACTGTTGCTTTTCTGTCGGATGAATCCTTCTTGAAGTTTCTTATGATCCTCTGGATTTCTTCACCAGTCTCTCTTTGGGCATCTAAAAGCTGTTCCATATTGGGCATGTTGAAAGTGAAGCAGGATTTAAATTTGTACTGATGTGTTGAAAATTCTTGTTTTTGGCTTGGTTAATACCGGTTGCCTTGCTCAACGTATTGCGTTCCCTTGTCACAGGACCACGTTGATCGTAATAATTTTTTTCTGAGTGGTTGATTTCTTTAAAGTCCCTTACCACTGGTGGGAGGAAACTTTTTAAAAGCCGGGGTCACCAAAAATGTTAATGCGGGATATTAGTATAATTCAGTTCAAACACTTTAATTTGAACTGTACTAATTTTTTATTTAGGTCTTTAAGCACTTGTAACTTAAAGGTTGGTGGGTGCAATAATTTAAACAAAAAAGTTTTTATTACTGAACAATACTGTAAACTTTTATTGTGATATTTATACTAAAATTATTATATTGGGTGTTTTTTATTGAGGTATAGAACTTTAAGTTGGCATCACTTTTTTAACTGGCGGCCATTTTGTCAGCTGTCAAGTGATTAATATTTAGTTTGGTTTGCCATTTCATCATGAACAGGTTGACAAAAGAACAACGCTTGCAAATCGTGCAAATTTATTTCGAAAATAATGGTTCAGTTCGCGAAGTTTACCGCAAGCTCCGTCCATTTTATGGTCGACATAATCGTCCATCAGAGCAATTAACTCGGTTAACAATGGATCGTTTTCGCACTACGTTTACTCTATGTGATAATACGCATCCGCAGAGACGTCGAACAGTGCGCAGTGGGCTGGTGGAGTCATTGGGCCATACTTCTTCCGAAATAATGCTGGAGAGTCAGTTACCGTTAATGGAGACCGGTATAGAGCCATGATAACCGACTATTTTGTTCCCGAATTGGATGGCATGAATGTGGATGAGTTGTGGTTCCAACAAGACGGCGCTAGATGCCACACAGCGCACGTCACAATCGATTTATTGAAGGAAACATTCGATGAGCGCATAATTTCGCGGAATGGACCTGTCAATTGGCCACCAAGATCGTTTGATTTGACACCATTGGATTATTTTCTTTGGGGATATGTGAAGTCGCTCGTCTACGCCAACAAACCAGAAACGTTAGGGGACTTGGAAGCCAACATTCGTGGCGCTATTGCCAACATACGGTCCCATATGCTCGAAAAAGTGGTTGAAAATTGGACCTGTAGAATTGGCTTTATTCGAGCCAGCCGTGGCGGCCACATGCCCGAAATCATATTTAAACATTAATGGCATAAAATTATCCTTCCAATAAAGCCAAATTGATGGACATTAAAACGATTTTCTTGTGTTTTATTTCAATTCGAAGCTCTATACCTTTAAAAAAACATCCTGTAGAAAAATGCTGACAAAGTAAAAATACAGAAATTAGCAACGTTAATTGAACAATCAATTAACGTTGCTAAAGACAAAATTGCAATTAATGCAATTTTGTAATATGATATCCCTTTGTTAATATTTTTGACTTGTTGGCCAATCACATAAAAGAAAAATAACATTAACGGTATTAACTACGACAAATTGAATAAAAGGTGAATTCATGTTGTTTTTATTATTAGTTTCTAACAACACCTTTATACAATCAGAAATCCATTGGATAACAAGAAAAGTATTTATAATGCAAAATAAAAAATAAAATCTAAATCAAACTGTTATGAAATTTTTATTTGACATATTGTTGTCACAATACTATTTTAAACGAAATTTATTTGTTGGTGGTCAAGCAATGTCTATGAGCATTTCATTGGTGCTTTACCAAATCATCAGTAGACTTTAACCACAGTTTTGAAAAGTTAAAAAGCTCTTATCTCTTATTTTAACTTTTCAAAACTGTGGTTAAAGTCTACTGGTGATTTGGTAAGGCACCAATGAAATGCATATAGACATTACTTGACCACCAACAAATAAATTTCATTTATATATATATATATATATATATATATATATATATATGAGTATAAGGTTGTGGACAAAAACGAGTGTCGAGTTTGGTCGTCACAATACCCTCCTTCTTCCGGCGGGGGGTTGTGTTTGGTGGCAACTACGGATTAAGGAGTAATATCCGAACGATTCCGGCCCGTGAGACAACTATCCGGTAACGTTGTTCGTTGACTAGTACTAACCATCTGAAGGCAGCCTTGGCTGGAGCCCGGTCGAGGTTCTCTTTCACCTTCGCCTGTACTGCCGCTGGGGCCTGATGCAAAGGGATTTCAACTGGCCCTGGAGCACCAATACCATCGGTAGGTTGAACGTCTTCCCGGGGGGTGGTGAGAGGTGTTCCGCGGTTGCGCCGTCTGAACTTAACTTTGCTGTAGGTACACGAAGGGATGCTTGCAGGCCAATCGGCTCCTGAGCACGTGGGGGACTGGTGTTGTAGAATGCGTGCAGGTGACTAAACTAGCCTCGCACTGGTGTGGTTGGGCTTTTTGTGTCTGTGGTGCTTGGTGGTGATCTCAGGGGGCTTGTGATCTCCCTTAGTGTGTAACTACCCCCACTGAAAGTCTAGGCATCTTGCGGATATGTTATCCCGGGTCGTAGATTCGTTTCCTTGACGAAAATTCAGGCGCGCCAGACCCTCTCATAACAGCGCATTCCCCAGTTCCGGAACTGTTGGTCTTCTACCGTGAACGCGCTCAGAACTGGCTTGGGGGTTGGTGTCGGTGGTCGAAAACTTTCGCTTTCCCAATCGAGTGCAGATGGGGACGTCGGTGGTAATGGGGACGGTGGCGTTTGGGCCCGTACCTCAAGAGTCCTCTCCTCCCCAACGGGCTTGTTTTGGCTGGATTGTCCAGCTTTTTAATGGCCTGTCCAGTTTCAAGCTAAAAAGAAATTTGTCCAGCTAAAAACAATTTTCCACAAAATGCTCTTAATATTTATTGCTGCTTTAAAATAATTTTTATAAATTTGCAATAATTTTTTTACTTCAAAGTACAAAAATATCTAGTAGCTTTTTTTGTTTTGTTTTTGTCTTTTTGGTATGATTTTTTGTTTTCGTTATTTAGTTTTAATTCTTAAATACATATCGCTCATATGCTGGAAAAAGTCATAATTAAAGTTTTAAATTTGCAAAGAAGTCAATGGGAAAACGAAAAATTATATTTCTCTCAAGAGCTGAATATGCAAGATTTTTACATAAATGTTTTACTTAAGATAAATATAGAAGCGATAAATAATTCTACATTAAAATAGGAAACCACTTTTTTGAGTTATGACGTTGTTGCAGCAAATGAGAGGTATGTCGATGTAATTAATAAAATAAACAAGTAACTTTTCGTGAAAATGTTATTTCAAAATGTCTAGCTTTTTTTTAATATCCAGCATTTTTAATTTGTAATGCTTGTCTACAATTTCAACCGGCAAATGTGCCACTGGTTGGAGCTAATCTTATGCCGATCTTACAATTTCTCGTAAGGGCACAAGGAGACTTATTATCATTAAGTAAAACTAAGGCAGTTGTTGCCAGTTTAGTTCTTCATACAACAATGTCTACTTTATTCTGGGATCACGCCAGTTTATATACAGCTTATGAAAATAATTCTTAACCTATTACATAATATTTTATTCGGTATCATGGAGTTTGATATTTTTAAATGACATACTTCTCATTTGACCAATCAGTGTGTAACACAAAGAAATGCATAGAGTTAATTTGACACCACCCAAATGTGTCAACAAAATGCATTGAACTTAAACGTATTTTACTCAAATGAATGCTAATAGTAAATGTTGATCGGTATGATATGTGTATGCATTGTAGACATGTGAGGTACACTACACCCTCACCCTTAAGAGAAAAATTACGAGTGATTTTTTTTACTTCCTCCATAATACCGTTACATACTTTTCTTATTGTTTTAGTTGGACTTTTTATTATTGATTTTTATTTTGGTTGGAATTAAAAAAAAATATATTTCTCTTATAGATTTAATTTGATTTTCTTATGATTATATTAAAATATATTAGAAAATAATTATAAAAATATTGTGATAAATTTGTGGTAAAATATAAAGTTAAATATGACATATATTTATAGTGTTTTAAAGGGTTTTAAGTTATTGTTGTGGTAGGTTTTTTCCATACCGTTATAATCTATGATTGTGTTAACACCGTTTATATCAATTATCCTAAATGGACCTTTGTATGGACCTTGATTCTTTCTTCTATTTTCTACTCTTACTAAAACTAAATCTCCTATTCTTAGATTCAACTCATTACTATTTCTATGTGTTAAGGCTCTTCTTTCTTTTGATTTTATTAGTAATTGTTTTGTTTTGTTTAAGGCAAATTGTAATCTGCGTAACTCTTGTACGTAGTCTTCATAGTTATAAATTTTTGTTTTGTTTTCTAAAGTGTCAGTTGGAAAGCATGGTAATTTTCCATATACTAATTCAAAAGGCGTGTAGCCCGTGTCTACATGTGGTGAAGTGTTATTAGCAAAAGTAAAATATGGAATCCACTTATCCCATTCATAATCATTTGATGTAGTTAACAAAAATTCATTTAGAACTCTATGGTTTCTTTCTATTGAGCCTAGTGTTTCATGGTGGTATGGTGTTGAAAATATTTGTTTAATGTTTAACAATGCACATACATTAAGCATTACTTCATTCATAAATTCTGTTCCTCTATCCGATTTAAGTACTTTAAATTGACCATATATCAAAAAAAAATTGCTCTACAAGTGTTTTTGCTGTCGTAACTGCATCTTTTGTCGGCATGGGGTGTGCTACGACAAATTTAGTCAACTCACATTGTATCGTCAGAATGTAGCGATAGTCGTTTGAAATTCGAAGTGGACCTACAGTGTCAATAGACCTCAAAACTATTGTTTGGAGTGTTTGTTATCGTAAGTGGTTCTTTTATGTGTTTTGTTTGTTTATTTTTATTACAACTTTCACAACATGATATAAATTTCTTTACCATCCTGTTCATGCCTTTCCAAATGTACCGTTGTTTCAATTTTATAATTGTTTTTCTTATTCCTAAGTGGCCTGCGTGTGTGGCATTGTGGAATTCATCAATCAGTTTTTATTTCAATATGTCATCTTTTATTTTCTTTGGGGCGTTGTATATTAATATTTTCAACTGAGGACTTTTCTTATTTATCTTTATTCTTTTATACGAGCTCTTAAATTCTTCTTTTGTATACATTCTAAATATTTCATCTTCACTAGCAAGTGCTAATTCCTTTATATTTGCTTTATTCATTTTAGATATCAGTTTCATCAGTATTGAATCTAGTTTCACTGATTTGTCACTGAATCTTGCTAGCTTATTATATTCATTATTTATATTTTGGGTATGCAACTTCTTCATGGTCGAAACTCGTTTCGATGAATTATCATTACATCCTATGTGCACAATATTCTTCTCAATATATATGTTTATATTTTCAATACTTTCAATTCTATCAATTTCATTAAACTGCAGTTTTCTTATATTTTTGACGTCGTTTATGGATGTACAATCCCATATTTGAAGTTGATCAGGCTTCTGAGGGTTGTCATTCTCCAAAACTGTTCCGTTTAAGCGCTTATTATTAATACTTTTTCCTTTATCTTTTATTATATTTTTCTCACCATCTAATTCCTTATTTTCCGTATTATTTAATTCTTTATTTGCCTCATTATTTCTCATCGCCCTCGTTGTTGCTAAAATTTTCGTCTCATTTATATCATTGTCTTTAGGTATCATTTGTCTTAAAATGTCTGTGTTAATCTCTATTCTTGACAGTGCGTCTGCGTTAGTGTTCATCTTGCCTTTCTTGTAAACAATTGAAAAATCGTAATCACTCAAATCTAGTCTAATACGTGTCATCTTTGATGATGGGTTTTTATGTGAAAACAATGAAATTAAAGGTCTGTGGTCTGTCACTACTATGAACTTTCTACCATACAGATACGGTCTAAAGAAATTTATACTCCAATGTATTGCCAAAAGTTCTTTTTCTATTACTGGCTTATTGATGTCATGCTTCTGCAGTGATTTACTAGCGTAAGAGATAGGTAAATCTTGACCTATTTCGCCTTGAGATAAAACTGCACCTAACGCGTAGTTAGAGGCGTCTGTTGTTAAAATGAAAGGTTTGTCAAAATCCGGGTATTGTAGTACCGGAGGATTCATCAACTTCTCTTTCAAATCATCAAAAGCATGCTGACATTTTTCTGTCCATACAAATTTTACTGATTTTTTTAATAAAGCATTCAGATCTTTAGCGATGTCTGCAAAATTTGGAATAAATTTTCTGTAGTAGTTACAGAATGCTACAAAACGTCTGACTTCGTCCGAGTCCTTTGGTGTTGGATAATTTTTGATTACCTCATATTTTGATGGGTCAGTCTTTACACCGTCCTTTGTTATTAAGTGTCCTAAATAAATTACTTCTGATCTCAAGAAACAACATTTCTTGGGATTAAGCTTTAAATTATATTTCTGTAGTCTGTCTAAAACCTTTACCAAACTTTGGTTATGATAATTCAAACTGCATCCGTACACGATTATATCATCTACATAGAGAAATGCTTCAGATTCCAGTCCTGAGAGTGCAATCGTTAGCATTCTCTGAAAACTATTTGATGAGATTTTTAATCCGAATGGCAGTCGTTTGAATTGGTAATGTCCTTGTGGTGTAGAAAATGCTGTCAATGGTCTTGAGTCTTTGTCTAATTTAATTTGGTGAAAAGAGCTTGTCATGTCTAGTGTTGAAAACCATTTAGCTCTACCTAGTTTATCTAAAATGTCTTCCAGTCGTGTTAGTGGGAATTTGTCGTTCACTATTCTGTCGTTCATTTTTCTAAAATCCACTACTAGTCTCCATTTCCTTCTGTCTTCTGCGCCTTTCTTTGGCACAAGCAATAAGGGTGCATTGTAGGGACTTACCGAAGGTTCTATTATGTCGTCACCAAGCATTTTATGTACTTGTTCATTTATTATGTCAGTGTGCGAGTGAGGTAGTCTATAGTTTTTTATATAAACTGGAGTATTGTCCGAAGTCGTGATTTTTTGATTGTAAAAATTGTTTACTGTCAGTTTTTCGTTTTCGAGGTGAAATACATTATGATATTTCCTAAAAATGTTTATTAACTCTGTTTTTGCATAGTCATCATTGCAATCTATTTGTAAGTCTTTCAGTACATGTTCAAAACGTTTAGTATTTATGTCAGTATTGTAATTTAATATATCGTAGTTTTTCAGGGGTTCAGTTTGTAGTTTAATGCCCTTTAAAATTATTTCATCGTTTGTTGTGTTCAAAAACTTTAAATGTGTCATTCCACTTTTGGGTGCTATCGAATTACTCAAAAATACACCTGGTTTTAATTCGTCATTGAAAATCACGCTGTCTTCATTTAAATTAAGTTTAACTGCATGTATGCTTTCTGTTCTTGGAGGTATTTTTATTAATAACGATGCAAATGTTTTTGCATACATTGGAAGTATTCTAGTTGTATCGTTTATGTACATAGAAATTGTAAATGTTTCATAATCTATTTTACATAGATATTTCTTTAAGAAATCTCTGCCTAATATACCATCTGTTTCTATTGGGAAATCTGAATTAACTAAGTGAAATGAATGACTTGTTGTCTCACCGGATAATGTTATGTCCAATTTTATAGTGCCAAGAGATTGGATATCTTCTGTAGTTATACCAGTTAATTTATATTTTTCTTCGGAGTCTAAAGGTTCATCATCGAAATCAGTTCGCATACGACAAAGTGATATGTCGGCTCCAGTGTCGATGAGAAATGTTAATTGTTTATTTTTGAATGTTGCTGTTATAAAATTGGTATTATTATTGGTTATTTTGCAAATTTTTAATTCTGGCTGTCCGGAATAGATACCTATCCCGAGCCTTGCCCGTTTTCCGAACATTACATTGAGTATATTTGTCTATTGTTATTGTTTCCATGTCTATTATTTCTACCTCTATTTGAGTTGTTGTTATTATTAAATCCGTTGTTTCTGTTAGAATTGTCATATGAATTGTTATTATTATTATTATATCTATTATTTCTATTGTAGTTATTTCTATTATTGTTGTTGTTAGAATTGTAATTATTCCTGTTGTTGTTTATGTTGAAATTACTTCTCTTGTCCGTCCGATTATTGTTGTTCCTGTATCTATTGTTATTGGAATTGTTGAGTTGTCTGTTTTGTACTCTATTGTTCTGTTGTGGGTATTGTGTTCTAAAATAAAGGATTGAATTTTGATTGGCTACTTTTTCGCTTTCTAACTGCAATGCGAGTTCACTAGCCTGTTGCAAATTTTCTGGTCGAGCAGCATATATGGTTGCTTTGTAAGATTCGTTCAGACCTTTTTTAAAAGTTTCTAACGCTAACTTATTGTTTAATTTAATTATAACCCTTTTTCTGGCTCTGATACTTGGGTTCCTAACTCGGCAATTCCCAATTTGTTTAACTTATCTATTATTCCAGTGGTTTTCTCAGAAAATGAGTTTATCGACATTTTTCCTTGGAACAATATGCTTAATCTATTTTGTAGTTCAGGAATTGTCTCTCTACTCTTATATCTATTTTCTAATAATATTTTCAGTTCTTCAAAATTTTCCGGTTTAGCATATATTTCTAGTGTTTGCGTGTGTGGTATAAAATTTATGAAATAAAATAAAAACACAGTATTTTAATTAAAATTTGTGATGAATTCCTTTATTTTTTCCAATTCTTTGTTACCTTGAATAGCTAGAAGTGGTTCCGAGAAAGTTCACAAATCAAGTGCTATAACTAGTAAAAATTGAAGATGGCGAAGACAATGTTTAACCTACCCGTTAGCGGTTTACTCGTTGGAATCCAAGAAAATATTCCAGCCAAACAATGTTGATAATAAAGGAATAATATTTGGATCCCAACAGAGAATTCCAATAAAATACATAGACGGAAAACTAATAAGTTAATAATATAAACAAAGATATCAAACTTAAAATTCAGCTTAAACATTGCCGGCTACCTTGCAGGAACATAGTTACATGCAAGACAGTGATTTTTAAGTATAAATAATAAAGGAAATACTTCGCTATAATACAAGGTATATCTATATATATTTTTTCATAATACAAATGCGAATGGTTTTTACGACAGATCCATCAACTGAGTTTTGCGGCATGGTTTTCAGCAGATCCATAAACTGAATATGGTTTTTACCACAGACCCATAAACTGAACCCGTGCGGGATGGTTTTGATCAGAGCCATGAACTGTGTTCAAAAACGATATTAAAACGGGAATTGGCCAAAAATGACCCACCCGAATATCGTGTGTTGAGCCATCAGACAACCCGGACTCGTCGTTGATTGGCCTGTAAATACTTGGGCAACTACTTCTGGCCCCAAAACCAGTGCCACCTGACCGGAGTGGTAAAATGTGGGGTCCGCCAACTTGAAATCAGGAAATTGATTTCCAATTGTTGGCGATAAGTCTTCGACGGGCGTTTTCACACCACGCATCGCAGAAACTTTAGCGGTTAATGAAATCCGCTTTAATGGGTCATAAATCGATTCAACATTCACACGACAATATGAATCTACAACAGGAATCATTAACCGCTGCACCAAATGTTGGCAAATATAGCTGTGGCTGCAGCAAAGGTCAATGACTCCCCGCAATTGAATCTTTTTATTCCCCATGCGCAATTTCACCTGAAATGTTGGTGAGAACGCTATCACGTGGCGAAGAGGCAGCATAGGCCCAGCCGACGTGCTTGGGAGCGGCCGTGAAGACGCAGGCACTGGCTTCGATTTGATGGTGGAGGATTTTTTATCTTTCGCACCCGGAGAATGCAGCAGGGTGTTATGTTCACCCTGACATCTATTACACTTCCGAGTGCTAGAACAATCTTTCCTTGTGTGGTGTTCTGACAAACAGCGCGAGCAGTAACCAAAGGTAAGGATATGCCGCAATTTTTTGTCATGGGCCAAGCGTTTGAAGCGAAGGCACCCTCGTAAGGGATGCGATTTCTTGCAAAGTTTGCATTGCTTGGCCTCAACCTTTTCGACGACTTTCGGCGACGTCGACGAGTCGGAGTTGTCAATGGACTGGCGTTTGATGGCGACTTCAATGGTATTTGTCGAAGTGGCAGGACCATCCGCCTTGGAAATGACCGCAGAAACCCCTTCAGACAGCGGTGCCTCCAATGATGGGCCCGATACCTCCATCGCCTCTTCGTATTCCTCCAGCAATACAGCTTCCGAAAAAATGGGTAAAGCGTCCATATTACTAGGAAATAATGAAGTTTAGTAAATACGATAAAATTAGGTGGTCAAAATGACCAGTTTTGTGATTGGTCGTCTAACAATCCCATTTTGTGTTCGAACGTCGGCGACGCGAACATGATCATCAGTACCTGGATACGTTTTCACGACCCGACCTAACTTCCAGGCAGTGGGCGAAAGTTGCTCATGACGAATAGCAACTAAATCATTTACAGCTATATCACGCTCAGGAAATTTCCATTTATAACGTTTATGCAAATTCTGTAAATATTCTTCTTTCCATCGGCGACAGAAATCATGCGTAAGTGCCTTAACTTTGCGGTATCTATTTATCAAACCTATTGCTGACTCATATATTGAAGGTTCAGGGGGCGCCAATATTGGCCCGCCTATCAAAAAATGACCCGGTGTAAGAGCCACTGGCTCATTAGGACCATCCGACATAGGACATAGTGGGCGCGAATTTAGGCACGCCTCTATTCTCGCGAGCACAGTCGAAAGCTCCTCAAATGTATACTTAACAGATTGAGCCTTCTTGCGAAAATGATGTTTAAAACTTTTGACAGCTGCCTCCCAGAGTCCCCCCATATGGGGCGCACCAGCTGGGATAAACCGCCACGAAAGACCCTGAACTCCAAATGTTGAACACATACGAGCCTGACTTTCCTTCAAAAAAGTGCGAAAATCTTTTTCAATCTCACGAGAAGCACCTACGAAATTTGTGCCATTGTCAGAAAATACTGTTTGTGGACAACCTCGCCTAGCAATAAAACGATGAAAAGCAGCCAAGAAGGCATCCGACGACAAATCCGTCGTAGCTTCTAAATGGACTGCTTTGGTGGAGAAGTAAACAAAGATACAGACATAGGCTTTTGTTATTCGACAAGATCGACCGGTAAAACTTCTCAGGTCAAAGGGACCTGCGAAATCCACGCCAGTAGTGGTAAAAGGACGATTTAAAGTAGTTCGCTCTGGAGGAAGTGCCGCCATGATCTGATTGCATGTGCGTTTCCTATCCAAAATGCAACGTTTGCAGCGGTTCACTACAGTGCGAACCTACACCTTGAGCCGTGGGACTCAATATTCAACGCGTATAATCCGCAGCATCAGCTGATTCCCGCCATGAATCGAAATCATATGTACAAACTCTGACAACAAAATCGTAAACCTACTTGAATATGGTAGAATAATTGGATGTTTTTCAGTGTAGGATAAAGAGGGAGATTTCACCAAACGACCATTCAACCTCATTACTCCATTGCTGTCCAAAAAGGGATTAAGGGACTGTAACGAACTTTTTGCGGAAATCGATTTTTTCAACAGAAGACATTCATATTCCTCAGGATAATGAACTTTTTGAGCCAAAATCGCCAATCCCAATTTCACCTTCGATATTTCCTCACTTGACATCATTGTCGACTCAAAAGTATACTTGCCCCTATGTGCAGAATGTGTCCGATAGTAAAAACGAAACAAATATGATATCACTCTGAGAGCACGATCAAGCTTAGAGAATCTATTCAACACATCTTTGAAATCTGAAAAGAACACTGCAAGCGTCTTAACAGCTCTGGCCTCGATATCTGTGTCCATAGGCGAAAGATCCTCTATGGTCCAATTAGACTTAGCATTACGCAGCCACGTCGGTCCATGCCACCAGAGATCACTTCCCGCCAGATCCGAAGGTGAAACTCCTCTACTAGCTAAATACGCTGGATTATCTTCCGAGCTAACATGATACCAGTTCTCCTGAATTCTGCACACTCTATTAGCAACAAACGTTGTCCAACTACTTGGCATTTTCCTCAACGAACAAAGCACAATAGTAGAATCGGTCCAACAATACACCTGTCTGATTGGAACACCAATTTCGCTACTCACTGTTTTTAAAAGCTTTGAAGCCAAAACTGCTTCACAAAGTTCCAGCCGAGGCAAAGAAATAGATTTAATAGGAGCGACTTTCGTTTTACAAGACAGTAAATGTGCATAAATTTGGCCAAATGCTTCAATGCGAATATAAATTGCCCCCCTCGTATGCTTTTTCCGAGGCGTCGGAAAAAACATGAATTTCCGCTACAGTATCTGGAGAATAATGTACCCGTCGCGGCATCCGAATACTGTTCACATCCTTATAAAAATCAACGAATTTTCTCCATTCCCTTTCCGTTGACGAGAGCAAGAAATCATCCCAATCAATATTGTCGAGCCAAATCTTCTGCATAATCATCTTTGCGGCAACAATTACCGGAGCTAACCAACCAACAGGATCAAATAACTTTGCAATCGTAGACAAAACCTCTCTTTTTGTATACCTAGACCTTTCAATAATGGGCTCCACTTTGAAATAAAATGAATCCAACAAAGCATTCCACTGAATACCCAGTGTCTTCAAACTACTAGACTCCACATAGGTCAAAAGCTTTGAATCCACCAAGTAATCTGGCGATAAATCATAAAAAATTTTGATTTCATTTGATGTCCATTTGCTCAATTCAAATTTAGCTGAAGACAAAACAGTTCTTAATTCAACCCGGGCCCTCAAAGCACACGAAATATCGTGAGCCCCAGTCAATACGTCGTCAACGTACATATCCTTGCATAAAATATCAGCAGCAAGGGGGTACTCAGCCTCCGAATCCCCTGCCAACTGTAACAATGTCCTTATGGCTAAGTTGGGAGCGCAGTTGACACCAAACGTCACTGTCTGTAACTCATACGTCATTACCTCTGCCACGGGAGAAGATCGAAAAAGAATACGCTGAAATGGCGTATGAGCGGGATCGAGACGAATTTGTCTGTACATCTGAGTGATCTCGCAGTTAAATACATATCGAAAGAGCCTCCAACGCAAAATCAACAGAACTAGATCTGATTGTAAAGTGGTCCCCACATAGAGGCAATCATTTAGACTATTTCCATTAGAGGTTCTGTTCGATGCATTAAACACCACACGCAATTTTGTGGTCTTCCTGTCAGGCTTAATCACTGGGTGATGAGGAAGGTAACACGAAAGAGAAGGTTTAGCAAAATTATCCGATACAGGCTTCATATGACCTAAAGTTAAATATTCTTCAACCACATCATCATATAATTCCTTGACATCAGGTTTACGCAACAAAGAGGACTCATTTCTCAAGAATTGTGCCATGACATTCTGTTTCGAAAAGCCTAAACTGATAGAATGAGGAAATTCCGGCTTAAAAGGTAGCGTCACTACATAACGACCGTCGGAGTCGCGCCGCGTCGTTTTCCTATAATTATCCTCACAAAATTTATCCATCGGTGAAACAATTTTCCTTTTAGGAGTTTCTTCAAGTTCCCAGAAGCGAAGAAGATTTCTATTTAAATTGTCTTCCAGAGACGCTTCTATTGTGGTCGAATAAGTCTGAACGCGTGATTCCTGAACAGATCCTGTAACAATCCATTAGAATACGGTCCGTTGCGCCACCAAAGATCCAAAAATATCACGATTAATTTCGCCTAAAAGAATCTGTGGATACAAATCAGCGCCTAAAAGTACATCAACAGGCCGAGTTTGGTAAAAACGAGGGTCTGCTAGCTGTAAATTCGAAAAACTATTACGATAACTAGAGCCTACAATGAACGAAGGCAGATGGCCTGATATATTAGGTAGTACCAGGGCCATGGTTTTCAATAGGATAGATGAATCTAAGGGAGAACCAATTTTCAAACTACAAACTTTTCTAGTAGTGGCAGAAAGAGTTTGATTAATTCCTGAAACTCTGACATTCGTAGAATGTGCAAATAGTTTCAAGCGATTCTGTAAATGCTCAGAGATGAAAGATGACTCTGAAGCGAGGTCAATCATGGCTCGAGCTGGGTAAGTCATACCATTGTGAACAATATTCACCATAGCTGTTCCCAGAAGCACTTTTCGGTTCTGAGAGACATGAAATACCTGTCGAGTAGGATTACTGCTCGAAGATATGCCACTCGATGTAGAAGGCAGGGAGTAATCTACTTGAGCATTCAGGGCCAAATTGCCAGACGTGGTAGCAAAATTATCCCTAGGTGCAACTTCCGAGGTAGCATTATCTCGATGTAATAAAGTATGATGCCTTTTATTGCAAATACTGCAATTGAAAGCACTCTTGCAATTCTTTACTTCATGTTCACGTGATAAGCAATTCACACAACAATGAAATTTTTTCACCTTTGAAAATCTTTCCGAAATTGAAGAATTCTTGAACCGCTTACATCCTCTCAAGAGGTGTCCTGAATTCCGACATATAATACAAGACGTAGAAGCAGAAGTAGAATTTACAACATGAGCCCTGACCCTGTGACCCGAATTTTTTACAGATTGCTGCGAACTTTTAAGATCATGAACACACTCCAAAGTCTGAATCCTTTCCGTCAGAAATTCATCGAAACTTTTCCACGAGGACAAGCGTTGAATCGAAAGGAAAATTAAAATAGGATCCCAATTATCTGTTGAAACTTTGTAAATAGAAAGCGATGTGAGACAATTATTAATACCGCGCTGCAAAGTTTTTAAACCGGCACTAGATTCCTTATCAACGGAGGGAAGGTTAAATAATAATTTCAATTGGTTATTAACCAACATACGAGGATTTTCATATGCCTCCTTAAGGTTTCGCCAAGCAACATCAAACCCCTCGTTACTTAACGGGCACTTAGACACGATTTCATTCGCTTCACCGGCGGTTTTACGTATTAAATAGCAAAGACGTTCTATATTACTAAGACGCGAACTATTTATATATATGGCTGTAAATAAATTTCTAAATGCAGGCCATGATATATAATCTCCTTCAAATGTTTTTACATCACAAGGAGGTAGTGTTAAATTATGTTCTGAGTTGCCCAAGTTTGAGTTTTTAACAGAAGATTCATTTATTTTTGGCGTATTAACTTCTAAATATTGAGACTTTTCATTAATCAAGGCTAAACAATTTAGGTAAGCCATATAAGTACTCTGATATTTAGAAGCAGCCACATTTACATCTTCAGAGTTCACTTTGGTATTATCGTCAACATAGTCGACCCACCCTTCATATGCATCCTTAACTTTTTCCCATAAATTCTTTAATTCGTCGCGTTGAATTTGTAGCGTAAAAATCGTATGGAAATCCTCATGACAGTCATTAAAATTTGCTGCGAATTTAATGAGGGAATCCGATACGCGCGTAAATTTATTTAAATATTTATTCGCCATGATTTATTTTTGAATATATAAATTAGTCGCAAATTTATGGGAGAAAATTAATGCACACACGATATAATATCAAAGTGACCAACGGTAGGGTGTATACCAAATAAAGTAAAAAGAACAAGATGAACAAATAAACAACTTTGTAATTACAAATTAAGCAAAAAGACACTCACACTTGTTGTTGCACTCCGTTATAATAATATATAAATTATAATAAATATTATTTAATTTAATTGAAATAATTTAACACTCAGTAATTTAAGATAGAAAGTGCAAATATTTTATAAAAAAAAATTATTTTTATTTGCAATTCCGTCCGTCCACGTAAATAAAACCACAGAAGATTTGTTTCGTATCGACCGAAAATTAATTAAAACAAACGTCAAAAATAATGGTTAATTATCTCTACTAATGAGGGATGAAACGCGATCAATCACAAAAACAATTTATGCATATAATTATATATGTATATACAAGTGTATAATATGTATGTATGTGTGTACTTTATTTCTTTTATTACCTTACACACTTTTTTTTTCACTTTAACACAATTAAAATAAGAACTTATTTTACGCACCTTGAATTTAAATGTTCGAAATTTTCCAAATAAACGAAGAATATTTTGGTGGTTTGGATGGATTCTCAACGATGAAATTCCTTGATGCAAGTGAGAAAAAGAAAATACGATGAGTTAATTTCTTACAAAAATTTCCAAGAAATCCGGCTCAGAGGACCAAATGTTTGCGTGTGTGGTATAAAATTTATGAAATAAAATAAAAACACAGTATTTTAATTAAAATTTGTGATGAATTCCTTTATTTTTTCCAATTCTTCGTTACCTTGAATAGCTAGAAGTGGTTCCGAGAAAGTTCACAAATCAAGTGCTATAACTAGTAAAAATTGAAGATGGCGAAGACAATGTTTAACCTACCCGTTAGCGGTTTACTCGTTGGAATCCAAGAAAATATTCCAGCCAAACAATGTTGATAATAAAGGAATAATATTTGGATCCCAACAGAGAATTCCAATAATATACATAGACGGAAAACTAATAAGTTAATAATATAAACAAAGATATCAAACGTAAAATTCAGCTTAAACACCTAGTGCTGTTCTAACTGTGGATGTCAATTTAGCATGATAAACATATTGGAGGAAATCTAGTTTTGCCTCGTTTGACAGTGTTTTATGCAATAACTCCGCTGTTACAAGAAAACTTTCAAGTTCCAAATAATTTCCTGCAAATAATGGGAGTGCCTTGGAAGTGGTTTCCAAACTAAATGATGCCATGTTGATAACTGTATTGTCCTCTTCTTCTTTCTCTATCAAATACTCTTTTACCATCGAATAAATGCTTTTAAATTCTAACTTTAATGCTACAACTTTTTCTGATTCCCCTTGCCTAACCTCGTCTTCCTGAAATTGTTTCTTTAAATCTTTTATATATTCTAGTTTTCCTTGTACTGTTTTTCTAGTACATGTCCTTCCTGGTTTCTTTTTTAAATTCTTTAGCAAATCCTGCAATTTAGAAATGCTTTCTTCCATAACTAAATAGGTACATTTATAAAATTTAAGTCTTGCGACACATAAATATTATTTGTTTATAAACTTTTTATTTTTATACATCGCTTACTGCGTTCTTTATTTGTCTGTGTCTATATTTGTGAACATATTCTTTAAAATATTTATTTATCCTATATGCTATATATAATAATACTACAATTATCGCTAATGTAAGAATATTATCAGGGATCAGCTTGCTGTTGGTAGCTTCTTCACTGTTCAAGATATTCCCTTGAATTTCAACCTTACTTTGAGGTTTGCCCATTGGATTGCCCCAAATTGGTCCTACTGCCATAAAATTCTTTAAGAGTTGTTTTGCTTTTCTTTTTTCTTTTCTTTATTGTTAGCTTAAGCTCATCTATTCTATTCCAGACCTTTTGTGCTCGCTCCCAACTTAACGGAGGGTCTGTCTCTTTTACCAACCTAAGAGAGTCTGCTAGCTCCTTTCTCAGCTTTACCAGTTGACCACCTCGTTTCTTTGTTGTCGTATCTAATTTTGGTATTGTGGTCAATTTTTCTTCCTTCAGCCTAGCTTGCCTAGCTTTGTATTGCTCGATTGTAAGTTTCTTTGGTCCTTGTCTAGCTGGAACGTATGCCGGGACTTCTTCCTGTTTGCTCAACGGCTTAGGGACGTATTCGTCTAGTTCAAAGTTCGCGTCGGTCGGCAGAATCGCCATGTAATGCTTGTCTACAATTTCAACCGGCAAATGTGCCACTGGTTGGTGCTAATCTTATGCCGATCTTACAATTTGTCGTAAGGGCACAAGGAGACTTATTATCATTAAGTAAAACTAAGGCAGTTGTTGCCAGTTTTGTTCTTCATACAACAATGTCTACTTTATTCTGGGATCACGCCAGTTTATATACAGCTTATGAAAATAATTCTTAACCTATTACATAATATTTTATTCGGTATCATGGAGTTTGATATTTTTAAATGACATACTTCTCATTTGACCAATCAGTGTGTAACACAAAGAAATGCATAGAGTTAATTTGACACCACCCAAATGTGTCAACAAAATGCATTGAACTTAAACGTATGTAACTCAAATGAATGCTAATAGTAAATGTTGATCGGTATGATATGTGTATGCATTGTAGACATGTGAGGTACACTACAAATTCACATGTCCAGCTTTTTAATAATCTGGATCTGGCAAGCCTACCTCCCACCCAAAGAGAGCTCGCCGGAATTCTTCGGCCATTTCTTCGTCCCATTCATTCTCCTCTAGTAGGAGATCTTCGAACCCCTCTAGTTCGGGGGGCCCCTCCGTGTCGCTGTCGCTATCCAGGTCGATGGTGATGTCTGGTTGGGAGAGTACTTGTGGTGGCCGCGGGCATTTCCCCTGTAGAGGAGGTGGTGGGCAATCTGCGGGCCATGGTGGGGGCATCGGCCATTCCTCGGCGAAAGTGCGAGGTGATAGGTATGTTGTTTGTAGAGTTGGTGGTGGCGGACATTCTTCGTCGTTTAGGGATGGTGGTAGCGGGCATTCCTCATCGGTTAAGGGTGGTGGTCCCGCTCATTCGTCATCTAGGGGTGGCGGTGGTGGTGGACAATTTCATGATGGATCGTGAGTTGGTGGTTGTTGCTGCTGCGGCCGAGATTGTGCTGTCATTTGGAAATGGAATTCGGTCTTAGTGGTACAGCCGGTTCCCCGTGACCTTGGCTTTCAAGGTGAACGCACATGAGCTGGTGGTTCCGGGTCTCGGTTACACCTGCCCCGACTAGTACAGGGTATCTCATGGTCGTGGAGGAAAATTGTTCGCCTACCTCGCGCTTGTTCTCGCTCCCGATTCCGCCGAAATTTGGTTTTTGAATTTGCAAATTTGTCGCTCTTCCTGCTCATCTCGTCTTTGTTGTTGTCTTTTTTTTTTAGGGGGACGTTATGGGTTTTTTCTTTTCTTTTTCTTACACTTCTCCGTTCACGATCAGCGACCTACGGTGACTGAGAGAAAAATGTTGCATTAGTACTGTGTGAATGACAATTGTTTGATGTTAGTACGCTATTTTTCTACAAAAGGTTTTAGTTCCTTTATGTGCGCTGTGCGTGTTTCACCACCCTCTACCCTGCTCAGTCTAACTATCGCAGGTGACACAAATCCCACAACGGTGTATAGACACCCACATTTTGGGGCTACCTTCGCTGCGAAATTGTCTGTCGCCTTTGACAAAGGATGTTGCCGTACAAAGACTCGATCCCCAATTCGCGGTTGCGATTGTCGGCGGCGTAAGTTGTACTGGCGACTTTGCTTCTGCCATATTTCTACGCACGATGTTGAAAATTTCCTCCAATTCACTGGCTCGCTCCTCCGGACTCGTGTTTCGTGACCCCGTCCCGATATGTACTTGGTCATATAGGGCTTTTGGCAGCCTTGGCTCTCGACCTGCTATTGATGGCCAGCATGATTTCTGGAAGCAGATCGTCCCAGCTGTTATGTCGCTATTTCATATACTGGGCGATGATTGTTTTAATAGTTCGGTTGGCGCGCTCCGTTGGATTTTCTTGAGGGGTATATGGAGCGGTGAACTGCTGACTCATTGTAACCTCCGCCAGATACTTTTGTACGAGCTGTGCTGTGAATTGGGTGCCATTGTCACTGTGGAAGATCACAAATCTAGCTGCGATCCTTTCCCGCAATGCCTTGACTACTCTTTCGGCTGTGGCCTTCCTCATGGGGACGAGTTCACACCACTTGGAGAACTTGTCAAGCAACACTAATAGTGTTGCCATGTTGCGTTCTGGGCAATGGGCCAATGAAGTCTGCACACAAGAATGACAATGGTTCCTCTGGGATTTGGGTCAATATTTTTCCCGCTGGTTTTTGTTGTGAGACTTTGTATCGCTGACACACTTGGCAGCGGCGCACGTACCTACATATGTCTCGAGCCATTCCGGGTCAGTAGTACCGGCTGGCGACTTTATGAAGTGTCCTCCTGACTCCCAGGTGTCCCCCAGCCAGTTGGTCGTGAGCCTCTTCCAGTACTCTTGGCCGTAGGTGACTTTCCACACACAACTTGCAGGGTCCTTGCGTCGTCCTTGTTCACTTCTCTCCGGGTGTGCTGGTATAATTGTCCGTTGACGATGGAGTAGTCGGTGAACTCTTCTGGTCGTTGTTGGATTATCGCCATTTTGCGCTTGAGCCATTCACAGGTGATCTCAGATGGGGGTGTTTAGGCCATGTTGACTTCTTCCAGGGGCTGCCGCGATAGAGCGTCGGACGCGACGTTTTGCTTCCCCTTTCGATAGCAGATATTGAATTTATATTACTGAAGTTCCAACGCCCACCTTGCCAGTCTGCTTACGGGGTTACTTATGGAATTGAGCCACTTCAGTGACAGGTGGTCCGTGACGACTTTAAACTCATTCCCTTCGAGGTATTGCCGCATTTTTCTGATTTCCCAGACTGTGGCCACACACTCCTTTTCCGTGGCAGAGTAGTTTTTCTCTGCGGCATTCAGATGTCTGCAGGCGTAGGCGATAACACGTTCCGCGTCTACTTCTTGGGTTAGCACGACTTCTAACCCAAAGTCGCTGGCGTCAGTTTGCAATGTGAATGGCCGGGTGAAATCAGGACAGGCTAGAACGGGTGCACTGGTCAACCTTGTTTTCAATGTTTCGAAGGTCTCTTGCTGTTCGAGACCCCAGTGCCAATGCTTACTCTTTTTTAACAACTGGGTCAGGGGTTGGGAAATCAATACAAAGTTCGGCACAAATCTTCTGTACCAGGACGTTACACCTAGAAATCGTCGTACCTCGTTGACGTTGGTGGGTGCTGCCATTCGGGCTACCGCAGCTGTCTTACCGGGGTCAGTCTTTATACCGTCCCTAGTGATGATATGCCCCAAGTACTTCGTTTCGGCCTTAAAAACTCACATTTTTCCACATTGATCCGGAGGTTTTCTGCTCGGAGGCGGCGGAATACTTCTTTCAGGTTTTTCATGTGCTCCCCGAGAGTAGACCCGATGACGATGATGTCATCTAGATATTTTTTGGGCCCTATAATGCTGTCCAAGGCGCGTTGGAAGGTCGCAGGAGTTGAGTGCAGGCCAAACGGCATCACTCGCCATTGGAAAAGGCCACGACCCGAGACTCTCAGGCTCCATTGGAATCTGCCAATATCCATCTTTTAAGTCGAGGCTGCTGATGAACTGCGCGTTTTGGAGCCGGTCCAATATCGTATCAATGCGCGGAAGCGGATATGCGTCTGGCACAGATCGGGAATTGAGCTGGCGATAGTTCATACAGGTACGCCTGGTACCGTTCCTTTTTTTAACCAAGGTGATTGGAAAGCTGAAAGGACTGCAAGAGGGCTCAATGTACCCGTTTTCTATTAATTTATTTACCTCTGCATCAATTATGGCTTGCATCGCGGGGTTACGGGGCGCGTAGCGTATCTTAACTGGTCGTTCGTCTCTCATCACGATCCGGTGCACCGCAGCGGAGGACAAACCAGTAATATTTTGGAGCTTGGGCAGCTCCCTGTCAAGAAACTGTTCAATTCTTGTCTGGGGGCTAAGTGTCATAGTACTGTTTAGGACCGCTTTCTCTGCAACTGCTACGTTGGACCTTGCTTCCGCGGTCAGTCCGGTACAGGCTACGGTGGTGTTGAACGCCTTAATGAAGTCCACTCCTAAGATCATGGGTTCTGTTTCAGCATCCATTGTAAGAAAGTCTTGCTCGGCGGTGCGGTTACCCAAGGTTACATGACACCGTACTGCTTCATAGATGCTAGTTTTGGAGCCGTCGGCCAACATAACATCAATTTTTACGGCCAAATACTTCGGTTGGGCGAACTTGGTGTTATAAAACTTCGTGTTGGTCCCGTATCGAGCCTGTGGCTTTCGATCTTAAGGCCGGCCTTTAGTTTGTCTTCTTCCCAAGCGAGGTATATGGTGCCCGCTCTTCTTCCGGCTGCTTGCATCGCACAATGTTCATGCGGCGGCTGTTCTTTTTTCTTCGCGTGGAACTGTTCATCGTGCGGTGTTGTTCTCCTCGGCTGTGGGTTGAAGGAGTCTGTATACTTTCCAAGTCGGCGGCTATGCAATGAGCTCATCTAGCGTAGCAAAATCTTTTCGGCGGATGTACCATTGATAGCCCGCATGGGCATTGCGGAAGATTCGCTACAGTTTCTGTTCTTCTGACAGCTCTGCGTGCCGCATCAGATCTTGCAATGCTAGTACGTAGTCCTTGAAAGCCTCACGTAGCCTCTGTACTCTTTTCCGTATCTCATCCTCGAGTTTCTCGAAGTACCGAGGTGGCAGGAAAAAAGTTTCTCTTGAACTCCGACCGCCGTTCCCACTGCTTGTTGTTATTCCTGAACCAAACGAGCGCGCGGTCGTGAAGACATGACTCTCACTATCTGGTATACATTCATTCCATACAGATTTGCAAGCTCTTCGACCCGTTCGGTGAAGCCTAGAGGGTCCTTTCCCCCGTCGTAGCGTAGGCCCCACTTCCGTACGAGCTCTATGTCAGCGAGGAGTGTCTCAGCTGAAGGCGGTACAGGGGAAGAAGGTCTCAACGCTGGTACTTCTGTTATGATAGCAGCGGCTGCTATCTTACCACCTTCGGTGTCTGCCAGGGGTGGGCGGATACTCAACGTGGCTTCGTGTCTTTTGACCCGCTCCTCCTCATGGTCGCGTGTCATATATTTCGCCAAACGTTTTTGGAGTTCTTCTACGGTGCCCCCTGTATTCTTCTCGCATTGCGTTAAGTACCCAATCAGCTCCTCCTTCTTGAGGGAAGTCCTCAGCATGGTGTGACTATATTCAGGATGCTGGGGGATTCTATATATGTAGCTATAGTATATATTTTTATTTATAATGTCTTATTTATTCAATCTTTTTTTTCTCTATTACTTTAAATTTTCCTTTCTACTGGCAAAAATTATTTATCTTAGTGTGGGCAAAAGTCCCTGCTCGGGCTCTGATGTAACGACACGCTGGGGCTGGTGGCTGGGGTAAGCTCAGCGGAGTCCAGTGTCGGGTCACATAAATTAATGAACAACAAAAGTAAGAGATATTTGTTCCAGTTCTTTATTCAAGATATAAATTAACGATTCGTAACAATCTACATAAGCCTATAACTAGTGGTTAGTGTCGACCCTGTAGTGGCCCTAGTCTACTCTGTTACGTGTGATTACTTAAGCCTATAGCTAGTGGTTAGTGTCTACTCTGTAGTGGCTCTGGTCTATTCTGCTCCTGAGGATTGAATGTTGTCCTTGGATCAGTAACCTGGGTTCCAATGGCAACCTGCAATCACAATAACGACTGTTCCTAACTAGTGGTCAGATTCGCCTTAGATCAGCAACCTGGGTTCCAATGGCAACTTCCAATCACCCTAACGACTCTTCCTAACCAGTGGCCAGATTCGTCTTGGATCAGCAACCTGGGTTTCAATGACAACCTCTAATCACACTAACTACTACTCCTAACCAGTGGTCAGATTCGCCTTGGATCAGCAACCTGAGTTCCAATGGCAACCTCCAATCACACTAACTACACTATGGCCTACAGACTGAGTTCGCTGCCCCGAATCAGTACCCTGGGTTTCAATATCTTTTCTCGCTACGATTCGGTATGAGTTAATATTAGATTAGTAACCTTGTTCCTAATATTTGTTCCTACCAGAACGAGCGCCGCAAGCAAACTGCAAGCAAGCAATGACTCGCCTTTTATACACTTGTGTGCCATGCACTACAATACACAATCATACGTACACATGCAGTGCGTAAGTTACATATGTTATTCCACAACCACCCCTCGTGGATTCTAGCGATATCTCCGGAATAATTTCAAAATACTTAAACCAACATTCATAACTTTAATATTTACAAAAAGTCAACGACACTAGAAAAATATAAGTGCCGTTGCCTCAAGTTTTGAAATACATAAAAAAACAACCAAATATACATACAACCAAACACATATCGAATTTCACTTTAAATTTAAATAACTAGCATATTTTTAAACAAAGGCATCGACACAAAACAAAGTGTCGTTGCACCATAAAAATTAAAGAAAATAAACAAAACCTTAAAATTTGATTACTTTAGTATAATTTTTAAGCCAAGGCATTGACATGAAACAAAGTGTCGTTGCACAATAAAATTCTAAATAAACAAAAAGAAAATAACCAACCACAATCGATACAAAATTTTACGATCGATTTTGCTTGGTAAGAATTTTTAAATGTAAGAAAACGAAAATAAATTCTGGATGGTTGTTAAAAAGATTTTAGAAAATAATTGAGTCTTTAAGATTCATTTAATAAAGCGAAGACGCAAAAATAAAAATTCAAACAGTGTTTTCCTTTAAACAAATAACTGGCGCAGTCAACGTTGTCTTACCCTAAGGACTAAGATAAAAGAACCTAACTCATATTATTCTAAAGAATAAAATAATAATATTAACTATACATATGTTTATATAATAAAAGGACAACTTTAAACAAATACTTTACATACGTGTTTATACATTAATACTAAAAGTGAATAAATAAAACAATATTAAACAAATAAAGAAAAAAAAAACAAAACAATGTCACGACGCGAAGAATTTGATGCAAACCGACAACTCAACGCTGGAAACAACGTTAACGAATTAAGCGAACAAATAAAGCAATTGCAGGAAGTAATAATCCAACAGGAGCAAATGTTGGCACAACAAAAGCAAAAAAACCAACAAATAAAACAGGTACTACTAACACCAAAAGATGTACTACAACAATTCAGACAACTGCGATGTCTCGACGAAAACAACAGTGTGATGCCCTTCATCAGGTGAGTGGAAGCTGTAATATCGCTATGCCCAGGATACAGCACAGAATTGATGAACCTGGCACTATCCATAATAATCAACGAAAAAATAACAGGAGAAGCAGCATACTATGTGAGGGAAATTGGTAGCAACCCAACCTGGAACGAAATTAAGGAGAAACTTATCGAGCAGTACAAACCAAAAACTTCATACGGACAGGTATTCAACAGGTGTAGAAGCATGAAAGTGAGTAGTTTAAGAGAACTTTTTGATCAAATAAAAAAAGCTAAATTTGAAATTGATGATATATATTTATATGTTAATGAAAAACCAGACCTCTATACACCGGACTGTGTTGACAAACACTTAGTTAATATTCTAACCGAAAAGATAGATATACCTTTAAGGCACCATATAGATCAAAATAATACAATAAGAGAAATATATACCAAATATACGCAGATTCAGGCCCTTGATGATCCAAGATGCATTCATTTTAGGTTTAGGAAACATAAAACACGAAATCAACACAAAAACCGATAAAGCTTTATTCTCAAAAATATATAGGTACCCACAGATCCACGAAAAAGAAATAGAACGACAAATCAATGACATGCTAGAGCAAAAAATCATAACACACAGTAACTCACCTTATAACAGTCCACTTTGGATTGTACCAAAGAAAATTGATAACTCAGGCAAAAAGAAATGGCGCCTAGTCGTCGATTATAGGGCTTTGAATGCAAATACTGTTAACGACAAATTTCCGATACCGAATTTAAACAGCATTCTTGATAAGCTAGGGAGGTCACAATATTTTACGACCTTAGACCTGGCAAAAGGCTTTTATCAAATAAAAGTTAACGAAGGAGATCGGGTTAAAACAGCCTTTTCAACGACATTCGGGCATTATGAGTTCATCAGGATGCCCTTTGGTCTAAAGAACGCCCCTTCCACGTTCCAAAGACTAATCAATTCAGTTCTGAGGAAGCATATTAATAAGATATGTGTCGTCTACATGGACGATATCCTCATTTTCGGTACATCCCTGGAGGAACATATCTCTAAAGTGAGGCTTGTCTTACATGCCCTCAGACGGGCAAATCTGAAGATTCAACCCGACAAATGTGACTTTCTTAAGAAAGAAACCTTATTTTTGGGTCATGTCCTGACGACAGATGGTGACAAACCAGATAATCGAAAAATCGATGTAATTCGAAATTTAAAATTGCCGGTCACCCAGAAGCAAATAAAATCCTTTCTGGGTATGACAGGATTTTATAGAAAGTTCATCAAGGATTATGCTAAAATAGCAGCACCAATGATACAATATTTGCGCAAAAGTCAATAAAAATGATCCAAACTATATATTCGCCTTTGAAAAGTTAAAAGATATAGTAACTCAAACCCCTATTCTAAGATATCCAAATTTTACAAAAAAATTCAAATTGATAACGGATGCAAGCAATTTCGCGTGGGAGCAGTTTTAACACAGGAAGGCCACCCAGTTGCATACGCATCCAGAACACTAAATAAACACGAACGTAATTACTCTACGGTCGAAAAAGAATTGCTGGCCATTGTATGGGCAGTTAAATATTTCCGGCCTTACTTATATGGTCGAGAATTCGATCTGCAAACAGATCATCAGCCGCTGAAATGGCTGCACACTAAATTCGCTGGAAAGGATATAAATCCAAGGCTACAAAGATGGATCCTACAATTGGGAGAATATGATGCCAGAATCGAACATATAAAAGGCAAAGACAATAAAATAGCGGACTTTTTAAGTCGAATAAATACAGAATGTTCTGAAATCAATTGTCTTAACGACATAACCAACCTCGAAAGTGACAATGGGAGTTCTTTGGCGCTTGCAACAACCCATTCATAAAAAGAAGAGCTTAATGATCACATTCCTATACTTACTACCGTCGTGAATAGATACCGCCAACAGATAAACTTTCTACACACAAAACGTAAGGAATTTGAACGCATATTTAACAATAAGAGACTATTTGTAGATCTAAAGGATTTATCACAAAATGCTATAGCAAGATTAATTTCAAAGTACTTTTCAAAAGGAAAAATTGCAATATATGCCGATACGAACGATCATGAATATAATAAAATACAACAAGCAATAATAAAAAAGTTCAATGGAAGCCCTCTAAAATTTATTAAGTGTTCCCATTTTGCAGAAGACATCCATAACGAAGACGAACTCTGTAAGCAAATAGCACTTTTCTTTGGTGTGAAGTACGATAGGAAACCTATAAAAAATGAGTTTGCTCTAACAGAAACACCCAAAAGTAAAAACGAAATAATTCATATAGATACATATATAAATAGTAGGCAACCTTTCGTAATTTTTGTCGATAAGTTCTCAAAACACGCAATATCTTTCCCACTAATGGATAAAAACAGTAGAACTCTCGTCTCTAAGATTCAAGAATTTCTGTCAATAAAGGGCAAAATAAAAAAATTTGTTTTCGATAATGAATTCAATAATGCAAATGTTAAGGACTTCTTAAGAAAAGAATGTATTGATTTTCACTTCACGAAACCAAACAGCCATACTGGCAATGCAGATGCGGAAAGACTAAACAACACAATATCCGAAAAAATTAGAACATTAAACATCGAAGAAAAAATACCAATAATAGAACAGATGAGTAAAGCCATTTACCATTACAATAACACATACCATAGCACAATAAAGTGTACGCCATTTGATGCAGAAAATAATAAAGTAAAGCAAATCGTTATTTACAACAATTTAATTAAGCATAAAGAAAATAAAATTACAAAGGCAAACAGAAATAGGGAAGTATATTCAGAAAATAGGCAACAGGGATTCATTAAAAATTATAAAAGCGTTAGACATAAAGAGGAACCTAAATTTGTGAAAAAAAATCTGGAGAGGATTCACACAACCAATATTAAAAGACCTTTAAAATTTTCAGGCCATCATAATAACACTTCTACTGTCAATCATACACATAACGGGATCAACTCTAACAGTTCATCCACTAACGAATGAAAATGGTTACGCATTGATTAACATGTTCGAGACGGAGCTCATTAATGAAACAAAAATTATATTACACCTTATAAAACCGCAAGAAATTCAAAATATACTGTCCGACCTGGAAAAAATCACCGATTCATTGGGCGAGGAATATAAAAATATAATACAGAATGAAATAAAAATTGCTAAAGCAAAACTACAATCAATAATTCCAACACAAAATAGGAAAAAACGTGGTCTCCTGAACGCAATAGGGTCTGCACAAAAATGGTTGTTTGGACTTATGGACGACGAGGACCGACAAAACATATTAAAGCATTTAGAAGTAACTGTTGGTAATAATCACAACATTATTACAGCCACAAATAAACAGATAGTTATTAACGAACATTTTAACAAGAGTATTATATTAATCAAGAATAGTATAGACGAAGATAGACAGAAAATAAGAACCACAATTAACAGTATACAAAAATCATACGATCAGGTATTTGACGGATTACAATTCCATAACCTTATTATGAAGTTAAGAATGCTAGAAGGAAAGATAGACCAGATTCAAGATAATATAGCATCCGCAAAATATAATATATTCCATCCCTCAATACTGACAGCTGAACAAATAGAAATGAATGGTATTGATTTTTACAAACTAAAACTCATCAAGATGGGAGTATTACTTTACGAAGATGATACAATAGTTTTGGCTATAAAGATACCAGAAAGTTACATTCGTACCACAATAAAACTAATCATAGCCTTACCAAATAAGGACGAACTCGAAATAGACCAAGTTAAGAACTTGTTACGGAAATAAACGACATTACGATATGAAGAGAAAAAAATGTTTAAGGATTTAAAGATAAGCAAAAATTGTATATTTCATAATAGTTGTTATTGGATAAAAAATAATGAAACTAGAATAGAAACACTAACTGATGACACAATTTTGATTGTTAATGCAAAAAATACAGAACTTCATCATAATTGTAATAATAAAAGGAACGTAGAATTAAATAAAAATTACATCATTACGTTTAATAATTGCACGATAAACATCGAAAATAATATCTACTCAAATAAAAAACTAGAATTTAACGATAAGATTGTGGAACCGCCAACATTCAGAAAGAATTTCACTCGGAAATTAACATTTAACGAGATAGTATTAGGACATTTCCAAAATATTAAAGAAATTAAGGAAATAAAATTTAAAAACGAAGTAATATTATATAGTGCTCCAATTGCTATGATATTCTTAATAGTCGTAGTAATATTGGTAATAATTATACACAAAAAAAAGAGAAACGAGAGAATTCGGGAGAATCCTTCATCTAACGGGGGAGGAGTTACATATGTTATTCCACAACCACCCCTCGTGGATTCTAGCGATATCTCCGGAATAATTTCAAAATACTTAAACCAACATTCATAACTTTAATATTTACAAAAAGTCAACGACACTAGAAAAATATAAGTGCCGTTGCCTCAAGTTTTGAAATACATAAAAAAACAACCAAATATACATACAACCAAACACATATCGAATTTCACTTTAAATTTAAATAACTAGCATATTTTTAAACAAAGGCATCGACACAAAACAAAGTGTCGTTGCACCATAAAAATTAAAGAAAATAAACAAAACCTTAAAATTTGATTACTTTAGTATAATTTTTAAGCCAAGGCATTGACATGAAACAAAGTGTCGTTGCACAATAAAATTCTAAATAAACAAAAAGAAAATAACCAACCACAATCGATACAAAATTTTACGATCGATTTTGCTTGGTAAGAATTTTTAAATGTAAGAAAACGAAAATAAATTCTGGATGGTTGTTAAAAAGATTTTAGAAAATAATTGAGTCTTAAGATTCATTTAATAAAGCGAAGACGCAAAAATAAAAATTCAAACAGTGTTTTCCTTTAAACAAATAACTCGTATGCATATTCGTTGTGTGCTGTGTTTGTTTACTTGATATTGACCATACGTGATGGTAAGTAACAGTGTTGGGCAACAACAGGGATAAAGCCGAGTCAAAGTACCAAAGTATGTCAACGACTACTGTTAATAGTATGAATTATTTTATAATATAAATAATAACAATAGTAACAATAATAATAATAAACAACTAAAGGTAATACTTCTTTTAATGTTGTATACAACTAATGGTTCTTTCAGTCTCATAACAATTCAATAATAACAATAATATTTTTATTGTTCACACAACTAAAGAATATTTCAATATCATTAAATAATAATAATCATAATATAAATAAGAATAATTCATTCGACTGTGGTTAACTAAAGAGATGCAATTCATTGGGTATAAGATTGTGGACCAAAACGAGTGCCGACTTTGGTCGTCACAATGCTCAGAGACAATTCCGGCTCTATACAAGGCGTTAAATGGGAATTTTCTGCAATTTCCATAGAGTGAGGAACAATGGCGCATAAATGCGAAGTATTTTTATCCGATGTGGGGTTTTTCTAATGGTTTTGGGCGCAATAGATGGTAAGATAACCAATTGCACATACATATGTACATAAAAAAGTTGATTAATAAACAAAAACAAAAAACATTTATAGGCACGCACTGGAACATAATTGGATGTCAGAAGGCCGGTTCCACATACTTTAATTATAAAGGTTTTAATTCCATTGGTATGGCTATAGTTGATGCAAAATATATATTTTTGTACGCAGACGTTGGTATAAATGGTAGAGTTGGACATGCTTGTATATGGATTCGATCTGACCTTAAATACGCAATACAGAAGAAAGAAATTAACACTCCACCTGCTGAAAACTTGCCGTTCTCTGATGTTGTTTCGCCTTTTACTTTTTTATCTGACGATGATAAAGACTGATTAATTATTGACTGACTACATGATAAAGCCCTACTCTCACCGCCTACTAAATGAAAAAAAAGTCTACTTCAATAAGATGTTATCACGCAGTAGACGAATTGTTGAAAATGCTTTTGGTATATTGGCAAACAGATTTCGGGTACTATTTGCCCCCATTTACAGAGAGCCTAAGGAGGCTACTAAAATTGTTTTATCCTGTGTTTGTTTACATAACTTTTTAAGAAGTTCAAATGTAAGCGAGATTCACAATTTGGAAGAATTATCTACTGAACAAATCGAAGTAATTAATAAAGCAAATTATGAGAATATTTCTTCTAAGAAAATAAAACCCCAACAAAATGGCCAAAGAATACATGATGCATTGGCTGATTGCTTTGGCCTTCATGGCCAAAAAATACATACATGTGTGTGTCAAAATGTTAATACATATTGAAAATTAAATAAAAAAATATTAAACAAAATTCCATTTCTATTATATTAATACTAATATAATTAAATTTAATAAGTGGGGATATAATTGTAAGCAATTATGTACATATATTTATGTAACTATTTTTCCCTTTAGATAAATTATTAATTTAATTACAAACAAATGTACCAAAAGCAGTATTTGGAACATCATTCGAAAGCTTTTTCGTAAGTACTTCGATTAACTTACTTGAGTTATAAACTTCATTAAAATTGTTATCAAGTTTTATTTTCTTTCGGGGCTTATCTGTTGCTTTTCCTCGATAATTGAAAGATGAACTGGTGGATAGACACTAGGGTGCGCCTTATATGTATGGGACAATTTTTTTTTAACAGATTAGATCGTAACTCCACCCAAGAATGTTCTACGTATTAAAAAAATGCATTGTGTAAAATTATAAGCAGATTGTAATACAGGAAGGCGTGCAAAAAAGTTCGAAACTTGCAAAAAAGTTCGAAACGCCGGACATTACTCCAGGAAAAACGCGAAAAAGACTTCGTAAATAAATTTGATGATTTGTTTGATGTCGCACATGCCGATGCATTGGATATTATCACTCTGGCAGAAGATAAGCGTTTTTTAACAAATCAAAGAAAACAGGGAAGACCTGGTGCAATGATAGGTTGTGACTGCAACTTGGCGAAAAAAGAAGAGGTAAAATCGCTTAGGGAAGAGAAAAAAAAACGTTTCCATGAGAAACATACAGTCGTATTGCAAGGCAAATATTGATGGTGTAGTGCGATTTCAGTCATGTCTTCACTTGCAAGTCCTCAGTTTGAATCTATTATATTATTCTGCAATATTTCTTATAAAATTTTATAGATCAATGTGAAGCCGTCCAATGGCAGTCAAGTGATGAAGAGACTATAGAAGATTGTGAAGTGCAACAAATTCCAGAGTCAGTATATGAAGTAGGTCCTAGTACTTCAAGAAAAAAACGAGGTAGACATAATTGTATCACACCAAAGCTTATGTCAGTATTAGATAGGTGTAAAGTAAGTGACCGTGACGCCGTTCGAATCCTTATAGCAACTGCGCAAGCATTGCAACATAACGTTAGCGATTTAATTATAAATTGCACTTCAATTCGCCGATCGCGTACAAAGTTTCGATTTGATGCAGGAAAAAGAATCCGCGAAATATTTAAAAACAAAGAAATTAAGGCGGTGTCTGTTCACTGGGATGGTAAAATGTTGCCATCATTGATGGGTAGTGAACACGTCGATCGTCTGCCTGCAGTTGTATCTTTTAATGGAACAGATCAGCTACTCGACATCCCAGCGATAACTTCAGGTACGGGAAGACAGCAAGCAACGGCTGTCTTTGACTTACTCAAAGAATGGGATCTCGATGAAAAAGTGGAAGCCCTGTGCTGCGATACCACCTCATCAAACACAGGACGAATACAAGGTGCATGTGTGCTTTTAGAACAAACACTAAACAAAGATCTTCTGTATTATCCATGTCGTCATCACATATTTGAAATACTTTTACGGAGTGTATTTGATGCAAAAATATCAACATCTTCGGGTCCTAGTGTCAAAATATTTCATAGATTTAGAGATGCCTGGACTAAAATAGACAAAAGTAATTTTAAGTCTGGAGTTGAAGACTTACATGTGAAAAATGTTATTGGGGATACAAGGGAGATACAAGAGTTTACATTAAAGAGTTTAAAAGATATGCAACCACGGGAAGATTACAAAGAGCTTCTCTAATTGGCGGTAATTTTTGTAGGCGGGTCACTTCCAAATTTTTCATTTCGAATGCCTGGAGCGTTCCACCATGCACGTTGGATGTCCAAAGCAATATATAGTTTAAAAATTGACTTATTTCGGAACCAGTTGAGTTGAATGGAATTAGAGATATATCGATCAAAGCTGCCATTGCCGCAGAAGCTCCTAACCAAGATTTGACATTGCTAAAAAGTTTATATCTTTACAATTTAGTTGATGAAAATTTAAGGAGTTAATTCTGCAATCATTTATGGTATCTATCGCCAGAAATAGTAGCGCTTTCATTTTATGATACTCAAATTTCAAAAAAGTCAAAACGACTCATGGTTGCAGCGCTAGATCGAGCCCATGAAGATGACAACAAAAAATGGCAATTCTTCCTCATTACATAGAGCAGTACGTTAATAAAAATATTGAAGACTTTATCTCGCAAAAAACTTTAAATTTTTTCAACCGATATTGTATCCCAAAGGATTTTTTGAAGAAAGATCCTAGGGAATGGAAAAACGATAAATCGTATAAAATTGACTTGGAAATGGTTGGTAAATTGAAAGTTGTCAATGATACTGCAGAAAGGGCTGTAAAGCTTATGGAAGAATACAATCAAGTTTTGTCGCGTGATGAAGAGGAGAAACAGTTCATAATGCAAATTGTAGCTGATTATAGGAAACAATATCCAAATGCAAACAAATCGGTTATATTAAGCATATGAAATAACTTAAATTGATATATTTAAGTACGAAATTAAATTAAAAAAATAAATAATTTTGTATGAATGTTAAAGTGTAATAAAAAAGTTGGTAAAAACTAAATTAAACTACTTATTCCTTTTTTATAAGTTTAGTGAATCTTGAAAATACATTAATGGTTATTTTATAACAATTTATAAAATTTTTACAATTTGTGGGTAGATGCGGCACGCCTTCCCCTGATGCAATCTACCTAAAATTTTTTATAACATACTTTTTTGTTACGGAGAACATTTATGAAGGGAGTTAAGGTGCTATTTCGCTTTTTTTTAAATAAGGTGCACCCTAATGGACACGGTAACATTTCAAACTTAGCTTCACTATCTAAAATAGAACAGCTAAGGTTTTCATTATCAGACAAAAGTTCGTTAAAAATTCTAAAGATTGGCTGTATTTCCAAAACGTTGTACTATTTTTTCTATTGTTTCTGCACTCTCGCCACTTTTTTCAGCCTTCAGTTTTTAGTATATTCTGTATTAAAATACGTTTTTAAACTGTTCCACTTTTTTGAGACGTCAGCTAAAATTTTTTATTTATTTTATTTTATGTTAAACTGAATCTTTCAGATTAAATTAATCGTGTTTGACCTGGTCATTTGGTATAAATATATTTTGATGGATAGAGCAGGTAAAGTTCGGTGATGGGCTAAATCGGGCAAGAGGGAAAACGGTTACCCTAAGAAGAACTAAACCAACCCAGGAAAAACAACATAATTTTTAAAGTTGTTTGGTAATTTTGTTAAGCAAATGATATATTTTTATGTCAAATACGGTCCAACGCGTGAAACTTGGAGCCATAAAATAAAAAATAATAATTTTTGGACCCCGCCCACTTTACTTGGCGTTATTATTTGCAAAAATAGCATAAAAATTTATCAAATTGTTTTACTTAAGCCTACATTCCTTAAAAATAACATTTTTAAGCTTTAATGACAAAGCTGAGATGAAACCTGGTACTACTCTGCCTTACCCGCTTCTCCCCCTTCACTCCCTAAATGACCCTACCAAAAAATAAAACAAAAAAAAAATTATTTTGTATGCAATTATCCCAAGCATTTATTTTTAGAGTTTTATGACTGCCGATTTCTGCCCTACCCCCTCCTCCCCGTTTGCCCCCTAAATGACCCTACAAAAAAAAAAGATTTTAATTTTGTACACAATTATCTCAAGCATTTATTTTAAGAGGTTTATGACTGCCTGTTTCTGCCCTACCCCCTCCTCCCCGTTTGCCCCGTAAATGACCATATCAAATGAAAATTTTATTTTATATATAACTATCCCAAGCATTTATTTTTAGAGTGTTATTACAAATGTGAAATGAGTCCCCCACAGACCTTACCAGAGCGACCCAGCCAAAAAATGCAATTCTCAAAAGAGAATTGGACCCCATAAAGTAAATATATTCTTGATCAGTGATGAACTCTAAGACGGTCTAGCAATGCCCATGCGTTCGTCTGTGGAAAACATGATATTGACTATTTTTGAAACGCGCACCTTTAGTGGGAGTTGACGTACGATATTATATAAAGTAACTCTGTCCTACCAAGTTAAACATTTTAAATTCACCTACTAAATATTTGGAGGGTATTTAAGATTCGACCCGGTCGAATATAACGTTTTTACTTTTTTATTAATATTAAGGATTCTTTTAGTTGTCCCTTTCTGACAATGACTCTTTAACTCTTTTAAATTAAGAAAAGTTAAAAAAAGTAAATGTCATTATGGCTTTAGATATTGTTTATCCTGCATCACAAGATAGCAAACCGTTTTGATCAATCGTTTTTTGTCTTCTGCTATACCAGCATCGTATATTGATAAAATTAAAACTAAACAAAAGTAAAGTGGCTATATATAAAATAAAAATTTTAAGAAATTGAAATTAATAAATAAATAACATTTTCAAAAACTAAATTAAGATAAATTACTGCTTATGAATTTTTTTTACATATTGTCATAATTATATATTAAACGAAATTTATTTGTTGATGGTTAAGCAACGTCTATATGCATTTCATTGGTGCTTTACCAAATCATTAGTAGACTTTAACAATAGTTAAAAACTTCTTATCTTATGGGTCGAATTTTCTTAGGGATTAATGGCCGAATATGCGAATCAGATCTACAGACAGGAAAGACACACAGTCTTGTAGATCACATCCAACCCTTGATCGTAAGTTGAATATTTGTGCTGTCAGCCTCTTGGAGTACATGACGACCAAAAGTCGCACTGTTGTTTTTGCGCAGATCAAGTCATTCTTATGTAGATTTAATGTTAATTAAATTTGTTCGTACACATATTGTGAGAGCATTAAATTTTATTTTGCACTACCACTCAAAAAAGAAGGGTAAACAAATTCTATCAAGCTGGATGTACATGAATAACAGAATTTAATTTGAAAATGTACAGGAAAAAAAATTATACAGCGTTGAATTTACATGAACAAACAAAATTGTTATTTAGTGTGTCTATTATTAACTTATCTGAGAGTAATAACGTAATGAAAAGAAATCTTACTTTATATCTTAATTGTTAAACCAATTATTTTTATATTTGTAATATTGTTCAGTTATTCATATTTTAGTCAGTAAGGATGTAAATATCTATTGACCTAATAATAAAAAATAAAATGAACAACGAAATTCCAGCAAGTTGAATGTACATGTGTAACAGAATTTACTTTACGTACAGCATGCATATGGGGATGAAGAAAATAAGAATGCAGTATTTTTCGTTTAGCTGCACATTCAAGTTTGCAGCGAAATTCGTGCACATACGCAAAATATTCTGCTATGCAGGTGTCATATATCACCATAAATAATGCTGCTAAGTGAATTCACTTACCTGTTTAAATATGCACTTATATAAAAAATAGTTTTTTATTGCAAAAACAAATTTAAGTATGCAACATCTTTAATAATTAAACTCAAAAATTTTTTAAATAAATTTTTTAATATATCATAAATGAAAGCATTAAAAAAACGGAAACAATTAAAAGCAGAGTAACAGCACCCACCTTCGTCGGCCCTGTAGCAAAAATTAGCCGGCGAAGTAAAAAAGGTTGAAATAGCTTAAAAAAAAACAAAAAAAAACTATCTTCTCATCTTTCCTAATCTGTCCCCTCGTTTTCAGTTCCAGCGCAATGCATTGCATATATAGGGACATCCCCTGAGTTCTGGTCCTACTCTCCTAAAACAAAAAAAAAAAAAAAACTCTGGTATGGACAAGTCTCTCTCCAAGGCCGACAATTGTTTCTTGACAATAATTTGTCTTGAAAGTATAATACCTTGATCTAATGGCTGTATTAAACAAGTAGTGTTTGGAAGCAAAAATATAAATTGATGTTTTTTTAAGTTAACTGATTTGTGACAACTAGCGTTGTCTACAAAGAAAATTATTTTTCTGTTAAGTTTTTGTAGGTCAAGATCCAACGAGTGCATAATATCGCACCATATCGAGGTGGTCATCCACGCCTTGTTGTTTGACATATATGGTACCGGTGGACTTATATTTTTTAGGCAGCGTGGACTTTTGGATTTGCCAATGACATAGATTCGTTTGAATGTACCTGTTACATTGTAAGTCTTGTTTTTGGCTTTTATGGCCTGATGGTATGGAACCTGTTCTGTAGTACGTAGTCAAGGGCAAGGCCTTATAAAAAAGTCCACTTTCATCTGCGTTCATAATGTCTTGCGGGTCATAGTTTTTAATTAAGTCTGGGAGGACACTTGAGATATAATCAGATGCAGCTGTTGCGTTGCTAGAAGACGATTCACAGTGTATTTTACCAACCTTAAGGTTGTATCGCTTCTTCCATCTAAAAAGCCAAGATGTATCTGGTTCATAGTCTTTACCAAAATCCGCAGCAAATTCTTCGACTTTGTTGAGTAGCATTAAGCTGGTAATAATACAGTTCTTCTTACTTTTTTCGTCAAATCATAATAACAAAGCTTTCTTTGTCGCTTCTTTTGTAAGTTTGATGTTTCCTCAGAGCACTTTAATATATTTGATTTGTATTTAAGAATTCTATTGACAGTAGATAAATTGCACCTGTATTTTTCACATATTGTTTTTTCATCACTTTTTCATCAACTTTTATAATATTTAGTTTCTGCTTAAGAGAAAGCGCCGTGACAATTTCCGTGGCCATTTTGTTTCAAAAACAAATCACTATGTACTAAATATAAATTTAAAAAAGAACAGATTATCACAACTGCCAGATTGAACGATTTTGCAATTCGGCGATTTTTTTTACCATATCAGCAAAGTAACGCTTTTGCGCTTTCTTTTTTCCCAAATTTTGCGATTTTAATATCTTTGGCATAATAATGAGTTTTTGTTCTTATCAGGCAGTTAAGTATAATATTCTGTATTAAAATTATACATTGTGGAAGAAAAATTGTATGCAGATATCCCCGATTTATTTTCGAATAAAAGTTGGCTATTATACACAATATTTTGTATTTACTGCAGCTAAGCAAGAAATGCAGCTAAGCGAAATGCAGCTAAACGAAAAGTACTGTACCTATGATCTTACTTTGTGCGATTATAGAATAATGCTATGTTGAATTATAGTAGATAAAATTTTGCTTTTGGTATTTTGGTTACATGTTGAATGCGGCAGGGCTTAAATTAATAAAAAAAGATGCAACATATTTTATTAAAAAGTCATAAAAATTTTTCTTGTGTCAGAAATTTTACGAGTGCTACTAAGTTTTTTCCTTTTACTGTAAAGTAACACAAAATCGAGTTAGATAGAATATTAATATTATATTTTAAAAATTCTTTTACTTTAACCTTCTTAGTAAAATCTTCACATGACCGTGGGCAACGTGCCTTATATTATGGTAAATTATTGCTGTGACCTTGGCAGCTTTGGGCATCTGGCATATACACGCACAATTTATATTAAAGTCTAATATATTTTTCATTCTCTTCTTAAATTAGTACGAGTATTTTAATAAAAGGAAGTTGCAATTATACAAATATTGGCAATGAACACTTCAATTGATGCCTTGAGTTTTTTATTCTACTGTATTTATACACGTAAATGTACGTTGAAAATATAAACTGGTGTATTCATACATGTGTGCGAATAACTGGAAAATATTTTACGGATTCATTCTCAGAACCCACTTTTATTGTGTCTAACCGTAGAGAGGTTTTAGATGTAACATTGGTTAGTGCAGAGCACACCAATCTGGTTAGCGGTTGGAGGGTTGCGGATGACTGCTTCCTATCCGATCATCGCTATATTGACTTTAACATAGGGTTAGGTGTAAGTAGATTCAATCCTATAGTTAACAGAAAGAAGACTGACTGGGAGCTACAGAACAATGTACTCTGCAACTCCTTATCGACGTCTCCAACTATTAGAAATATTGGGGACATCGACTCTGCTGTGGAGATTCTAAGTGAATCGTTCCGCTGTGCTACTAATGTGGCTTGCAAACCAACGGTTTGCAGGGGAAGGGCCAGACCACCATGGTGGAGCCCGGAAATTGCACATTCACGAAAGGAATGTCGTAGGCTATTCAACGAGGCTAAACGATCAGGCGACTGGTCGGCATACAAAACCTCCGTGAATTGCTTCAAGAATCTTGTCAGGAACGCAAAAAGGAGGTCTTGGAGGGCTTTCTGCAGTAATGTGGAGGGTTCATCTGAAACCAACAGGCTGCGTAAGATGCTATCAACCGCACCGGTTGTACCCAGCTACATACAGAAACCCTGTGGTAACTGGACCATGAGTAGTCAAGAGACGCTAAGCGTACTACTCGACACTCATTTTCCTGGCAGCCAGGCGGCACCTTTAACAGGCACTGCCGATGGCAGCTTGGCGACAGGCACAGTCACAACTCCATTGGATATGGATAGGCTCCGCTGGGCTGTACACAGCTTCGATCCGTTCAAGTCTCCGGGACCAGATGGAATAATTCCAGCGGATCTACAGAGAAATGCGGACATTGTCCTACCTTGGCTCACGGTAATTTGCAGTGAATGCCTTAGGAGGGCTTATATACCTATATTTTGGCGTACGTGCAAGGTTGTCTTTATCCCGAAAGGGGGTAAGACGTCACACACTAAGCCTAAAGTTTTCAGACCGATAAGTCTTACTTCTTTTTTACTCAAAACTTTAGAAAGAGTAATTGATATTCATCTGAGAATGACCATTCCGAATGAGCTTCTCTCCAAATCACAGCACGCCTACACTAAAGGCAAATCTGTGGAAACGGCACTACATTCTCTAGTGGGCCACATAGAAAAATCTCTTGAGTATAGGGAATTTACTATGGGGGCTTTTCTGGACATAGAGGGTGCTTTCAACTATGTCAACCCCGATTCCATTATCAATGGGATGGCAGCGGTAGGGTTTGATGACAATTTATGCCGGTTTGTTAGAAACTTACTAACTTTCAGGGTAGTCAGGGCCTCGATTGGGCATGTCACTGAGTATAGGGCAGTCTATCGGGGCACTCCACAGGGAGGTGTTCTGTCACCTGTGTTGTGGAACCTGACCATTAATTCGCTTTTGCTAAGTCTAGAACGCAGACAGATTATGACTGTCACGTACGCGGATGACGTAGCGGTGGCGATATCGGGTAAGCACTTGGATACCATATCTCAGTGTATGGAGTCTGCGCTGGCTCTGCTGAGTAGGTGGAGCGTCAGCTGTGGGCTCGGCATCAACCCAGCCAAGAACTGAGTTGGTGCTCTTCACTAGGAGGTACAAGACCGATAGCTTTATACACCCAAAGCTTAACGGCACCTCCTTGGAACTATCTTAAACCGCCAAGTACCTGGGTGTGATTCTGGATAGTAAGCTATCATGGAATCAGAACATACAGGCGAGAGCGGAAAGGGCCTTAGTGGCTATTTATACATGCAAAAGGGCAGTAGGCCTCAAATGGGGTATCAACCCTAAGGGGATCAATTGGATCCTTGAGGCTGTTATTAAACCAGTACTCTTTTACGGTGTATTGGTTTGGTGGAATGCGATGGACAAGCAGGCTCATCGCAGGACCTTTGAAAAAGTCTTTCGGGTCGTAGCGAGACTGATGACAGGCGCACTACGATCTACACCAACGGGAGCAATTTTTGCAATGCTAAACTGGCTCCCGGTTGACATTCTGGCCAGACAACTGGCTCTATTCTCAGCGGTCAGGTTGAATACAGTATGTCCATGGACTAGGACTGACTATGGGCATGCTAGGATTTTAAGAGAGCACTCGGAAATCCATGCCAACATTGACTACTGTGTACCAAGACCCTTCTTTGGTGGACTTTTCCGTTCCATTGTCGTTGACAGGGAACAGGTGGACAGGCTTTCCTTTCCCGAGGATTCAGTTAGAGTTTTCACTGACGGATCCAAAAGGGGAATAAGAACGGGCGGAGGCTTCTATGTGGAGAACTTCAATGTTAGATCTCCATTCCGGCTCCAGGACGGTTGTACTGTCTTACAGGCCGAAATCTCTGCTATTACTCGGGCAGCGAGGTGGCTAAAGTACTATAGGATATCGAATGATATCTTCATTGCTACCGATAGCAAGGCAGCCATCTCTGCTATTAGTGGTGTGTACATTACATCAAAAACTGTGGTCGAATGCCGACTGTCTATCAACGAGATAGCGAGACATTCGAGGGTGACACTGGTTTGGGTGCCAGGGCATTCTGGATGTCCAGGCAACCATACTGCGGATGAGATTGCCAGACAAGGGACTGAATTGAACAGTTCAATGATCAGTCACTTCACTGGCATTCCATTAGCGCGATGCAAGTCTCTGATTCAAAGCGAATCATACAAACTAGCTCAACTTAGGTGGGATAGTGTGGCTAACTGTCTCGTGGCAAGAGCCACGTGGCCCCATTACGATTTGCGCAAAACGCGCGACCTTCTCAAATTTGACAAGGCGCGCATGCGTCAACTGGTGACTGTTCTGACAGGACACTGTAGCTTTGGGACTCATGCTAGGAGGATGGGTCTAATATACAACGACTATTGCAGAAGCTGCGATGATGAGGAGGAGGAAGAAACTGTCCTCCATCTTCTGTGTCAGTGTCCTGCCCTCGCTAATGCAAGGGCAGCGGCGCTGGGCTCCCGATTCCTGTCAGACTTACACAGCCTGGCAAACATGGAGCTTTCAGGGATATCATCCTTCCTCAGGGGTACAGGATGGTTTGAAACGGCGGAGGACATCCCTTAAGAGGTCCTCTGCTTAAGGGCATCACAAAGGGACCGAATTGACGGACCCAAGTGGATTGTCCCGCCAGGGACAACGGCCCTCTAACCTAACCTAACCTTCTCTTACGAGAAAATAAAACAATAAATTTTTAAAATTTCATTCATGATAATTTATAAAAAATGTTTAAATTTTAGTGTTCATACACGAATTTTTATGAACCCTGTAGAAGTGTTTTCATGCGTACACACAAAGTGGGTAACAGCCGAAATATGTTTTACATTCGAAGTTGTAGGTACTTTAAATTTGAAATGATGTACTCTGCATATCACATACAGATGTCTGTATGTACTGATAATTTTTCGTAACAATGAAGTTGTTTATAAATGCAGTATATGAGTTGCAATCACATTACAAAGTGTGCTTTATAATGTGATTGTTGATGATAAGCTAAAACATGTTGAAGCACACATATATGCATGCCAGTGCTCATGCTGTACTCAGCTATAAAAAGCGAAGCATTTGAAAGCAAAAGGGAGTTGCGTGGCAGCCAGCGTGAATGTAAGTCCGCTCCAGGCATTGCTGCCGCAGGTGTCGACTGACGGAAAGCCACCCCTGGTCGAAATTGAAACTTCTCCACAGGGGCTTCTCGTTAGTAGTCACGCCAGACCGCTGTGCATCGCACCATCCGTGTGCCATTCGCCTCCAGCCACGCCTCTTCGCCGGAATAGTTTATTCAAAATAAAGTACTCTATAAAACCAACCACATTCGGTTCTAATTTCTATCCCCTACATATAACAAATTTATTGTAAGGACCCTGGACGCCGTTGAGCTTTACCCCGGCTTGAAAACGGAAACGTGTCCTCATATTGGTGCCCGAGCAAGGACATTGAATTGTTAGAGACATAAAGTGGAAAAAAATAAATTGCTTTCAAATAAGTTACGGTTGGTAAACGAAACACGAAGGATGAACTAGCCACCTACAGTTCCAACAAATCACCACGGAAAGAATAGAAGAGATGTGCCAATGTTTCAACCAGTTCATTAATGTCGTACATAATGCTGACGACACCAAAAAACTGCTGATCCTTCTGCATCAGCAAGAAAGTGCTGCTTCATCCGCCGGCTTTACCGTCCCAGCACCCATATAGTCTACGCCAGCACTTGCAGGTCAGAAGATAGCACCCAAAGACAGTGTAGCAGCGGAACAAGACGCAACCAGCCGAATCATGGTTGTGGAGTTCGTCAGAAAATGAGATCCCAAATACGATGGAGGCCGAGATCCTGCTGGGTTTATTGAAAGCATGGAGAATCTGGCCGATATGTAGGAAATAGATTTGGTCCCAATTCTAAATGTTTTATCCGAATGTTTCAGAGATAAGACACTGGTATGGTACCGAAGTAATAAAATAAATTGCAACCTGACTAAGCCACTACCCGTAAATTGTAGCTGAGGAAGCCCTCTTTCTTGCACAAAAAGTCTTATATCTGCAATAGTTTTCTCATAATATCATTTTTAGTGAGGACTAGTTGTCATAATTTGGTCATTATATCAACCTTAGTGCGGACTAGTTCTCATCATTTGGTCATTATATCAACTTTAGTGAGGATTAGTTGTCATAATTTGGTCATTATAAAAAAACGGGGCTGAGTACATACCCGTAAATTGTAGCTGAGGACGCCCTCTTTCTTGTACATTTTTTCTGCCGTCACGCTATTTAGAAACACTTCAGATGAGGTACGTAAATTCACGTAACGCGCACGCGAGCCCTTCAAGGTTTATATCCCGGTGCGCCAAAGCATCACATCAACGTATTGAAGAGCAGACGTTAAAGCGGATTTTCTGATAATCGCAACCCAACCAATGGTACATGCGCATACGCGATCTTGCCGTCGAACTCGAAGGTATCCCCACCCTTCCAAACCCGTTAGAGGAGGGCCCCATTCTTTGAAGGTAGACAAACCTACTTCGTACTCGTCGGAAGATAAGACAACGAGTATGTGCGTAAAAACCAACAAACCGGACACAGTTGGTATGGGAAGAAATTAAAGCCAAGCCCATGGTTATTATTGAAAACCAACTGATCGCTACAACATTAAGCACTGGGCCAACCAGGAGCTTTATCCTTATTTCTACTCGTTCTTATGTTCTATATATACAGGGCTACCATATAAGAAATGTACAATAATGTATACTTTCCTTTCTTTTCCTTTTCTTCTTTCTTTTTTTAAAATCTATTTCCTGTGTCATACATTTCCTTCTAATAGTGTTCCCAATCCCCGTACAACTGTGACTTCTGAACCGACCTTCCAGTACGTGTTATATAGCCCTCCACCGCAGGTGACGCCGCCACACCATTTGCAGTATCAGTAATAATGCCATTGTCTGATTTCTCATAATCCGCTTGATCCGAACCGTCCCCAATTACTGTATTGCTTACGATCCTGCTGCTTTGCCCAATGTTAACATTTCCCACTCCATCAACATTATTGTGCGTCCTTTCTACACTAGTCTGATTATCATTTACGCTTTGGTCATTATTAGAATCATATTTATCCATATAATCCAAATATATGCTTTCCGCTTGGTATTTTGGTGTGGCCACCCCCCTATCCTTCACTATATAGCATAATCTATCACCATATATCACCAAAGAATATAAATCATATAGAATGCGCATCTCAAACAAGCTAAAATTTTCTATGACGGGTATTTCTTGTGCTACCCGTCCAGCGTACGCACTCTCATTTCTTTCTGCAGTGTATGCTGCGCTCGCACTGCTGAGAGCGAAATCGTTCGCAGAAACGAAAGGTGAAGCGACGTCGCTCATAATAAGAGCGAGGACTGCTGCTATCGTGTGTTTCTTATTATTTTGGTTTTTACAAAGTCTAGTAGACTATGATAGCATTGTCATCAAATTTGCAATATTTGGCGTGTATTTTAAAGATTTCTTATCTGAATTCGTGTATAGTAATTGAAATTTTTATACCCCTCACAAAAAAGTGAAAGTGTTTATAAAGGTTTGTCATTCCGTGTGTAATTTCTTCGATATCAATATCGGACCCCATAAGGTATATATATTCTGGATCCTTATGAATAGCGATGACAATTGAGCGATGTCCTTCTTCTGGGGGTTTTCCCAAGCCCCCAGAAGATCTGGAGACTTCGTTCTTCGACTGATGCATTGGAAATGAACTTAAATAGAGTGGTATCGAAACTTTAGAAAAATCCGAAAAACGGTTTTAGAGCTGGGAAGCTTACACCTATTTCTCGACGCAAAATTAACACCAAAAACCAATTATTTTTTTGGTTGTTTGAAAATTAAACCTATTTCATGCTTTGAGAAGCCTCAATGGTCTATTAAAAACTAAAAAGATATAAAATTTTTTCCAGGGATGGGATATTAAAAGTTTTTTTTCGGCCGTTTCAGTATTTTGTAGTACATGTAATAACTAAAATAGTTACAAATTTTTAGTTTTTCTTAAATAAAACTATTTCATGCCCCATTAAGAGTTGCATTGGTAAAAAAAATTATTAAAATTTTGTTTCCATGGTTGGGATTTTGAAAAAGTAACCAAAAAGGCAATTGACGTTGTTGTTTTTACTAATTAAAGCTATTTTATAATTCAAAAAGAACAAACTTGGTATTAACATCTTTAAAAGTATCAAAATTTCGACTCCAGGCTTGGACAAATGACATATTTTATGGTACATGAAAGTGACCAAAAAGTTCAAATATCTAAATTTTTTTGTCAAGTAAAACTATGTTACACCTCACTAAGAATTGCATTGCTAAAAGATAAAAATTCCCTTCCAGAGTTGGAAAATCGAAATATTTTTATATATAAAAGTAAACTCCAAATTTTGGGTTTTTATACTTCAGGAAAAATTAAATTGGTATTAAAAATTCAAAATTCTGTTCCAGGGTTGGAAAATCGAAATTTTTTAGTACATAAAAGTAGTCATATAAGTTCCTAATTTTGTTTTTTTTGGAATGGTATTAAAAACCAAAAAATCAAATTTCAGGGTTGGAATATCCACCTTTTTGATTCATAAAAGTAACCATATAATTTGCTATTTTTGATTTTTATGATGAATTATTCCTACTTTATTTATTAGGAAGAAATGTATTGGTATTAAAAACCAAAAAAACTAAAAGACTGTTCTACGGTTGGACAATTAGAACTTTTTGGGGTACATGAAACTGATTTTTTCTTTTTGTTTGTAAATTAAACATATTTAATATTTTTGAAAGACGTTTAGAGGTATTTGAAATAAGAAGAGCCAAACATTTAGCTTCCTAGCTGTGTCCCCGAAATATCTTTCCACCGCTGAGCGAAATGATGGTGAAGTACCTTAAGTTTTTGCCACCTGTTGGCAATACTCAAAGAGAGATCGGAATGATCAGGTTCAGGGGGTGACAAGAGAGGTGCACCAATAAGAAAATGACCTGGTGTCAAGGGGACTAAATCGGATGGATCATCAGTCATGGCAGTTAGTGGTCTTGAATTCAGACAAGCTTTAATTCTGGTTAGCATCGTACTAAATTCCTCAAAGGTAAATTTCTGAACACCAGAAATTTTACGAAAATGAGTTTTTACACTCTTTACGCCAGCTTCCGATAAGCCGCCCATGTGAGGAGCACCGGGGGAATAAAATACCACTCTACGGGCTGGAAACTGTTCCTCACAAGTAGGGTTACCATTTCCAATTTTAGAAAATGAGGACAACGACCTTAAAAAAGGAGGACATTTGACTCAAAAAGAGGACTCTTTTTTTTTGTCTAAAATTCAAATATAAAAATCAAGAAACTCAATAAAACATACAAAATTTCTTATTTTTATTTAAAAAGTTTATATTTATGTCAATACATCGCACTCGTTCAACAATACTGTATTAACTCGAATTTTTTTTATTATATCTTTTTGGCAAAAATAATACATAACACTTCTATCTACCAATGGTTAAAAATTCCCATAATTCAGACTACTCTTTCTTAATAAAATTACATGTTGTGACCTTTTTCCTGCTGGAATGGGTTATTTCTGTGAATCAAGAAAACAAAATAATTTTGAGTTGAGTATTTTGAGTTAAGTTGTTATTCTAATAATAAAAGTTTATTTTAGTCTGGTAGTATTTTGAGTTGCAAATGTTTAATTGATTCAGGCTAAGCTAATTTTTTGTTTTAGTTCGAAATATGATTGTTTTCATGAAATAGTGCTTAAATTTTCTTTGAGTTGTTACTGTTTTCGTGAAATAATTTTGTTTTTTATTGAGTTATTACTGTTCTGATGAAATATTTTTAATGACACTTTGTAATATTATCACTTTATCATTTTGCATTTGAGCAATATAGCAAAAAATGCAATTTTGATCAGCGAATATTTGAAATAAAAAAGTCTAATTAGTTCAATTAACAAAATGAGTTGTCCAAAAAAAAGATGCCACTGTCGGAAAATAAAGGAAAGGATATTATGGATCTAGTCAAGAAAAACATAATCTCCAAAAAGGATTACGATTCATACTACGAACATTTTAATTTTATATTTTTAACTTTTTTAATTTAATAAAATATATATTTTAAGCTTTTTAGCGGGTGTTAGCATTTATTTAGCTTTAAACACTTTGTTTACTTTAGTATTTTTTCATTTCGTGTTTATCTGTATTAAATACAGCAATAAATTTCATATAAAAAACACAACTCAATATATTTACTTCTTATAAACAAAAATAATTCAAGAAAATGATAGTAACTAAAAACATTGCTTTTCTATCTGCAGACAATGAACAAATAAAAAGGTTATGCAGCGCAATATAATAATTGGTGGGTTTTCTAAATATTGCCGAACTTTTGTTAATGAAAACTTCCTTAAGCGTTAAGTTTTTAAGTTAATACTGTATTGTTGAACAAGTGCGACATGTCTATCACATTTTTTCAAATATTCATACAGTGATGGCAACGCAGTCCCTAACGCATCATATATATCGCTTCTTTTGTAAAAAATAGTGATTTTTACTGGCTGTTTCAAAATTTCGAACGAAAACTGATTTGTACGAAATCTGTGTTATTTGTTAATTATTTTGGGCGTTTTGTTTCTAAAAATTTAGCTTGGCTACTTATAAGCGAAAATGCAGCTTTGATATATTAAAAATGTAAAAGCAGCAAAAAGTAGGACAACCCTGGACACTTGTTAAAAAAGTAGGAGGACGGACCCCGACGATCTAAAAAAGAGGACGGTGTCCGGGGAAAAGAGGACGGATGGCAACCCTACTCACAAGTACCTTTCGTTTGAGATCCCCTAGAAATTGTTTGGTGTCGACTTTTAACAGATTAGCAGCACCAACAAACGCAGTACCATTATCCGAGTATAAATGGGTTGGACAACCACGACGTGAGAAGAAACGTGCAAAAGCTGCAACGAATATTTCTGTCGACATATCACCAGTTGCCTCTAAATGTATTGCCTTTGTCGCGAAACAGACAAAAACCAAGATATAACCTTTTGTCATTCGGCATCGGGGTAATGCAGCCATAATTTGCTGACAAGACTACTTTCGATAAACAGTACTTTCCTTACAATTATGGATCACAGTACGGATCAGATTTTTATATTTGGGGACCCAAAATTCACTTCTAATTAATCGAAGCATTAACGAATGCCCGCCGTGTACAGGACATTTGTGCACATGTTCCACGAACAATCTCGTAAATCAGGCTCGAAGGACCAAAATGTTTCCTCGAAATATTTTGCTCGAATATATAAATAAAGTGGAAAAAATGGGGGTTAAATTATATTATAACAAATGGGTTTTATTTCTTGTATAATTAAATTAGGGGTTGTACGTACCGTACGTATGGTGTTAACACAAGTATAAATGAGTTGAGAGTGTCTATTAATATGTTTATACAGATAAAAAGAAACAACTTAACAACAAAACATAGAATCCTCCACTGAACAATAATTAGTGAACGTTTACACTATGCGCGTAAACACTAGCCAAAAATTTTAAAAGTTTTCTTATATGTATATGAAAGTACTGATAACATAATTTTAATTTTTTAATTAAACTGTTTTAGCAAGAAAGAAAAAAGAATTACATCTGTGAAGGGTATTTAAGATTCGGCACAGCCGAATATAGCACTTTTACTTGGTTTAGATATTTTGGTTTTTTATAAAATGTTTTCAAGTTAAAATAGGTTCAAATGAAGTAAATTTGGAAGCAAAAATTTGGGCCTTAAAGTATACATGTATGTATATAAATGATCAGCATCAAAAAAAGTAAAGTAGATGGAAAAACTGAAGCTAATTCATTTTCATTTTAATATAATTTTTCATTTATAAATGAAAAAAGTAAATATAATTCAATTAATTAATTTCAGTACAATACGCATATAAGAAACTCGCTTATAAGAAAAACTCAGTTATAAGAAAGACATCTTCAGACACCATGCACATTTGTATATATCTGCGTGCCAAATAATAATCATATAAGAATCTCTCTTATAAGAAAAACTCTTCTATAAAAAAGAAATTCTGAAGAAAAATTATACTCATTCCATTGAAAATGGTACGTATATAAAAAAGTAGTATATATTCTCACAATCGATTTTTTTTAACCTCGGTTAAAATAGATTTTTTTGTGCATAATTTACAACTATCGAATGTGATTTTAAGTGAAGTGTAATCACTTGTTTTGTTTTTCTTGTTTCTATCTTTGGTTGTGTACTTACATATTTATATTTGTACGACAAATAAACGAAATTTAATACAAAATGATGTGTAGTATGTATTATTAAACAGTTTTATTTCAATTATATATTTCTATTGGAAATTTTTTAAATTCTGTTACTGATAAGAAAATAAAGAATAGATAAGAAAAGAAAATATCTTTTTTACATGCGTGTCACAGATATAAGAAAGTATTTTTCTTATATGCGTGTTTTCTTTATAAGAAAGCTCGCATATAAGAATGAAAATCGGTGCATTTTTAGACTTTCTTATATGCATATTGTACTGTAATTAATAAATTTTGTGTTTTAATTTTTTTTAATTTTATATAAAAGTGAAAGAGTAGTGCTATTCATTGGATAGAATTTGTAGTTTTATTTCTTTGGAACTACCTTTTTTATAGCCCAGGCACAGTACTTTTGGAGAAGTACGAGTAAGAGAAAATTAAGTATTTCTAAATTTCAAACCATTCTGGTGTTGCGCTTTTACACGATTCTATCATATAAGCTTTAATACCTACCACCTCAATATTAATGTCAGCTGAATTATCGAAAATATTCGGCATGGATATGGTGGTCAAAGTCGACATCAGTTATTTCGCTTAGGATTGTATTTGTTTGGTCAGAAGCTAAATGGGAGCTATCAAAATTTGCTTCAATTAGTATTTCCTCGCCCTGAGACTGCTCACAATTGCTAGAGGAGTTTGATTGAACAATTTTACCGACTATCAACTTTGCCAAAATGCCATTTAATTCAGCTACAGAAGGATTGTTATTGTTTCCTCCTTTTTGACACAATATAGCAAAAGTGTTTTCTAACTTGTCCTGATTAAAGGATTTTGTCATGAAAAAAATATTTTCATCTACCAATAGTTCGTGGACAAAAAAAAACAGAATTTAAAGTTAGTTTCATCGCGTCTAAAACGAAAACTTTCTTCTTTTTATCTGCAAATTCTACTTCTTCTAAGTATTTGAGAACAGATTAAATATATTTGTGAGCTTGTTTAATTGTAACGCAGATCTGTAGCAATTATCACCATAAAGTGTTCCACTATTTAAAAATTGGCAGTGGATAAGACCAATTCATTACTGCGGCCATTGTTTTGCTGAAAAATTAGGTTGAAAATTTCACCTGCATTTTTTCAAAAGAATTAGGGAAGATATGCTGTCGAGTTAGTTTCGGACACATTTTTGTTGGTGCGTTGGCTCCCATTTCATAAAGTTCCCTTATGACTTGAAAACTAACATTGCCGTCAAAAGTTTTGAAGTCACATTTTAGCCACCCATTTCGTAAAGATTTTATTAAATGGGGAAAGTCGAACATGCAATATATTTTATTCTTAACCATATCAAAATATGGTTTGTCAGCTAATACTCCAAGGTTAGAGAAACATTTTCTATTAGAGGAACCTATATTGGCCAAAGTATCAGCTGATAAACCATTTTTCGAAATAAAATAATTAATGACGTTATTTACATTGGAGCACATCGACCTAAGTAAAAATACTCATACTTGCTTAGCAATTTTATTGGTTCTTTCGAAACCAGTGTGTTCAAATCCATCTATTAAATCTAGATGCGTGTTGTATCTCAACTCCTTCCTTATTGACATTTCACCCCTCAATAAAATCATGTTATTTAAATCCTTTCCTTCAAGTTGAGAACATCTTTGTTTAATGTTTTCAAAACTACTGTTTTTGAAACCAGGCTGCAAAAATTTTATGGGGGCCCACCGGTTTAGAGTAGAAACGTGAGGTAAATTCAGATTCAATTTATTTCGTAAAAAGGCATAAGTTGACTGAGACATTTATAATATATTCTGAGCCAGATATCTTACATCGTCTGAATACTCTTTTGGATGTGATCTTAGCAAAAGCTTGCAGAAAATTTTGCTTTCGTTGCTTATATTCTGAAGAATCAATGGACGATTTCAATGCATTTTTTGAAACAATATGCTTTTTATATATTTTCATCCGTCGCTCAGTATTTAGGGCTGACTGTATTTTCTTATATTTTTTAAAAGCCTATTATATTTTCTTTTACATTTTTCCGTTAATATTGTTTCATTTTCGCAATTGTTTTTTTTTTGGAGTAGGACCAGCACTCAGGGGATAACCCCTACATAAGCAGTGCATTGCGCTGGAACTAGGAAAATAGATTTTGGGAAGGAGGATAAAGGGAGTAGTGTCTGTGGTTATTCGATTTGAACCTCCGCAAATTGCTATAAAGTGCTTCTATCAACTTTATGCAACAGTTAATTTAAGTTATGAGAATAGAATTAAGTTTCAAGTTTTGCTGTAGTTTTTTGTTACTTTAAATTTATTTACTTTAGATTCTTGACAACAACCTTTCAAGTTTATTTGCATTGCATTTGTCTGAGGTTTCATGTTTCCTGGAATTTCTTACACGTGTGGGAAAATACATAAGCCCAAAAACTGAATTAAATTATTAATAAATATATTAAAATAATTTGTTGCAATTCGGCAATAAAATAGTATTTAAGGCTATTATTTAATTAAAATAAATTGAGAAACAATTATTTAAGCAAACAAAGCAGTTGTCTTATTTTGTTCTCCAATCCTCCACAATAGCCAAGTTTAAGTGCTTGTGTTATCCAATTCCCTTTAACCAAGTTCAAGTGCTTGCGTTATTCCAATATCAAAAACAATCAAATTTAAGTACTTGTATTATCTGCATAATTGTCCCGGTGATTCCGCCCGGACAAAACAACACCGACCAGCAAATCAGCTGAGTCACAAACATTCTGGTGACCCCGACGTGGTTAACTTCAAGGAATCGTCAGTTTATTTTCCTAAAGGCATAACCAGCTCGAACAGGCAACATCATGTCTACTGGTGAAACAACGTCCCCAATAGAACCGCTTACAACTTCTCAGCGAGCAACAGGAGAACTGATAGAGTCCATTATTCGGAACTTTAAAAAAGATTCATCATCCAGAAAGACTGTCCACTACTACGAAAAAAGAACTAAAATATTAGACTCCGCTTGGGCAGAATTCGAGCAGACCGAAAATAGAATACGATGTTTTGAGAAGCTCCAGTTGGACAGCAAATATTTCACCGAAAACTACTATCAAAACATTGAGGAACTCGTCACAAAATACAGCAACATATTTGAATCAGGCATAAATGAGACATCGAAAACGCCAACACTGGAAAACACCAGTAAGGCGCCTGCAGCACCTGCAACAACATCTTTGACATGTACCTCAACAAATGCTATTATAAGGCACAATGTCATGATGTCATCATTAAAGCGACTACTCGATACGGACCCTACGGCAACCAATATGAAGCTGAAAGAAAAACTATGGGGAGAAATCCAAGAGCTACATTTCAGAATATGGGAATCAAGCGATGACCCACTGAAGGACGGATACGACATGAACTCCTACGAAAACCTGGAGAAGTGAAAATTTCAAGCTAGACTCCCGAACTCCAGAGAAAACCTTCGAACCAATGCAAAACAGCGTGCCAAAGGTTACAATCCAAAAATTTAATGGAGATTATTTAAAATGGAGATCCTTTCACGACTTGTTTACACAACTAGTAGACAACCAGCATATTCCTGCGGTACAAAAGATGTGGAACCTGAAATCAAACTTGGGGGGCGAAGCTGAAAAACTAATAAGTCATCTCTCAGCCACAGGCGAAAACTACGCAACCGCATGGAGCCTACTGCAAGAACGATACAATAATCAGCGCGTTCTTGTAACAACGCTAATGCAACAACTTTTGGATCAACCAAACGCTGGACCATCAGCTGCTGCTATCAAACAATTACATGATACAACACAAGAAAGTCTACATGCGCTAAACAACATCGGGATCGATACCGCCTCTTGGGATCCCATGCTGTTTCACATACTCGTTAAAAAATTGGATCGGGGCACTCTTGTTCTATATGAGAGGACTATTAGCAATCCAAAAGAACTACAAAAAATTAAAAACCTATTAACATTTCTTGAAAATCGTTTTCAATCCCTGGAAGCCATAAACCAGAAAGAAATATCATCAAAGGTCTATGTTTCCACCACTTCAGCTAAACAAACAGAAGCTTTGGATCCAAATCGAAGCATATGAGGCCTTGCTCAATGCCCGACGAAATAAATAAAATAAAAACCACACACAAAATTTTTTTCACACAATATGAATACCTTTATTTAAAATTATTATAAAAGAAAAGAATAAACACACATTTTTTATTGCAAATAATTATAAAAATTATTAAATAAAAAAATTAAGGTAATAATAAAACAAAATTGATTTTAGCCACAATATTTCCTATAGAGGGCACCACTACTCTCGTTGAATTGAGTGTTGCCACAAAGTTATAATTTTATGAATTTTTTTATGTCATACCATATTCTATAGTTTTGTTTTATGGATAAAATAGAGGAATATTTTATAGAATTAGAAAAATTAGAAAAGAATTTAAAGAAAAGTAAGGACAGAGTTTACTCTACAGAATATAAAGAAGAAAAATTAACGCTATTGTTAAAAATAAGAACAGAGGTCGATGAAATTTTGAAAAATTTTGAGGATAAAAAAAGTAAAACTTTCATTATCACGTTTAACGATTTGTATAAAAAATTATTCAGTTTAATAGAAAATTTATGCATTAAAACATTAAAAACCACGGGCACAAATAATAAAACAGAAGATATGGCGCTATTCGATATATCGGTAGTTGGCAAAAATATACAAACATTCAAGGGTTCGTACGAATATTTGGAGGACTTCATAGTTCAAACCGAATTGTTACACGATTTAATAAGAACCGAAGATAGGGAACTATACATAAAATATATATACAATTTTAAGCTAACAGCACATGTTCGCAGTGTGCAAATAGACCAACATCCTTAGCAGAATTAAAAAACTATTGATTGAAACGTACCCAAATCCGAAGACATTGCAACAGGTACTAACAGAGTTAGGAACAGTAAAGCAAGGAGGCCTGACTGTTTCACCGATTGAGAAACCACCTGAAGAGGCGAAAGACGCCATCTACAAAATGAGTGACAGCATGGCTTTGAATGCTTTTATAAAAGGAATAAATAATGAATTCAAAAATATTTTGCTAGCTAGAAGCCCAAAAACCATGAATGAAGCGGTACAGAAGTGCGTGACTTTAGAGCAAAATTTACAGAGCAATGATGCAAACATTTTCAGGATTGACCGTCGAACAAATGAGCATAACTCAAATAGGAATGATCCCCAATTTAGTAGAAATAATACAATATATGGCGACAGCCAATTTAATAACCAGTACAGATATTATAGTAGCGTTAACCAACACTATAATAGAAATTTCAATAGAAACAATTACCAAGGTAATAGAGGTCGCGTTGATAATTCCTATCATGGGCAAAGAACTTATGAAAGAAATAACCGAAGTAATAAGGGCAACTTCAGAAACAATTATAGTAGGGATAATAACAATAGTAACAACAGAAACTCAACCACAAGAGTGAATAGACAGAAAAACTAAGTAGGCAGGATAACGCACAATGTTATCCAGAGCCAAACATTTTTACATTTTCAACAAATATAAATAATCCAATAACAACGAGCTTTAGAAGTAAAAAAGGAAACTTAAATTTTTGATCGACACAGGAGCCGAAGTATCAATATGTAAAAAACACGAAACTGAATATATAGATACTAGAAATATTTCAACACTAAGTGGTATCACTTCAGACACAATCAAAAGTATCAGTACAGGAAATTTAAATTTACATGTTGATGATGATAATATAACACATGAATTTCATGTTGTACCATCTGATTTTCCTATACCCACTGATGGCATCATTGGAAGAGATATACTAGAGAAATATAAATGCAAAATAGAATTTGAAACCTATACAATAACTTTCAATGTAACAGAAAAATAATTTATACTACCAATCACACCCAAATGCGTATATAACACAGATATTAGTATACCAGCTCGTTCAGAATCAATCGTCCCAATAAATATATACACAGAAAAAGAAAGCATAGTTTTAAATAAAGAGATAGCACCAGGAGTTTTTGTTGCTGACAGCATAATACCTGCAGTGGGCAGACAACATATAAAAGTCTTAAATACCACCAACAACGACATTAAAATAAAAAATAAGGGCAAAATGAATTCAAATGCTGATGCATTATCAAAAATAAAAATAGATACAGATACATTGAAAACTCTAATCCCCCGTAATACCGAAACTGACCAACATAACATATTGGCCATAACACGCAATATGAAGAAAGTACTTAAAAAACAAACTCACACAAACAATGGAAACCGTAGTGCTAATGATAAGTGTAATGAACATTTCATTTGGGAGTGCACGTCGACATCAGATGTCAAAAACGTAAAAAAGTTAAGATTTGAAGTAAACAATATATATAAAAAAACTTCGAATAATAGTTTCTAGTTTAGAGGTAGTAATAAGGTGCGGCGATAATCCACCGAACACACAGTTGTCCTTGGAGAAACTGCTACCAACTATGCTATCACAAAACGTACAGGAACTTGCTTTAGAAGCCAATGACATGATATTTAGAACAATAGATATAGAGCAATTCAAAAACATTTTTAATAATATTAAAAGAAAAAAGAATGAAAGTTTAAAGATCCTAATATACAGGTCGCCAACGACCGTAACAGACAAAGAAAAGCAAAAAGATTTAATTACGTAGTATCACGATTCAACTATAGGTTGTCACTTAGGTATTAGAAAAACAACTCTGATATTAAAACAGAGGTATATATGGAAGAACATGAGTAGAATGGTGGAAGCACACGTTTCCAATTGCGAAAAATGTAAAATAAATAAACAAGCAAGAAATACAAAAGAAAAATTAACCGTTACGGACACACCTGGAAGTAGCTTTGAAACCAATTCAATAGACACTGTAGGTCCCCTTAGGTACTCAAATCAATTCAGGTGCATACTAACAATGCAGGAAGAACTAACCAAATATATCGTAGCGTGTCCTATCGAATCCAAAGACGCGAGAACAGTCGCAAAGGCAGTAGTCAATAATTTTATCCTAATATATGGACACTTCAAAATACTAAAATCGGACAGAGGTACCGAATTTCTTAATACACTAATGTCTGAAATATGCAATCTTCTAAAAATAAAACAGGTTTTTAGCACACCCTATCACCACGAGACACTTGGCTCTGTAGAGAGGAATCACAGAGTGCTCAACGAGTTTTTATTAAATTTTTGTAACAATGATGAATGGAAACATTGGATCCCATACTTTTGCTTTGCCTGTATATTAGGATCTTTAAACATTCATTCTTTTTTCTTTTAATATTATTAAAAATGTTTTTGAATTGCTCTATATCTATTGCTTTACGACGCCACACGTAGATACGACCTATACGCCATATGAACTGATATATGGAAAATTGCCAAATCTGTTAGATAATAATATTATGGATGCAAAACCTGTTTACAACATAGAAAATTATGCAAACGAACTAAAAATTCGTTTAAAATATTCTTTAGTTAAAGCAAAAGAACATCTTGAGAACTCGAAAAAGAAAAGAGTAGAACAATGTATATACAATAATCCTCTAAATTTGAAAAAAGGCGACTTCGTTCTTGTTCGAAACTTTAATCGAAAGAAAAACCAACCACCATATAACGGTCCCTATAAAGTTGTAGAAACAAAAGGAGTAAACACTGTTCTAGACGTAGAAAATAACTTGAAAGAGTACCATAATAATAATATAAAAAAATATTGAAATAAATAAGAAAATAAATTTTATAATAGTAAAATCTAAACACTTAACAAAAAAAAAAAAATAATTAGAATTTCTAAAAATTGTAAAATTTTTCTTGAGGAGCAGGGTGTAGAGTATTTCATGTTTAATACACTTATTTATAATTATTTAATAATGTAATACACATATATATATATATATATATATATATATATATATATATATATATATATATATTGTTTGTAATTATATACACTACGCTAATATATTACTTTACTTTACCCATTTTTTATAATACAACAATTCAATATTATAAGTAAGAACAAATAAAACTACCTGCTAATATTGGAAGGTACATTGGAAATATACCAAATTTGTATACCGTTAAGTTAGTATATAAGAAACAAACTTTTCGAAAATAAAACATTAACATACTTATCAGCCTTAAAATCGGCTCTTTCAATCCCATAAGCATTCAACTGCTAAAAACAAAAAGGCATAATAACTGCCTAAATATTAAGTTAAGCCAGTGGCGTTTTTAAGCGCCGGCTCCAATATAAAGTTTGCGTCATCCTTTTTGCGCACATTTGCAAATTCTGAGTTTAGTTTGTTGACGTCAATACTATTTTCTTCTTCTGAATAGCTTTTTATTAACCCCATCGACCGGATTTTTCGCCATTTCTTTTTAGAACAAATAGCCAACTGAAATTTTTCCTCTTAGTATTTTGACTTTGCAAGCCTAATTTTTGAAGTTGTTTTCTTTCTGCAATCTTTGAAATAATTATGGAGTTCTGGATTTTTAAATCTTTTCCATCTTGCATTCGCTTTATTCCTTTCATAAATTAGGGCTTTGATTTCATATGAGAACCATGGTTGTCATTCTTTACTGTTTTGGTTTTAATGCAGACATATTTTTCATACAATTGTTGTATATTGTAATGTGAGAAATCGACTTGTTCGTCTACCGTGGGCATAAAAAACACATGATTCCATTCGATTGTGGGTAGTTCAGTTATCAGCAATTGTAGATCAATATTCTTGAAGTCTCTAAATGTTATCGTCTTGTTTTTTGATATCGTTATAAAGTCATAAGACATGAAAATGAGATCATGTTTAGAGAAAACAGAGGCAGACAGTTGATCAAGCAACAGCATTCGCGAAGGGTTATCGATGAAGAAAAGATCAAGTAGTGTACTGGCGGTAGATGTAAAATGTGTAGGCAAATTATCATTTATTAGAGTCATACCTATGGCACTCATTTTCTCCATAAGACTTCTATCAGCAAGAATATTAGCGTTGAAATCACCAGTCAAAGTAACATCAGTATAGCCGAGAGCAAGTGTAGATAATTTATCAATCAACGGTTTGCAGTCAATTCTCTTATTCGGCCTATATATCACACCCAATAAAATTTTTTTATTATTATTGAAAACTTCAAGAAACAGGTATTTCAATCTCTGAATATCAGAGGCTTGTGGTTCACCATTGTTGGCTAATGTTGTATTACTACTTATGCGGTTATAGGCAACTTCATGGACTTCATCCGATGTTTGGCATTTTATATTGCATAATATCGACGATTTTATATATATTGCTACACCACCACCGTTTGACAGTCTGTCACTTCGAAAAAGGTGATATCCATTTAGCCTATAGTTGTGGTCATGAATGTCTACACGAAACCACGTTTCAGAAACGCAAATAATGTGCATAACAGATTCTTCAAAAATAAATCGGAACTCATAAATTTTTTTATGTAGGCTCTGGACATTTATGTGACATATATTTAATCCATTTGTTCGTTTACAAAGAATTCTGATCATAGTATAAAGATAAGCCTGAGGAAATATACGATGATTTTCAGGAACTAGATTTTCGTTGACGTAAAAAGGCGTGTTGCTATCAAAACCAATGAGGTTTTGTCTTGAGAGTTCTACCCATGAATGACTGTGCCAGCGACAAAAGCTTATACTGTAATGGAGTAACATTATCCTCCAGAATCTGTTCCTGGTAAGCATTCCTTCCATCAAGGAAATTTTTTCGTAAAATACTCTTCGCAATAAAAACCGTTTTTTCCGCCAGAAGATTACTCTGTGGGTAGTTCGGACTGGCGAACTTCAATTCTATGCTATAATCCCTTGTAAAACTATATATAACTGTTAAACGGAATATTATCCGATCTTATCCCATGGTTTGTAACATAATTATATGTAAATTTTGTACATACGAGCTTTTAAGACTGCCAACTTGCCCCGATAATGTCTCTAAGGCGCTGGGGCTGTTACTAAAATGAGTATAAACATTTTGTTGTACATTAAACTTAAATAAAAATATAATTGTTTCAAAACACAAATAATCTCGTCAATAGACTTGTTCCGTAGTTTCTCCGAGATCAGCCAACCCGAATATGTCTCAACAGCAGCAAGGTACGGTGTACCAGAATACTCAAAAATGCAACTTGCTCCCATGCATACATCGGTTCAGGGTGCTGTTGCAATGGCTTCTTCTGGTTCTTCCTACACACTCCTTCACATACTCTAACAGCACTCATAACCTCTTCAACATTTATCGATAACCCAGGCCAAAAATATAGTCACTAGCACGGACAAAAACCAATCTCTTCTCGTCCGACGTGCAACTTTTTCTAATTACGGCAACACCGATTTCAAAACGGGATCCTCTAGTTCAGTTTCTGGCAAAAACGCTCGAGATAGTCAGTCACTCCCTCTTTATCAACGTTTCGGGTGGTTTATGACCCGGATGTACCTCTACATCGCGCCCGAAAATAAAGTAGTGAAACTTCTTGCATCCCGCAACCACAGCAAGCACCTAATTTTTTTGTGCATACCTTCTTTCACATTTATTCAAACTGCGTGACGTGAAAACTACGGGACAACCATATTGCAATAAAAGACATCCAATACCGTCCTTAAGTGCATCCGTCTGTATAACAAGTGGCAGATTAAACCCCGTAGGTTTATTTACCTTGCTTATAACACCATCACCAATTTCTTTCCTAACTTATCATGTAAACTAAACGGTATTCGCTTTTTATAATTTAATCTTGATTCCGCTCTATCCATCAATTCTATTACGCACTTACCAGGAATTTGACCAAGTCCATCAAAAACATCAATGTAATTGCAAATAAACTCCCCTTTGCCCTCAGGCAAACTTGCGTAATCACCATTGCCTGTTTTTGATGCAAGTGGTCTATTGCCACCCCTAACTATCCCAGACTTCGCATTATCTATTCTCCTAATTAAATTCAAAGTGACACATGATTCCCTTTCTAATATTGGCTAATAGTCATCACTCACCACTTCAAACTCAACTGGCACCGAATATTTCCTCCTATCAACAATACACTGTACTCTTATTTTCATATATATTCTAACCAAACAAGCGTTTATTTCAATTAACAACTTTACCTTGCAAATTCATTTTCCGAATATATATAATTGGCAAGAAATTTACGTCCGCGTCTGTATCCATTTTTGCACGCTTTTATTAGTTTCACCTGTATGTTTGCTTGCTTGCTTGTATGTTTCTTTGTAACCGACTCCTTTATGCTCAATTTGAGTGATCATATTTTCTTTACACTTTGCACATCTATCAAAGACCGATGACAATGTATTTATTCTATTAAAATATCTGATTATCCTGATTAGATTTGCCAGATTTGTATAAGAGTAATAGAGATAGAGCTAGTCAGGCAGTCAGCATAGCACGAAAGCGTGTTTTTTAGTTTTTTTAAACTACCTATATTTATTTAAACTAACTTCAAGTCCATTTACATCTATTTTCTTAAACCAGCCACAACCCAGAATCAGAAATTACACTTATTTTAAAATCTTTTTTATGATTATTTCTATCACTGTTAGCTTACTCGAAGTATGCAGCAGTTATTGCAACTCCTACCTCTCTGTCCATTGAAGTGGCAAGAACATTAACACGACCGCCATTTGTTCCGTTGGCGAATTTCATACGACAAATCGAAGCAAAATGGTCTGGCTGCTTGCACTTGTTACACTTTCGACCGCCTTTCATTGCTGGACATACTTGGTAATATTCAAAACTCCCCACATTGATAGCACAATTTCTCTTTTTGATTCATGTTTTTACCTCTTTCCATACGCTGGAATGCATCAATGCTAACTTCTCTTTTTTCTTCAAGCGTCTTTTTATTTTTTCTGCCTGATAGTAACACATTTTTGTTTTAATAACCGTGTTGCCGTTTGATTATTTTCTTCATGTCCCTCTGAATTTTTTGTTCCATTCTACCTAAGCCAAACTTTTTTGGTTTGAATTCTTTTATACAACAACATGGGTATTAAAACAAAAATGTGTTACCATCAGGTTGATACATTTCTCGTATGCAATTTCCTAATAAAATTTGTTTAAATAAGAACTGTTATCATATTCAACTAAGCCACCTAATAAGTGGTGACAAACACAATACACATGAGCACTGATGATGAAAGCGCTGCGGCTTGCAAAAACAGCTGTTCTGCTGTAGCCTATAAATCTTAATTCAATTTAATAAATGAATTGTAAATTTCTCTGCAATATAGTACAACAACAACGCAATCTTGACATCCTCAGCTACATTCTTCTTCCGTTATGCCAACAAATACATGTTAAACCGCTGCTTCCATATTGGCCAATACTTCCCCGGATCTGCACAGTTTCAGGATTTGCATTCATTTCCTTATCATTTATTTGTTTCCCTTCAGTTGTTAATTTTTCTTAAGTTTCTTCACTTTCCTGTTGTTTCATATATTCAGATTTAGGCGTAGCCTATTCACTCATGTCCTTTTGATTTTTATTTTATTAAACAGTTGACACCATGTTTCAGCTTTAATAACTATAATAAAAATGCAATTAAGATGACTCTATTTCAATTATATTTATCTTGGTTCTTTCACATTCACAGCTTCTTATCAACTAGAGTTGTGTCACTGAGCTATGAGCTAGTTCAATTGAACGTTTCAGTAAACTGAACGAAATGAGCGATCACTACAAAAGATGATTCTAGCTCAGTACTGAGCGCTTTTGTATCAGAGCGCTTTTGTTTCAGAGCGCTTTTGTTTCAGAGAGCTTTTGTGTTAGAGTTGATATACATATGTAATGATACCACAGTTTTTTAATATGCTGCCAGACAAATATAAATATATGTTATAGTGGCATGTCTAAAAAACCCATCATTATGTATAGAACATTTTTACAAATAAAACTAGAGCGTTGAAACTATGTTTTGAAGAATACCAGTACATGGGAATGGTTTTATTATAAGGGTAATATTGTTGAATTTCAGAGACAAATATCCACCTATGAATAATAGAGAAAGCATAGTAGGCCTTGAAATCTGGTGTGGTTTTTGAAAATAGTTTGTAATTTACAAATTGTGAATTCTCAGATGGTTTTCAGAAGTATATGCACAAGATAAGAGGCTCTTAGCTTTTCAAAACTACTGATGATTTGGTAAAGCACAAATGAAATGCATATAGACATTACTTGACCACCAACAAATACATTTCATTTAAAATAGAATTGTGACCTATTCAAAAAGTCGCATTACACTTCCGATTGATTTTTAATATGTTAAAGGCGATATTGGAGGATATTTGTGTCTGAAACTCCAAGATCTTATATGAAAAGTATGAGCCAGAAAATGTTGTGTAGAAATGCGCTTTTCCCAAAAATGTGACTGTAGCCAAACACTTAATTCAAATCATCAAAGTGTTGATGGCTGGAGTATGTACATAAGTATATTCCTACCACCTCTCCCGCTTCTTCAGTGTCTTATGAAGAAATTATTTAAATTAATTTACATACATATAAATGCCTTTATGTACAAATTAAATGTAGTAATAAAAGTTTATGTTTGATATCTTAAGTTACCTTAAAGTTAATTTCTCGCACGGCTGTATGGGGTTTTTTATAAAATCTGTCCAATTTTTTACAAGCCTAAGCTCATCGTACAAATTATGGAACTCACTTCTCTCTGCTCGAATTTTACATATTTATTTCATATACTCCTTTTTTACAAAAAAATTTATTCAAAGTATTAATTAACATGAAAAACTCATCGTCCGAATCCATCTTTCCTAAAAAAAGCACTTATAAAACACTAACAAAGTAATGTAAGCAAAATGAATCGCCTTGTTCAATATAGCATTCACTCTGACATCTTATAGCATGATATAGCACAAACTATTATCGCTTCTATCTTCGCTTCGCTTCTAGCGGTCACTCTGTCACCACCCTTATAGTTTCTGCTATCTTTGAATATGGCCAAGGTGTTTTCATCATTATGGTTAGAACTTTTTTAAGCACCCTTATTGTTTCATTATAACTGAGCTACTGAGCTTTTAAATGAACTAGCTCAGTGAACTGGGCTGAGATAAAATGAGCGGTCAGCTCACTGAGCTGAAAAGCAGAACTCTATTATCAACTAACTCTTATTTCTACTCGTTCATGGCGTAATTAAACCAGGTGGCAGCGTAAGGGCTACAACTACAACAATACACCAACATAGCTGTTTTTGTTTGTGTAATAAAGTTTTGAATGTCAGAACATGAGTCAAACACAAATGGAAAACATGCTACAATTGTACTTTTTATGGTACATTTCCGATCTTGGTGGCACCGTGGTGCTATCGCGAATTACTTGGTACAATTGGTACGGACTAATCCATAAAAATTATTTTACGTTTGTTATAAGATTATTTGAAAACTGTATACAGAAATTTTTTAAATAATCAGTTAATAAAAGTAAAATATTTTTTATGATATATAATAATTAACTTACTGTATGGCAATATTCGGAACAGCATTATTGAAATTATGGAGTCTTTTTTTTACTGATCTACTTGATCAAAGTATCTGATAAAGTATAACTAATTTTAGAGAAAGTCTTGCTATTAGTATGATGCTTTTTCGCAACTAAAATGTTTTTCAATGTCATCGTACCTAGATCCAAACAATTTGTAAAGTTTGTTTTTGTTTTTTAGTTACTTTCTAAGCATGGGGACTAATTACTTTCGAGTTTTGTGCTAATCTCAGAACTGATGAAACACTATTTGATCATCTAGACTTGTCTTCAAACATCCATCTCTTTTGAACTGAGTGGGGCTATTCTTGTCTATGTATTCTTTCTTTTTATGAGTGGGAATTTGCAATATATTTAATTGTTTCTATAATAAAAAAATTTGTATATTAAAATATTTTTTTTAAACAAATTAACCCATTTTCCGGAAAAATTCAACTTTTTTCAAATTAAATTAAATTATTTTCAAAACAAATTAACTTTTTTTCAAAGTAATTTGAATTAAACATTTTCCTTTTTGAATTAAATTTTTTTCATATATAATTCTATGTTTTTCTTTTCAAATTCAAATTATTAAAATATAAATTCATTTGTTTTTCAATCCAATATTAAAAGCTTAAAAAATAAAGGCCTTGTTTATCAAAAATAATTTATGTGCATTAAGCTCTTATTTAACGTATTTCTATGGGTCGTAGTTTAATTTTTAAACTTTTCGATTAGTACTACTATGAACTAGATTTGAGTTTTAAAATTTAATAGAATAAATATAAAAATATAAATTAACTTAATTTTTAAGGTTTCTTCCTTTTTTTAAAATTTCATTACATTCAAATGAACTTATTTTTTAGATTTGGTAGTAAATGTAATTCAAAAGTTTTTACTGTACAGGATTGGAAATATTCCAGTGGGACAGGCAGTTGTATTTTTTTTAACAATATTAAAGAAAACAAAATATAGGTTTTTACTCTCAAATTAACACATTTTCGGAACAAATTCAACTTTTTTCAAATAAAATTAAAGTATTTTCAAAACAAATTAACTTGTTTTCAAAGTAATTTGAATTATTTCCTGCACAAATTAAACATTTTCCTTTTTAAATTAAATTTTTTTCATTTCTAATTCAATGTATTTCTTTTCAAATTCAAATTATTAAAATCCAAATTTATTTGTTTTTAATACAATATTAAAAGCTTAAAATATAAAGGCCTTATTTATAAAAAATAATTAATGTGTATTAAGCTCTTATTTAACGTATTTCTATGAATCGTAGTTTAATTTTTAAACTTTTCGATTAGTACTACTATGAACAAGATTTGAGTTTTAAAATTTAATAGAATAAATATAAAAATATAAATTAACTTAATTTTAAAGGTTTCTTCCTTTTTTTAAATTTCATTACATTCGAATGAAATTATTTTTTAGATTTGGTAGTTAATGTAATTCAAAAGTTTTTACTGTACAGGATTGGAAGATATTCCAGTGGGACAGGCAGTTGTGTTTTTTTTAACAATATTAAAGAAAACAAAATATATAAAAAATTAAGTTACTTTAAAAACGAAATCAGGTTGATGTCAAAAAAAGCGGGTCAATGTATAAAAATTTAGTTAATTTTAAAAAAATTTTAATTTTAAATAAACAACTTAGTTTTAAACAACAATTAAACAAACTTTAAAAACAATTGAATTTGAAAATGAAAATACTTTATTTTAAATTAAAAAAAGTGAACTTAGTATGAAAAATGTTGAATTTGATATGCAAAAATTTTAATTTATTTTAAAAATAATTTAATTTGTTTGAAATAAATGTTAATATGTTTTGAAAAAAATTGAGTTTGAATTTAAAAAATTTTAATTTGATCTAAAAAATTTTTAATTTGGGAGTAAAAACCTATATATAAAAAATTTAGTTAATTTAAAAAACAAATCAGTTTGAAGTCAAAAAAAGCGAGTTAATGTATAAAAATTTAGTAAATTTTAAAAATATTAAAATTTTAAATAAAACAACTTAGTTTTAAACAACCAATAACCAAACTTTAAAAACAATTGAATTTGAAAATGAAAATACTTAATTTTAAATTAAAAAAAGGTGATTTTAATATGAAAAATTTTTAATTTGATATGCAAAAATTTTAATTTATTTTCAAAATAATTTAATTTGTTTGAAATAAATGTTAATTTGTTTTGGAAAAAATTGATTTTGAATTTAAAAAATTTTAATTTGATCTAAAAAATTTTTAATTTGGGTGTAAAAACCTATATATGGAATTTAAAACATCAATCTAGTGATCGTCATCGAAAATTCTTAAAAGATCTTGAAAGGTTTGTGTCAAAAAAATTCTATACAAATTTCTTATATACCAAACTTTGAAAATGCAACATCTTCCATACCGCACTGGCTGTTCCAAGTCAATCTGCAGTCAACACTCTATTGTCGACCAATATGTTCAAACTGTTCGATAGATTTACACCAAAATGTTACATCTCTTTTTGATTTTTTTATGTTTCTGTTTTCAAATTAGATAAAATAAATTGTTTTTGTTTTTAACTTATTTTTATTTATTCATGCAAAGCTACTAACAACTTCAAATAATATACCTGAAATGGCCGCTTTCTCATATAAAACCCGTACAGGTACCTGGGTACCTTGGTGCGCAGTAAAGGCAGTTTAAAATGTCTCCCAGGCAAATTACAACAAAAATTTGACTCACGTATGCACAATAACTCAATAGTTTGAAAGTTAGTAGTTATCAAAAAGTTTCAAATATGCAAGTTATCAATTTAAATGACGAAACTTTGATTGGAGACGCCAAAGGCACCTGGGTACCATGGTCCGCACATAAGGGCTAAGCAATCTTTGACAGTGCAAACTCACAACAAACGAAAATCCAATAATAGCAAAAAATTGTTTACATTCTTAACGGTGGCACATGGTTAAGTACGCCCTGTACTCGTTCTTGTGTTCTATATTTACAGTGTTAATTAGGACTTCTTGCATTTAATAAATAATCACTGTAATTATAGTGTATATATTATGTTAATAAATTCGTTTTTATCATCAGAAAACTTTTTAACTTTCCAAGGCGTTGTATTTTTTACCTAAAATACCAGAACTAATAAAAAGATCAATGTAGAATTTTTTATTAGATAGGGCGTTTTACATTTGCAGTGGCGATATATCCTGCTTGCATGATTTTGCCAGAAAAGTACACAAGTAATTTTTCTCCTTCTGTTTGACGTTACGGATTTATAGTACATAGCTTAACTTGAAGTTGTTTTCCTTGCGAGATTCAGTCAGCACGATATCAAAACATTAGATAGTATTGGAATTACAGACATAAAACCACAAAATGGTGTATCAAAAAACAGCTAAATACTTCGCCATGTAGTTTTTAAACCGGCAGTTGCCAAACCAAAAAATGAGTCGGCAGAGGTTTTAAAAATTCCTCACGTTTGGCGAAAAATTGCCACATATGACAACCCTGGTGACTGAAGCGTCGACGTAAATGGCCAGTTCTGCATTAAGCACAAAATGAGTTAATAACGTAGCGCAATTCTGATTTACTACGTTGAAAAGCGTTTTTGGTGCCAGAGGTCCATCAATGTCCTTCTTTTTATTAGCCGTAATCATGTTTTGTAAAACTCTACGGTAATCTACTGTGTTTCATCACTAAATTGCTCCATCCGTTGGCGTCCGAATTAATGATGCATCACCTACTGCACCACAACATATGGTAGAAACCCAAGAAATAAAATCTTGTCTACAAGCGTTGGCACAAATCAGTTATACATGCTACGACAGTTATAATGCTACAAATAATAACGCTGCACTGGTACGTTAATAGTGATACCTCAAAAAAGATCAATATTTATATTTCGTTTTGCACAAGGAACTTCAACAAATGATATTGTCCATTATATAAAAAATAATCTAAATCTCAACGTTGATGTTATAGCCTACAAACTCAAATTTTCTCAGCAGCGAAGTATTGCTTCATTTAAAGTTATGGTGCCTTCTAATGTATTTGTTTAATCCCTTCACAAAAAAGTGAAAGGGTATATATAGGTTTGTCATTCCGTGTGTAATTTCTTCGATATCAATATGGGACCCCATAAAGTATATATATTCTGGCTCCTTATGAATAGTGATGACGATTGAGCGATGTCCGTCTGGCTGTACTTGAAATCGGGTTTCCCAAGCCCCCAGAAGAGCTAGAGACTCTAGGACCAATGGATTGGAAATGAACTTATATATTGAAATTCAGAGAGATCCGAAGTACGGTTCCAGAGCTGGGAAGCTTACACATATTTCTCGACGCAAAATTTATACCAATAATCAATTATTTTTTTAATGTTTGTAAATTAAACCTATTTCGTGCTTTGGGAAGCCTCAATGGTCTATTAAAAACTAAAAAATTCATTTTTTTCCAGGGATGGGAAATTAAAATTTTTTTTTGCAGCCCTTTCCGTATTTTGTAGTACATTTAGTAACTAAGATTGTTAAAAATTTCAAGTTTTTCTTTAACAAAACCTCTTTATACGTCATGAAGATTTGCATCGGCCAAAAAAAGATTTTTAAATTAAAATTTTGTTTCCAGGAGTGGGAAATTGAATTTTTTTTATACGTAAAAGTAATCAAACAGGCAACTGATGTGGTTGTTATTTTTTCCTAAGTAAAACTGTCTTAGAATTTAGGAAGAACAATATTGGTATCAACAATTAAAAAACTTCAAAATTTTGAATTCAGGGTTGGACAAGAGCAATATTTTATGGTACATTAAAGTGACCAAAGTGGTAAAAAAAATTTAATTTTTCTTAAATAAAACTACTTTATACCTCAAGAAGCGTTGCACTGATTAAAAAAAAACAAAAAACTTAAAATTTCGTTTCCAGGGTTGGTAATATGAAAGTTTTTTTTTGGTACAGGCAATATTTTGTAGGATATGTTGTAACCAAAATGGTTGCAAAATTTGAGTTTTTCTTAAACAACACTACTTAATACCTCATGAATATTTGCATTGTTAAAAATATTTAAAAAAATTAAAATTTCGCTTCCAGGGTTGGGAATTTTAATTTTTTTATATATATAGAAGTAACCAAAAAGGCAATTGACGTTCTTTTTTCAAAACTAAAACTATTTTATATTTTAGGAAGAACGAAATTGGTATCAAAACTTTAATAAAAAATCAAAATTTCGAATCCAGTGTTGGACAAGTGCAATATTTTATGGTTGATGTAGGTGACCAAAATGGTTCAAAATTGTAAATATTTCCTACATAACACTACTTTATACCTCATGAAGAGTTGCATTGGTAAAAAAAAAAACAAATATATTAAAATTTCGCTCCCAGAGCTGGACAATTGAATATTTTTTATACATAAAAGTAACCAAAAAGGCAACTAACGTCAGTTTTTTACTAATTAAAACTATTTTTTAGTTCAGGAAAAACAAAATTGGTATCAAAAATTAAAAATAAATCAAAATTTAGATTCCAGAGTTGGATAAGTGCAATATTTTGTAGTACATGAAAGTGACCAAAATGGTTACAAGCTTTTCTTTAATAAAATTATTCCATGCCTCATTAAGAGTTGCATTGGTAAAAAAACCAAAAAAAAACTAAAGTTTCGTTTCCAGGGTTGGGAAACTGAAATATTTTTTCTGCATAAAAGTAACCAAAAAGGCAATTGACGTTATTGGTTTTGCTAATTAGTAAAACTGTTTTATAATTCAGGAAGAGCAAAATTGGTATTGAAATCTTAAAAAATCAAAACTTCGACTCCACGGTTGGACAAATGAAATTTTTTATGGTGACCAAAAAGATTAAAAATTTTAACTTTTTTGTCAAGTAGACTTCACTAAGAATCGCATTGGTAAAAAATAAGCATTCGCTTCCAGAGTTTGAAAATCGAAATATTTTTGGTACATAAAATTTTGGTTTTATTTCAGTAAATTAAACATATTTTATACTTCGCTTAGAATTAAATTGGTATTACAAAATTTTAAAAACTAAAAATTCGGTTCCAGGGTTGGATAATCGAAATTAGCCATATAAACTCCTAATTTTGGTTTTTTGTAGATGAAATCTTTTTTATACTTCGGGAAGAGTTAAATTGGTATTAAAAACCAAAAAAGAAAATCTAAAACGCGATTCTACGGTTGGACAATTAGAAATTTTTGGGGTACATGAAACGGAGTTTTACTTTTTGTTTTTAAATTAAACATATTTAATATATTTGAAAGACGTTTAGAGGTATTAGAAATAAGAAAAGTCAAACATTTAGCTTCTTAGCGGAAAAATTTAAACTTTGTCTTAAATATAAAAGTAACCGATAACATCATTTTGATTTTTTAATTAAACCTACTTTCTGTTTTTGGCAACAAAGAAAGAAAGAAGGATTACATCTGTGAAGGGTAATTAAGATTTGGCACAGCCAAATATACATAGCACTTTTACTTGTTTTTAATCTAAATATGCCCTAATACGTGAATTTATAAACAAAGAAAACCATGGACCCTCCAGTACTGCTAGTTTGCCAGACTTTCCTTTTAAAGTTATCCAAAATTTTGGATTCAATCATCATAATGGTTTTCAACGAAACATGCATCAATAACAACATTCCAAATAGTGAAATTGATTGCAACAATTTTGACATACATACATAGATGTGATACAGGAACTCACACTATTGGAGGTGGAGTTCTAAATAATTTTTCTTCTTTTGAAATCGATCTTGATTTTTAGTCGCAAACTAATTTGTATTACTTGCTCTTATATTCCGTTGAATTCTGACACAGAAATATTTCTTCAACATTCGGAAGCCATTATATCAATTTATTTTCTTTAAAATCTGGAGGACTCCATGTTTATTTTTGGTGATTTATGTTTCTTACTTAGAAATTCTTACCGGATTCTTGCTGTTATTTTCCGATGAACACAAACAACTTTATTGAAGATACTTTAAACAACTTATCTGATTATTGTTTATTTCAAGTAAATGGTATTTACAATGATTTTAGTAGATTTCTTGACCTGGTATTACTTAACGAACCTGCCTCATGAACTCTTACTCGGAACAGCCCGATTTCCAGCCCTGAAGAATTAAATTGAAATGGGATTTACAATTCAGCATAATGCCTAAGATGAGCCAAAAACGTGTAAGGGTGTATTGTGTTAAGAGAGCTGACTACGAAAATTTAATTTTTTTGTTAACCAACTCAAATTTGATCGATATTTTGTCTACAACTGGTGAATCTCCTAATGCTATTAATGGAATTCTTAAATCATTTTGTAATAATCGGAAGGATTATATGACTCAATGCATACCGCAGCACTTTATCACTTCATCACCTGGCGTTCCCTGGGCTTCTAGGTCTTTATGAAGGTTAAAGAATCAAAAATTATAAAAAATATAAATCTGCCTCATTGCTACATGTATTTGTCAAGTTTTGCAAATTAAGAGCTGAACTTAATGTACTTAAATTGAGGCTGATTAAAAGTTATATGTATGCACAATATCAAACAAAATATCAAACACGATCCCAAATCTTTTTACAAATTTGTTAATATTAAAAGAATATCAAATATCTACTTCTCTACTATCAATTATTCTTGTAAACAATCTTCTGATACACCTGTAATTTGCAGTATGTTAGCCTAAACTTATTCTGATGATAAATACAACACATCTCACAACTATCCTTTTCCTACACAAGAACAATATCCACTTTTTTTTTCGTGCATCAATACATCTACTGTTTATAAAGAAGCTTAAATTTTCAACAGCCAGTGGACCTGATGGTTTTCCTGATTGTATTCTTATAAAGTGTGCTGAAAAATTGGCTTATCTTTTCACTATTCTGTTAAGTGTAGTTCTTTTCCAAAACTATGGAAAGATTTTTATGTTATTCCGTTATTTAAATCAGACTGTAAGTCAGATGTAAAAAATTACAGAGGCATTGTAAAGTTAAGTATTATCCCAAAACTTTTCGAACAATGTATTTGTGAGCCTCTCTGCTATCAAATTACACCTTTTTTATAACCGTTTCAAAATGGGCTTCGTAAATGACACTCTACTTGAACTAATCTAAAACATTTAACTACAATAATTGATCACGGAATTAGAAATGGAAAATATACAGATGTCATTTATATTCAATTTAGTAAGGCTTTCGATAGAGTTAATCACAGCTTGTTATTGAAGAAACGATATATAATGAGCTTCTCCAACAGGACATTAAATTGGATTTCATCGTATCTAGAAGGTCGACAGCAACAATTTCTCTTCAACAACTAGAACTATCGATGTTAAATCAAGTGTGCCACAAGGCAGTCATCTTGGCCCCACTCTTTGTATACTGTGTTTTAATGATTAACCAATATTATGAAATACTAATCTATGCCTATGATGTCAAAATATTGTTGAGCTCAGATGGTCAACTTAGTTACGCATATCTACAGCGTGACCTCTATTCATTTTTTATTTGGTGTAAAAAAACTCTATTGACTGTAAATCTCTAAAAATGTAAACATATGCATTTTTCCAGAAAAGTTAACTCAAGTGGAAGTTATTTATTGAAGTACGTCGATGAGTTTTTTGATCTCGTGGTTCTTTTTGATGGTAAACTTATTTTTACAAATTACATAAGTACCGATGTCGACATACAATATGCATAGCGAACATTCACCAACTTCAACCATGTAGCGTGACTAACAAACTGATATCTCAAATTTATTGGCAGTTCTTTTGAACGGCTGCCATTTGAGCTGCTTTCCTTGACAGCTGGATATAAACGGGGACTATAGGGCAAAAGTTAGATAATCTATAAAACATATCTTATATGGCGATCCTGCAACTTCGGACCGATAGAGTCCGCTGATCCTGCAGACAATGTTTTAAAATAAAAGTGAGAAAAGATTTTTACTACACAGTTTTTGAAATCCACGCAGCATAACCAAAATATTCGTATGGAAAAGGTAGATCAGATGATACAACGCTGAGAAAGGTGCCTCCTAGAGAACCACTAACGCCATTAGATACAGTGGTTCCATCATACACACCATCAGCTATTGGGGCTAGACCAAAACCCATAACTATAGAAGGGAACCGGGAGACGCAAAAGCCGAAAGAAAAAAAAAACGAGCCGAAAAATACGTAAAGAAAATGCTATACTATACATAGAGCTCACATTGGCTACCACAGAATAGGACTTGGGGTTTATGGCTCCAAGTTTAACGCGTTGGACTTTCTTTAATATAAAAATATATCATTTGCTTCACAAAATTACAAAAAAAGTTTAAAAATTATGTTGTTTTTTAGAGGTTGGCTTAGTTCTTCTTAGGGGAACTTTTTTCCCTCTTGCCCGATTTAGTCCATCTCCGAACTCAACCTGTGCTATTTTTTAAGATATATTTATGCCAAATTTCAAGAGTCCAGCACTTTTCGTTTGGACTGAATCGTGACATCCACAGACGGACGGACGGACATGCTCAGATCGTCTTAGATTTCATCACTGGTCACGAATATATATACTTTATGGGTTCATAGATGGATATTTCGCTGTGTTACAAACGGAATGACAAAGAGAATATACCCTCCATATTCTTTTTTGGAGGGTATAAAAATATATGTAAATATATAATAAGAATACTTTATCCATCAATATGTACATCTCGAAAAAACAAAAAATATATATTTTTCAATTCTTGTAATACAAATATAAATATCAATTCTAACTTTTAACTCAAATACAGTTGGGGTAATAAAATTTATAATAGAATGGGAAAATCACAAAGTAAAGTGGAGTTTCAAGATATATTGTCAATAAGGGAAATGGGGAAAATAAAAAATTTATACTACTAGAATAAAATAAATCATTATTTTAAAAATTATGTAATTAAATATAGAAATAAGAATAATAATAGAATAACAGACGTACAAAAAAAAAAACTAATATAAAAGTTATTTTTCACTAAATATGTTAAATGGAGGATAATATTTCAAAATTATAAGAATTATTTCGGACATTAAAGAAAAGTCCAGGAAGAAAATACGCAGAAAAAACAATTCAAAATAAATTAGAAATAATAGAAAATATAAGACAAGATTTTCAGTCAAGCATACCAGAAGAAGAAGTAAAAACACATTAAACGCTCTAAAACTAGAATTTAATAATATATACACAAAAATTAGTGATTACATATTGGAAAGTCAAAAAGAGTCAGATATACGAAATTTTAGAATGCCAGCCTTTAATTTAGAAATTGCTTCAAAAGCATTACCATTCTTCACTAGGAACTACATGGAATTATAAAGTTTCGTAATAACAGCAGAACTCATCCATAAAACGCTATCATACACAGCAAAGATAGATTTTCTTCAATATGTTTATCATCTAACGGCAATAGAAAGCAACCCAGAAAATTTTTAAACACTAAAAAATTTTCTAGAACAAAGATACAAAAACACGAAAACAATCCCAGAATTAAAAACATGGCGTTGCCATATTTGTAAAAAATACTATCTCTAGCAAAATATGCTGCAAGTCACTAATTGTATATAATTTTCTTGAACAAAATACTGAGTTCATTTTTATTGAAATCGCATCATGTGGCAATAAGCTTCTGGTAGGTTGTGTTTATAGACCAAACAAGAGAATTCCTCTAACAGTTTTTTATAATACCCTTGAAAATCTTGCCCAAGAATATAACGATGTAGTCATTGCTGGTGACTTTAGGTTAGGTTAGGTTGAAAAAGAGGGGCGTAAGCATCCCAATCCGTCATGGATTACACTTAGGCCTCATAGGCCTGTTGTGCGCTCTATAATAAGGAGTTCCCATTCCACTGTAGGGAGTCTCCACCGATACCATGGAAGCCTCTGAGTTTGATTACGTCAAGAACCTAGTTTCTTCAATGTACTTCCTTAAGTCTTTCCAATTAGAGCCCCTAAGGAATTCCATCTCCTGTATAATCTCCTGATTAAATGTTTGTCTTCTGACTTGGCTAAAATCTGGACAGTAGCACAAGTAGTGCTCCATTGTCTCGTCCTCTTCCTGGCAGGCCCTGCATGTTATATCGCCAACGATACCCATTCGTGCCAGGTGAGTCCTTAACTTTGTATGTCCTGTTATTAAATAAACCAACATCCGTAGTGTTGGCCTACTCAATGTTAGGACCTCATTTGTCCTACTACCATCTGGGTCCCCCCACATAATTCTAGTCACCCTACCTACGGTAGAGTGCTGCCAATCTCTTGTATGCAATTCTATAGCCCATCGCTTTAGTTCGTTCTTAACAACCTGAAATGGCTTCGGACTATCTACTGTGATGTTCGCCATTAATGCTCCCATCTTTGCTAGCCCATCTGCCTCAATATTTCCAGGTATCCCCTGATGTCCTGGAATCCATATTATCTCTATGCCCCCACATTGCGTGTATGAGTTAATCTCATCCTTGCACTGTAGTACACACCCAGATTGAACCACATGATTCCTCAGGGCCTCGATGACCTTCTTACTATCCGTGAATATACGAATCGGTAACCTGTTATCGATTTCCTTCAACCATTTTATTCCTTCCGTAATAGCCACGATCTCACTCTGAAATACCGTGCCATGATCCGGCAGGCGGAAGTATTTGCTAAAGTTACGACCCATGTCACAGAAATCTCCACCCGAGCGGTCACCAATCTTCGACCCGTCCGTGTATAGGTTAGTTATGGGGTTCATTGTATCTGCATCCTCCCACTTCATACCTTCCGATATTATGGTGGTGCAGTGTGATTGTACATATCTAATTGGGATTCTATCGCACGTGATCGTGCGAGCGTTGTTCCCGGGTAAGACGTGTACTATACTCTGCTGTTTGGTTGTGTGTTCCCTAGTCAGCCACTCACCCATTACCATCAATCTCGTAGCAGCCAAAACTGCTTCGTATTTAACCTGTATATCAATAGGCAGTATTGACAGAATATTTTCCATCGCCTTAGTTGATGTGGTTCTCATCGCGCAACAGATGCCGATACAGCAATGTCTTTGTATCCTTTGAAAATGTTTGATATTCACCTTCCTCTCAAAGGATGTCCACCATACTAACGAGGCGTACGTCACAATTGGTCTTATCAGACTCGTATAGAGGCAGTGTGCCATCTTTGGGCTCATTCCCCATTTGGACCCAATTGCCCTTCTGCAATAGGTACAGACTCTTTGGATCTTGATCACCTGACTTTCTATATGGTCCTTCCAGGATAACCTCCAGTCGACTATCACTCCTAGATATTAGACCTTTTTATTAATCTGTATCGTCCTATCTCGAAAAACCGGTGATTCCACATGTGCAATCTTCCGTTTCCTTGTAAACATACAAATTTCTGTCTTCTCTGGGTTGACATTGAGACCCCTTTGTGTAGCCCAGTTATAAGCTAAATTCAGGGCCTCTATTGCCCTTTCGCAAAGAACCCTAGGATTGTTTCTCCTTATCAGTATCGCTACATCGTCTGCATTGCAGACGGGAGCAAATCCTTCCTGGGATAATGTCTTCAGTAGGGTATTTATGGTCACCACCCACAGCAAGGGAGAAAGTATTCCCCCCTGTGGCATTCCGCAACACACATTCCCCCTACCCTTGTGTCGTTAACCTCGCAACTTATCTTCCTGTTCGTTAGCATATGACTGATCCATCCAGTCAATCTCTGGTCCAAGTCAAAGTTTCCCAGCGAGTCAATAATGCTCGAGGTCCATGCATTATTGAAAGCCCCCTCTATATCGATAAATACAGCCATGGTATACATACCCAAATCGAAGTTTCTCTCTTTCTGATATACAACCTCTTGTAGGGCCGTCTCAACAGACCTGCCATTAATATCAGCGTGTTGTTTAAATTTTTGTATATCATGCGGTATCCTTTCCTTCAACATTGTATCCACAATTCGTTCCAGTGTCTTCAGTAAGAATGAAATTAGGCTAATCGGTCTGTAAGCCCTCGGATCCGCATAGCTTGCCCTACCCGGTTTTGGAATGAAGACAACTCTAGCCTAGCATTGTAAGATACGTATATACATAAATTGAGAAGGTATGATCATGTGTCCACTGTCTCCAATAATATTTATTAAGTGTCGCTTGATAACTTGTTTCGTGCTCTAATTTTTTTTCTTAAAATCATTAACACTGAAACCACCAAATATATATTTTATAAACTTCGTTTTCTTCAATCACAACGTAGTTGTAACCTCGTAATACCTCGGCACCAATGCCTAGTTTCTGAGTGACAGTTTTATATACATGCCTCTCGACTTTGGAATAATCTTCCACTAAACCAGCAACTTAATAGCAATGTTAATAGTTTTAAAACATTTTTATTTAAATCTTTTACGTAACTATATTTTTGTTTGTTTGATTTTTCTTAATAAAATTCATACTCTTATATTATTATTTTTTTTAATTTTTTTTCTTTTTTATTGTTATATAACTTTGTTTTTTTTTTAATTTTCATTAAGCTATTCATCAGTCATAAAAATTTTTGTAACACCGTGCGTTCCTGTACTCTAATTATAAAACTCCATCTTGTTGTACAGGAAATGAAAATAAATAAATAAATAAACTAATATTAACTAATAAACTATTGTTCCAGAGCAAAATGTTCTCATTTAAAGAAAAAATACTATAAAAAAAAACAAAAATAGGGGGTAGAAGAGTTGGGAAATACTGCATCAGTGGCAGAAAAGAATGTAATAATTAAAATAAATAACAAATTAGCCTTAGGTACTTTTAAAAAGGACCTAAAAGAAGACTTTAAATCAGGCACGGGCGTTTCTTAGCACAATTGTGCTGAGATCATTCACACGTATTCTTACCGTCCTTAATTTAGTCGTCGATGAGATAGCGACGAATGAATATCAAGCGGATGCTTACGAATTTTTTTATATTTTTTTCCAGAATATTTGCCCAGCAAACAATTTCAGTCATGATGATATGCGAAAAATATTTTGTCATAAACAATGCTTTTGATAACATACAATGTTTTTATACAATTTTTCTCCAATAACGGAATATACTAATTCTCCTGATTTAGTAATACACTTAGTATTATTAATTAGTCTGTGTAAAATCTTATCAAAAATATTTTGAATATGTTTCCCATATGAAAATGATCTTGAATGCCGACATATATCAAAGCTTATTAAGTTTGATACATTGAACAGCGTTTTTTTTTGCGAATATTCAGTGTTATGCTCCAGCAAGCAACCATTCTTTTATTTATTTTTTTTCTTGAATGGAAAACATAACAAATTATTATCCTATATTTTCTAATTTTTTTCATTTGACTGTTTACTTAGAAAAAGTTTTATTTTTAATTAATAATTTTACGTAATCAACGTTTTTTCAACTTTGAAAATATTGCTACTTATGTATAAATATATAATACAGCATTATCTTTCAAACGCTTGGCTTTTTGTTTGGTGGGTAGCTCACAAGCTCAACACACACAATTTACCAAACATTGACGGTGGCCACCACTGCTTTATATCAACCATATACGCGTGGGGACCAACAACATTGCAAAAACGCATCAGAACTTCCAATTGAACTTGAGAATGAAAAGAAACCAATTCATAACGAAATTCTACATGTCAGAAAAGATAAACCACAGTATCAACTACAAAATCATCACAGAAATAACACATTCACTAGATACAACAATAACAGATCACACAAAAACCAAAATTTATGCAGAAATAATTACACTAGGAATAAAAATTATAGAAATACTAATGACAATAGTAGCAATACTAATAACAATTCCATAAGAAACACCAATTTCGCTAGACACAACATCTTCAATAACAACAACTCGGCTCAGAGTATATAAATATTCCGGACATCCAAAATTGAAAGTATGGAAAATTTTAGACAATAATACAAACTTCATTATTACAATTTACAAAAATAAAATATCTATATTTCTTGTCGACACAGGAGCCGATATATCACTGTGTCATATGCAACCAGATTTCGAGGATGGACCACATAAACCAAGAGAAAAATGTAAAGTAACTGAAATTATCACAGCAGAAATCAATTCTCTGAGTACAATACATATAGAACTAACATTAACTGACGAAAAATGTAATCATTCCTTCCAATTGGTAAAGTCAGATTTTCCAATAGAAACAGACAGCTAATAGGTGGGGACTTTTAAAAATATATCTCTGCAAAATAGACTATGAAATATATACTGTATTTCAAAATATTGATTTTGAATAAGGATAAACTAGTTTGTTTATCCTGGCTGAAAATATCTTCAAGGCAATGGCACCAAGAAGAGTATATATTGCAACAAAAGCTTTTGAAACCTGGTTGCTGCGGAGATTAAAATGGTCTTTGGAAGAATAAACTAGTTTGCTTATTTGCTTTTCCAATTATGACAATGTTTTTATTAATTTTGGTTTCTTATATACTAACTCAATTTTAGCATTATTATACAGTTCATTGCATAAATACCACTTATGCTGACTAAGAATAAACCGTTTTTTATTGGAACAATGTAAGTAACTGAAATATTATATTACTTTAGGTGATGAAGCAATGAACTTCGAAATCGTACGTAAACAAAAATAAACAATTAATTTGGGTAATATGTAGTGCAATGGACTTTATATTTTATAACAAAAAATACATTAATGCAATTGACTCTATAAACACAACATAAGCAAAAATTGATTACTATGTGAAGGTGTGAGCATGGACCCCCTGTTGAGACTCGGCTCAAAAATAATTTTATGGAATAAATACTATGAAATAATAATAAACATTTATACTAATAGATGACCAACATATCTTTACTAATGTAATATTATATTGAATTAAGTTTCTATAGGCTAATTGTTCGAAATTTTTAATTTAAATCTCAGAAAGACATGATAAATATTCCAAGGCACAAAGGCAAGTCAACATCAGTTTTTGTTATTCAACTTACACAGCAGAGCAGAACAGCTGTTTTCGAAAGACGCAACCCTTTCATCATCAGTGCTCTTGTGTATTGTGTTTGTCACCACTTATTAGGTGGCTTAGTTGAATGTGATAACAGTTCCTATTTACACAAATTTTATTGTGAAAAAGAATACGAGAACTGTATCAAACTGATGTTAACATGTTATTGTTATAATACCCGTGTTACCGTTTGATTAGTTTTCTTCATGTCCCATTTTTCTGAATTTTTTGTTCCATCATACCTAAGTCAAACTTTTTTGGTTTGAATTTTATACTTAAGTACATGTGAACTAAGCCACCTAATAAGTGGTGGCAAACACAATACACATGAGCACTGATGATAAAAGGGTTGCGTCTTTCGAAAACAGCTGTTCTGCTCTGCTGTGTAAGTTGAATAACAAAAACTGATGTTGACTTGCCTTTGTGCCTTGGAATATTTATCATGTCTTTCTGAGATTTAAATTAAAAATTTCGAACAATTAGCCTATAGAATCTTAATTCAATTTAAGATAGCAATATAAAAATGTTCGTTAAAATTCTTACTACATACAAATTTAAGCTATGGCTTGAGCTACCAATAATAAATTGGAAAAACGTTCACATGTACTTAAATATAAAATTCAAACCAAAAAAGTTTGACTTAGGTATGATGGAACAAAAAATTCAGAAAAATGGGACATGAAGAAAAATAATCAAACGGTAACACGGGTATTATAACAATAACATGTTAACATCAGCTTGATACAGTTCTCGTATTCTTTTTCACAATAAAATTTGTGTAAATAGGAATTGTTATCACATTCAACTAAGCCACCTAATAAGTGGTGACAAACACAATACACATGAGCACTGATGATGAAAGGGTTGCGTCTTTCGAAAACAGCTGTTCTGCTCTGCTGTATAAGTTGAATAACAAAAACTGATGTTGACTTGCCTTTGTGCCTTGGAATATTTATCATGTCTTTCTGAGATTTAAATTAAAAATTTCGAACAATTAGCCTATAGAATTTTAATTCAATTTAATGTAGCAATATAAAAATGTTCGTTAAAATTCTTACTACTTTACTAATGTCGTTATTATGTTATCTAGTGTTTAATCAGGCATCAGTGACTTCTGATAGATGGACTTTGCCCTTATGATAGATCAGCTTGTAGCAGGTAATGGTCCTGGGCTATTGTTGTGGGATTGTGTAGTGTATCTTGATGGTTGTGCTCCTTGAGTTGTCTGAGCATGGTTAAACCTATTACATCGTGTACGTTTAACTAGAAAAATGATGACGGCTATCGTGCTGATAGTTAATGCGACGTATGCATAGTGTCTCCTATGTTTCGATGAGGATTCCGGTTGGAATTCTGACTCCTTTATTGATTCCAGCTTTTGTTGTAGGGTCTTTAACTTAGTGAGTTGTCCTGCTATCTCATCTGCTACTAATGGCTGGTTACTATTGTTGATGTGTTTAGTTCTTGCTACGTGTTGGTATTCTAGCTCATAAATCTTTCCAAGACGTGTGTAAGATGAGACTGATTTTGTTGAGATGAATTGTTGTCCTGACATATAGATGAAGTCATGCTTGAGGATTCAATCGGGATTAATTGTAAGTAGACCAGATCCTACCAGTTCAATTGCTATAATTTCTTTTCCACAAACAGCTGTAGCGTGCGTTATAGACAATGATGCATATATCCACTTATTTTTCTGAATTAACGGAGTCCACGTTACGTTGGTTGGCATGTTTCTTAACACGCAATGTTGGACCGAGATGTTGTTCAACAGATTGATTTTGCATGAGCACAAGTCTACGCCAAAGTTATACTGGAGTTGCACATCGTAGCATATAAATACATCTTTGCCGATGATATCACATTCTTTGAGTTGTGCTGGTAGTAATGGAAAGTATTTATTGTTATTGTCGCACTTCATGTGTCTATCATTAGCATACTGTTGTTTATGGCAGTTGGAACGGGAAGCAAGTGAAAGAGTTCAAACATTTCATAGCCTATTAATGGCAGGGTTATGCTAAATACTACGTGCTTCTGTGTGAGTCCGCCCCTTACTTTCATTAGTTTGTAAAACTCTAGCAAGTCATTTTCTAGTATTGGTAATTCCAGCGGCTGTGGTATATGTGTTTTAATCTTTTGTATTTCAACTGCTAACTGAGTTGGAGTTAATAGTAATGGATTGATTTTTCCATAATGGGTACCTGTCAGTGCTTCCAAAATGCATGACTGCATTCTCTGTAAATTGTTGGAGATGAATGATAATTTGGTCACACTCATTGTGAACAGTTGATTTATGTCTTGAGCAAGGGCTTCTTCAGATTTCCTGATTTCATTTACTTTCGCTAAAAGATAGCCAAACTTGTACCTAGAAGCGAGTACATTTTCTTTGATGGTGTTCATCGTTGGGTTGATGACCGAGGTGTGAGCTTTTATAAGACGAAGCACCTATGAATCGTTGTCTTGCAGGCTGGTGATGGTTTTTGAAATTTTTTCTGTATACTCGGAATCAAGTATTCCAAACAATGAGTTTGCAACATTTCCTATGAAATCAACAGCTCCTCTTTCCTGGCGGGCTTTGTACTACAATTTTTTGTCAAGTCTTAGATCTATCTCAATATGTCGGAGATGTTCTATAGTGATGAAGCATGATGAGTTATAATCAATTTGATCACAAAGCTGTCTCAGTCCAGTACGCTGAAAGATCGTAATATACCACTAAATTCCATTGACTTGTTGAGATGTACGCTGATCCCAATTCTTCGAAATGAATTCCCAGTCTGGAGTCGAAACGTTGATTGTCAATTGCTGCTCCAAGAATCATTGGGAAAATCAATAGAAGTGTCAAGAGTGTGACCCTTAAAGTGTTGCCAAATGTTTTCAGTTTCTATTTCTTTGGTTCAAGCCTCTCATCTGCGGACGTGTTGTATTCTTCTTCTACTGGGGCTCTTGGAAGTGGTGCCATGTAATGGACTGCTCTTTTCAGAACTCCAGAGGCGGTTTTGACGTCTGCCTAAAGGCCATTTCATTACTGGAGTGTTATCTTCCTTCAGTACGACTATCGTTTCAGGCTTTAAATCTATCGATTGTTCTTTCCACTTGTGGCGATGCTGTAATTCGTTGAGATAGTCACGGGACCATCTTTCCCAAAAGTTATGCTTTAGCCGAGACAACAATTTCCAACGAGTTGCTAAGCTTTAATTTCTTGGTTCGGATAGTGCATCCACTTGTGCTATGAATGGTTCGCCAAGTAAGAAGTGTCCGGGAGTCAACGCACCTATATCATTGGGAGGGTAATGGTGAAATTGGTCTAGAATATAAAATCGCCACGATCTCAATAATCAATGTTTCTAGCTCTTCATGTGTCAAAGATGCATTCGCCAGGCAGATTTTACCGCAGCTTCACATAAACCGCAGAAATGCGGTGCCCGAGGAGGGATGAAGTTGAATTGAATACCCTTCTTGTTGCAGGCATTTCCAATTGCTTCTTTCGCTTCGTCACTGTAAATTGCAGATGAAACTTCTGGCAATTTATTTTTTGTACCCACGAAGCTTGCTGCATTGTCACAAAATAGGTTTTGACAGTGTCCACGGCGACCGATAAATCGTTTGATTGCCCCAATGAATGCATCAGTGGTTAGATCACTGACGAGTGCCAAGTGCACTGCTTTTGTAGCAAAGCAGCAGAATCCTGCAATGTATGCCTTGTGTGGACGCTTTGCCTTATCTTGTAGTGAACTGATTGATATTAGACCGCAGTAATCCACTCCAGAGTTCATGAATGGTGTTGCTGGTGTTACTCGTGTGGAGGGTAGGTTTTCCATTATTGTTGCCCTGGCCATGATTTTGCCTTTTATTGGCCAAAACTGTTGTCTCATTATTCCCAGAAGGGTTTGTGCAGCACAATGCTTGTTGTTTTTGTGAGTCATTTCAAACATAAGTTTTGCGATTGGGTCATTATATGGAATGAGCTTCTGGTGTTTGGAATCGTATTCCAATGATGATGCTTCAAGTTGACCTCCCACTCGTATTATGCCCTCTGCGTTCACAAAGGGTGAGAGATTACTTGGATTATTACTTCCTCCTAATTCCTTGTTTTTGGTGAGATGTTGAATTTCTTCTTTGAACTCGGGTGCTTGCATTTGTTTTATTCATTATATCAATAGTGAATTTCTTAGTTCAGTTGTTGATAATATTCTCTCAAGCTGTCTACATAACCTTTTGCATTTAATGGTGTTGACAAACTGCAAAATGTATCCAACAATGCGTTGAAGACGCCAAAATGAGTTCTTATGGTTGAGTTTATATCTGAAATCAGGTACCGAAGACGTCATCACTAACGATTGTTTTAGCTTCCTTTTCAAGTTGGTTAGAGTAGCGAGGCTTGAATTGAATATAGGGGGCCAAGAATTTTCTTTTCCATGCAAAAATTAAGGACCATAGAACCACAAGGAGCATTAATTGAGATGCCTGGGTGCGATCTTTCGAGATAAAATATCTGCTGGATTGCATTTGGTGCCGACGTGGCGCCATTGCTCTGCTCGAGTGTTCTCAAGAATTATCGAAATCCGATTTGCAATGAAAGTGATGATGCTGTTAATCCATGACAGAGCAATTTCTGAATCGGTCCAACACCAAACTTGACTCGTTATTTGTAGATCAGCTGCGATTCTTGTAGACAATTGTGCGGCAAGTACAGCTGCGCAAAGTTCCAATCGTGGTATGGTTTGAGTTTTGAGTGGAGCTACCCGAGATTTAGCGCAAAGAAGTTGTGTCTTTATTATGTCATTTTTCATAGTTACTCTAAGGTAAGCCGCAGTCCCATAAGCTTTTTCTGAGGCATCAGAAAAGACATGCAGCTGGATGGAATCTGGGAGTCCTCCTTTGAAAATGTGCCTAGATATTTTCAATGTTTGTAGTTCAGTCAGTTCTGTCCGAAAAGTTATCCATTTGCTATGCATGGACTCAGGTAGCGCTTGGTCCCAGTCGAGTTTTAACCTCCATAGTTGTTGAATGAATATCTTTGCTGTGACAGCTATGGGAGACAGAAGACCTAAGGGGACGAAAATCCTTGCAAGTTCCGACGTGACTGTACGTTTGGTGATTATTTTACTGTTAGTATTGCTCACCTTTATGCACAACTGATCTTCTTTTGGAAGCCACGTGAGTCCAAGTGTGCCAATAGCATCTGATTTGGTGCTCTCGAAATCCAAATTTAGTTCCAGATCACCTTGTGGAACATTTTTGAGTAGTTGCGAGTGGTTCGCATGCCATTTTTGTAGGGTGAAATCGCTTTGTTTCATCATCTGTTGAATCTGCTCTTGCATTTGTATAACAGTGCTTAAACTATCATTTCCGCCTAAGCCGTCATAAAAGTTGTCTTTCAAAAATTGGGAGGCTAAGGGATACCGTGTGGCATTTTCTTCTGCCAACTGTTGTAGGCATTTGGTTGCCAAATATGGTGTTGACTTCGTTCGTGCTTCATTGCTTCATATTCATTCATAAATTTTGTATATTCAATCTTGAGTTCTGGATTTTTCCGAAGTCGATGTTCTAATGACAGAAATCGGTTAAGAGCAACTCTGTAGGACTCACCAAGTGCTTCGGGATTTCGATGGAATGGAATTCTCACTACGAATCGATTCTCATTATTTCGGGAGGTGTGCCGTGAAAACAACTCTTCATATTGTCTTTCTGCCAGTGATAGGTGTTTTTCGGATAACTTTATTTCATCCAGTTCCCAAAGTTTTGCAATGGACGCTTCAAGATCATCGTTAGTCGTGGACACTCCTCAAGCAAGGCTTGTTGAGTTCTGATCTTTGATCTTTCCTGATACTGTCCGCAGAAGCACAGTGTTTTGAAGAATTGGCAATTGCGGAGATAATTCGATCTGCCCCACTAACAGCAGCTGAAGAAAGTATTCTGTCTCTAGCAAAATATAAATTTTGTCCGGTCGGTTGAAATTCGGATCAGCTAGCACGAAGTTTTTGGGTAGCGACCAGTCACTCGTGTCGATGAATTGTGACGGTTGAGGTGAAATGATGTGTGGTAGTACAAATGCTTCCAAACGCGTTAAAAACCCGTTGAGTCTGGAGTGCAGTACTACATTAGCTCGATGTTGTGTTTTAGTGTTGGTGCTTCCAATTCCATTGATATTTACTGATGACGGGTACATTGGGATACCAAGTAACCGCTCAGTTATACAGTTTATTTGCGATCCGGAATCAAGTAACGCACGACATTTAATTTCTGACGAATCATCCTTGATTTTCACCATTGCCGTTCCAAGGATCACAAAAAAGGATGATGGTTGCTTATGTGCTGTAGTTAATGAAGACGATCCTGATTTCGTTGAACATGTTGATGTGGCATTTGTTATTCTCGTTGCAGAAGATGACGTCATTTGTAGGTTTTGTTCAGTTAACCACTTCGATTTTGATGGATAGGTTTTGTTTTCCAGATGTAGCTGTGAATTATGGTTTTTTGGTGCATTTTATGCACCCCCTGTGCGGTGTGACTGGGTTTTAAGCAACTTACACATAATTTCTGTTTTTAACGAAATTTAAGCGTTCATGGTATTTGATTTTTAAGAATCGTTTACATCGAAAAAGTGGATGCAACCCCGTTTTGCAAACTGTGCAGTTAATGTCATTTGTTTTGTCGGATTCAACAGAAGCACAGACTTTAGTTGATAGTCGTTCTTTTGAAGCCATTGACTGAAAGCGAGTTTCTAAAAAAGCTAGAAGGTGATTGACTTGCTGCAACTCTTTTGGATTTGTAATTGATCGTTCGTTATGAATGTTTCGATCAGGTTTCTTCATGAGAATGTGCATCAAAAGGGGATCCCAAGAGGTGGTTTTAACTCAAATATTTTGCAGTGGATGAAGACATTCTTTAGTAGTGTCATGCAGTTGCTTGATAGAGGTGGCTGATATTCCGATTGCTGGCTGCTCAAGCAATTGTTGTATTAGTGATGCGACTAGAATTATTTTGTTGTTGTATAGCTCTTTTAATAGTTGCCATGCTGTTTCATAATTATCTGCAGTAGCTGGTAGATGACTAATGAGCCTTTCAGCCTCGCCTGTGACGTTAGCCTTAAGATACCACATTTTTTCTACCGAAGAAAGTCGCTGGTTATGTACAAGCTGCAAAAACAGGTCGTAGAAGGTTCTCCATTTTAGGTAGTCGACATTAAACCCCGAAATAGTTATTTTAGGCAATGACAATCCGCAATTTTGTTCATAAGTGGAGCTTGATTCTGGAGTGGGTTGTGAAGCAATTCGAAATTGATCGACCATTCGTGCTTCCAACTTGGTATATGCGTCCATATCATAGCCTTCCAACAGAGGATCTTGGCTGTTTTCAAAAATTGAAAAGTGTAGATCCTGAATTTGATCCCACAAGTTTTGTTTCAGTTTCATGCCGTCTGTCGTCGATTCTGTTGCCAGTAATCGCTTTAGAGAACCTATCATGACGTTTTGTCTTCGTATGGCTGACGTAACTGTTGCCGGGACCGCTGCGCAGCCGATGTCACCTGTTTTGCTGACGGTTGATTGTTTTTTAGTGGGTCTTTGTTGACCTACCTCCCTTAAAGGCTGCGATTGTGTGCTTGTCAAGGCTGCTTCAAATAGGTTCCTATATTTTACCACTAAATATGATATGGACTGGTAATACTCCTTGCTGAAGTATTCGTGCTCCATTGGAATTTTTTCGAGGCATTGGATTTCAGTTTTCATATTTTCGAATTATGACCATGTCGTATCTAATCTTTGAATGCGTTCCTCATAATAGCTAATAGTTTTCCTGATGGCGGAGTCTTTTTTGAAGTTTCGAGCTATCGTCTCTATGATATCGCCTGTTGCCTGTTGAGCTTCAACCAATTCAGTGAACACACTCGTGTCTGATTTGTTGCTATACAAAGCCATCTTCAGGGTTTTCTGATGTTTCACCTTTATTGTGGAGATTTGCTCCTAGCTGCCTAAGGAGAGATTATTGTCTTCAGTGTAGGAAACTTGAAGGTTGATGTTAATCCTGTTATGGATCACGTCGGGATCAGCAATGTTTAGAGATGAAACGATACGACTAAATACAAGTACATATCGATACTTTTATTACGATTCCAAGTATTTTCGGTATCGATATTTTACTACCAACTACCAAGTAGGTATCGATAAAAAGTACTCGTATCGTACAAAAACAATAAATATAGTGACGTTATTAAACGAAATTTGTGATCTGTCTGTAAAAAGGATAATTTTAAAGGGTGGCATGACATAATGTCCATTGACATTGTGTCACCCTAAAAAGTGACATTATATCCGTGGACATTGTCACCCTAAAACGTGACTTTATGTCCATGGACATTATGACACCACCCGAAGTAATGTCACTTTGTTTGGACATAATGTCACTGTTGATAGCGTCATAATGTCCACACATATTAATTCCTTTGAAAAAATTTATAAACTCATTGGTCGTTATTTTTTTATTGAAAAATATTTAATTTATCTTCTACAATCTGTCTGCAGTTAGGACAAAGTAATGGCGATTTATTGGTCTTTGATTTGTTTTCCAAAGTTAAGCAGCTGGAACAAAGTGCGGGAATTTTTCACCAAAAAAGAAGACAAAAATTATTTTGCTTCAAATATGTAATTGCCTTACATCAAAGTTAACAAAATTTTCTTCAACTATAGAATGTGTAACACTATTACAAAACAAGCTGTTCAGTGAATGCACTAAAAGGTTTGGTATGATAGAATTTAATACATACGCCGCGTTGGGTAATATTTTAGACCCAGGTTTTAAGAATCTGCACTTTAGGGATCGTAATGCATGCAGAAGAGGTATACAAAAATTAAAGAATTTTATAAGAGATGATAATACTTCAATAACCATTAGTGAGTCAGAAAAAGAAGTTCAAAGCCAAGACTTTGATTTTTGGTAGCACCACAAAAATTGAGAAATTGGTCAAAACAGATGAGGTGTTAGTATACTTGCCCAATCCCGTTTCTGCGTTAAAAGCCAATCCCCAAGAAGAATGGGAGGATTTAAAACCGGTGTTTCTAAATTTATATAAATAGGTCCGATTGTATTTGCATATAGAAGGCTGGAGCGACAGTTACTGCAACAAGGGACCGATTGTCTAGCAAGCATCTTGACAAATTGTTGTTTTTGGGAAGTACATCGAAAAATAATTTTTTTTTGTATACAATATTTAATTTCAAGATATGTAATACAACAAACTTATTTACAATATGTAAAAGTTTTGATCTCATAAATTCAATTGGTATGTTTACGTTAGATCGAATGAAATAAGTATTTTTTATTTCATCTATTGTTTGTTCTTAAGTTTTTGTTTTTAATAAAATTGAATTTTAAACACGAACTCTTTTCATTTGCTTTCACAAAATTATTAGGTTTATTTTGACCGATGCAAGTAAGTATCGATATTTTTCTTACGATACGGAGTAAGTATCGATACTTTGTGACCGATACCATATCGAGTAAAAATATCGATACCATGGTGGCATCGTTTCATCCCCACCAATGTTTAAGTCAAAATATTGATTTTGAATAAGGATAAACTAGTTTGTTTATCCTGGCTGAAAATATCTTCAAGGCAATGGCACTTGGTTGCTTCTGGAGTCTTTGGAAGAATAAACTAGTTTGCTTATTTGCTTTTCCAATTATGAGAATGTTTTTATTAATTTTGGTGTCTTATATACTAACTTAATTTTAACATTATTATTAGAGTATCCAATTAATCGGGTTTAGGTTTTGTTCGATTAAAAAATTAATCGATTTTGGGATTTTAATTTGCTCGATTATCGATTAAGGTTTTTAAATTGCTCGAATAATTCGATTAATCGAATAAGTCGAATAACTCGAATAATTTCTGTATATCTGTATACCTTACTTGAAAAAAAAAACAAATTTAATGTAGGCGGTAAATTTTATTAATAAAAAACATAAAAATAATATTAAAACATAAAAACAAACGTAAAATAATAATTCATGTGAATTCAAAAACGTTTAATAAAAATAATAATTAATTAGGTACATACAAAATGAGATCTTTTTTATTTTAAAAGTTTTTAGTCACATCTTCTAAAATAATCTTTTAAAAATAATATACAATTATTTATAATGTTTGGCTTTTAGTCGATTTTTTTGTTTCGTTTTAATGAAGCTTGACTTTGAAAACACCCTTTCACTTAAAGTAGATGTTGGTGAAACTGAAAGAATTGCATTGAAAAGTTTTTGTTTTATCTAGATACAAAAAATCATCAATTATAGTACAGTTTACATTCGATTTTTTTAAATTTTTAATACTTTTTATAGTATCGTTCAATTCCAGTAAAAGATTATTTTCATTGATATCAATTATTTCCTCTTCTTCTTCCAATACAATATCATCATCTGATACATTTTGACTAGCTTCAGTGTGAAATAACCGATCATACAATTTCGAGGCAAAGTCTTTTGTTTCCGTTTTGGAGCTATACTTTAAAAAGTTATCATTTATGGGGAATGTTCCCGAGTTAAGGTATAAAACAAGTGTGTTAAGTACTTTTATTCGTCTATCATTTATTCTAGACTTAAGGTGGGCAGTCAAATCCTTTGAAAACGAATTATTTGCCTTGTCTAAATTGTTAATTAAAAATTTTATAATACCTTCCAATTCAATTAATGTTGCAGAATCTTTGCTGAGCTCTTTAATAGCCACATCAAGTGGTCGTAAGGTATTACTCAATGCTGATAATATTTTTATTTCTTTGTCTGTAAAAACTGGCATACCAAAATCTGATAATGCATGATTTACACATTTATAAATCCGAAGAAAATTTTGAATCATGTTAGATAACGACGACCAACGATGTTTTACGTCATGTGTTAGTCGAATTTCCTTTTTTTCTTGAAGAACGACGTAAGTTTGTAATTTTTGCTGTTTTTCGTTCGACTTATTGAAATTTTTGCAGCATTTACGTACGCGATTAACAACATCTTTTATTTCTACTTTCAGGTCAAATTGATCGTCTATGTCAATTTCATTTTCATATATATCAATATTACCGCTTTCATCTGCACTTTCCTCTTCACTTTCTTCATAATTTTCCTCTTCACTTTCATCATAATTTTCCTCTTCATTTTCATCTGGCATTATTTTAGTGATTTTTGCATAAAGAGTGTCAACAACAGACAAATGAATGGCATGGTTTAAACAAAGTTGTGATTCTGCATCTATATCATTTCCATATTTTTTCATTGCGGCGGCCCCGTCATGTGTAGACCCAACTATATGCTTTTGGAAGTTTATTCAAAATTCTTCAAGCTTTCTGTTTATTAAACAATAAATATTTGCAGCGGTTCCTCTTGTTTTAATTTCTTCTAGGCCCAAATTAAATACTTTGAAAGACTTTGTTTTTGAATTATAAGTTCTTAATGTTACGTTTACATATTTTGTGTAAGAGATGTCGGACCACTCGTCTACAGTGATCGAAAATCGTCCATTTCCATTTAGGATTTCTGTAATTTCTAAAATAAGTGCGTGTTTCTTTGTAGCATAGAATTTATCTATTATATTCCATATTGTGGATTCACTTAAAGGCATTTTTAAACCTTTTAAGCTTACAACTGACGAGATCACTTTTGACTTTTTTAAAGAACGCACTGACATACCATCTTCTGCAATGCATCTACAAATTATTTCTTCTAGAGAAGATTGTGTGTCTCTTTTTATATATTTAGTCATAGGACCAGTGGTGACTTTAGCGGATGTTGTTGGTTCCTCATCTATAGTAGTGCTATGCACTTGGCGCAAATGGTAAATAAGCGTAGAAGTGGAGGAACATACACGTTTATAAACTTTGGGACATTTATTGCATTTTGCATTCTTCCATCTTTTGTAAAATGTTGCCAAACCAAACTCATTCTAAAAGAAAAAACTATTTTTATTTACACTATTTTTATTACACTATTATATTAAATACTTACGTTTAATTATCTGTTTCACTTTGACGATATGTTTTCTTTAACAAATGTTTAAATTAAATTAATTTTTCTTCATATAAATTCTCACTTTGCTACAAATGAATGTGTGTCATGAAAGTACAACATAAACTTATAGGTAAACAAAACAATAACAGCTGATCGAAAAATTTGTTCGAAAACAAGTGTAATTAAAATGTGTGCAGCACTGATCACTAAACATGTCTATTTGAAATACAATTTTAACGGACTAATTTTTTAAAATCAATTAAAGTGGTATTACATTTATATAAAAAAAGAATTTATTTAAAAATAATTTAAATCGATTGATGGATTAATCGGTTTAAATTGATCGATTATTCGTTAATCCAAATTTGCTATTTTTTCTTAATCGAAAAATTATTCGAAAAAAATTCGTCGATTAATCGACCAACGATTAATCTGACTAAGAATAAACGGTTTTTTATTGGAACAATGTACGTAACTGCAATATTATATTACTTTAGGTGATGAAGCAATGAACTTCGAAATCGTACGTAAAAAAAAATTAATTTGGGTAATAGTGCAATGGACTTCATATTTTATAACAAAAAATACATTAATGCAATTAACTCTATAAACACAACATAAGCAAATATATAAATTTATTTTCGAGTTAATGCAATGAACTCTACAATCGCAACATAAGCACAATCTAAATTGATTGTTATGTGAAGGTCTGAACATATACAATATCTTTTCTTACTAATAATACTATAACCCTTCCAATGCATACAAAAGCAATTACGTCACTTAAAAAAAAATACCTCCCAGAACTGAAATTATACAAGCGTTGAAATTAACAAAACAATGAATTAAAACCAGGTGTATTTCTAAGTAATTCAATAGCGCCCAAAAGCTGCATGACACATATGAAAATTTTAAACACAACAAATGAAGAAATACGTTTATATGGCATTAAATTACAAACAGACCCACTTAAAATTATGACGTGTTAAGTTACAACAATAAAAACAGCAGCGAACATTTTAACAAAATAAGGAATAACTTACTCTTAGACCTTAATGGCGAATATGAAAAGCGCAATTAAAAGAAATATTTACAAAGTATCAAAATTGTTTTTCATTTAAGCCTAGTACTCTGTTTAAGATTTCATGTGAAATTCTGACAGAACCCATACAAAAAATATTCAATCGAAATATTTGTGGAAAAATGTTGCTAAACTAGTACTCTGTTTTAATTATGAAAAACATGTGAAATAATATGAATGTTATTTATTTCGAACGAAAATGTTTTGAAACTAAACGTTTTCTCATTGAAAATGGAAAACATAATTTCAATTAAAATAGAAAAAAACTGAAACTGAAATAACTGATGTTGCTCAATATTTTTCACAAATTCAAACAGAGTACTAGGCTTTACTCAGAAGACTAAAAATTAAGCGTTAACAACTTTTACAAACAAAAAATCACAACTTCAGACCCTACACCCGTTTACATAAAAACTACAGACTGCCACATTCACATACGGACATAATAAATGAACAAGTACAGAAAATTCTTAATGAAGAAATAATAGAACCATTAATTTCTCCTTACAATGTGTTTATGACTCAGCTGATTTGCTGGTCGGTGTTGTTTTGTCCGAGCGGAATCACCGGGTCAAGGGTGGTCGTAATTGAACTTGCCGAGGTGCGCTGTTTTTTAGCGAGTGGCCTTCTATCCAACTACTGTTTTGGTGACTAGGTTCTGTGATTTGTGGACATGATTGTTGTTCTTTTTCGTCGGGTTCGTCATTGAGCTTAGGGAGTGGAGCTAAATATTGAATTGATCGTTTGAAGATGCCAGAAGCTGTCTGGACATCCGCAACTCTTATAACTTCGTCGTGTCCTTTATATGTTTTTATTGCGCGCCTTAGAGGCCATTTCATGACTGGAAAGTTGTCTTCTTTTATAATAACTATCGCTTCTGGTTTCAGATTTTTTGATTGCTCTCGCCATTTGTTTCGGGTACTGTAGTCATTTAGATAGTCTCGTGACCACCTCTTCCAAAATTCGTGCTTAAGATGATGCTTGGAGCATCAATTTGGGCTGTTAGTGGTTCACCTATTAAAAAATTCCCCGGAGTCAATGCGCCCATATCGTTTGCGTCATTTTACATGGGTGAAATTAGTCTGGAATTCAGGATTGCTTCAATTTCAACAACTATGGTTTCAAGTTCTTCGTAAGTTAGAGATGCATTCCCTAATGTCCTTATCAACAGGTATTTTGCTGACTTAACAGCTGCCTCCCATAACCCACCGAAATGTGGTGCTCTTGGCGGAATAAAATTAAATTGTATACCCTTTTTACTGCAGGCATTCGTAATAGCTTCTTCTGCATCTGATGCATGTATGACTGTGGAAAGTTCAGGTAACTTATTCCTTACTCCGACGAAGTTTGTTGCATTGTCGTAATATAAATCCACGCCGGGATGTGAAGCATTTAAGCGCACCTATAAAAGCTTCAGTTGTGAGATCGCTCACGAGTTCCAAGTGTACCGCTTTTGTGGCAAAGCAACAAACTACAGCAATGTAGGCTTTGTGTCGTCGTTTTCCCCTAAGTTGATAATGTACGGTGATTGGGCCACAGTAATCGACTCCAGTATTCATGAATGCACGGGCTGGGGTGACACGTGTCGAGGGTAGGTTCCCCATTATGCGGTGGAATAATACTGGTTTGGCTTTGCTGCATGATGAACTTTAGCTCTTGCCATAATTTTTTCCTTTATTGGCCAGAAACGTTGTCGAACAATTCCTACTAATATGTGCGGCCTACAATGTTTGTAATCTTCATGAAGCATTTGGAGTATCAATTTGGAAATGGGATCATTGTATGGAATAAGAAGTTGACGTTTTGAGTCATATTCCAACAAAGAAGCTTAGATCCGACCACCGACTCGTATTAGTCCATTCTCATCCAAAAAGGGGGCTCGATTCCGAATAGTGCTTGTTCCTTGTACTTGTTTCTATTTTCTTAGTTGTATTATTTCTTCTCTCTCAGAATTTAACTGAGAGCATTTGTGAAATAATGGGAATCAGTGCTTGGCTGATTTCCGTTGTTGTCATTAATTTTGATGGTTTTCGTATATGCTTTTGACATCTAGTGTGGGCAGTGAAGCGCAGAACATATCCAACAATTCGCTGCAGGCGATGGAATGAATTTTTATGGTTGATTTGGTAAACAAAGGTAGGTTCCGTTGTTGTCATTACTCGTGATTCGAGCAGCGTTGCCTTTCATTCGAGATTTGTTGGGATGTTGGAACTTGGTTTGAACTTAGGTGGCCACACCTTCTCTACCCCATGGAGAAACATTGGCCCATAAAACCAAAGAGTACATTCTTTAAGAGCCGCTGGAGACATCCCACGGGATAATATATCTGCGGGGTTGCACTTTGAGCTTACGTGACGCAATTGCTCTGCGTGGGTTTCTTCTTGAATCGCTGAAATTCGATTTGCTACAAACGTATTGAATGACGATGATGATGAATTTATCCATGAGAGCACAATTTCTGAATCAGTCCATAACCATACTGGGCTTGTACATTGAAGGTCAGACCTGACTTTTGTGGCTAGCTGGGCTCCAAGTGTGGCTGTACATAGTTCCAGTCGTGGTATTATTTGCCGTTTGAGTGGTGCTATGCGAGATTTAGTACAGAGTAGTGTACCATGATGGTTCCATCTTTGAAAACTGATCGAATGTAAACCGCAGCTCCATAAGCCTTTTCGGATGTGTCCGTAAAAATATGTAGTTGTTGGGAACTCTTCATATGAAAATATTTCTTGATATTTGGAGGTTTTTTAATGCATTCAGGTCTGTGCGAAACGTGTTCCATTTAGTGTGCAGCGATTCAGGCAAAGAAGTATCCCAATTCAGTTTTAACTCCCAAAATTCTTGAATAAACATCTCTGCCGTTACTACAATGGAAGATAAAATCCCAATGGGTCGAATAATCTTGCAAGGTCCGATGTGACTGTTCGCTTGGTTACCTTCTTAATGTTGCCAGTGTTGACCTTAATATTTAGTTTGTCAGTTTTCGGCAGCCAAATAAGTCCTAATGTTTCGATGATGTCGGCTTCTGTGCTCTCAAAATCTAAGTTTACTTCCAAGTTGTCTTCTGGAAAAGTGATGAGTAATTGTGGATGGTTTGCACACCATTTGTGTAACGCGAAGCCGCCCTTTTTCATAATCTGCACAAGTTGCTCCTGTAATTGCATCGCTGTTGATAAGCTATTTGACCCGCCCAAGTCATATTGTGAAGCAAGAGGATAACGTATCTTATTTTCTTCAGCTAGTTGATCAAGACATTTTGTTGCTAAGTATGGCGCAGCTCTTGTGCCATATGTGACCGTATTGCGTTGGTAGTATGCAATGGGCATTGTGGAATCCTTTCCCCAAATTATGAGCTGAAATTGACGATCTTCTGGAGCAACCAATACCTGCCGATACATTTTTTCAACGTCAGTGGTGAAAAGGAACCTTGGCATTCGAAACCTTAGCAGTATGGAGAATAATTCGCTTTGTAGTGTTGGTCCCGTAAACATCAGGTCGTTTAATGAGTAGCCTGATGAAGTTTTGGCTGAGGCATCTGATACTACCCTGAGCTTAGTGGTTGAACTTTCTGGCCTTAGTACGCAATGTTGTGGGATGTAGTAGTTTGGAGATCTTATGGAGCCATACTCATCCATAAATTCAGTGTATTTAGCTTTCAGTTCCGGATTCTTTTGAAATCGCCATTCCAGAGCGAGAAATTGGTTGAGAGCTATTGTGTGTGAGTTGCCAAGGGTATTGGGGGTTTGATGAAATGGTATTTTGACTATGAAGCGATCTTGATGGTTTTTAGCTGTATTTTGTACAAAGTGCGCTTCACATTACCTGACAGCTATTGATAGTGGTTTTTTAATTGTTTTAACTTCATCTAGTTCCCAAAGTAGAGCTATGGAAGCTTCAAGGTATTCTTCATTAATTTTTCCTGCTACGATCCAGCCAAGAACCGTGTTGCAGCGAGCAGTTATATATCGATTTTATTAGATCGATTGAATATTGGGTCAGCTAACATAAGATTTTTTCGGTAGTGGCCACTCATCAATGTTGATAAATCTTGATGGTTGAGGTGCGATAATTTTAGGAAGGACAAGTGCCTCCAGGCGTGTTAGAAATCCATTAACTCGAGAATGCCAAGCTACAGTGACTCGGTGTTGTGTTTTTGTTTTGGAGTCCCCGATTACATTGATGGTTACTAATGACGTCTGTTTTGCAATATGAAGTCGTTCTACCAAACGATAAGTAATCAAGTTGGCTTGTGAGCCAGAGTCAAGTAAGGCGCGACATTCAATCTCCATTGTATCAGTTTGATTTTTATTAGAGCTGTGCTGAGGAGAACGTATGATTTGGACACCTGACCATTTGCTGCCGCTAATGAGGATGCTTCTGGAGGGGAAGGTTTCGCTTCATTGAAATTAGGCTCAACTATTTCAGGTTTATAGGTAGTGAATGATGATGTCTTCTGGGATACCCTTTCCCTTGTTGATCCTTGGTTTGATGACTGAGTGAAGCTGTCCAGATGAAGCAGCGAGTTGTGTTTTTTCTTGAATGTCATGCATGATCCTAATTTGCAAGTTTTGGCTGTGTGCCCTGAATTTAGACAGTTCACACACATGTTTTGCTTCTTAATGAAACTGAGATGGTCTGCTGGCGACAGTTGATGAAACTTCTGACACCGATACAATTGGTGGAAGTTGTCTTTAAAGTGAAGCTGAAGTGGTGGAAACATAGACCTTTGATGATCTTTCTTTCTGGTTTATGGCTTGCAGGGATTGAAAACGATTTTCAAGAAAGGTTAATAGGTCTTTAATATTTTATAGTTCTTTTGGATTGCTAATAGTCCTCTCATATAGAACAAGAGTGCCCCGATCCAATTTTTAACGAGTATGTGAAACAGCATGGGATCACAAAGGCGATATCGATCCCGATGTTGTTTAGTGCATGTAGACTATCTTGTGTTGTATCATGTAATTGTTTGATAGCAGCATCATTTGGTCCAGCGTTTGGTTGATCCAACAGTTGTTGCATTAGCGTTGTTACAAGAACGCGCTGATTATTATATCGTTCTTGTAATAGGCTGTGGCTGAGAGATGACTTATTACTTTTCAGCTTCGCCCCCCAAGTTTGATTTCGAAACCTGGCTCTGGAGTTCGGGAGCCTAGCTTAAAGTTTTCAATGACTCGCTTCTCCAGGTTTTCGTAGGAGTTCATGTCGTATCCGTCCTTCAGTGGGCCATCGCTTGATTCCCATATTCTAAAATGTAGCTCTTGGATTTCTCCAAATAGTTTTTCTTTCAGCTTCATATTGGTTGCCGTAGGGTCCGTGTCGAGTAGCCGCTTTAATGATGACATCATGTCATTGTGCCTTCTTATAGTAGCATTCGTTGAGGTACATGTCAAAGATGTTCTTACAGGTGCTGCAGGTGCCTTTCTGGTGTTTTCCAGTGTTGGCGTTTTCGATGTCTCATTTATGCCTGATTCAAATATTTTCCTGTATTTTTTGACAAGTTCCTCAATGTTTTGATAGTAGTTTTCGGTCAAATATTTGTGGTCTAACTGGAGCTTCTTAAGACATCGTATTCTATTATCAGTGTGCTCGAATTCTGCCCAAGCGGAGTCTAAGCTTTTGAATCTTTCTTCGTAGTAGTGGACAGTCTTTCTGGATGATGAATCCTTCTCAAAGTTCCAAATGATGGACTCTATCAGTTCTCCTGTTGCTGGCTGAGAAGTTGTAAGCTGTTCTATTGGAGACGTTGTTTTACCAGTAGCCATGATGTTGCCTGTTCGAACTGGTTATGCCTTTAGGAACTTGTTCCTGGGGAAAAAAGCTGACGATTCCTTGAAGTTAAGCACGTCGGGGTCACCAGAATGTTTATGACTCAGCTGATTTACTGTCGGTGTTGGGACAATTATGCAGATAACACAAGTACTTAAACTTGGTTTTTTTTTTTATATTGGAATAACGCAAGCACTTGAACTTGGTTAAAGGGAATTGGATAACACAAGCACTTAAACTTAGTTATTGTGGAGGATTGGAGAACAAAATGAGACAACAATTTTAATTAAATCATAGCCTTAAATATTTTATTGCCGAATTGCAATAAATTATTTTTAATATATATATTTCTGTTTTTGGGCTTATGCATTTTCCCACACGTGTAAAAATTCCAGGAAACATGAAATCTCGGACAAATACAATGCAAATAAACTTAAAAGTGGTTCAAGGTTGTTGTCAAGAATTTAAAGTAAATGAATTTAAAGTAACAAAAAACTACAGCAAAACTTGAAACTAAATTCTTTTCTCATATTTGACATATTTTGTAGCATTTGCTCTGCCTTAAATATATCTACGCCTGACTACAAATCTTTTTACCGCCTACACAGAAAAAACGAAACAACAAAGAAAAAAATTCTCCGGATGCGACCATTCTTGTGGAGCTTAATTCCCCATATGACAAGAATTTTATTTTAAAATCATATGGTCAGTTTAAGAAAATTAGTCGCGGTGATTTGTGCCTGCAACATATCGGCTTCACCTCGGAACAGTGAATGAGTTCTAAGGTTTTTTTAAATGAAAATTTAACGTCTAACAATTTTAAAATATTTAACTCTGTAATTTACCATCGCAAAAACGGTCATCTAGCTACATTTACTTTGCGTGGGGTAGTTTATATAAAAGTAAACCCCTCTGATCAACCGATACGCATTGAGAACCTGAAGGAATTGAATAATTTTTTTCGAGTATGTGATGCTGACGTGCGTAAAAATTTTTCTTTATTCTTTTGTTTCTTTTAAAAACATTAATTTTATGTTATTTTATTTTCATTTTAATTTTTTATAGTTTCTGCCAATTAATTAATTCGTTCTTCAAAAAATTAATACGGGAGTGCTTAACTACCAATTAAGTTATTAAATATATGTTTCTTCATAAAATGATTTTTTTTTTGTTTCACAGTCATGACGTTGCCTACGTTGTCATATCAGTTTTTCATGTCGGCTTTAAATAGAAACGTATTGAGTTCCACAGTGAGCACAAGAAATTTGATACAAATACTTACTAAGCATCGTGACGGCCTTAATATTTGTCACATTAATGCCCAAAGTTTGCTACACAAAATAGACGAATTTCGATTTTTATTTGAAGACTCTAGAATGGATATTATTTGTGTATCAGAAGCTTGGTTTGACAGGAATCTTCCAGACGGTTTAGAGATATACTTTAAAGAAGTAAAAAGATAAAATGACAATGAACCAACCGAGTATTTACTCATTGAGGCTTACGGCAGTGAGAGGAAACTCTTACCGGGATGCACTTACCGACCCCATTCAGGTGACCCGTATGATATATTTATGCGTGAACTTGAGATACAAGCTCCACAATATAACGATGTCATTGTTGCAAGTGACTTTAACTGCAATATCCTGTCAACAATATGCAGCAATTTTTCCAGCCAACTTGCTTCTATTGGCTTACAAATTGCAAACACTGAGTGTCCTACACACTTCACAAATGCTTCTAGTTCTTTACTAGATATCTTCATTTTAGGTAATATGACAAATTTGCTACTTTTCGATCAAATCTGTGCTTCAATATTTTTCTAAGCATGACCTAATATACATCTCGTACGATTTCAAATTTTACAATACTGAAATTCCAATAAGTTTCCGTGATTTTCGCAATATAAACTTTAACTTATTAGAAGAAGGTTTTAATAGAATTAGCTGGAATGAAATCTACAGATTGGCATCTGCAGACGAACAGCTCCAATTTTTCAATGCGAACTTACTCCAGTTATTTGATATTTCCGTTCCTTTGCGGAGCCACTGTAAAGCAAGAAAATTCTGTTTCAACTCAGCAATAAAAAGGCAAATCAATATTCGTGATGAACTTTACTGACCCTGGAAAAGATTCAGAACGGCTGAGCTTCATAATGAATATCGCAGAGCTCGCCGAAACGTAAATAAATGCGTTAGCGATTCAAAAACAAGTTTCTATGCAAATCGCTTCAGAATAGCTGTTGATTCGAAACGTAAATGGCAAACAATTGGGGAGATAGGTATTAGAAGTAAAGTTACTCCTACCTGCAATATTGATGTTAATGAATTAAACGCAACATTCACAAACATTCCATCTATTACTTCAAGAAATAATAATCAGGCAAATGTTTTAAACCTACCCCAACAACAAATGATACCTTTATCAAATCGTTACAGTTTTACACGTATAGTATATATCGATCTGATGTATTATCATGTCTAAAATCAATTACATCAAATGCAGTCGGGTTTGATCTGAATTGTCCAATATTTAAAAAACTGCTCCTTCCTAAGATTTTAGCACACATAACACACATTTTCAACACCATTATTATGACCAGTCAATATCCTAGCTGCTGGAAATATGCTATGGTTATCCCTGTGCCCAAAACTGCCCATGAATATCGTCCAATCTCAATATTACCTTACTTATCTAAACTCTTTAAACGTCTATTGCATGACCAAATAAGTAAATATTTACCAGATAACCAGCTTCTTGTAAAGAATCAATCCGAATTTAGAAGTAAACATAGCTGTGTTACATCTCTTATAAATGTGGCTGAATATATCAGGTGTAGTATTGATGATGGTTGTGTCACATTCCTTGTGCTCTTGGATCATTCAAAAGCATTTGATTCGGTTAATCATGAAATTCTTTGTAGTAAGATATATAACTCATTCAATTTTTCTTCTATCTCGCCGATCGCTACCAATCCGTATCCGCTGGGGATTCAATTTCTTCAGCACTACATGTATCTAAAGGCGTGCCGCAGGGTTCTATTCTCGGGCCACTTTTGTTCACTTTATACATCAACGATTTACCGAAACAACTTCTTCACTGCAATATCCACATGTACCCAGATGATGTACAAATATATATAAGTTGTAAGAAAAACTTGATAGACGAGTGTATTGAAAAGCTAAATATGGACTTAAATAGAATATTTATATGGGCATCATCCAATTGTCTATATTTAAATCCAAATAAATAAAAATGCCTTATAATAGCCCAAAGAAATATAAACATCACCATTGATATTCCGATATTATTAGGACACCAAAATATTGATGTTGTCGACTCAGCTAAGAATCTTTTTATACTTTTTAATAAAACTTTTCAATGGAATAATCATATTAACTCCGTTTGTGGACAATTTTCAATGCTAAGAGTATTGTACTCTGCACAACATTTCACACCTCTTCACATACGCGTGCTTCTTGCGAAGTCGTATTTAATGCCTAAGTTGCTGTATGGTTGCGAAATATTTGCATTTTGTGATTCATACTGCAAGAGCAGATTAGTAGTAGCTCACAACGCAATCTTGCGATATGTGTACTGTATCAAAAGATACGATGGAACGTCACAAGATTCCAAATCACTGTATGGTGTTGATATCCTGGATCTACCTAAGACAAAGTCCTTCATATTACTACAAAAAATCATTTATACGAAAGTACCGATTTATTTATTCGAACGCATTCAATTTGCACGATCCAACAGAGGAAAGAATATCATACAACTTTATCAAACTTTAATTACTGAGTGGCAATTCTATCCAAACACCATTCGACTGTGGAACTCACTTCCAAACACTGTGCAAAACACAGGCAACGTCATACAATTTAAAAAGATATTGTTCTCTAGATTTTAATCTGAGTTCAATTTTAAGGTCTCTCATTTCAATTATTTTTAATTTTGTTAATGCAATCATACTTAAATGTATATGTTAATGTTTTTTTATGTTTGCACTATTTTTCTTTTTATATATATATTGCTATGTACTTCAAATTTTCAATATTATATTACCCTTATATATTTTTTTTTATTAATTACATGACAACAAATATGTATATTGTATCGTTATATGATCACATACTGTAATTAAAAAGATTTATTTCTTGTTGTATGTCATGTAACGTAGTTTAATTTTCCAGCTGAGGTATGACTCAGTCACTCCAGGTTCGTAGCAAAGGTCTACTTCCTTTGAAATAGATCACGAATATATTAGGTGATGTTTATATTCGGAACAAATGTTTATTGAAACGAAACTTAAACTACTTAGATTATCTTAAGCTTGTGGGTTAGATTTCAGCTATCGGGGCTGCGCTGATTCCTCTGCGACACCGCTCTGGTACTTAGGCTGATAGTACTCCCCTTCTGCTCGGGCTCCTAGTGGAGTAAGACAGGTAATATTAAGTTGTATTCGGGTTAGAAATTGGTAAAACTACGAACTCAAGAGTATTCGGAGGCTTGAGCGCGGATATGGATTAGTACGACTACAAGAGTATTCGTAGGCTTGTAATCGGCAAAACTACGAACTACGAACTCAAGAGTATTCGGAGGCTTTAGCTCGTCTACGGGTTAGTATGACCACAAGAGTATTCGGAGGCTTGTAATCGGCAACACTACGAACCACAAACTCAAGAGTATTCGGAGGCTTGAGCTCAGCTACGGATTAGTACGACTACAAGAGTATTCGGAGGCTTGTAATCGGCAAAACTACGAACTCAAGAGTATTCAGAGGCTTGAGCTCAGCTACGGATTAGTACGACTACAAGAGTATTCGGAGGCTTGTAATCGGCAAAACTACGAACTACGAACTCAAGAGTATTCAGAGGCTTGAGCTCGGCTACGGATTTGTACGACTACAAGAGTATTCGGAGGCTTGTAATCGGCAAAACTACGAATTAATTTGGTTAAATATTAGTACTTGAACAAGAATCGGTAAAGCTCTCGGACGACAATTCAAGAATATTCTTCTTGTAATTATCGCTCGTACGACATCGTTAGTTGCTACCCGATTGTGTGCAAACATTGTCTACTTATCGTTGGTATCATATGAAGCCAATGAGACTTATTAGCAGTTATGTTTTGTTTACCTAAATTAGCTTGTTTGTTGTTATGTATGTGCGGGCATGTGTTTTCTTGTGTTACTTGTTTTGTGCAGGTTGTGATATTAGGTAAGTGTATTTGTTCTTGTGTATGCAGTATTGCTAAGCAATGTGTTTTATTGCCCGTACATACTACAAATACACTACACAGCATATTTTACTGGTGGTATTGGGTGAGGGTATTTGTAACGGCACGTTACAGTGATATCCACTTTTAATAAAAATAAATAAATAAATAAAATAACTTAAATTAACTGTTGCATTAAAAAAATAATAAAAGCAAATAATAGAAAAATTACATGAAGTCAGCAGTTTAAGGTTGTTCAACTAATTTCGTGCAGTCATATGTACTCAAGTATGTTTGTACATTTATACAAACGTACTTACGCACATATAAAATTCATTGTGAAGGTCTGAACACAATGCTCCACTTCTCTTAGTACCAAAGAAAAACATTGAAGATAAGAAGAAATGGAGACTTGTTGTGAAATTTTAGAAAACTCAATGACAAGATTATTAATGAAAAATTTCGTCTAACTAGCTTAGAAGATATTTTGGATAAATTAGGTAGAGCAAATTGAATTAAACATATACCCTAGACCACTAACTGCTGTTTCTACACCACACGGATATTTTCTTCTAATAGTTTTCAAATAATTCTTACAATAGCATTATCCGGACTTGAATCCGAAGCATTTCTTTACGTAGATGATATAATCGTTAACGGCTGCAGTTTAAATCATCACAACAAAAATATAATAAAAGTACTGTAGCGACTTCAACAATACAATCTAAAAATAAATCCAATAAAATTTAACTTTTTAAGATCAGAAGTAGTTTACTTAGGACATTTAATTACTAAAGACGGTGTAAAAACAGACCCTTCTAAATACGAGGTAATAAAAAACTATCCAATACCTAAGAATGCAGACAAAGTAAGACGATTTGTTGCATTTTGCAATTATTACAGAAAGTGCATACCCAACTTTGCTGACATAGCCTAAGACTTAAACGCATTATTAAAGAAACGGACAAAATTCATATGGACATAAAAATGCCAACATGATTTTGAGGAGTTGAAAGAAAAATTATTCAACCCACCAGGATTACAATATCCAAATTTGGATAACCCCTTTATTTTAACAACAGACGCATCCAATTATCTCAAGGCGAAATAGGACAAGACTTACCTATTTCATATGCCAGTAAATCATTACAAAAACATGGCATTAACAAACCTGTTATTGCAAAAGAACTTTTAGCCATTCATTTGAGTATAAACTTTTTCAAACCATATTTATACGTTAAAAGACGTTATAGCAGTTAAAGGCCATAGACCTTTAATTTCACAATTTTTTTTTGCATAAAAATCCTTCGTCAAATATTACTAGAATTCGATTAGATTTAAGTGATTATAATTTTACAATTATTTACAATAAAGGAAAGATGAGCACTAATGAACACGCATTATCAATAATAGAAATAAACTCAGACATACTAAAACAAATGATACCACAGGGAAACAATGAAAAAGCAAAGAAATTATTAGTAACAAGTAGGGCAATGAAAAATAAAACTATTGAGAAAAATTAGGCAAATATAAATAATAAAAATGAGACAAATAAATTTAAAATCAATGAGAAAAATTAAAACGATAAAAAAAATAAAACGGTCGTAAGAGAAAATAATGTGGAAAAGACAATTCTCATAAGTCTGTGCAACTTCAAACATGGGAATGTATATTCATAAACGATAATAAAAATATGAAGCAATTGCAATTTAATAAATTTGAAAATATAAGAGAAAAAGATATATTTATAGAAAATAATATTGTGCACATAGGACATTATGATAATTCTGCGAAACCAGTTTCGATTATGAAGAAATCAGACGTCAAAAAACAGCGATAGCTCACCGAAACTAGATTCGATACTGAGGAAAGTGATATCTAAAATGACACAAGAAAATATAGAAGAATTAGCGCTATCAAATAATGATAAAATATTTAAAATATATATGAGTACAATAGAAGAATTAAAACAAGCATATTCAAATATAAAATTAAATAACAAAAGTCCTCAACTTAAAATATTAGTACTGTTACTAAGCTATATGTACTTGGCAGCACTATCAATTCAGTTGTCAAAATATTACAACCCTGGTCAACACAAAATAGATGATATTCAAATTAACGGAAATGGAATATTCCGGATACATCAAGGAATGAATGCTTAACATGTTTGCAAATATACACAGCGACATACACATAGCACAAGAAGAAGCAAAACTATACAACACACAGAACACTCATACATATAACCACACATAGACACATAAACTTAATCAATGGTATTACCGTTTCCGACGTACTGCTGAGTAAAATTGAATTTATAATTCCACAACGCCCGACAAGATATTACATGCCTCTCAAGCTACAATATTTTCGCACTAATTATGGTAACTTTGATCCATTCCGTCGAATGTGTGCAGAATTCAACAGCCTTTACGACATAATTGATTATTCATCCCATCCTGACACCATTAAAAGGAATATCATTAATCACTTAGGTAGTTAATTTTATATACGTTATCTCAATTATACTATTTTGATTTAAATTTAATGCTGTAATAAAATATTTTCAATGGCCTGTAAGAATTTTTTTCATAGGCTGATTAAATAAATAAATAAATAAAATAAATAGTTACAATAAGCAAAACACACAAGACAGTGTTGTCATATATACAAACACACGTATATAGTTACATGTTAAGCAGCGTTGCCATAACTTTTTCAAAAAAAACTGCAACTTTAGAAAAAAAAACTGGTTTTCACGTAAAAAAACTGCACATAAAAAATTTTTTTTAAAACAAAAACATAACACAACAAATTAAATATGATATACATCTACATATAACAAAGCAATTCATTTTAATAAAATATATATAGGTACATAGGGTTTAAATAAAAAAAAGAGTTCATTATTATTCAGATATAATACTGCCTGTTCCAGAATTTCGTCAAGTCGATGTCGTTGTCATGTTTATATTGAAACCAATAATTAAAAATTTAAATTTGTTTGTATGTACATAGAAAAACACAAGGCATATCTATCTAACAGGTACAACCATTTCTACAAAAATAGAACCCTTATTGTAGAAACTACCTTAACAGTTGCAAAAATCGTTAAACGACACTACTAAGTTTGACGTTTTATCAGGTTAGACAAGTGAGCTCGTGCTCCCACCTGCAATATATGTACACCTTGGTAAAATTCAACTTGCTTTGTGGTCAGGGGTGCAAAAAGATGTATGTGATAATTACATACTCGTATAAAAAAGTATAGTTAAACATTGCCACTGTTATATTAAGCAAATGGGGTAAAATTATGGTTTCAGAAATTTGAATTAAAATAAAAAAATTAAGAGTAAAAAGTAAAAACTGCAAAATCTGCACAATATACAGAAAAACTGGTTTTCAAAGAAAAAAAACTGCAAAACTGCTCAATGCTTAGAAAAACTGTCAAATGCAGATAAATCTGCACATTTGGCAACGCTGATGTTAAGTAAAGCACAACCATGACCAGATGCTTCGCGAAGTTACCAGACGTGTGTTTAGTAGTACAAATACTCGTGTTAATTAAGTAATAAATAAAGTGTTGCCGCATTACATTTCTAAAATTAATTGACCGTGGACTTAATTTGATGCAATTAAACGAATCCTTGAAGGATAAGTGAAAAGCGTTTTTACGAAAAGGTCTAAAAACGTAACAATTGGTGTCAGAAGTAGGATTGCAAAAATAATTGGAAGGTCATTGCAATTTGAGGAAGAAAATAAAATAATAATAAAGTTATAATATATAATCAAAAATTTGATGAGCTAAAAGTTGAACAGCTAAAAAAGTGTTTAGTAAGCTGGAATTTCCAACAGCAGGTAACAAGGCTGAATTGCAGAAGAGACTGATAGATGAGTTTAAGAATCGCGGCATGGACATCGGGACATACGAGTTTGAGGACAAAGACTATGTAGAGGTAAGTCCTCCTGCTACGACCAGCGGCATGGACATAAGTTCAGTGTTCGCTGCTATGATGATCCAGATAAAAGGAATCAATGATGCAAAAGCAGAAATAAAACAGAACTCTCAGCTCAAATAGAGGGTGGTTTCTATTGATTATAAATTCAGAGCTGGCAGATAGAATCCAACATCTAGAAAGGGGTGGCCTGGAACAGCATACTAAAGAGTTTGAAGAGAAATTGCATGCTCTAGAGGACCAAACACATAACCTTGAGTGTGGTGGCGGGCCAGTACGAGCAGTTGCGGAGCTTTCTGCCCAAATAAAATCGCCTTGCTTTGACGGCAGCGTATCATTGGGCAACTTTAAATTTCAGCTCGAGACGGTTGCTAGTAGAAATGGATGGGATGCTGAAGAGAAGGCCATAGAGGTGATTTTGGCCTTAAAGGGTACAACCGCAGAGGTAATTGAAACCATACTAGTAAGCAGCAGAAACAATTAAATTGAAATAATGGCAGCATTGCAGCGCAAGTATGGTGGTGAGCACAAGCGCGATTTATACAGAATGGAATTGTGATGTAGAGTTCAGAAGCCTAAGGAGTCTCTACAAAATTTTGCAATGGAAATCGAGCGTTTAGTGCAGCTCACGTATCCAGGTGAGAGTCACCCGTTCCTGGACCACTTTAAATCTGAGGCGTTCGTTAACGGCATTCGCGACTCTGATATTAAACTGGATGTGAGCACTATGCAAAAGTCCACTTTGGTCGAAACTGTTTCATTTGCGCTGGCTCAAGAGACTGCAAGGATGGTTTTTAAGCCACAGATATGTAAGGTGGGGAATGTGGAGGTTTTGTCCCAGGACGATAGTAGCCTAGTTGCTACTTTTAAGGAGGCAATGCGACAACTGTTGGCGGAAAGTGCTACCAAAGGAAAGCCTAAATGCTTTAACTGCGAAAAAACCTGTCATTTTCAGCGCAACTGCAAAGCACCAAGAAAAAAAGGTAGATCTGTTTCTCCACTAAGAAACAGCAACCGAGGGAGCCAAACAACAGCACAAGAGTTCCCGTTAAACTAAAACGAGCTAGCTCTAACTGCAAGAGCTAGCTCCCACAAACGAGGTCCTCACAATCTCCATATCGGTGATGCACCACAAAAATAGCAACCTCACTGCGTCTGGACACATCAACGGGGAAAAGCACGTACTTACCATAGACACAGGGGAGTCGCTGTCAATAATAAGGCCCGATATAGTAAAGGGCAAATGCGAGCGTTTAAGCAATATACGGCTACGGACAGCTACTGGAGAGCCTGTCACTGTCTATGGTAAGCCTGAAGTGAAGGTGACTATAGCCAACATCAACGTGAGGCATGTGTTTATTGTTGCCGATATTGTCAATGAGGTTATTATTGGAGCCGATTTTATGATTAAACGTGGCATTAATTTACATATGGGGCAGCAGCTGATGATTTGGCGTAATGTGGAAATGCCCCTTAATGTTGGACATGACGGCAAATCACAAGTAACAAAAGTATTTGCTGTTAAGAGTCAGACGTTACCGCCACAGTATGAAACACACATATGGGCGCGTATGAACGAAGATTGTGAGGACAATCGGTTGTGGGTTGTAGAACCAGCAGATTTAAAGAGAGCTTATAACAGTAAAAGCTCTAGTAAAAATTAGTAAAGGAGGAATAGTCCCTATAAGAGTGATTAACTTGGCAGACCATAAAAAGTCACCAAAGAAAATTCCGATAATAAACTGCGAGTGAAATATAAAGCCTACCAATTTGTGCCCAAAAGAACGTGAAAAATTTGAAGAATTCGTGGAGAAATGGGTGGCAGGACTAGCAGCGACAGATAGCAACCAAAGTCAATCCATATCTGGAGACGGCGTCCCGAGCGATGAGAGCGAAATGGGGTTCAGAGAGTTTTTTGATCCCAACACCCTACAGACCATCTGTACTGAATGCATGTGTCATTAGAGAATGCCGAATATTTAGGCCACTTGAAAATTATATTTTGCTGCATTAAAACAGCGACATACAAACATTAATGAAATTTAATACAGATCATTGCAAACAAACGTGGATTTTTTATATTGACACTTGATAAGTACATTACTCGTCATATGTGCCAATGCACTAATAAGAATTTGATCAGGGCAGTGACACATATTAATCACATGCATTCATGACGCCTTTTTTATTTAAAGTATATAAGTTTAGTTTTTAATTATTAATAGAGTCAGTAATACTGGAGATAGTAAGCAAGTAGTAATAGCACAAATAAATAAACAAATAAACTTTTATGAAATTAACGAAAACCAAAAAAAACGATTATTATTTAATATACGATATGGCAACCGTGACAGGACCCTTTGTGAAATAAGTGAAAAAAACAATGTGCTGGTGGACGAAGATCCTCCAAACCGTATCCGTGCTATTCGCGGGATACGAAGTCGGGAAAAACTACAATGAACAGGAAAATGGTGACAATAAAAAAATCATAGTTAAAGTGAATCAAGATGAACAAAATAACATTCATTTAATCATCGAAGTAGGATTAGGATTGCTGCTACTCATAGGTGTAGTTTCATTATTGTTCAAAAAATTAATAAATGTAATGGTAAATCAACGTCCCCAGCCCCGCATATAAAAACAAAGAAAACATTTAGAAAAAAATCAAAAAAAAAAAACTTTAAAAATAAAAATGATCTAAATACTTGTGTCAGTGATAGCGTGCTCTTCATTTTCCACGATAATCATCTATATTGACATTCAACGGATGCAACATCAATAAGCCATTCAAACTGCAGCAAAACAAGGTTTTCAAACATCTGACATCTTTGGACACCAAAATTTCGTTATCAAAGCAATCAACTCAACTCACCATAAAGATGCTGGTAAAAAAAAAATTTTTTGTTTATATATATCCGAAAAATCTTGTATTTATGTATTCATATATTATTTCACATACTTATTAGAAGTTTTATACAAAATTATTATAATTGTTTTTTAATTAAATTGAATATGTCTGAAAAAATTTTTTTCGAAAAGAAAATTCAAATATGATGTCAAAAATATAGAATAACTCGAAATACTGAGAAGCATTCAAGAATTTAAAAAAAATAGTTTTTCCTTTTGTTTTTTTTTTTTTCTTTTTGATTTAATGGCTCAGGAAAACTGGTCGGAAATAGTTCAAGAATTAGATTGTTATAAGGCTGAATTTGATAAAAGTTTCAAATGTATAAATAAAACACAAAAACCAAGTACAGAAACTATCAATAAGCATTTGGAACTTTTGGAATTAAATTATAATAAAATAGTTACTTTATTTAATCAAATTAAAGACAAGTTAACTTACGAGCATTTTAAGGAGTGCGGAACAATTCTAGATAACTTGCGAAACAAAATTTTAAAAACTCTCGAAGAACTTGAATTAGCTTTTATGTTAAATTCTAATACCCAACAAATATATCTTCCAAAGCTGAATCCATCTCTTAGTAACAAAATAGAGTTAACCATGGCAGATCCCATCAAATTTCTCGAAACAGCTAGTAAAATCTTGCCTGACTTTGACGGTAATTTCACAAATTTGCATAAATTTATTGATGCTATTAATTTACTAGTTTCAATAAAAGGAACAAATCCTGACTCTCTCCTCATAAATATTATAAATACAAAAATTAACAAGTAATGTACGCAGTAAAATTGAAGGGCTTAGTTCGATTGAATCTATTATAGAAAAATTAAAAAAAGTTATCAAAGGGGACTCTGCTGACACCTTGATAACAAAACTAAATGCGATCAAACAGTATGAAAAAAATAAAACACAATATGTAAAAGAAATTGAACAACTCTCTAATGAACTGGCAAATACCTACATGTCAGATGGTATGACCGAAGTGGCAGCAAATAAAATTGCTACAAGAGCCGCAACAAAGTCATTCATACAAAATGCGAACTCTGAACGAGTTAAATTAATAATGAAAGCCAGCACGTTCAACTCAATCGAGGAAGTAACATCAAAATTTTTGGAAATAGAACACCCAAATAATTCTGTCATGTTTGTAGGATATAGACACAGAGCTAGCAACAGTCGAAATTATAATCGCAATAATTATAGAAACCATAATAGCCGCACTAACAACAACTATAATAATTTCCAAAATAACAATAGCGGCAGAAGTTTTCGTAATAATAATCGCCACAACTATAATAACCGCAATAATAATAACAATAACCGCACCAACTTTAATAGAAATGTTCGTCTTATTAATAGCAATGCTCGGGGAAACGGCGACGACCCCCTGATCACCCATCTGAGGGAAAACTAAAAACAAATGATAATAGCGTAAACTCCGCAACTTTTAACAACATTATTTACCACTTCAATCTAAATTTATGGAGCTGCTGCTCTATTAAGAACACACTAAGCAAAAACGTCAATACTGTCTTAATAGATACTGATGCTAGTGTATCAGTTTTAAAAAACTTTTGCATTAAAACTCAGGAAAATCTCAATCTAGCATAAAAATGTAAACTTACGGGTATAGGTAGTAACCCAGTATATACAACAGGGAAAATCACGGGCGATTTAATTAACAAAAATACTTTTATTAAATATGAATTTCTTATCGTTAATGATAATTTTCCAATGCCTACTGATGGTATTCTAGGCCTTGATTTCATTACGAAATATAATTGCATCCTCGATTTTGGCAAAAATAATCAACTTTTAATACTGAGACCAAACGACTTTCCAAATGAAATAAGCTTCAAATTAAGAAGTCAACCTACACCATAAAATGTGTTATCAATACCGGCACGGAGAGAAGTCATTAGAAGAATAACTGTTGGAACAAAACACAGTCCTCTATTTGTACCCACCGAGGAAGTCGATCCCGGTATATACATAGCCAATTCAATCACGTCAAACAAATTACCCTACGTCCGTATCATTAACACGACAGATGAAAATGCTTACATCCCAAACACAAATGTTATCACCGAAAATTTAGATAATTACAACTTAATTCAATGTCCAAAAACTCAACATGAAAACAGTGAATCCAGATCAAAGAAAATTTTAGAAAAACTTCAACCAAACTTCCCAAACTTTGCATATCATAATCTAACAAAACTATGTTCACAATACACAGACATTTTTTGTTTAGAAAATGAAAAAATTTCATGTAATAATTTTTATAAGCAAAAACTAAGATTGAAAGACACCTCACCAGTCTACATAAAAAACTATAGGATTCCAGAATCACAGAAGTCCGAAATAAATAATCAGGTAGAGAAACTCATTAGTGGTGATCTTGTGGAACCTTCTGTATCCGAAGCAAGCAATTCTGTATCCGAATTGCTTGTGCCAAAAAAATCGTTACCAAATAGCAAAGAAAAAAGATGGAGGCTAGTTGTTGACTATAGGCAAGTCAATAAAAAACTCACAGCGGACAAATTCCCTCTTCCTAGAATTGATGACATTTTGGATCAACTGGGAAGAGCCAAATATTTTTCATGTCTCGACCTTATGTCGGTCTTCCATCAAGTAGAACTTGAGGATAGCTCTAGGGATATTACTTCTTTCTCCACTAATGCTGGATCATACAGATTTAAAAGACACCCTTATGAACTCAAAATAGCTCCGAATTCACTCCAACGCATGATGACTATGGCGTTCGCTGGCCTAAAACCGTCTGATGCATTTTTATATATGGACGACCTTGTTGTCCTAGGATGCTCAGAAAATCATATGCTCAAAAATCTTAAAGATATCTTAGAAACTTGTAGAAAATTTAATTTGAAATCGCACCCTGGCAAATTCTTTAAACATCAGGTAACATTTTTGGGTCATAAATGTGCTGACAAAGGCATTTACCCAGACGACGGAAAATTTTAAATAATAAGAAAATACCCGGTACCCAAAAACCCTGACGATGCAAGAAGATTTATTGCTTTTTGTAACTATTACCGTAGGTTCATAAAAAACTTTGCTAAGTATTCAATACATCTCAAAAGGTTAACGAGAAAATATACGCAATTTATTTGGTCAAAAGAATGCGAAGAAGCATTCCAATATCTAAAAAATTCTCTGCTATCACCACAAATACTACAATATCCGAATTTCGAAAAACAATTTTGCATCACAACTGATGCAAACAAAGACGCCTGCGGAGCTATTCTTAGCCAAGAGTATAATGGTATTCATCTACCTGTAGATTATGCGTCAAGGGCCTTTACTAAAGGTGAATCAAATAAATCTGTTATCGAACAAGAACTGACCGCTATACATTGAGCCATCAATTTTTTCCGCCCATATATCTATGGAACGAAATTTTCAATGAAAAATCCTTCATCTAAACTGACGCGAATGAGACTAGACCTTGAGGAATACGATTTTTCAATAGAATATATACAAGGAAAACAAAACTGCGGAGCTGAGGCTCTATCACGCATGCATTTTAGTGACATTAAAGAAATGGGTGAAAACATTAATATACTAAAAGTCACTACACGATTACAAAATAAAAACAAAACTATTAATAACACTAATACAAATTGCAATACTGAACAAATAGGCAATAATCCTCGCGCATATGAAATTACTAACAAAAATGATGTTAGAAAACTAGTTCGCTTGACGTTTACTCAAGTAGTAGATACATTTAGGTGTTCGCTCATAAGAGGTAAACATATATTGATTAAAATCTCGATGGATGAATTTATTATTAATGGAAAGATTGATTTAGATCAATTCTTACCAAAGCTAGAAAATATGGCTAATAATATAGGCATTCGAAAGTTGCAACTATCGCTCAATGATATAATCTTTGAAAATACTCGAGTTAATGATTTCAAGGAAATCGCGAACAACAAACTAAACAATCTAGAAATTGCGTTAACACCGAAAATAAAAATTATAGCTAATGAAAACGAAAAACTTGAAATAATAAAGAAAAATCATGATGATCCATTGCTCGGTGGCCACCCAGGGATCACAAGATTATTAAATAAGCTCAGAAGAAACTATTTCTGGAAAAACATTACTAAACAAGTCACAAAGTATGTAAAAAATTGTGTGCAATGCCAGTTGAACAAAGTACGCTCAAAACAAAAAAAAATTTAACAATTACACCAACCCCAGCTAAGCCCTTTGATATCGTCATTATAGATACAATAGGTCCATTTATAAAATCAAACGCAGGAAATGAATACGCAGTTACAATCTTATGTGACCTATCTAAATATCTAATGGCCGTCCCCATACCTGATAAATCAGCCAAATATGTGGCAAAAGCAATTTTCATGAATTGCATATTAAAATTCGGACCCATGAAAATACTACTTACACACATGGGCACGGAATACAAAAATCAAGTATTTTCAGAACTCTGCAAATTACTTGGCATACATAAAGCAATTACACTTCACAGCATACCACCATGAAACATTGAACGTTCTCATAGAACACTCAACGAGTACCTAAGAACTTATTTGTCACCCAGCAAAACTGACTGGGTCGAGTGGGTCGCCTACTTTGAATTCTGCTATAACACAACCCCTTCATCAGTACACGGGTATTGTCCATTTGAGCTGGTGTTCGGAATGCCACCCACACCGTTCAACTTCCTTTTGAAAGGGGCGGTAGATCCAATATAGCTACAATTGACAAATCAAAGAGCCAAATTGTTAATTGAAAAGAAAAAACTTAAGCAAAAGGAAATTTATGACAAAATATCGTGTCCACAAGACATTCAAATAAATGACATGGTCCTAGTAGAGAATGCACCTGGACGAAAATTAGATCAATTATACAAAGGGTCTTATGAGGTCATTGCAATAGAAGATAAAAAAAAAGTAATAAGAATAAAAAACAATAAGACCTCTACGGTTCACAAAAATAGGGTAAAATTATTTCATAAAAATTAACCATAGTTAGGAGGATCCCCTAAAACTTTTTTACCGAATATTTAGGCCACTTGGAAATTATATTTTGCTGCATTAAAACAGCGACATACAAACATTAATGAAATTTAATACAGATCATTGCAACGAAACGTGGATTTTTTATATTGACACTTGATAAGTACATTACTCGACATATGTGCCAATGCACTTACATATAAGAATTTGATCAGGGCAGTGACACATATTAATCACATGCATTCATGACGCCTTTTTTATTTAAAGTGTATAAGTTTAGTTTTTAATTATTAATAGAGTTAGTAATACTGGAGATAGTAAGCAAGTAGCAATAGCACAAAATTAAATAAATAAATAAACTTTTATTAAATTAACGAAAATCCAAAAAAACGATTATTATTTAATATACGATAGCTGCTAAACATGTACACCAATATACACAGCACATACACACAAACATACACATCAACATACCCACATACAGCGTTGCCATAACTTTTTCAAAAAAAACTGCAACTTTAGAAAAAAAAAACTGGTTTTCACGTAAAAAAACTGCACATAAAAAATTTTTTTTAAAACAAAAACATAACACAACAAATTAAATATGATATACATCTACATATAACAAAGCAATTCATTTTAATAAAATATATATAGGTACATAGGGTTTAAATAAAAAAAAGAGTTCATTATTATTCAGATATAATACTGCCTGTTCCAGAATTTCGTCAAGTCGATGTCGTTGTCATGTTTATATTGAAACCAATAATTAAAAATTTAAATTTGTTTGTATGTACATAGAAAAACACAAGGCATATCTATCTAACAGGTACAACCATTTCTACAAAAATAGAACCCTTATTGTAGAAACTACCTTAACAGTTGCAAAAATCGTTAAACGACACTACTAAGTTTGACGTTTTATCAGGTTAGACAAGTGAGCTCGTGCTCCCACCTGCAATATATGTACACCTTGGTAAAATTCAACTTGCTTTGTGGTCAGGGGTGCAAAAAGATGTATGTGATAATTACATACTCGTATAAAAAAGTATAGTTAAACATTGCCACTGTTATATTAAGCAAATGGGGTAAAATTATGGTTTCAGAAATTTGAATTAAAATAAAAAAATTAAGAGTAAAAAGTAAAAACTGCAAAATCTGCACAATATACAGAAAAACTGGTTTTCAAAGAAAAAAACTGCAAAACTGCTCAATGCTTAGAAAAACTGTCAAATGCAGATAAATCTGCACATTTGGCAACGCTGCCCACATAGCACAAGAATAAACAAAACTAGGCAACACACAGAACACTCATCCATGCAACCACACATAGTTACAATAAACAAAACACACAAGACAGTATTGTCATATAAACAAACACACGTACATATATGTATAGCTACATGTTAAGTAAAGCACAACCAACAACAACCATGACCAGATGCTTCGCTAAGTTACCTCTACGCCAGTGATGTCAGCCTCATACACAATTGTGGAAGCAAAACTCACATGTACGCTTACGCTCTTTTATTTTGAGAGCGTAAAATATAATTGTTTACTGAAAAACACTCTCATTCAGCGGGAAGTATCGCAAGTCCTGTTTTGAGGCCTCTAAACAGAAATAATATATTTATATAAATATATATACAATACATATAAGAGGTTTGAAATAAGTTGGATCCACCATATGTAGGTACATCTTTTCGAAAATTTCTTAAAGTAGCTTTTAAATTAGTTCATAAGTAAGACTTTTTGTAAAAATTGTTTCTCTTGTATATAAACTAACCAAATGTTCAGCTTAAAAATGGAGAAACATTTTAAAATTAAATATCTGAGCACTTGGCAATTTTCGAAACCCTTTTTTACAACTTATAAAATTAGAAGATATTATTGGTAAATAAAAGGATACCCTTAGAAAAGGCCACTAGTTAGGCCTCGCAACCGCACATTTCTCCCGCTGGGAATGTAAGAGATAAGAGTGATCTTACCAACACAATCACATTTGACATCACTGCTCTACGCCAGTGATGTCAGCCTCATACACAATTGTGGAAGCAAAACTCACATGTACGCTTACGCTCTTTTATTTTGAGAGCGTAAAATATAATTGTTTACTGAAAAACACTCTCATTCAGCGGGAAGTATCGCAAGTCCTGTTTTGAGGCCTCTAAACAGAAATAATATATTTATATAAATATATATAAGAGGTTTGAAATAAGTTGGAGCCACTGTATGTAGGTACATCTTTTCGAAAAATTTCTTAAAGTAGCTTTTAAATTAATTCATAAGTAAGACTTTTTGTAAAAATTGTTTCTCTTGTATATAAACTAACCAAATGTTCAGCTTAAAAATGGAGAAATATTTTAAAATTAAATATCTGAGCACTTGGCAATTTTCGAAACCCTTTTTTACAATTTATAAAATTAGAAGATATTATTGGTAAATAAAAGGATACTCTTAGAAAAGGCCACTAGTTAGGCCTCGCAACCGCACATTTATCCCGCTGGGAATGTAAGAGATAAGAGTGATCTCACCAACACAATCACTGCTCTACGCAGTGATGTCAAATGTGATTGTGTTGGTGAGATCACTCTTATCTCTTACATTCCCAGCGGGAGAAATGTGCTGTTGCGAGGCCTAACTAGTGGCCTTTTCTAAAGGTGCGTTTTCACTTAGCAAATATTTGCCCAAAAAAGCGTAACCACTAAATATTAATGAAATGCTTTTCATATAGACGAGTGTTTATTGAGTTAAACAGTTTCCAATAATATTGAATTCTATGATATTGTCTTTTAGTTTGGTATGAAACTGTTTTACTTAATGAACACGTATCTGAACCAAAATATCTTTCATTATTAGTTGGTGGTTACGTTTTTTCGGACAAATATTTGCTAAGTGTAAACATACCTTAAGAATATCCTTTTATTTACCAATAATATCTTCTAATTTTATAAGTTGTAAAAAAGGGTATCGAAAATTGCCAAGTGCTCAGATATGTATTTAATTTTAAAATATTTCTCCATTTTTAAGCTGAACATTTGGTTAGTTTATATACAAGAGAAACAATTTTTATAAAAAGTCTTACTTATGAATTAATTTAAAAGCTACTTTAAGAAATTTTCGAAAAGATGTACCTACATACAGTGGATCCAACTTATTTCAAACCTCTTATATATATTGTATATATATTTATATAGATATATTATTTCTGTTTAGAGGCCTCAAAACAGGACTTGCGATACTTCCCGCTGAATGAGAGTGTTTTTCAGTAAACAATTATATTTTACGCTCTCAGAATAAAAGAGCGTAAGCGTACATGTGAGTTTTGCTTCCACAATTGCGTATGAGGCTGACATCACTGCCTCTACGGTTCACAAAAATAGGGTAAAATTATTTCATAAAAATTAACTATAGTTAGGAGGATATACATATATATATATATATATATATATATATATATATATATATATATATATATATACATATATATATATATATATATATATATATATATATATATATATATACATATCTATATATATATATATATATATATATATATATATATATATATATATATTCATATAAGACAAACCAAAAATAATATGTAAAATAAAAATAATATTCTTAAGAATGGTCTTCAAATTGTCCAAACAATTATAAAACCATTCATTCAAAGGGGAAATGTAATGAATGCATGTGTCATTCAAGAATGCCGAATATTTAGGCCACTTGGAAATTATATTTTGCTGCATTAAAACAGCGACATACAAACATTAATGAAATTTAATACAGATCATTGCAACGAAACGTGGATTTTTTATATTGACACTTGATAAGTACATTACTCGTCATATGTGCCAATGCACTTATAAGAATTTGATCAGGACAGTGACACATATTAATCACATGCATTCATGACGCCTTTTTTATTTAAAGTGTATAAGTTTAGTTTTTAATTATTAATAGAGTTAGTAATACTGGAGATAGTAAGCAAGTAGTAATAGCACAAAATTAAATAAATAAATAAACTTTTATTACATTAACGAAATTCCAAAAAAACGATTATTATTTAATATACGATAGCTGCTAAACATGTACACCAATATACACAGCACATACACACAAACATACACATCAACATACCCACATAGCACAAGAAGAAACAAAACTACGCAACACACAGAACACTCATACATGCAACCACACATAGTTACAATAAACAAAACACACAAGACAGCATTGTCATATAAACAAACACACGTACATATATGTATAGCTACATGTTAAGTAAAGCACAACCAACAACAACCATGACCAGATGCTTCGCGAAGTTACCAGCCGACGTCATTTTGCTATATAAAGTCGCTGCCAGTGATCAGCGGGATCAGTGTGATTTTAAATCTAGACGTGTTAACATCGCTAAGTGTTTAGTAGTACAAATACTCGTGTTAATAAAGTAAATAAAGTGTTGCTGCATTATATTTCTAAAATTAATTGTCTGTGTTTTTAATTTGGTGCAATTAAAGGAATCTTTGAAGAATAAGTAAAAAGCGTTTTTACGAAAAGGTCTAAAAACGTAACAATTTAATAATAAGATAGGTTATAATGTTATAAAGAATATTATTAAAGTTATTTGTTACATTCAATTTCCTATATTAAATCATCTGGATTTAGGAATTAACCTTTATGTTAAGAAAGGGGATGTTACATCACTGAGTACATATACCATCTCTCATTATATTTATATATATATATATATATATATATATATATAATTATCACTTAAGTATCATCTCTAGTTATAAGAAAATAGAGATAGAAATATGAGCATAACAAAAGAAGAACTGGTGAAGTTAAGTTGTCTTGTCTTTCTATGCATAAATAAAACAATAGTCTGCATGCAGAACTTCAGGCAGTTCTGTATAAATCATATAACAATGATCATGCAATGGATACGTAAGACAAATAAACACCGATAAATAGTTTTTGTACATCTAATTACAATATGTCATCTCTACATGAAAGTGTTACAGTGGAATATAAATGGTTTTACTCATAACTATTCGAACTTGCTATTATTAAATAAAAATTACAATTTCGATATTATTTTACTGCAAGAAACTAATATTGCTATTAATAGAAAAGTGAAATCACTTAGATATTACAATTCATACTTTCATAATAATTCATTGTTAAAAATAATATTCCACATAAATACCTACCAAAAAATTATAGTGGTGATTTCCAAATAGCATCCTTGGAAATTTGTCTAAATTAGAAATTACTCATACAAAATGTTTACCTCCCACCGTCCATAACAATCCCCAAATCAATGCTTAAAAAGTACATTAATACATCATCCACCAACAACCTAATTCTAGGAGATTTCAATGGTTGGAGTCCCCTATGGGGTTCTTCAAATATTAACCGCAGAGGCAAAGTTATTGAAAATTTCATGAATAACCACAATCTTTTCGTTCTTAATAGTGGACAAAGCACTCATCTATCTACCCACGATACTCTCTCAACAGTAGATATTTCTTTTTGTACCTCCAATCTATCATCAAAACTAACTTGGAATGTCGAAGATGATTTATATGGGAGTGACCATAACCCTATCATAATAGACTTCCAATCCGATAGTGCTCCAATAAATTGGCCTCTATTCTCTGAAAACTTAGATATTCAATGTAATGAAAGACAAAAGTCATCCAACATTAATCAAGAAGCAGCACTTATTACAAAACCAATATCATCCGCAGCAAATGTCTCCATACCAAAAAGTCATCCACATAATCACAACACCTTTTGGTGGAACAAACTATTAAACGATTTACAGAAGCAAAAGATGTCATTATCAAAAATAATTCAATACAGAAAACTGAATGCTGTTTTTAGGAAACAAGTAAAGGAAGCAAAGTCTCAAGCGTATAAGGAATTCACTTCAAATATTTCACCAATAATGCCTATTCACAAAATCTGGCAAATAGTCAAAGCATTCTCTGACAAACTACGTAATATACAAAACAGCGAAAAGATATTGCATATTCACTTTTATTGCCCATTCATATGTTCATTGCTTTTGCCGTTCATTTAACTGCCCAAAAACATCAATGCACATGCTTGTATTTAGCTCTCCATTTGCTTTGACTGTTTCTTTTCGCACTACTTTTGTTATGCCAACACAAGTTAATCAACCCTTACATTCATGCCACTTACAAATTTTGAAAACAGCTCGAGACTCTGGCACGTATTCATTGCTGACCATCAGATTTCATAGTATTCACATGGTATTCATGGCATTCATGCATAAATAGAAGAAATAAAAAAAATCTTCGCTTGTGCGAACAAAAACCACAAATTGTGCGTATGTACGTACATACATATGTTTCTGTTGAAATATAGACAGTGTTGCGAATTTTACTGATTTTGTGGTAGATTAAACGTTTTTCAAAACTCCAAAGTATCAGTATTTCTTTTAGTTTTTCTATTGCAGTATTTTGATTTATTTGGATTTTTACTTGAAAGGTCTGGTAGATTTTAATTTGAAGCCTTTTAGTTAGTACTTTTTTCAACAATAATTTTGGTAATTTTGACGAAAAGGAGATTTTCCATAGAAAACATTAACATTTTAAACATATTAAAATTTTACAAAGAAAATCTTTCTAAAATGCTAAATATTTACACCCTTATTCATAAAAATTATGAGAGGCTTATAAGAGTGTAATAGAGAAAAATCAGCAAACCTGATGTAATACACTATTATTTATGTATCTACTTTTTTAGTAAACCTTGTTTTTAAACCTATTTTGAAAATTTTTTGCTCTTAAACTAAATCAATTTTAAATTAATCGCATATTCATTTCACACAGTACTGTTGTTACCTGTAGTAAAGTATTACTTTTTCACTAACACTATAATTTATAAGATATTCTATCTTGTTGTGTTAGATAACAAATATAATAATAAATAAATAAAAATATAAACAAAGACTTAAATGTTGAATAAAAAGTTCCTTAATATTTATTTTTTATAACATATAGAAAGTTACTTAATAATTACACAGGATAGATTGAATTAATTTTTTGTTTTTAACCTATGCTCGTAAATTAAAAAAATAAATGTTAAATAATAAGTTCATTAATGTTTTTTATTACAGATTTAAAGTTAACACACGAAAAATTATGAAAATGATTATGAAAATAATATTTTGATAAAAAACCATAAACTTTCTTATGCCACAATATATACCATCTTCTAAGCTGTATCAAAAAATCGTTGAAATTATTTTAGCCCTTTTTGTTATGTTTCAAAATAACTATCGGCACGTGAGTGTTGACAACACTCATCCTACGTGCAATACTAAAATTCTCTTTTATGTGTTTTAACCTAGTTCTTTGTACCCTTCATTCACAGGTATTCACAAAGATTCATGAATACAGGCGCGGTATTCATGAATCTTTGTGAATGACTGTTGACATTTAGGTAATACATGCAGCACATACATCATATTTCATCATACGATCTCTGTGTGAATGTGTTTTCATTACCGTAGTGTGTAGTGACGACATCAACATTATTTTTGTGTGAATGTATTCAAAGAAATAAAACCAATGCAATTTCTTTTCTCTGATACAAAACATACGTGCTATTAAGAGAATTGATGGTTCAATTACAATAAACGAAATTTTTACATACGGTATTATACCCCACAATTGGAAAAAAAAAAAAGCAGTCATAATATGTATCTCTAAGCCAAACAAAAAAACAGGACGAGCTCGATTCTTATCGGCCAATTTCTCTGATATCGTGTTTTTTATCCTTGACCAGCACTCGGTGGATAACCCCTACATATGCAATGCATTGCGACGGAACTGAAAACGAGGGTATAGTATTGAGGGGACAGATGAGAAAATATGAGAGATATCGATTTTTTTTAGCTATTTCAACTTTTTACTTCGCCGGTTAATTATTTTGCTACAGCACCGACGAAGGAGGGTGCTGTTACTCTGCTTTTAGTGCATGATAGTGTCAGTCGCTGCCAATTATGTTCAGTGACCAGTGCTATGTTTTCATCATTGAAAATAGGCTGACAACAACTAACACAATTATGCATAATAACTCATCGCGCGGTTGAACTCAGGACCAGGGCTGCCGTTTTTGGTTATTTCTAGCCAAAATTGGTAATTTTTTTCCAATGTGAACATGTGAATATATTTTTCCTTTTGGTTACTTTTTTCCGAAAATAATAACAGGTATAAATATTTTCATATTTAACTTGTTAAATTTTTAAATCATGGTTTATAAAATTGTTGACATTGTTATACACTTGTTTTTATTAAGTTTGTTATATAACAATGTCAACGCTTCTCAGCTATGTGCTATTAAAAATATAAACAAGGCGAATTCGCCTTGAATATGGGCATTTCCAGAAAAAAGTCCACCTTGATCGAAAAATTAAAATTTAACAAACAGATATTTTCCTAATGTGTTATAAAGGAGAAACTTCTAAAATAAATTAAATTTAGGAGCTTAAAGCTTTCTTTTGTTGGGATGGTGAAATACTGAGCTACAAGTTTGAAGTTCTCGTTTTTGTAAGTGTTTCTTAACTTCAAGGGCATTTTCTCTTTATAATTAACATTCCTAAAATCAATTTCATAATAATACTCTTATTGCAAAACTGTTGCTACAAAAATATTTAATCATAAAACAAATGCAAAAAATATATTTAGTATTTTGTAGTTTTTATATAATTTTCTAATATATATGTCTTTTTCGCATTTTTTTAACATAATAAAATAAAGTGGAAATTTTAGTAATGTAACGCCAGTAACGTAACGCCAGACCAATTTTCATAAAAGAAAAAAAAGGAAAAAAGATTTGTTCAATTTATAACTTGGAAAATATATGTATATTGGTCCAAAACCTATCAAAAAAAATTTGATTAAAAATACTTGCCCAATTCGCAGAGTTCAACAATTTTGTTATCAAAGTCAAATCGCACTTCCGTTTTTTGTAACGTAACGCCAGGTCACTTTTTGGAGTATATCTTGAAATTCTCAGGCTCAACTATTTCCATTTTTTGGCTGAATATAGAGCTATCCAATCACTTCTCTAATGTGAGAAAAATACTTTTTTAAATTATGGTTTTTAAAGTTTTTTTCAACATATCGTCGTACAAAAGTAACGTAACGCCAAAATGGAAATGCCCATATACATGTCTGTTGTAATAACACATATGCTAACCATTGCTGATAGTAAAAAAAATAAAAGTTTTGTCTTGATAAAAATTTATTAGGTTCTTGTTTTGTGAAGTTTAAATTTAGTTTATTGTAACGTTTCTATTAAAAATAAAAATTATAATAATAATTTTATTTATGTACTTTAAAGAAAAAGAATTATATATGGAAAATGGACTATTGTAAAACAAAAATATAAATATGTTTCTCGTTATTTTTTCAGTAGTAAGAATTCTTTAATATGTAAATGAATTACATTTCTTATTAACTTTGCATTGCATTTCAACTTCAAATAAATGTTTATGTTTTTTTCCAAATATAACAGTGCATTTTAAATTTGGTTATTTTTACTCAAATTTGGTAACTTTTTAAAATATTTTGGTTAGAATATTTTTTTGAAGTGGCAGCACTGCTCAGGACCCTCCGCTTCATAGTCTTGTGTTCTACTACTTCAGCCAACAACACCCTTCAGCTTAAGTAAAACCCTTGAAAAACTAGTAGCAAAGCGGCTTTCCGGTTCATTTTTCACAACAACCTTATAGCATAAAAACAAACGGCATTCAGGCCTAATAGCAGCACAATAGATGCTCTTCTTCATTTAGAATATAATATAGCCAAAATTATTTCATCCAGAAATCACTGCTCAATACTCAGTATAGACTTTGGAAAAGCATTTGATAAAGTAGGAATTCATTCCGTCTTAAACCAACATAAAGAATGGAAAATTGGTAAAAACTTCTACTGTTTCGTTAAAGTCTTTCTTACAAACAGAACTTTTATGGTAAAGAATAATGGACACACATCTTCTACCTCGCATCTTGAAAACGGTATCCCCCAAGGGTCACCACTGTCGGTGATACTACTTTTAATAGCCTTCGAAAAACTCAATAAAACAGTAGCAAATCATAAACAATTTCCCCACTGCTTACATATGTATATGCCGACGATTTTTATATCCCCACTAAAGCTACAAATGTAAGCACCACAAAAAACAATCTAGATGAATTGGTTGCAGATTTAAACAAATGGTGTACTACATCAGTAGCCAAAATATCTAAACCTAAATCTAAACACTTACATGTCTGTCGTAAGCACAACTGCCACCCCCTAAAATTCAAAATAAATGATACCTACTTCGAAAATGTTACTCAACTGAAAATACTCGGACTTACGTTTAATAAGAGACTTAACTGGCACAGTCACATAAAATGCCTTTCTAAGGATTTGTCAAAACGTTTAAATATATTAAAATCTAAAAATTGATCATCCACTGAATGTCATAACGACTCATTGAAACATATTTTAAAATCGTTGATCATAAGCAAAATATTCTACGGTCTTATAATTTATGGAAAAACAACAAAATCTAATCTACGGCCTATCAAAAAATATCATCATGCGGCACTACGTATAACAACAAATGCTTTCTACACAACCCCAATTAGAAATATTCTACACGAATTTAACTTACCAACCATAGAGGACAGACTTACAAAACTCGTAAGTAATCAAATCATTAAAATTTTGCAACAAAAATTAAATATTACCTATAATGATTCAAAAAGCTATCTCAAATCCAAAAGGAAACCAAAAATTAAAACAACAATAGATAGCATTTATTCATGATATGGCACAACTTTACACAATAGACCTAAATAACCCTCCCCCATTCAGAACCTTAAATTTTTACTGGAACTCTTTTTCTGATTGTATCATAGATTCAAATATGCCTTCAAAAAAATACTTCAGACTGTCTGTCATCTATTAAATCAATTACGAACACAAATATGAAGGCACTATAAATAATTTATACTCGAGAGCAACTGCTACGGCAAAAATATACCAAACTGTTATACACTCCAAGTCACATAGGCATCTTTGGAAACGAGTTTGCAGATAGCGCAGCAAAACAAACAGTTAAATCACCATCTTTGATAATTAATAATTACACAAACAACAATATTAGCAAATATATAAACAAAAAAATTAAAGAAAAAAACAATAGCTCTATTAATCTTTCACCAAATAACCACTACAAAACAATAAACTGAACTGTGTCACTCAGCTATGAGCTAGTTCAATTGAACATTTCAGTGAGCTGAGCGAAATGAGCGCTCACTACAATAGATGATTTTAGCTCGGTACTAAGCGCTTTTGTGTCAGAGCGCTTTTCAGCCATACCTAAATACGGGCGGAAAGCGGAACTTTTTTTTCCACTGAGCTTTAACGCTGAAATGCCATACCTAAACAAAAGTGGCAGCGTTGTGTAAAAAAAACAATAAAAACAGGGTTATCAAACAAACAAATTAAACAACCCTGATTATTTTAACAGCTGGACGGACGGCATTTGTGATTTTGTTATTGAAATTTTGTACAAATTACAAACGTACATACATATGTATGTATATAATCATATTGTAAATATTTTCTTACCACCATTTTCTAATACGAAGTGCACAAATTTTTTCTTTTATTATATATTTCACTTTTGTAAATCTTTGCTCATTTTCTCTGGTTACAATTCTCTTCTTTTGCAACCAACTTCATTAGAAAACGCTCTGTCAAAATCGGATTTTCCAAGCGAAGCGTTGCCGCCGCGTTATTTCGGTATGCTCCATACAAAATGTATGGACATGAGAACTTTTGACAGCTAAAAAACGCTTGCGGCCCGTATTTAGGGATGGGAGTTTGTTTCAGAGCTCTTTTGTTTCAGAGCTATTTTGTTTCAGAGCGCTTTTGCTTCAGAGCTGAGCGGTTTTGATAATTTCTGTTATAATTGTAATGATACCACAATTTCTTAATATGCTGCCAGACAAATATAAATACGTCATTGAATATGTTATTGTGGCATGTTTACAGAACCAATCTTTATGCATAGAATTTTTTTTACAAATAAAACTGGTGCAATGAAACCATGTTTTGAAAAATACCAGTACATGAGAATGGTTTTATTATAAATATAAATGAAATTTATTTGTTGGTGGTTAAGCAATGTCTATGTGCATTTCATTGGTGCTTTACCAAATCGTCAGTAGACTTTAACCACAGTTTTGGAAAGTTAAAAACCTCTTATCTTATGCATATACTTCCGAAAACCATCTGAGAATTCACAACTTGTAAATAACAAATTATTTTCAAAAATAACAACACAATCCAATATTGCCTTCAATATATTTTAAATCAGTCAATAATGTGACTTTTTGAAGAGGTGGACTATGAACTAAATATCTATATATATATATATATATATATATATATATATATATATATATATATATATATATATATATATATATATTTATATATATATATATATATATATATATATATATATATAGATATTTAGTTCATAGTCCACCTCTTCAAAAAGTCACATTATTGACTGATTTAAAATATATTGAAGGCAATATTGGATTGTATTTGTCTCTGAAACCACGAAATTATTCTTATCGTTTTTGCCATATTTAATAAATATGGTTACAACGTCTTTAATCACCCTTGGTGTATCATTATAATTGAGCTACTGGGCTATTAAATGAACTAGCTCACTAAACTGAGCTGAGCTAAAGTGAGCGCTCATGTCACTGAGCTAAAAAGCACAACCCTACAATAAACCCAACTGTCAGATCTATATCATATCCGTCCAAAATATCAAAGTACCAACAAAGAATTATAACCTGACCTAGACTAGGATACAGTAAACTTACTCACCAACATTATATAAAGCAAGAAAATGCCCCAACCTGCACCATATGCTCCCAGAGACATACAGTGTTGCATATACTATCATGTTATAATAACCCCGCAATTCCAACCAACCTCCTAATATCGGTTCAAGCACTAGATTTCAATTTAATCAAAAAGCATATCCCAAATTATATCCTAAAAGAACTAAAATAATAGTAGCCGGCTCCTAAAATTTTTGTAATTATTAATATATACATTTATTTTTGTATTAAAAATAAAAATATGAATTGATCATATCCGATGAGAAGTGCTCACTCTGCACCTACGAAATTAGTTCTACTGTCGGACATAATCTTCTTCAGCAAACCTTGTCGACCAATACGGTTTATATGATGGCCGCTCTGAATTAGTTTGTGGACAATTCGAGATGCGCGGCTCTCGTGCAGACATATCCTTTTTGATGAGGACCATTTCGAACTATGGAGGTTTTTACAGAGAATTGACCTGGAAAATCTAAGCCAGTGACAGTAAAGGGCAAGGAAAACGCGCTTCGTTCGTGCGCTCCCATTCCTTGAGTTCTGATTATCTTTTTGTTGCGGCCATACACATACACATTTTCTAACGCACAGTCGGATAGCAGATTTAATCGAGGCACAAAGTATTCCTCTCGCACGGCACGGAGCAGTGAGTTTATCTCAGTGTTCATAAGAAGATTATGCGAGAATTCAAAAAACATCATGAAAAATCTCGAGCGGACGGGGAGAATAATTAGATGCCGTTCTTTATAAGACAAAGCGGAGTTAGAGATTCTGCCATTCGTTCGAAGTATATTGTCTTCATCCACCTTATTCAGTGATGAATAGAGTTGTAGCAAACAGCACTTTTGAGTGAGCGCTCTTTTCCGCTCCGCTCAATTTACTGAATTAATTCATTCATTTCATTCACTAGCTCAGTTGATTCTTTAGCTCAGTTGATTCCTTAGCTCAGCCATAATTCATGAAATGGAAATGTCATAAAAGAATCAGACTAGCTAATACAACAACCACTTATGCCTTCTTATTTTTCGTTAATATGTAATATAAAACACATTAATTGATCATAAGTAATAACTGGATATATATTTAAATGATCGTTAGCCTTATCACAATAAAAGAAATCAATCTTATCCGATTTGTGACTTTTAAATATATTGCTTTCGAAACTATTTTAATAAAGTAATATTTTCTATTTAGCGTTGTATTTTGGAGATTTTTCTCCGTTAATTTATGTATATATGTATATATATATATATATATATATATATATATATATATATATATATGTATATATATACATATATATATATATATATATATATATATATTGTTGTTTGCTTTTATTGACCTTTTCTTATATATGTATTTTAGAATGATTGAGCTCGAGGTCGTTTTTTTAAAAATCGTTATAATTTTTCTATTTTATTCGATATTTCGTCAACAATTTGTTGACATCATCAGGAATAACAATCGAAAATTAAAATTTTCTGTATAAATTGGTTTTGAAATATGACAAAAATTTTTTCGAATATATCTATGTTTTCAAAAATATTAACATAAAAACAAAAGCATATATACAGGCTTGTATATATTTATACATGTATACATCAATACATACATGAACGTATACATATATGCATACATGAACATACACAACTACATACAAACATATATACACATGTGTGTGTATATATGTTTGTATGTAGTTGTGTATGTTCATGTATGCATATATGTATACGTTCATGTATGTATTGATGTATACATGTATAAATATATACAAGCCTGTATATATGCTTTTGTTTTTATGTTAATATTTTTGAAAACATAGATATATTCGAAAAAATTTTTGTCATATTTCAAAACCAATTTATACAGAAAATTTTAATTTTCGATTGTTATTCCTGATGATGTCAACAAATTGTTGACGAAATATCGAATAAAATAGAAAAATTATAACGATTTTTAAAAAAACGACCTCGAGCTCAATCATTCTATCATACATATATATATATATATATATACATATATATATATATATATGTATGTATGTATATATATATATATATATATATATATATATATATATATATATATATATATATATATATATATATATATATATGTATATATACGTATATATATATATATATATATATATATATATAAATATATATATATGTATATATTTATTTATTAAATAAAGTCCAACGCGTTAAACATGGAGCCATAAAATAAAATATAATAATTTTTGGACCCCGCCACCTTTAGTGGGCGTTATCATATGCAAAAATAGTGTAAAAATTTAACAAAATGTTTTAATATTTGTTTATTTATTTATTTAGTCTATGGATTGATCCTTAAAGGGCTATTAGACACGCATACTTGTCTGCAGACATGTGTGATGGCATACTTTGTGTTTTGCTATTACACTATCGAACACTGACGGCATACTTCACTACAAAGAAATTTTTGAAGCGAAAGCATGTCAATGAATCGGAAAGTTTAACGGCTATGAAATACTATTACAATCTATTTTTATTAATTTTTCTTTTAATTTATTGTATTCAATAATTTTTAATTGCTTATTGTGTTAGAATCTGATTTTATTTGCCACAATTACGGCAGGCATTTATATTGTTTAATGAATTCTTCCAAAAAAATTATGTTACCAATACCTTTTTTTTACAACTTTCCGATTAGCACACATCAGCGTCAACAAGCGAACTGAATTTTTATATGAAGTATGACAGACACGCTGTTAGACGAGTATGTTGGTATGCGACAGACATCAGAAAATCAAAAATTTTTGAAAACCAACATACATGTCGGACGTACTCGACATACATGCTATTAGACAGTGAGATTTGGTATGCCATCACACATGTCTGCAGACAAGTATGCGTGTCTAATAGCCCTTTTACAGACTGATACAATTAAAATATAACAATGTTTCAGAAATGATAAGTACATACATATATAAATGGAATCGATGAAGCTTTGTTTTACAATAGTAACAAGACAAATTACAACAAAAACAAAAATTATGGCTTTAACAAATGTCGATTTAACAAATTAAACAATTATGTATAATCAATTTTGTAAAGAGTGAAGATGTAAAATAATATCATTTATTACGACATCAATACTTTTGTTGAAATCGATACAAGGGTAAAGTCTATTAATATCATTGTAAATTCTCCGAAAGGAATCGAAGTTACTATAGTTTGTAGTGCAAAACTTAAGCTGTTCAAGACGTCATCTATTCAATAAGATAAAATACCTTAGAAGTTAATAGAATAAGAATTTCGTTGGCTAAATATTTACTAGCATTCGCACATACATACATACATGCATACACATGTAAGAACAAATGAACGAACAGAATGCAGAAATAGATTTCTACGAACAAGCCAGTGTTGCCATATCGTCAGATTTTTTTTTTTTGCAAGGAGTTTATTTTGCGCAGGAGAAAGTTAGATGTGATGCGGCCGTTTATTAACTTCAGCAGAAAGGTAACATTTAGCATTTGCCGACGGCTCTTTAAGGTTGGGAGCTTAATAAGTCCTAGGCGTCTCTCGTAAGATGGTAATCTTATATTAGAGTTCCAAGGAAGACCACGAAGACAAAATAATAAAAATTTCACTTGTACTGACTCTATTTTATTTGAATGTGAAAGATATTGTGGGTCCCATACAACAGATCCGTATTCAAGTATTGGGCGAACTAAAGTAGTAAATAACATCTTGGTTATGTAAGGGTCAGAGAACTCCTTAGCCCAGCGTTTAATAAAACCCAGAACACCAGTAGCTTTGTTAATCGTCGAAGTTATATGGCACCTGAATTCCAATTTTTTATCTAAAATAACTCCCAAGTCATTAAATGAATCCACTAGGTCAAGAACAACATTATTCATCTTATAGAGACCATTGATTGGAGTTGTTCTTGAGAAAATCATATATTTGCACTTTTTCACATTTAGCTCCATTAAATTATTAGCGCACCAAGTGGTTAAGTGTATAATGTCAGCTTGGAGACGCAAATGTTGGTCAATGGAGTCAAACGATAAGAATAACTTTACGTCATCTGCATACATTAGTATATTTGAGTTTTCAACAACGGAGGGAAGATCATTAATAAATAAAGTAAATAAAAGTGGCCCGAGATGACTACCCTGAGGCACACCTGATATAACATTTATATCAGTAGAGAGCATATTGCGGAACTTGACACACTGCATTCTGCTCTTCAAATAAGATTCAATCCTTTTTATAAGAGACGTTCCAAATCCAATTCGTTCAAACTTATGAATGAGTAAGTTGTGATTCACCTTATCAAAGGCCTTACTAAAATCAAAATAGATGCCATCTGTTTGTTTGCCAGTGATAAATCCATCGTTAACTAAGGTTGTTAATTCTAAGAGATTCGTAATAGTTGATCGACCTTTACAGAAACCATGCCGCGCAGAAGAAAGGATAGATGTTGCTTGATAAGACAATGTATCGCATAAGAGTTGCTTAAACAACTTTGGTATAGCGTTCAGTTTAGCTATACCTCTATTATTTGATATATCAGTATTAGATCCAGATTTGAGCAGCGGAATGATGAACGATTTCTTCCAATTTGGAGGAAAATAACTCAATTTGAGTGATTTCTTGAATAAATAGGTCAATGGAGTGCTTAGTTAATGAGCACAGTATTTTAAAATACTACTGGAATACCATCAGGACCGGGAACATACGAAAGTTTTAGATTTTTCATATAAGTCAAAACAGTTTTCTGCTCAATACGGGGTACATTAAAATTCACTGATTCAAGGATATGGTAAGAATTCTTCTCGATATTGCTAAACGTAGACGATGAATAGGTTGATGCAAAAAAGTCAGCAAACACATTACTTATAACTTTATCATTTGAAGACTCACAATCTTTAAACTTCATAACAGAAGGGAAATCTGACACACGCTTCTTCGAATTGACAAACTTATAAAAAGATTTGGCATCATTTTTTAAATTATTTTTTACCCTGTTTAAATAAGCACTATAAGCCACTTGATTAGCAATGGTATATCCAGATCTTGCTGAGGAGTACATAGAATAATTCAGTTGAGATACATTTTGCTTATACTTTTTAAATAGTTTACTCTTTCGGTTTTTAAGTCTTGAAAGTTGTTTAGTGTTCCAAGGTGGACTATGGCAGAGCGCAGGTAGTACTCTAGGTATTGAAGTGTAGTATCTGGTAAAATTTTTCGATACGTTTGTCTAAATCATTGCCATAAGATAATTCATTTAACCAGTCGATTTGAGAGAGTTCAAGCTGAAGTTTAATGTAATTTGTTGATTTAAAACGAAAAATTTTATTTTGCTGAGATGTATTTGACCGTCGAAGAGGTTGGTAGATATAAGTTAATTCAATCGTAGGATGATAACTATCTTCAGGATTTGAAAGCGGGGGATGCTGCAATATCGAAAAGTCTGACGGTTCATTAACAAATACAAGGTCTAACAATTTATCAGAACTATTTGTGATGCAGTTGATTTGAAAAAGGCAGCACTCCAGTAAACTGTTAATGAAATACTGTGATAACTCCGAAGATTGAAGAGGTGACAAATAATTACAATCAGGCACAGATTTCCAGGACACATTTGGCATATCAAAATCTCCCAGCACAAGTATAGGATCATTTGAATTTACTTTATCTGCAATAACATTTATAGCTTTTAGGTAATCCTCATAGATAGAATATTGCGAGTTAGGAGGAATATACAAGCAAATAATATGCAAAAGCTCTTTATGTATTTTCACTACTACGCAATGTGCAAAAAATCATGCAGTATAATTTCTTCCGACGAAAACATAGTTGAGACAGCAATTAAAACACCACCAACCGATTTTTTTACAATATTATTGGCTGTTTGACAACTTTCTCTATATTTTCTGAAAATTTGGTATCTGGAACACATAATTTCAGTATTATTAATTTTAATACTAAGCCAGGTTTCAGTGAATGCTATAATATCGTTGTCATATCCAAATCGATGACAATTTTGAATTAATACCCCTGACATTTGGGTATAAAATAGATATTAGATTTTTGGATTGGGATGCACTAAATTAGGCAAGCGAGCATTATTATCATCTTTATAAATGAATTCACGTACTAAAGCATTCTTAGGCCAAAACTCTTGACTAACAATTTGTTGAAACATTACTTCCTGTACAATTATTTTTAATGGAGCTCTATTTCTAGAGTTTATTTTAAAAACGAGGATATCCTGTGGTGAGCAATTTTCAAATTTCTTTTGAATATACCATTTCATATCTTCAGCTTTTGTATCCGATGCGAAACGTGTAGCAAATATTGTTTTTTTTCGGAGGAATCGTACGCAACTCCCTTGGGGCTGTAGATATATCAGTTAAATTTTGATTATGAACTGTAGACGAGCTCGCTATTGACGTTAAAGGGGCTGGAGTTGAGACATCAAAATTACTTAATTGAGCGGGGCTTTGAGATTTTGAAGCATTATTTAGAGGCACGGCCGTTGATGAGTAGCTCAGATCATATCGTTGACATGAATAATGTTACCAACATTATCTGAGGCATTAGGCATAGTTGTTCTTGGAGGAGAATTTTTAGTTTAACTGGATCCGTCATTAATCGTATTAACTACATATTGATTGATTGTTGCAGAAGTATTGTTATCTTTATCCAACAATCTGGAGCTTTTGCGGCGAATTGTGGATGCTGATTGTAAACTATCTAAAGTTTTGATGCACTAAGAAGTTTTCCATATTCATTAATTTGTTCAGTTAAATGGCCAAGGTTATTCTGGATTTGGATTTTGGAAGAATTTAAAAAATTCAACAATGACTTTCTGGCAACTATTACAACGCCAATGAACGTTTTTGTTATTGACTCGCCCACTAAGCCAGAAATACCAGCGCACTTAAAATGGTATGAACCGTGACATAACCAGCAGATTATCATTCTATCATCCGATCCTTCTAAAGTACATCCCTTTTTCAAGCATGGCATCTTGGGAATTAACGATGAAACAATCAAATATATATATATATATATATATATATATATAATTTTGAGTTTTTATGAATAATCCGATGCAATTACCTTTGCTCACTGTGTAGTGATAAATGATAATGCAGTTTACAATTAACAACGAGGGGTATTGCAGTGAATAAGCAGTGATAATTCAACTGTCGTGCAGTATTGTCAGTATTATGATAGAATAAAGCAGCTGTATATATTTGCTTTGATATTATCTATTTACTTCGCCTTGCTTTGAGTAATATGATGAAACAAGCACAAACAACCAAACTTCAGGTGAAATAATAAAAGAAATTATATTTCAATTAACTTATAAAATCATTTTTTTATGGAGGAAAAGAACTTCGTAACTTGTTACTTATATTTATATACATATATGTTAAATATATAATTTTACTATGGGTTTATCTGTAGGGAAAAGCAGTATGTTAGGTTATGTGACCAAAATGGTTACATTTTTTAAGTTTTTCTTAAATAAAACTATTATGAAATTTTTATTTGACACATTATTGTCACAATACTATTATATATAAATGAAATTTATTTGTTGGTGGTTAAGCAATGTCTATATAAATAGATACTTTTCTTGTTATCCAATGAATTTCTGATTGTATAAAGGTGTTGAAAAATAAAATAGATTCATATCGAATATAATTTGTTTGTTGGTTTCGTTTTGTATGAGTTTCAAGACCAACTATGCTTATTCTGTTGTGATTTTTGAAAATGGTTTGTAATTTACAAATTGTGAAGTCTCAGATGGTTTTCAGAAGTATATGCATAAAATAAGAGGTTTTTAACTTTTCAAAACTGTGGTTAAAGTCTAATGATGATTTGGTAAAGCACCAATGAATTGCTTAACCACCAACAAATAAATTTCATTTATATTAAATAAAACTATTTCATGCCTCATTAATTTTGCATTGGCAAAAAAAATTAAAATTTTGTTTCCAGGGTTGAGAAATTGAAATATATTTTATGGATACAAGTAACCAACAAGGCAATTGACGTTGTTGTTTTTGCTAACCAAATCTATTTTATAATTCAGGAAGAACAAAATTGGTATTAAAATCTTAAAAAATCAAAATTTCGACTCCAGTGTTGGACAAATGAAATATTTTATGGTACATGAATGTGACCAAAAAGTTTAAAAATTTTAATTTTTTTGTCAAGTAAAACTATGTTACACTTCATTAAGATTTGTATTGGTAAAAAAATAAAAATTCGCTTCCAGAGTTAGAAAATCGAAACATTTTTGGTACATAATAGTTCCCACATAAATTCCAAATTTTTTTTGTTTTAGTGAATTAAACCTATTTAATACTTCGCTAAGAATTAAATTGGTATTAAAAATAATTATAAAAATTAAAAATTTGGTTCCAGGATTGGAAAATCTATATTTTTTAGTTCATAAAAGTAGCCATATAAGTTTCTAATTTTGGTTTTTTGTGAATGAAATTTTTCTATACTGCGGGAAGAGTTAAATTAGTATTAAAAACCAAAAAAATTAAAAACACAATTTCAGGGTTGGAATATCGACATATTTTTGTTCATGAAAGTAACCATATCATTTGCTATTTTCTATTTTTATGATGAATTATACCTACTTTAGATATCAGAAAGAAATAAATTGGTATTAAAAACTAAACAAATCTAAAAGACTATTCTATGGTTGGGTAGGGTTACATGAAACGGATTTTTACTTCTTGTTTTTAAATTAAACATATATTTTTGAAAGACATTCAGAGGTATTAGAAATAAGAAGAGTCAAACATTTAGCTTTCTAGCCGAAATACTTAAACGTTTCTTAAATATAAAAGTAACCGATAACATCATTTTGATTTTTTATTTAAACTTACTTGCTATTTTAGCAAGAAGGAAAGAGAGAAGAATTACACCTGTGAAGGGTATTTAAGACTCGGTTTTTGAAAAATTTTGTTCGAAGCAACAACCACTCTGGAAAAATCGAATCATGCCAAATTGTAGCCCTTTCCATGCCCTTTCAGGTGATATAGATGACTTGATGGCACAAGTTCCGTTTCTGGTGTTGGAGGTCAAATAGTGGGCGATTTGTGGGTTTCCAAAACAGTTTTTGAAAAATTTTGTTCGAAGCAACAACCACTCTGGAAAAATCGAATCATGCCAAATTGTAGCCCTTTCCATGCCCTTTCAGGTGATATAGATGACTTGATGGCACAAGTTCCGTTCCTGGTGTTGGAGGTCACATAGTGGGCGATTTGTGGGTTTCCAAAACAGTTTTTGAAAAATTTTGTTCGAAACAACAACCACTCTGGAAAAATCTAATGATGCCAAATTGTAGCCCTTTCAGGTGATATAGATGACTTGATGGCACAAATTCCGGTGCGAAAGTTATGGGCCAAAAACTGTTTTTTTTAAGTATTAGAAAAATTTTGTATGAAACACTTACTTGAATCGAAAAAGTAATGATTACAAAATGTGGCTTTTGTTTTTCTTTCAGATGGTGTATTCTTGTTTGTTTGTATCTTGTCTCTTTTAAGAGTTATAGGCCAAAAACTAAGTAAAAAATTTGTTGAAAATACAAGTTTAATGAAAATGTATATATCAATAAACAATAAAAAAAAGGTAAATATCAATAAAAGTGTGCCGTAAATAACCAACCAATTTTAGATTGTTGCCGTATAATTTTATTTATTAACTTGGCAGCATTCCTTATATTCAGTCTGCAAAGCTAAAAGTTCTCCTTTTTCCTCTCTGAGAGAGTTTTGTTTACCTTTTGCAAAAAAAAAAATGAAATCTGCAAAAAAGTATATTCAGAAAAGTTTGTTAAGTTCACCGGTATAAGACAGCATTGTCATATACAAAGAAAATCGTTGCAGTGACCACCAATTACTCAGGTTGAATATATGAAATGTGGATAAAATGCAGAAGTTGCAGCCATAACAAAGGTCCACAGTGGTGATTAGAAATAAATCAAACATTTTGTTTCTGTGGACAAACATAAATATTTAATAAAATTTAGTCTTTAGTGCATCAAAACGGACGGTACAACTTAAGTTGATCTAAACGCAGTTATTGAACTACATATTGGAGAACTAAAAGGGTTGAAATTGGAAAAGCAAGTGCATAAAAATGGCAGTATTTCACTGTGTTTATTACAATTTATATAAAAATGTTCACAAAATTTGTATAACTCTTTCAGAGTCACAGTACCTACAAAGAATTTGCTGATGAAAAAGAGTTCTTTGAAGTCATCTTCAGTGATGTGCCAACTGCGATGATTTCTCAACCGACATGCTTGAATGGAGAATAACAAAGTGTTAAAAGGTGTATCAATCGTCCCAGAAAATCTATACGTGGTGGCTGATTCAGATGACTTCAATATTTAATTTCATGGTTAATTAATTTGCATTACACTTACTAAGAGTAAATATACAAGTGCTTTGCTTATTGTGTGGTGAAGTACAAATAATTCATATGCATTTGAAGTGAATGTGTAATTCTGAAAAATCAAAAAACAATGAAAAAAAAACAGCCCTTCTCAGGGCTACAAAATTAATTTCAAAAAGAGGTAGCCGATTTGGTTGTTTCAGGTTGTTTGTAAATTGAGCTCTGTTTTAAAATATATTGTAGCCCTTAAAAGGGATTTTTTTATTTCGATTGTCGACATAAACAACAGTTTAAATTGAAGCGAAAGCAATTTACTTGGTTCATGGGATCTTTTTCACTGATGGTTTTTTGTAAGTGTCATCTTTTTCGGTTTCGCTGCTGTAGCACGTTTAGCTTTGGGTGCTTTTGGCTTCTTAATGGGTTTTGCTTTCATTGTGCCAGTCTTTCTGGTGGATTTTGCTTTGCTGCTTTTCGAAGGTGAACATCAATTGTAATGGGATATTCATCTTCTTAAACACCAGTCCGGCTGCTGATGAAACGAATGAAACAAATTTTGTAATGCATTCATATGTAGAATTTTTTTTATGACATATACACAATTGACTCACCTGGTCGGTTCTTTCGGGAATAGGTGTAGCCTCTGTCCTTCCGTGCATCCCATTACGCACATACGGCTCCTGGAAGACATTAGAATTATAAGTTTTATAGAAATTAATATGTACAATTTTTACATACATTTTGTTGCTGGTACCACTATTTTGTAACTCATTTTATTTCTCTTCTTTGCTTTTGTTTGTATTCGCACTGTGTTGGTAAGTAGTGGATGAATGTATAGATGATATTTCATCCATAAATGACCAACTTTGAACAATAAAATTGGCGCAAAATGAAATATTTTCTAATTTGCGCCAATGTTACTGCCGATAAATTTAATTTATGTGTAAACAAAAATGAAATGTCAAATTAGTTCTAACGAATAAAAAAGATAGCAAGCAAAGAAATTTGCCGTCCCTCTCTTGACTTCGAACTGAAGCCATCTCTGTATTAGAGAAATTTAGCAACTCTGTCTTTTAGTTGTCGAGTCTAGTTAGCCTATGGGAATTATTTGGCAAGTATGTCTATATATTAATTTTCGCTTGTGTAATGTGGCAGCCATCATGGAATAAAAACTAGTGCTGCCATACTAAATAGTTTATGATAACAGACATTCCTTAGGAACAACTGAAATAGAAACGGTATATCTCACCATACACTGCAAAGTTCCTAAAAACCTAAATTATACACTGTATTATTACATTTTTGGTTAACTAATGCAAATCTTGTTGCACTTATAACTTTTTTCACAAAGCACTTCCGAATATGGTAATTATTGATATCGACGCGTAATTTAGCTGTCTTTCGAATGAGGGTAGCCTCATATGTATACCCGACACAGTTTTTGTGTTATTAGCATGAAACTAATAGAAAATGTTTTTCGCTTTTTTACACTAATGCAAATCTTGTTGCACTTATAACTTTTTTCACAAAGCTTTCCCGAATATGGCAATTACTGATATCGACGCGTAATTTAGTTCCCTTTCGAATGAGGGTAGCGTCATATGTATACCCGACACAGTTTTTGTGTTATTAGCATGAAACTAATATAATATTTTATTCGCTTTTTTACACTAATGCAAATCTTGTTGCACTTATAACTTTTTTCACAAAGCACTTCGGAGTATGGTAATTATTGATATCGACGCGCAATTTAGCTCCCTTGAATGAGGGTAGCGCCATATGTATATCCAGTTTTTTTTTTGTAGGAGTAGGACCAGCACTCAGGGGATGACCCCTATATATGTAATGCATTGCGTCGGAACTGAAAACGAGGGGATAGTATTGAGGGGACAGATTAGGAAAGATGAGAAGATAGACAGTTGTTTTTGTAGCTATTTCAACCTTTTTTACTTCGCCCGCTAATTTTTGCTACAGGGCCGACGAAGGTGGGTGCTGTTACTCTGCTTTTAGTACATGATAGTGTCAGTCGCTGCCAATTATGTTCAGTGATCAGTGACTATGCCTTCATCATTGAAACAGGCTGGCAACAACTAACACAGCCACGCACTAATGCTGATCAGAAGAAATTCAACACAATATTTCATGACTCATCGCGGGCTCGAACTCAGGACCCGCCGCATCAGAGTCTCGTGTTCTACTACTTCAGCCACCAGCTGGAGTTATTTGAAAGTATTTAAAAATACCCCAAGCATATAGCTAGCGCGTTTCACTAATGTACTATTAAAACAAATTCTAACACATACACTCTCAACAAAAAAGAAAAATGTGCGCACACGTACACTGTTTGTAAACAAAGCAAAAAATCGTGTTCTCTCAAATCTTGTTTTCTTCACGGCGATTACATGTTAAGCAAAGCACAACTAACAAGAAGCATGACCAGATGCTCCCCGAAGTTACCAGGCGACGTTACTTTGCCTATATAAGGTCGCTGTCAGAGATCAGCAAGAAGAGTGTGATTTTAAATCTAGACGTGTTAACATCGCTAAGTGTTTAGTAGCCAATTAAGTCCCCGTCCAGATTTGCAATTCTTGTTGCTGAAATTCTGTTATGGAATTGCATTAGTGTCCACACCATGAAATTCTAGTTTTGCATATTTTGTATTTCTTATGCCTTCTCTCTTCTTTTTATTATATTTTGACATTTCTAAAATTAAAATTTAATAGTATGCTAAAGTTTGTATAAAAAATGGAAGGTGAAAATAAAAATATATAAATAAACCACAATAAATTTTTGTTAATTTCTAATGCACCACAAATTAATGCACTTTTCGTTTAACTTTGTGTTTCATACAAGTGTTCATACAGGTGACGAAATAAAATAAAGCAAAACATCAAATATACCTGCAGCCAACTTCAAATTTACAGCGCGAATTTCAAAGCAAAAGAGAATTGCAGAGCACATGAAACTGTGTACCCCTTCCCAATCTTCTCACATCTCTCACCCCTAAGCTCAAGAGTTTCTGCAACAAAAAATGCAAGTCTGGACGGGGACTACGTAATAAATAAAGAGTTGCCGCATTATATTTCTAAAATTATTGTCTGTGTTTTTAATTTGATGCAATTACACGAATCCTTGAAGGATAAGTAACAAGCGTTTTTTCAAAAAGGTCTAAAAACGTAACAATATATTAAATGTCTTACAATTTACGCTAATATAAACAAAACAAAATTTGACATATAGCACAACAGCTATTTCTCACATTTGCCGTGCAGTCGAACAATCGTGTGACTGGAGCGCGGTGATTATTGCCACTTAATAGTTTTGCGTCAATTTGCGACAATCAAGATTATGTAAAATGAGACAATCATGTGACCGCAGAGAATTTGATTGGGACAACTTATTTAATGTGCAAAAAATCAGCACAATAAAAATTTTGTAAAATTGGTGCTTTGCAGCAATCGTGTGATCCGACCTTAAGAAGGTTAATAAAAAAATATTTTAACTTAATATGTCGTTTAAAATAATTTAGTTTTAATTTTACATGAAAATGGAGGAAGCTTTAATAATTAGGATTTTCTCATTATAAATACATAAATATATGCAGTTGATGTGGTCACACAGGTATAAATTTACTGATGCATTTTAAACCCAATACTATTATAGCCTAGTATGTTTTGACCTGTGTACGTACGTTTTATTTACAAATACATATGTTCATTATGCTACACGCTTACCGATTGGTGTCATAATCAGAGAAAAAAAACTAGCAACTTTATATATGTATATATACATATGTACATACTTATATGTTATTAGCCAATTACCCACTAAACCTATATAGAAATTGCTTATAACAAGATTACTACTATACGCCTCAAAGTTATAAATTGTTTCGTGTAAACTGTTTTGATGTAGCTAATTATTTAATAAATAAGTGAATAACAATTAATAAAATTTATAGACATAAGTTTATTCTCCAATATGCCTACGTATGTACTTATGTTTTGCTTACAAATTGGTTTAGCGGGCGGTACCGTCATCACACATACATGTTCATGTCAGGCCATTGTTCCACAATATTGTTTGTCCAGAGCCATAGTTTTGTGCCACAAGTTATAAACAAACAGTAGAGACCATATTTCGCATTCTTTATAGTAGAGATGGTGTATTGAATTTACATTGGTTTCTTGTGGCTTGAACTCATATTGGTCCAATTAATACTTTATTGTGGCTTAAACTAAAGTTGGTTCAACTAATACTTTCTTAATTCCTATCAAAATCTACAGAAAAATTACAATATTGTTACGTTTTTAGACCTTTTCGTAAAAACGCTTTTTACTTATCCAAGGACTCGTTTATTTGCATCAAATTAAAAACACGGACAATTAATTTTAGAAATATAATGAGGCAACACTTTATTTATTACTTAATTTTGTTCGTGTTTATTTATTTACAATATTTTTACAATTTATACTAATTACATTATTTCTTCTTAAAATTGTATATCGGCCTTTATATGGACTTTTTTTCATACTCTAACTTGTACTTGGTCTCTCTTTACATTTTATTTGTATATCTTGTATTCTTAATTCTTTTTTCTTTAGCTTGTGTTAGCATATTTTTATCTTTAGCTTGTGTTAGCATATTACAGTTTGCTTTTTAGCTCAATTACATAGTCTTCAGAATTGTAAAATATTCTTTCATTATCTGAACTGTCGAGTGGCAGGTGTGGTAATTTTCCGTAAACCAACTCGAATGGTGTATATCCTGTATCCATGTGCGGTGCTGTGTTATATGCAAATGTAAAGTATGTACTATAATAAACTCTAGTACAATATAATACATATTTACATAAATACAAAGTCCCAGAAACGAGCTCTTGAGTATTTTGGATATAGTATTAATTTTACTAAACTGTTTAACTTTTAGTTCATCAAATTTCATGATGATTTATTATCATTTTATTATTATTATTTTATTTTTTTAATGTCCCTTTTTCCTTAAATTGCAATGTCCTTTTAATCATTTTTGCAATTCCACTTCTGACACCATTTGTTACGCTTTTAGACCTATTCGTAAAAACGCTTTTTACTTATCCTTCAAGGATTCGTTTAATTGCATCAAATTAAAAACACGGACAATTAATTTTAGAAATATAATGCAGCAACACTTTATTTATTACTTAATTAACACGAGTATTTGTACTACTAAATACTTAGCGATGTTAAGACGTCTAGATTTAAAATCGCACTCTTCTTGCTGATCTCTGGCAGCGACCTTATATAACAAAGTGACGTCGTCTTGTAACTTCGCGAAGCGTCTCGTCATGGTTGTTGTTGGTTGTGCTTTGCTTAACATGTAGATATATACGTTTGTCTGTATAATGACAATGCTGTCTTGTGTGTTTTGCTGTGTGTGGTTGTTTATATGAGTGTTCTGTGTGTTGTGTAGTTTTGTTTTTTCTTGTGCTATGTGTGTATATCGCTGTGTATAATTGTGTACATGTTTAGCTTCTATTACTAGCAGCGAATACTTGCGTACAAGATCTTTAAGAACAAGTAAAAACGTTATATTCGAATATTTAGTAAGTGAATTTGAAATGTTTAACTTGGTGGGACAGAGTTCCTTTATATAGTATCGTACGTCAACGCCCACTAAAGGGGGCGGGGTTCAAAATTATACAATATCATGTTTTCCACAGACGAACGTATGGGCATTGCTAGACCGTCTTAGACTTCACAATTCTCTTCGGAGGGTATAAAAACTGTATTTTGGCGGGGTCGCTCTGGCAAGGGCTGTGGGGGAAACATTTCACCTTTGTCATGAAACTCTAAAAATAAATGCTTGGGATAATTATATACAAAATTAAAATTTCTTTTTTTTTTATAGGGTCATTTAGAGGGCAAAGGGGGAGAGGGGGTAGGGCAGAAACAGGTAGACATAAAACTCTAAAAATAAATGCTTGGGATGATTATACACAAAATTTAAAAAAAAAATTCTTTTGGTAGGGTCATTAAGGAGGCAAAGGAAAGGGGAAGGAGGTAGGGCAGAAATCGGCAGTCATAAAACTCTAAAGATAAATGCTTGGGATGATTATATACAAAATTTAAAAAAAAAAATTTTTTTTGGTATGGTCATTTAGGGGGCCAAGGAAGAATGGGGGGGGGCCGGGCAGAAATCGGCAGTCATAAAACTCTAAAGATAAATGCTTGGGATGATTATACACAAAATTTAAAAAAAAAATTTTTTTTTTGGTAGGGTCATTTAGGGGGAGAAGGGGAAGGAGGGGGTAGGGCAGAGTAGTACCAGGTTTCGTCTCAGCTTCGTCATTAAAGCTTAAAAGTGTTATTTTTAAGGAATGTAGGCTTAAGTAAAACAATTTGTTAACTTTTTATGCTAGTTTTGCCTATAATAACGCCCACTGAAGTGGGCGGGGTCAAAAAATATTTTTATTTTATTTAATGGCTCTAAGTTTAAGGCGTTGGACCGTATTTGACATAAAAATATATCTTAAAATTTTCTTATGGCCAGTTTCTTAATTTGTTTGAGAAGTGACTTTTAGCTAATTGACCAAATTCATCTTTAATGTAAGTAAAATTCCTTTTAATTACAGTTTTTTCCCGACGTTTCGTAGATTCTTTGTCTACTTTTTCAAGGGAACGTCTATTTAAATTAATAAAAACTTTTATGAACATACAATATTTATGGATATTTTGATAAATTACTTACAGTTATAGGAAATTATATAACATTTAAAAATTCAACATAATTTAACATAATTAAAAAAATAAATAATTTAACATAATTAAAAAATTGTTTTTTTGTTCAAATATTTTTGTCAAAAAACCACTTTACGCATCTTAGAAAGTCTTGCGAATAAAATTTAACTAAAGTATAGTTAAATTTTATTCGTTTAGAACCACCCTGTAATTCGCGTTAATATTATCCGTGTCTTCTTTTAAATTCATCGTTTTGCTTATTTTCTGCTGTATTCGTAAGCTTTCAATTGTGTATCTCTTTTTCGCGATGTTCTCTGTGTCCAATATTTTAACATTATCAATGTCAGCTGCATGTCCAGTTTGTATCATATATTGTGCCAATGCCGTTGTCTCTTTTTTCCTTGTGATATCCAGTTTATGTTCTCCCATCCTCGTTTTCAAACTTCTTTTTGTTGTGCCAATGTAAATAAGATCACAATTATCATTATTTCCACCCTTACATTGTATTTCGTATACAACATTACATTTTTGTTCTTTTGTTATTGGTGTTTTTGTTTCGGAGAATATTGTGTTTATTGTTTGAATTGGTTTATATGCAAAACATATGGTGGGTGATTTTATTGTTTTTCTTATTGTTGTATTATCAATAAGATTAGGTATGTACGGTACGCTGTAGTATTAAAATATATTTATGCCAAATTGCAAGAGTCTGGCTCTTTTCGTTTGGACTGAATCGTGATTTCCACAGACGGACGGACGGACGGACATGCTCAGATCCTCTTAGATTTCATCACTGATCAAGAATATATATATAGTAACGTAATCATCTCTTAGCATTGATGTTGCTAGGTTTTGCGTTGTTGTTATTTACACTTATTATTGCACAGCCTCGAATGATCTTGTATATTCTTGACGAGGTATCCGGAATAGTCCATTTCCGTTAATTTGAATATTAGCTATATTGTGTTAACCAGGGTTGTAACATTTTGACAACTAGAGATGAGTTGGCAGTGCTGCCAAGTACTCTATTTGTAAACTTTGTAGCAATTTATTATACATGTTTGTGTACGTACAATGTATATAGATATCTATATTTTATTAAAACATACTTGCTTTTGGATCACCATAACATTGTACCTAATACACATTGTTTATCAATAAAAATTAAACCAAATCCATATCTATATATATATATATATATATATATATATATATATATATATATATATATATATATAAAGCAATGCCACTTTTCGTTGGTATTTTATAACTCAAGAACAGGATCACCTATCCAAACCAAATGTTTAGGCTTTATTTGGACTATTTAGTAGATGGGTTTTGTGAGTTTGCTCAAAATCGGTAGAGCGGTTCTTCTTTTATCACATTTTTTTTTGTAACAAATGAATTCAATATATATAAAAATCAATGCCACCACATTCCTTGAATCTGAAAGTTTGTTCTTTGATTATATTATTGCGAAATATTAATCCACCAAAACTGTGCAATGGCACCAGATTGGCAGTGAGAAAATTATTGCCAAATTTGATTGAAGCTACGATCTTAACTGCTGAATCAAGAGAAGTTTGTTCGATACCGCGTATCCCTATGATTCCAACTGATATTCCATTTGAGTTCAAACGATTACAAAACCCCGTGCGTTTATCATTTGCGATGTCCATCAATAGCGCCCAATGTCAAACACTTCAAGTTTGTGGTGTGAATTTGGAGGAATCACGTTTTTCACATGACCAACTTTATGTTGCCTGTCCCAGAGCTGGTACCGCCAGCCGTTTGTTTATTCATGCTCAAAATGGAGAAACAAACACTATTGTTTATCCAAATGTTTTGAATTAAGTTTTAAAATATTTTTTTGATTGAATAAATAAATTTGATGTTTCAATTAAATTTTATTATTATATCACTTGTAGCGATAAGACCACCTGTATTAATATCTCCTTGATCGAGACTACCTGTTATGAATTCGCTTTGATACCTAACTATGTGTTTACAGCTCCACTTGCAAGAAAATTCTCTTGAACTTTAGATACCTAGTCCTCTTTTGCAATGCTGAAATTGAAAGGCAGACATTTATTCAATCCTCATGTACTTGCCTGAAGCTTTTACAATAAAGAAATTAACAGACACATGTATGATTGTAAGATAGAGAACGGAAATTTGCGGAAAATGTTGAGTAAGATTAATTATTTCACTTGGAAAATATGACATTTCAAATGTGGTATCCATTGTTTATATATATATATATATATATATATATATATATATATATATATATATGAACAGCTGTCAAAATTTCGTATGAAATAAAGAAATATTGATTTATTTCACAGCTTTGGTAAATGTTGCCAGACACATTTTAATGTTGTTCCACGAAAAAACACAGTATTGTTACGTTTTTAGACCTTTTCGTAAAAACGCTTTTTACTTATCCTTCAAGGATTCGTTTAATTGCATCAAATTAAAACACAGACAATTAATTTTAGAATTATAATGCGGCAACACTTTATTTGCTACTTAATTAACACGAGTATTTGTACTACTAAACACTTAGCGATGTAAACACGTCCAGATTTAAAATCACACTAATCCCGCTGTTCACTGGCAGCGTCTTTATATAGCAAAATGACGTCGTCTGGTAACTTCGCGAAGCATCTGGTCATGGTTGTTGTTGGTTGTGCTTTACTTAACATGTAGCTATATACGTGCGTTTGTATATATGACAATGCTGTCTTGTGTTTTGTTTATTGTAACTATGTGTGGTTGTATGTATGAGTGTTTTGTGTGTTGTGTAGTTTTGTTTCTTCTTGTGCTATGTGGGCATGTTGCTGTGTATATTTGTGTGTATGTTGCTGTGTATATTGATGTACATGTTTAGTTTTTATTAGCAGCGAATACTTGCGTACAAGATCATTAAGAATAACATCATCATCTCTTAGCATTGATGTTGCTAGGTTTTTCGTTATTGTTGTTTACACTTATTATTGCACAGCCTCGAATGATCTTGTATATTCTCAACGATGTATCCGGAATATTCCATTTCCGTTAATTCAAATATTATCTGCATGGTGTTGACCAGGGTTGTAACATTTTGACAACTAGAGATGGTTTGACAGTGCTGCCAAGTACATATAGCCACATTGTCGTTATATTTGAATCTATTTTTAAACTTTGTAACAGTATTATAATTGCAAAATTTTTTCATGAATTTTCCACTCAAACTTTTTATACATGTGTTTTGACATAACTCCACTCCAAATTTTGCACAGAGTACCAGGCTGTACACAGGAATCACACATGCAAGTAGTGACATGCCATTGTTGTATATGTATCAAGGCGAATCCATAACAGGTAGTCTCGACAGCTGCTTTAAGAATTTTTTGCTGCTTTCGTGTTATATACTTTTATTGTCAAAATGTATTTATAGTCTTCTTATTTCTTTTTTCTCACAAGCACATTTTTGTGTGTAATGTATGATACACTTTTTATTATGGTTAACATCTAATATAAAAGTAAATAATACAATATTCAACCTACTATAGTTGTACCATGTATACGTATTAAGTAGAGTACACATTGGCAGAATATTTGTACAAGAATATTGTAGCCAGCTGTTTTCTTGACTGTAAATTTAAATTCTCAACTTGAAAGAGAAATTGAAAGCAAGTTCAAATCAAAGTTTAAAAGTGTGAATGGTTTGGTATAAAAGTGTGAGTGAAATAAAAAATTAAACAAAAGTAGAAGAAAAATTTGATCTTGTGACACCCAAGTAACCGTCGCCACTAGTTTGAGTCGGAAGCTAAATTACATCCAACGCATTAAGGACCAAATACACCACACAATCAATCGGTTTGACAAATAAGCACTTTCTGTTTGCACATAAACAATATAAACATAACTTATACAAACATAAAATCTTCATCTTGTTTTAACTAATTAGCTATTGGCCTACCGTGCTTATGCAAAAAAAATTCAATTTTTATTCCATATTTGTCCCGACGTTTCGTGAATTTTATGTTCACTTTTTCAAGGGATCTTCGTCTATTTAATAAAAAGATATATCAACTATTTTCTCAATACATTAACAATTGTTTTAGTGGCGTGACTTACATGTATTATATATAAAAGTTACATTGAATAAAGTTTTTTTTTTTAATTCTTAAATTTGTTTACAAATATGCACGGGTTTGAATTAATCACAGAAGTTTCTTATTGCCAATTTGTAACTTGCTCTTAAATTATCGGTATCCTCTTTGATGTTAATTGTTTTGTTTTGTCAAGATCAATAGGAAAGAAAATTTGGCCAATTATTATTTATAATAAAGAAAAAATAAAATCTTCACTTTTGTTTAAATAGATTCAAATACTGATTGTGCTGCGGAAATTGCATCAAATTAAAAACACAGACCATTAATTTTAGAAATATAACGCAGAAACACTTTATTTACTTCTTAATTAACACGAGTATTTGTACTATTAAACACTTAGCGATGTTAACACGTCTAGATTTAAAACCACACTAACCCCGCTGATCTCTGGCAGCGACTTTATATAGCAAAGTGACGTCGTCTGGTAACTTCGTGAAGCTTCTGGTCATGGTTGTTGTTGGTATTGCTTTACTTAACATGTAGCTATATACGTGTGTTTGGTTATATGACAATGCTGTCTTGTGTGTTTTGTTTATTGTAACTATGTGTGGTTGTATGTACAGGTGTTCTGTGTGTTGCGTAGTTTTTTTTCTTCTTCTGCTATGTGGGTATGTTACTGTGTATATTTGTGTGTATGTTGCTGTGTATATTGGTGTACATGTTTATTTAGCAGCGAATACTTGCGTACAAGATCATTAGGAATAACATCATCATCTCTTAGCATTGATGTTGCTAGGTTTTTCGTTGTTATTATTTACACTTATTATTGCACAGCCTCAAATGATCTTGTATATTCTCGACGATGTATCCGGAATATTCCATTTCCATTAATTCAAATAACATTTTGACAACTAGAGATGAGTTGGCAGTGCTGCCAAGTACATATAGCCACATTGTCGTTATATTTAAATCTATTTTTAAACTTTGTAACACTGCCGCCCACTTAAGCTTGTTCGACCCGAGTAGGCATACAATCACCTCTTCCATAGTGCGCCAATCGTTCGAGATTACTATCTTCATTTTGACCTTGGCCTATTGTGCTTCTGTATCCGGTACACAAGGTCATTCACTCTCTTAATCACTTTATACGGGCCATCCCAGTGAGTCTGTAATTTTGGGGACAATCCTTTCTTCCGTTGTGGGTTATAAAGTAGAACCAATTGACCTTCCATAAATCCCTCCGAATTTGCTGGCTTGCAGCTACACTGGCAAAATTTTGCACAAAGCGTCTGTAGTATGTACAAAGGCCCAAAAAGCTGCGCAATTCATGAAGATTTTTAGGTTGATGCCAGTCCCTTACTGCTTGTATTTTTTCTTCATCTGTTGAGATTCCGACTGCAGTAACACGATGCCCCAAATACTTTACTTCTTTCTGGAACAATGCACATTTTTTCAGGCTAAGTTTCAATCCAGCTGATGATATCCGTTGAAGAACTTCTGCCAGGTTTTTGAGGTGTTCATCAAAAGTTTTCTCCATTACAATTATATCATCCAGATATACCAAGCAGGTTTTCCAGTGGAGTCCTTTCAGTACCTTCTCCATTAGGCGTTCAAATGTGGCCGGAGCATTGCAGAGACCAAATGGCATAACTTTGAACTGCCATAATCCGTTACCGACGCTGAGGGCAGTTTTTTCCTTCTCCGACTCGCTAGTCTAGCGTAGAGAACCATCTCGTACCAGCTAGCGTGTCCAAAGTGTCATCGATTCTGGGGAGCGGATAGCTGTCCTTCTTGGTTATGTCATTGAGCTTCCTGTAGTCTACGCAGAATCTAGTACTGCCATCTTTCTTTTTAACTAAGACTACAGGCGAACTCCAAGGACCAGAAGATGGCTCAATTACGCCATCACGCTCCATTTCTCTCACAAGCTCTTTGACTTCATCTCGCTTTGGTAGGGGTACACTTCTGGGTGGCTGTTTAATCGGCCTAGCTTCGCCTGTGTTAATTTCATGTTTAACCAATGCAGTTCTACCCTGGCTTCGGTTTCGCATGGCGAAGATACTGGCATGCCTTTTTAGCAACTGTTTGGCTTTATTTCTATCTGTCGCTGACAGTCCTGCTACCCATTTTCCTACGTATTCCTCAAATTGTTCACGTTCTTTTGCGGACAAATTGGTAGGCTCTATCTTCTTCTCGCAGTTTATTATTGCCTCTGCTGGAGTACACTGGCCAATATCGCAATTTTCTTTAATGACTTTTTCATGGTTTGCCAAGTTAAGTACTCTTATAGGCACTATTCCTCCTTTACTAGTTTTTACTAGAGCTTTTGCTGTTATAAGCTCTCTCTTTAGATCTGCTTGTTCTACAACCCACAACCGATTGTCCTCACAATCTCCCTTCATACGCGCCCATATAACTGTTTCAGATTGCGGCGGTAACGTCTGACTCTCAACAAATACTTTTGTTACTTGCGGCTTGCTGTCATACCCAACATCAAGGGGTATTTCCATATTACGCCTAATCATCACCTGTTGCCCCATGTGTAGATTAATGCCATAGTTAATCATTAAATCGGCTCCAATAATTACCTCATCGACAATATCGTATCTATGGTAAGTACGTGCTTTTCCCCGTTGATGTGTCAGATACAGTAAAGATGCTATTTTTCTGCTGCATCACTGATATGGAGATTGTGGGGCCCTCGTTTGTGGGAGCTAGCTCTTGCCCCTGTTCTTGTTCTGTTGTTTGGTTCACTCGTTTGCTCTTTCTTGGTGGTGAAACAGATCACTTCTTTTTCCTGGTGCTTTGCAGTTGCGCTGAACCAATTTTTCCGCAGTTAAAGCATTTAGGCTTTTCTTTAGTAGCACTTTCCGCCAACAGTTGTCGCATTGCCTCCTTAACTCTAGCGACCAGGTTATTATCATTCTCGGACAAAACCTCCACGTTCCGCACCTTACATATCTGTGGCTTGAAAACCATCCTGGAAGTCTCTTGAGCCAGCGCAAATGAAACGGTCTCAGCGACAGTGGATTTCTGCGTAGCGATCACAGCCAGTTTAACATCAGAGTCGCGAATGCCATTAACGGACGCCTCAGTTTTACAGTGGTCCAGGAACGGGTGACTCTCGCCTGGATATGTGAGCTGCACTAAACGCTCGATTTCCTTTGCGAAATCTTGTAGAGACTCGTTAGGCTTTTGAACTCTACATCGCAATTCCTTTCTGTATAAATCGCGCTTGTGCTCACCACCATACTTACGCTGCAATGCTGCCATTATTTCATTATAGTTGCTTCTGCTGCTTACTGGCACGGTCTCAAGTACCTCTGCGGCTGTACCCTTTAAGGACAAAATCAACTCTATGGCGTTTTCTTCAGCATCCCATCCATTTCTGCTAGCAACCGTCTCGAACTGGAATCTAAAGATGCCCAATGGTACGCTGCCGTCAAAGCATGGCGCTTTTATTCGCGCAGAAACCTCCGCAACTGCTCGTCCTGGCCTGCCACTACACTCAAGGTTATGCATTTTCCTCTAGAGCATGCAATTCTTCTTCGAACTCTTTTGCATGCTGTTCCAGGCCACCGCTTTCTAGATGCTGGACTCCCTCTGCCAGCTCTGAGAATGTATTCTAAATAGAATCCACCTTCCTATTAATGGCCTCAGAAACCTCTACCAGAGTCTCGTTCGTGGCTTTATTTGACTCCTGTATTTTTGCTACAAGCTTCTCAGTGCTGATTCTTGATGCTTCCTGCATCTGTTGAGAGTTCTGCTTAATTTCAGTTATTTCGGCTACAAGCTTTTCACTGCTGATTTCTGAGTTCTGTTTTATTTCAGTTATTTCGGCTACAAGCTTTTCACTGCTGATTTTTGATGCAGTTTGTGCATCATTGATTCCTTTTATCTGAATCATCATAGCAGCGAACATTGAATATATGCCCATGCTGCTGGTCGTAGCAGGAGGACAGACCTCTACATCGTCTTTGTCCTCAAACTCGTATGTCCCGATGTCCATGCTACGATTCTTAAACTCATCTATCAGTCTCTTCTGCAGTTCAGCCTTGTTACCTGCTGTTGGCAATTCCCGCTTACTAAGCTCCTTATTTAGCTGTTCAACTTTTAGCTCATCAAATTTCATGATGTTTTGTTATAATTTTATTATTATAACTATTTAAATTTTTTTAATGTCCTTTTATTTCTTAAATTGCAATGTCCTTGTAATTATTTCTGCAATTCCACTTCTGAGACCAATTGTTACGTTTTTAGACCTTTTCGTAAAAACGCTTTTTACTTATCCTTCAAGGATTCGTTTAATTGCATCAAATTAAATACACAGACAATTAATTTTAGAAATATAACGAAGCAACACTTTATTTACTTTTTAATTAACACGAGTATTTGTACTTCTAAACACTTAGCGATGTTAACACGTCTAGATTTAAAATCACACTAATCCCGCTGATCTCTGGCAACGACTTTATATAGCAAAGTGACGTTGTCTGGTAACTTCGTGAAGCATCTGGTCATGGTTGCTGTTGGTTGTGATTTACTTAACATGTAGCTATATACGTGTGTTTGGTTATATGACAATGCTGTCTTGTGTGTTTTGTTTATTGTAACTATGTGTGGTTGTTTGTATAAGTGTTCTGTGTGTTGCGTAGTTTTGTTTCTTCTTGTGCTATGTGGGTATGTTGCTGTATATATTTGTGTGTATGTAGCTGTGAATATTGGTGTACATGTTTAGCTTTTATTAGCAGCGAATACTTGCGTACAAGATCATTAAGAATAACATCATCTTCTCTTAGCATTGATGCTGCCAGGTTTTTCGTTGTTGTTATTTACACTTATTATTGCACAGCCTCAAATGATCTTGTATATTCTCGACGATGTATCCGGAATATTCCATTTCCATTAATTCAAATATTATCTGCATTGTGTTGACCAGGGTTGTAACATTTTCACAACTAGAGATGAGATGGCAGTGCTGCCAAGTACATATAGCCACATTGTCGTTATATTTTAAGCTATTTTAAACTTTGTAACAATATAAAATAAATTCTTATCATTTGCTGGGTTTTGTATAAGTCTCTTAGCCTACTAAATTTATTTTACTCTTTCGTGATTTTCAAATATATCTTTTGTAAATTCTCAAATTGTTTTTGAAAGTCTGTGCATTACTGTGCGACCCAAGGCAGCTTAACCAGGTACCCCCACTAGCCCAGATGTTTATCGGTCACATAGCACACTAATGTCAAAAGTTTGCACACAAACCACATATATTTTCGCTTTCTTTTGAAAGTTCAAGCTTACCATAGTGTAAATAAGTAAATGTTCATATATACTATATGGTTACATATAATAGTAGTAGATATATGTATATTGATATGCATTATTGTTAATATAATTAATAAAAGTGGTAAAAAGTTTTTAATATTTTTCTACCTAAATCTCTTAAGCTAGATAAATTAACCCAAGGATTTGAAACAGTCAAAACATAAGAGTACAAAGTCTGATAACTTCTTAAATAGATTTTCATTAATTAAATCACATTGAGGCTGCTATTGACTGAAGTTAACAGAAGACTATAAAGCGGAGGATCTCGAGTTCGACTCCACTCTCAGTCATGAATATTGTGTCGAATTCTTCTGATCAGCATTAGGGAATTGTTGTGTTAGTGGTTGTCAGCCTGTATCAGTGATGAAGGCATGGTACTGCCCACTGGCAGCAATTGACAGTATCATGTACGAAAAGCAGAGAAATAGCATGCTCCTTCGTCGACCCTGCAGCAGAAATATTGCCGACAAAGTAAAAGTTTTAAATAGCTACAAAAATTTCTCTACCTTCTTCTTTCTAATTCCGGCCCAATGCACTGCATATGTAGGGGTCATACCCTGAGTGCTGGTTCGAGCTAAAAAACAAGAGTTCAGTTGTATTTACTTCAGTATCCCAGAACTTTTCAATTATATAGCTTCACTGATTTGAAATATATCGTAGTAGACAAATTAGAAAAATATGTACTAAATGTATCACTAAAAGTGCTAGAATGCTTAGGCGATTTTGACAAGAAGTTGACCATTTTTAGCAACAATATACGTGTGTTTTTGGTGTTGTAAATTATTGTATAGTGGTGGTACCTGTTTAAGCTGCCTTGTGTGCGACCACACTAGCCATATTTCGTGCCTTGATACAAGCAACAATAGCGTCAGAATAGCGACATCAATTGCCAATGCTCTTGCTTGTGTATGTTGCTGGTGAACACGTACAGCTAGTTTTTTTGTGAAAACAGCGTTGTTTTCAATATGTGCCAATGGAATTTGATAGCATGTGTTAGAGATAATTGCTCAGCAATCTCTTCTAGCAATTATTGCGGAATATGTGTTCGAGCACATGTACGTGCGGTCCACTCGCAAATATCTTGTGTCGGCATCAAATTTGACAATTACTACGGCAATAATTGTCAAGCAGATTACTCGTGTGGACGGGTAGTTAAATAAGAAGTATGTAACTTTTCAAAGTTGTGGTTGGAGTAAAGTTGTGGTTGGAGTCTACTGACGATGTGAAATGCATATGGACAATGCTTAACCATCAGCAAATAAATTTCATTTCTTAAATTTTCTTTTGAAGTTGCATTCGTGATATACAATGCAATTCTTATTAAGCAGCTTTTGTTTGGTATACATAGCAAATGTTGTTGCTTAATATTACAAGAAAGAAAACAAAAGAAATTTACATGTACATGAGACAGTGTACTCCTTCACAACTTTGTCTCCTTTCTCCCGTAAACTCGAAAGTTGTGCAGCAAAAGATGACTATTATGGTCGGCGACTAACTAAAACAAATACAACACCAAAAAATACATGCATTTTGTTGGTAGAAACGTTCCCGAAAATTACCAAAATCTATTGTCTGTTTGTCGCACACATTTATAAGCTCTGTCAAATTTACTAACACATACATTTTGTTGTTCGAAACATAACAGAAAACTGTCAAAATCTGTTGTCTGTGTGACACACACATTCCTAAATATTATAAAACAACTGCTCTTGTGCTGCTACCTGCTCAAGCTTCCTTTCATACTATGAAACTTATCTTTCAGAAAGTCTGAGATTATTGTTCAGAAGGGTGATAAGAATGAGATGGGGGTGCACTCTTTCGTGTTCTTTGAAATAAGGTCTGCTGACCATGTGAGCTCACCTGATTATACGCCACACTAATTTCTTGACATAACCGCCGCCACTAGTTTGAGTCCGCGGCTATATCGTAGCCGCCAAAACCATATTCGAATTATTAAAAAAAAACACGCTTTTGCATTTGACATAACGCTGCCTATACACATGAAAGTAATTTCATGAAATGAGCATATACGTATTATAATAAAAAATCTACTTTCATGAAAATTTCTTGAGAGCAAAAGTTCATTTTTAAATGTCGTCAAAGGGAAAAAAGCTGGCAAAAATTGCTCTTCTTCTAGAGTTCACCGGTATGATTTGTGGGGGCGGTACAAATTTATTAATTGTAATATTTTTTTTTGCTTAAATTCACTTCCATTGTTAAAGTTTTGTTTATATTATATTTTAGAACTGTCAATTTCATTAGTCAAATCGATCTTTAGAGAAACCATTCCAATTAATATTTATTTTTATATATTTTCTTTATATTTAGCCGCGAGAACAATCAAGTCTTCTTTATGTATAATTTACATTTTCATAACTTTTCGCATATATGGAAAAAAACTTTAACGTATAATTTTTATTAACACAACCCTCTAATTTCGTAAAATAAATATCAATAGCAACTCGGTTTAGCTAATTGTAATTTTTCTTTCAGCATGTGAAATTTTTGTTGAAAGCGAGCTGAAAGTTAACTGAAAGTAGCAAAAATATTAATGTGTTAGTGAAGAGACGTGAGTGTATTACGACTTTCATGAAATCGCTTTCATGTGTAAATGCCCAGTAAGAAACGAGCTTGACAATTACCGCTATTGCGTTTGCCGTTTTACGCCTGCAAATTTGACAAATTGTAATAGCTTAAAGACAAAAAGCTAAAATTTTCTTTAATCTAATACAATATGTAAACCCTGAAGGCGAAAAACGCCAAACACGAACAAGGTTAGTAAAAGAAATTATTTTTGAATTCGAACGCGAGTCTACTTGCTATAGATGTACCTTGGTTAGGTATATTGCGCGGTGGCCTGGCCAAGGTGAATTCATAACAGGTAGTCTCGACAGATGCTTCAAGATTTTTTTTTCTACTTTCGTCTTATATGCTTTTATTGTCAAAATGTATTTATATTATTTTTCATAGTATATGTGTGTGTAACTTAGCCTTTACACATGAAAGTAATTGCATGAAAGTCGCAATACACTCACATTTTTTCACTAACACATTCAAACTTATACTACTTTCCACTCAGCTTTCCCCGATTTTTTCTAGAAAGCAATTGTTTGACACTTAGTGAAACTGTAATGACAGAGCGGTAAACACTGTTGCCACTTCACAGACTTATATAAGGTTACAGGATTGTATTAAAGTAATAATTGTAAATCCAAGCTATTTTGTATATATATATATATATATATATATATATATATATATATATATATATATATATATATTTTGTATATATATATATATATATATATATATATATATATATATATATATAAATGTATATGAAATTAATTATAATAACTTTCTTCAAATATATATAAAGAAGACAATTGATGTATTTTTGTAACAATAATCTCATTAAAAAATTAACAATAATAATTATTTCCAACTTTTGCCTTATAAATTTGTGTATGTGATTATTTTGGCAACTCTACAAAACAATACAAATGGAGGCAAAATTATATTATCAAAGCACAGTAAAATTAATTAATTTATATCGTTCGTACCCAATTTTATGGAATATGAATAATAAATCATACATGCATTCTTTTTTTTTTATTTTGGCACTCAATTTCTAATTATTTTAATTCTAGAAGAATAGCAATTTTTGCAACTTTTCGCTTTGACGAATTTTTTAAAATGAACTTTCACTTTCCTGTGTAAACGAACAAGAAATTTTCAAAAGAGTTGTCTTTTTCATTAAAATTTTTATTTATAATACGTGTACAGAAATTTCATGAAATTACTTTTATGGCTAAGATATAATTTTAAAGTAACTAAAACAATTTTCAACTTTTTCTTACAAGCACATTTGTGTGTGAATTTCAAGTATTCATCTTCAAATGTCAAAAGAAAAAACACGCTTTTGCAATTGAGATAAGAAACTAGTTTGACAATAAAAGAAGGTCTTCTTGAAACGAATTCGTCCACGAGTCTAACTGCTATAGTTGTACCCAAGGCATATCTATACCAGGTAGCCTTATTACCCTACGGAGTCATCAGCCATGGCTATTTAAACCCCAACTGTCAAAAACTCTTTTAATGATTTTCATGTAAATTTACTATAATTGTTTTTGCACAAAAAGCTTAAATCTAGTTCTATTTTTTCCCACGTTTTTATATATTTTTCAAGTGTTTCCGTAGCATTTTGAATTCCGTTTCTTCAAAAGATAATATTTTATGTACAAAATTTTTCACTTAAAAATATAAATTAAATTATTTATGAACAAACATTATTGCATATATTGACAGGTTGGTAAAATTGTAGGAGCGAACTGGTTTGTTTTTTATACAAACTTGCTTTTTCTTTATATATGATTATACCCTTTACAAAAAAGTGAAAGGGTATACATAGGTTTGTCATTCCGTGTGTAATTTCATCGATATCAATATGGGACCCCATAAAGTATATATGTTCTGTGCCTGTACGTGACATCGGGTTTCCCCGAGACCTCAGAAGAGCTAGAGACTCCGTTCTTAAACCGTTGGGTTGGAAATTAACTTAAATTGAGTGGTATTGAAATTCAGAAATATCCGAAATACGGTTCTAGAGCTGCGAAGCTACACTTATTTCTCAACGCACAATTAATACCAAAAACCAAAAAATGTTTTGCTTGTTTGTAAATTAACCCTGTTTCATGCTTTGGGAAGCCTCAATGGTCTATTAAAAACTAAAAAAATAAAATGTTTTTCCCCCGATGAAACCAAAATAACCCACAAGTTAACTATCGCCATCTACGGCAACTCTAACCCAAACCTGAACCAATGAATTATGTATGAATTTTTATTAGTCGAACTTTCTTATGTAAATTGTTAATTTTTTCAACGAGCTTAAGTTCGAATCTGCATGACTGCAAATAATCTTTTATTATATTATTAATAAATGAATTTTTTCAAATTCTATTTATAATTTTTTTTCGAGACCGCTACGCCATCTCATCAGCGTTCTTTGTTCAACTTTTCCACTTTTGCAAGTGGTGCTAGTTAGTAGGAATATTAAATATTTAACCAATGTTTAGGTACATGTAATAACTAAAATGGTTAAAAATTTTAAATTTTTCTTAAATAAAACCTATTTATACTACACATCATGAAGATTTGCATTGCTCAAACAAAAATTTTAAAAATTAAAATTTCGCTTCCAGGAGTGGGAAATTAAAATTTTTCTTTATACATAAAAGTAACCAAAAAGGCAACTGACGTCGGTTTTTGGTAACTTATGCTATTTTATATATTTGGAAAAGCGAAATTGGTACCAAATATTAAAAAAACAAAATTTCGATTCCAGGGTTGGTACATGAAAGTGACCAAAAGGGTTAAAAACCGTACATTTTTCTTAAATAACACTACTTTATACCTCACGAAGAGTTGTATTGGTAAAAGAACAAAAAAATTAAAATTTCACTTCCAGGATTGGGAAATTAAAAGTTTTTATGGTACATGCAATATATTGTAGTACATGTAATAACCAAGATGGTTGAAAATTTTGAGTGTTTTTTAAAGAATACCACTTTATACCTCATTAAGATTTGCATTGGCAAAAAAAACAAAATTATATATATATAAATTGATGTATATTTTATAGATAAAAGGAACCAAAAAGGCAATGGACGTTGTTGCTTTTGCTAAATAAAGCTATTTTATAATTCAGAAAGAACAAAATTGGTATTAAAATCTTAAAAATTAAACATTTCGATTCCAGGGTTGGACAATTGAAATATTTTATGGTACATGAAAGTGACCAAAAAGTCTAAAAATTTTAATTTGTTTTGTCAAGTAAAACTGTGTAAAATTACCAATGCAAATCTTAATGAGGCATGAAATAGTTTTATTTAAGAAAAACTTATAATTTTTACCCATTTTGGTCCCTTCCATGTACTACAAAATATTGCATGTACCAAAAAACTTTCAATTTCCCAACCCTGGAAGTGAAATTATAATTTGTTTGTTCTTTACCAATGCAACTCTTCATAGGTATAAAGTAGTGTTATTTAAAATAAATTACAGTTTTTAGCCATTTTGGTCACTTTCATGTACCATAAAATATTAAACTTGCCCAACCCTGGATTCGACATTTTGTTTTTTTTTCAACATTTGATACCAATTTAGTTTTTCCAAAAATATGAAATAGTATAAGTTACCAAAAAAACACCGACGTCAGTTGCCTTTTTGGTTACTTTTATGTATAAAGAAAAATTTCAATTTCCCACCCATGGAAGCGAAATTTTAGTTTTTAAAATTTTTGTTTGACCAATGCAAATCTTCATAATGTATAAAGAAGTTTTATTTAAGAAAAACTTGAAATTTTTAACCATTTTAGTTATTACATGTACCACAAAATACTAAATGGGAAAAAAAACTTTTTATTTCCCATCCCTGGAAAAAAATGTTATTTTTTAATTTTTAATAAACCATTGAGGCTTCCCAAAGCATGAAATAGTGTTAATTTACAAACAAGCAACAACATTATTGGTTTTTGTTATTAATTTTGCGTCGAGAAATAGGTGTAAGCTTCGCATCTCTGGAGCCGTATTTCGGATATATCTGAATTTCAATACCACTCAATTTAAGTTTATTTCCAACCCAACGGTTTAAGAACGGAGTCTCTAGCTCTTCTGAGGGCTCGGGGAAACCCGATGTCACGTACAGGCACACAGACATCGCTTAATCGTTATCGCTATTCGTAAGGATCCAGAACATAATTACTTTATGGGGTCCCATATTGATATCGATGAAATTACACACGGAATGACAAACCTATGTATACCCTTTCACTTTTTTGTAAAGGGTATAATCATATATAAAGAAAAAGCAAGTTTGTATAAAAAACAAACCAGTTCGCTCCTACAATTTTACCAACCTGTCAATATATGCAATAATGTTTGTTCATAAATAATTTAATTTATATTTTTAAGTGAAAAATTTTGTACATAAAATATTATCTTTTGAAAAAACGGAATTCAAAATGCTACGGAAACACTTGAAAAATATATAAAAACGTGGGAAAAAATAGAACTAGATTTAAGCTTTTTGTGCAAAAACAATTATAGTAAATTTACATGAAAATCATTAAAAGAGTTTTTGACAGTTGGGGTTTAAATAGCCATGGCTGATGACTCCGTAGGGTAATAAGGCTACCTGGTATAGATATGCCTTGGATACAACTATAGCAGGTAGACTCGCGGACGAATTCGTTTCAAGAAGGCCTTCTTTTATTGTCAAACTAGTTTCTTATCTCAATTGCAAAAGCGTGTTTTTTCTTTTGAAGATGAATACTTGAAATTCACAAACAAATGTGCTTGTAAGAAAAAGTTGAAAATTGTTTTAGTTAGTTTAAAATTATATCTTTGCCATAAAAGTAATTTCATGAAATTTCTGTACACGTATTATAAATAAAAATTTTAATGAAAAAGACAACTCTCTTGAAAATTTCTTGTTCGTTTACACAGGAAAGTGAAAGTTCATTTTAAAAAATTCGTCAAAGCGAAAAGTTGCAAAAATTGCTATTCTTCTAGAATTAAAATAATTAGAAATTGAGTGCCAAAATCAAAAAAAAAAGAATGCATGTATGATTTATTATTCATATTCCATAAAATTGGGTACGAACGATATAAATTAATTAATTTTACTGTGCTTTGATAATATAATTTTGCCTCCATTTGTATTGTTTTGTAGAGTTGCCAAAATAATCACATACACAAATTTATAAGGCAAAAGTTGGAAATAGTTATTATTGTTAATTTTTTAATGAGATTATTGTTACAAAAATACATCAATTGTCTTCTTTATATATATTTGAAGAAAGTTATTATAATTAATTTCATATACATTTATATATATATATATATATGTATATATATATATATATATATATATATATATATATATATATATATATATATATACAAAATAGCTTGGATTTACAATTATTACTTTAATACAATCCTGTAACCTTATATAAGTCTGTGAAGTGGCAACAGTGTTTACCGGTCTGTCATTACCTTTTCACTAAGTGTCAAACAATTGCTTTCTAGAAAAAATCGGGGAAAGCTGAGTGGAAAGTAGTATAAGTTGGAATGTGTTAGTGAAAAAATGTGAGTGTATTGCGACTTTCATGCAATTACTTTCATGTGTAAAGGCTAAGTTACACACACATATACTATGAAAAATAATATAAATACATTTTGACAATAAAAGCATATAAGACGAAAGTAGAAAAAAAAATCTTGAAGCATCTGTCGAGACTACCTGTTATGAATTCACCTTGGCCAGGTCACCGCGCAATATACCTAACCAAGGTACATCTATAGTAAGTAGACTCGCGTCCGAATTCAAAAATAATTTCTTTTACTAACCTTGTTCGTGTTTGGCGTTTTTCGCCTTCAGGGTTTACATATTGTATTAGATTAAAGAAAATTTTAGCTTTTTGTCTTTAAGCTATAACAATTTGTCAAATTTGCAGGCGTAAAACGGCAAACGCAATAGCGGTAATTGTCAAGCTCGTTTCTTACTGGGCACTTACACATGAAAGCGATTTCATGAAAGTCGTAATACACTCACGTCTCTTCACTAACACATTAATAATTTTGCTACTTTCAGTTAACTTTCAGCTCGCTTTCAACAAAAATTTCACATGCTGAAAGAAAAATTACAATTAGCTAAACCGAGTTGCTATTGATATTTATTTTACGAAATTAGAGGGTTGTGTTAATAAAAATTATACGTTAAAGTTTTTTTCCATATATGCGAAAAGTTATGAAAATGTAAATTATACATAAAGAAGACTTGATTGTTCTCGCGGCTAAATATAAAGAAAATATATAAAAATAAATATTAATTGGAATGGTTTCTCTAAAGATCGATTTGACTAATGAAATTGACAGTTCTAAAATATAAAATAAACAAAACTTTAACAATGGAAGTGAATTTAAGCAAAAAAAAATATTACAATTAATAAATTTGTACCGCCCCCACAAATCATACCGGTGAACTCTAGAAGAAGAGCAATTTTTGCCAGCTTTTTTCCCTTTGACGATTAAAAATGAACTTTTACTCTCAAGAAATTTTCATGAAAGTAGATTTTTTCTTTCAAATATTTTATTATAATACGTATATGCTCATTTCATGAAATTACTTTCATGTGTATAGGCAGCGTTATGTCAAATGCAAAAGCGTGTTTTTTTTTAATAATTCGAATATGGTTTTGGCGGCTACGATATAGCCGCGGACTCAAACTAGTGGCGGCGGTTATGTCAAGAAATTAGTGTGGCGTATAATCAGGTGAGCTCACATGGTCAGCAGACCTTATTTCAAAGAACACGAAAGAGTGCACCCCCATCTCATTCTTATCACCCTTCTGAACAATAATCTCAGACTTTCTGAAGGATAAGTTTCATAGTATGAAAGGAAGCTTGAGCAGGTAGCAGCACAAGAGCAGTTGTTTTATAATATTTAGGAATGTGTGTGTCACACAGACAACAGATTTTGACAGTTTTCTGTTATGTTTCGAACAACAAAATGTATGTGTTAGTAAATTTGACAGAGCTTATGAATGTGTGCGACAAACAGCCAATAGATTTTGGTAATTTTCGGGAACGTTTCTACCAACAAAATGCATGTATTTTTTGGTGTTGTATTTGTTTTAGTTAGTCGCCGACCATAATAGTCATCTTTTGCTGCACAACTTTCGAGTTTATGGGAGAAAGGAGACAAAGTTGTGAAGGAGTACACTGTCGCATGTACATGTAACTTTCTTTTGTTTTCTTTCTTGTAATATTAAGCAACAACATTTCCTATGTATACCAAACAAAAGCTGCTTAATAAGATTTGCATTGTATATCACGAATGCAACTTCAAAAGAAAATTTAAGAAATGAAATTTATTTGCTGATGGTTAAGCATTGTCCATATGCATTTCAAATCGTCAGTAGACTCCAACCACAACTTTGAACAGTTACATACTTCTTATCTAACTACCCGTCCACACGAGCAATCTGCTTGACAATTATTGCCGTAGTAACTGCCAAATTTGATGCCGACACAAGATATTTGCGAGTGGACCGCACGTACATGTGCTCGAACACATATTCCGCAATAATTGCTAGAAGAGATTGCTGAGCAATTATCTCTAACACATGCTATCAAATTCCATTGGCACATATTGAAAACAACGCTGTTTTCACAAAAAAACTAGCTGTACGTGTTCACCAGCAACATACACAAGCAAGAGCATTGGCAATTGATGTCGTTATTCTGACGCTATTATTGCTTGTATCAGGGCACGAAATATTGCCAGTGTTGTCGCACACAAGGCAGCTTAAACAGGCACCCCCACTACTACAACAATTTACAACACCAAAAAACACATGTATTTTGTTGCTAAAAAATTGTCGACTTCTTGTCAAAATCGCATAAGCATTTTAGCACTTTTAGTGATACATTTAGTACATATTTTTCTAATATGTCTACTACGATATATTTCAAATCAGTGAAGCTATATAAATGAAAATTTCTGGGATACTGAAGTAAATACAACTGACCTCTTTTTTTTAGCTCGAACCAGCTTTCGGAGTATGACCCCTACATATGCAGTGCATTGGGCCGGAATTAGAAAGGAGATGGTAGAGAAATTTTTGTAGCTTTTTAAAACTTTTAATTTGCCGGCTATATTTCTGCTGCAGGGTCGACGAAGGAGGATGCTATTCCTCAGCTTTTCGTACATGATACTGTCAATTGCTGCCAGTGGCCAGTACCATGCCTTCATCACTGATACAGACTGACAACCGCTAACACAACAATTCCCTAATGCTGATCAGAAGAATTCGACACAATATTCATGACTGAGAGCGGAGTCGAACTCGAGATCCTCCGCTTCATAGTCTTCTGTTAACTTTAGTCAATAGCAGCCTCAATGTGATTCAATTAATGAAAATCTATTAATTATATTGATATTGATATAATTATATTATTATAATCATACTTTGTACTCTTATGTTTTGACTGTTTCAAATTAATCTAGCTTAAGAGATTTAGGTAGAAAAATATTAATAATTTTTTACCACTTTTACTAATTATTATTATTAATATCATATATGCATATCAATATACATATGTCTACTACTATTATATGTAACCATATAGTATATATGAACACCTACTTATTTACCCTATGGTAAGCTTGAACTTTCAAAAGAAAGCGACAGTTTATGTGGTTTCTGTGCAAACTTTTGACGTTAGTGTGCTATGTAACCGATAAACACCTGGGCTAGTGGGGGTACCTGGTTAAGCTGCCTTGGGTCGCACAGTAATGCAAAGACTTTCAAAACCAATTTAAGAATTTACAAAAGATATATTTGAAAATCACGAAAGAGTAAAATAAGTTTAGTAGGCTTAGAGACTTATACAAAACCCAGCAAATGATAAGAATTTATTTTATATATATATATATATATATATATATATATATATATATATATATACATCTTTATACAAATAGATGTAAAGGAGGACTAATGAATTTGCATTTGTGAACCACGACTAAAGGGCCAAGTAAACCACACAATCGGTTTGACAAACAAATGGTATTGTAACATTTGTACAAAAATTTTTCGTTGTATATGGAGGTGTTTGGTTATTTGTACAAATGTTTGGAGCATGTTTGTACGAAAATCAAAAAATAGACAAAACAATAAACATCAAAGAGGATACCGATAAATTAAGCGCAAGTTACAAATTTGCAATAAAAAAACATTTGTGATTAATTCAAACCCGTGCATATTTGGAAACAAATTTAAAAATTAAAAAAAAATTTTTTATTCAATGTAACTTTTATATATAATACATGTAAGTCACGTCACTAAAACAATTATTATTGTATTGAGAAAAATAGTTGATATATCTTTTTTATTAAATAGGCGAAGATCCCTTGAAAACGTGAACATAAAATTCAAGAAACGTCGGGACAAGTATTGAATAAAAATTTCATTTTTCTTTGCATAAACACGGTTGGCCAATATCTAATCAATTAAAACAAGATCAATAGGAAAGAAAATTTGGTCAATTATTATTTATAGCAAAGAACTGAAAGTCGGATATCTAGCCGAAAAAACTACTTTTATTTATTTATTAAAATTGAATATTCAACGTTCTGTATACATATAATACATATACAACAACAACATGAAGGACTTTTTCAAACACATAACATATAAATACGACGATGAGACATGCAAAGAGTTAAGGTCAGCCTCATACACACCATAAGTAAAATAAGATAATAAGTATATTTTCACAAATAAAAGAAGAAACTCTTGATAACAAATGTATTTTCATAAATAAAGAAGTGACCTTTGATAATGAATGTATTGTTAGTAAATAAAGGAATATACATAAACCTTTAAAATGTATAGATTATGAACATAAGATAAACACACTTTCACTTCAAGGCCAACTACAAAGAACCTTAAGATAAGACATATTAATTTAAAAAAAGAACATATTGTAAAAATAAGATAAAATTTAATAATTAAGAAAGTGACCTTTGTCATAATAGAAATTAGTAACCTATATATAAGAACAGACATAATGAAATAAGTTAGTTTTAAAAATATAGTGAAATAAAAGAGACGCATAGTCGTCGGAAAAACATATTTTTTTACTCATCAAAATCAAGTGATTATTAATTGGCGATCCTGCCAGGAGGTATATTAAATTCATACCTTTTTGGAGCGGACCACAAGAATCCTTTTGATGCAGCAAAAGGCCAATACAAAAAAACATATAGTGTATAAAAATTCCTTATAAAAGGAATATAACGTATGAGAATTCCTTATAAAAAAAGGAATTATAAATGATTAATTTTAAAAAACAAAAAAGAGAATTGAAATACGACGAAAACCGTGCAATGGCGACTAATGAGACACAATTAGCTAACTTGACAGCAAGACTCAGCGAGATGGAACGCTATTGTCAAGCACTAACAGAAAAAATAAACAACATCAGAATCAATCCACTGCTGGATCAAGCCCCTATAGAAAGACTAGAGAATATATCAACAAGATATAATTCCACGAATGATATTTCCCTAGAAGTTTTTAAAGCATTACCAACATTTGACGGGAAACAATCTGAATATAGAGCTTGGAGAGAGGATGCTTCCAGACTAATGAAAGACATCGATCAATTCAGGACACATAGTCGATATTCAGAAGCTCTATCTATTATAAAATCGAAAATAAGGGGTCAAGCTTCAGACATACTAATAAATAATAACACACCATTTAATTTTGAACCCATACGCAACAGATTGGACTATACGTACGCGGACATGCGCCCACTCTACGTATTACAGGACGAAATGAGGAGAATTACGCAGAATAGATCATCTCTGTCAGAATACCACGACAGGATAAACCAATCCCTCAACCTCATCACATCAAAAATTGCGATGTCTGGCGAGCAGCAAATCGCAATAGATGCTATGACCAGGAATGCGAAAGATGAAGCGGTACGTATATTTGTCGCAGGCATCACAAATGCGTTCGTAAGATCGACCCTATATGCTAATACCCTCGGTGACCTAGAACATGCATACGCTATAGCCAGGACTATAGAACATGACAACCAACACCAGAACCTACGGCTGTCATACAACCACAGAAACCATCATGATACAAAAAGGGAACAACAACTCAACCACCATCCGCAACATAATAGACGCCCCAATTTTATTCAACAAAAACCACTGTTTCCAAGAAATCAGAATCAACAAACTAATTATCAACAACCAAAACCCGTCCCTATGGAAACGGACTCAAGGCAAATCGTACAGGAGCATAGGAAAACCAATTCACCATACAACTCCCAAAATCACCCCTTTGCAAATAACCAGCCTTGGAAAAGAGAACACAGCGGCAACTATTACACGAACAAACAACAGCGGATCAACCACTTACAACAAAAAGACAACTCTAGCATGTATCCAGAACAGGAACAAACGGTAAATAATTTAAGATTAGACCATTTAAACTAAGAGATGGGTTGCCCTACTTTACATTAACTAGTGATTTATCAAAAAAAAAAATATGAAATTTTAATTGACACAGGCGCAATCCATAATTATATAAGTGCAAAGTGTGATTCCTCACCTAGAATAAAAATAGAACAAATTAAAATTAAAACTATACACGGTTATTCGATGATAAATACTAAAAGAATCATTAAACTAATGAATAGGGAAATAACATTTTTTGAATTAGAAAACATTGAATCATTTGACATGATTCTAGGATTAGAAAAATTAAGAACACTAAATGCTGAAATAAACGTTAGGGACATGACTTTAACAACCATGAGTAGTGACAGTCAGCCTAAGTTGAACTACATTATAGGAGAAGAAAAATATAAGCAAGAAATAGACAGAATGATGAAAGAGAATAATGGCATAGGACCACTACCTTTCACAACTACTATAGAAGCTACTATTAGGACAAGAAACGAAGATCCAATATGGACAAAACAATACCCATACCCAATAGCTGACAACGAATTTGTCAATAAAGAAATAAAAAAACTTTTATACGAAGGAATAATACAAAAGAGTAATAGTCCATACAACTCTCCAATATGGACAGTCCCCAAAAAGGGTACAGACGAACAGGGGAAACCAAAGAAAAGAATGGTCATAGATTACCAGAAATTAAATAGTAACACAATCACAGATAGATACATTATCCCAGATGTTAACATGACGCTACAGAATCTAGGCAAAGCTAAGTATTTTACTACCTTAGATATAGAATCAGGTTTTCACCAGATAAGAATCTCTGAGAAAGATAGGGAAAAAACAGCCTTTTGTGTTAACGGTGGCAAATATGAGTTTATCCGTATGCCCTTTGGTTTGAAAAATGCACCCTCAATCTTTCAAAGATGTGTAGATGATATACTAAGGGATTATGTAGGAAAATTTGCATACGTCTATATTGACGACGTTCTCATATATTCCTCTTCGCTGGAGGAACATATACAACACATCAAAATAATATTTGCGGCACTGACACATTAAAAATTTCTGATGAAAAATCTAAGTTCTTTCAAACAGAAGTAGAGTACCTAGGACATATCATCAGACATAACCGAATTGCAACTAACCCCGAAAAAGTTGAGGCAATAAATAAGTATTCAACCCCGAAAACACTGAAAGACCTGAGAGGATTTCTTGGAATGACTGGATATTACAGGAAATTCATCAAGGGCTACGCAAGCATAGCCAAACCTTTGACTGTACACTTAAGAGACAATGGACAAGTAAAAAAAAATCAGAGTAAAAACACAACTGTAAACCTCGACGAACAGGCGTTAAGAGCCATAGACACCTTGAAAACTTGTTTGAGGGAACAGACAGAACTTTTTCAACCAGATTATTCTAAACCTTTCGAACTGACAACTGACGCTTCCAACGTAGCACTGGGGGCAGTTCTCAGTCAAAATAAGAAACCGATACATATTTTATCACGAACTCTAAGCAAGACAGAGGAAAATTACAACACGAACGAAAAAGAACTTTTAGCAATAATATGGTCATTACAGAAATTAAGAAACTACATTTATGGTGTAGCCGATTTAACTATCTATACTGATCATCAATCTCTAACGTTCGCAACATCTGAGAAAAACCCAAACACTAAATTAATGAGGTGGAAGAATATAATCGAGGACTTCGGTGCAAAGCTAGTGTACAAACCCGGCCATTTAAATGTTGTAGCCGACGCCCTCTCAAGACAGCACATAAATTCTTCAACAATTAGTACTGTCCACTCAGCCGAAAGCTCACCCACTGAAATCTTTGATACAGTGTCACAACCATTCAATTCATATACAACTCAGATCGAAATAATACCTAATACGAACATCAATGATACGATAACATACACTACATTCACAAACAAAACAAGACATAAGATACATTTTACTGACGAAGAAAACCTAATCGAAGAATTAAAAAAGATACTCATACCGGGAAAAGTAGCCGCGATACACACAAATGCTGAATCATTGTATGCACATGGTGAGAAAATAAAGAATACATTTAATGGAATAAGATTTGTTTATACACCTATAAAATTACAAGATATAATAAATTCAGAAAAACAAATAGAAATCATAAAAGAGACTCACGACAGAGCACATCGGGGATATAGGAATAATGTAAAGGAAATTTATGAGAAATATTACTGGCCAAATTTAAAAAGAGAATGCAAGGCGTACAACAAAAAATGTGTGGCATGTCTTTTCGGGAAATACGAGAGACAACCTACAAGGGAACCATTAAAAGAATCCGACATACCAACAGAACCAGGTGAATATATACATATGGATATATACTTCAACGAAAACAAAACCTTCTTGGTCGCTATTGACAAATTTTCGAAATACATAACGTTAAGAGAACTTGACTCAAAAGAACGAATGAGTGACAAGATTGAAGAAATACTCACAAACAACTACCCAGATTGTAAAAGACTAATGACTGATAACGAACGCTGTATGTCGACCCCAGCCATAAAAGCAATGTGTACAAAATACGGCATAAGAAAGATAGAAACACCAGTTTATAGATCGACATCGAACGGACAAGTCGAGAGAGCCCACAGCACTATATCAGAACTAGCCAGGATATTTAAAATACAGAACACAACAACAATAGCAGACGAAATCTATAAAACAGTACGCGAATTAAATAACACAATCCATACAGTGACAGGATTCAGACCCAGAGATATCATTTTCAACAGGATAAAGTACGACAAGAGTGATATATTCGAAAAAATAAAGAAAGCATCGGAAAAAACATTGGAAAAATTGAACCAAGGCACCAAACACCGAACCTTCTCACCGAATGAACAAATCCTAGTGAAGATAAAAGGAGTAAGAAAGAAGAACGACGCCAGATATATCAAATACATCGTGAAGGAAGACCGTGAGGACACTGTCTTAACTACGAGGGGTGTAACTGTACACAAGGATAATATCAAAAACTAAACAATTAACGAAGATGAATTTCTTCCTGATATTACTCGCGGTGGTCGCACAAGCAATCAAAGCAGAAATAAAAATAGACAACCTACAAGGCAAGAAGTACATTCTAACAAAGACAGATGATGTATATATATTTGACGAATACACATACCTCTTCCATGTCACCAACATAACAAGAATACTTACTCCATATAGACAAATTGTCACGACAAACTACGAACCCACTACTCAAGAAACCATCTGGATAAGAAAAATTGAATTAATAAGAGAACAACTCAACGCACATAAACGTCATACAAGAGCTTTGAACTTTCTGGGATCCGCACTCAAATTTATTACAGGAACACCAGACCATGACGACTTCATCAATATGGAAAAAGCTATAAATAAATTAATAGATAACAATGAAAAACAACGACATGTCAACTCAAGATTCGAAAGACTAATTGAAACAATGCGAGGCCAGACAATAGAAAATCACCTCATCATTGAACGATGAATTATTATTACTCGTCAGGACAATTAATGCCGCTAAAAATGGCGAATACTTAACAGAATCCTTAAGCTTGAAAGACTTAGAAGAAGTCATACAACATGAACTAATTTCAGCCCCCATAATAAACATTTTAGAATACGCCGACATATACACAGCAGGGACAGGAGAAATATTCATAACTATTTACAAATACCCTATACTAAAAAAGGACTGTAAGCTTTTCAAAATAACGCCCATAAGTTTTAGGCATGGGAAGATACAGACAGATGACCAAATCGCCTTATGTGACACAGAATACGTTCGGGTAAACCAATGCAAGAATTTTTTAGGTAGAAATATTTGCCAAACAAATAACGAAACAGATACATGTATACTTCCACTACTGAATAATAGGAAAAGCACATGTAACGTCATACAGGAATATAATAATGCACTACTTGTAATCGACGAAGGTTTTATATTACTAGACGGAAACCACACAGTCAACAATGTTACTACTACAGGTACAACTTTAGTCACATTCACAGATATTGCTGAAATAGACAACAAGACATATAGGAACCTTCACGATAGAATAAGACAAACAATAGACATGAACCACGACGAAGACTTTGCAATCATGAATATACTCACATCAGACAAAGACAATGCATTTAACAATATCGACTCAATGAAACAATTCAGCATTCCATTTGAACAGCATCCCATCAGATCAATTTTTTATACTATACTTTTTCTTACGACGCTATTACTAATTATCTTGCTTTTAATAAAAATTATGTCATGCATAAAAGAATACAGACGTATATCAGTAATCAATAATTTCAATAAGCCATATCAAATAGAATTGCAACGAATTAGGAAAGATCGGGGCGATCTTGTTTAACATAGGAGGGAGTTAAGGCCAGCCTCATACACACCATAAGTAAAATAAGATAATAAGTATATTTTCACAAATAAAAGAAGAAACTCTTGATAACAAATGTATTTTCATAAATAAAGAAGTGACCTTTGATAATGAATGTATTGTTAGTAAATAAAGGAATATACATAAACCTTTAAAATGTATAGATTGTGAACATAAGATAAACACACTTTCACTTCAAGGTCAACTACAAAGAACCTTAAGATAAGACATATTAATTTAAAAAAAAAGAACATATTGTAAAAATAAGATAAAATTTAATAATTCAGAAAGTGACCTTTGTCATAATAGAAATTAGTAGCCTATATATAAGAACAGACATAATGAAATAAGTTAGTTTTAAAAATATAGTGAAATAAAAGAGACGCATAGTCGTCGGAAAAACATATTTTTTTACTCACCAAGATCAAGTGATTATTAATTAGGGCTATGAAAGAATACAGTAATGAGTAGAAAATATTATTACACAAACAACAACAAGTTAAGTTTATACTAACATGCAAGAAATTTGGTGTTATTCCCAGTCACACAAAATACTGAACAGCAAAAGTAACAAACCTTTTCCAATGCCGAAAAATAAAAATTCAATTAAACAAAATAGAACATCTTTTTCGCACAAAAATACTGAATCTTGAAATATCACAAACTAATACAGATTTAAAACTACTTTTGAGAAAACAAAAAAATTTCTGAAGACACATAAGGAGATCGCAATAACTCAGGCAGACAAGGGAAACAAAACAGTTGCGCTGTACAAAGAAGAATACAACTCTAAAATGTGATATATACTGGAAGATAAAGTAACATAAAAAATAATAAGAACAGACCCGACAACAAGACTAATTAAAAATAACAATAAAATAATAATGGAATTATACAAAAAGCAGTATGTATATAGACACTTGGCAAAAATGCAAACTAACTTGTGCCGCAGGCAATGCTCCGAGAATTTGTGGCCTTCCAAAGACAACATGCCCTTACGACCTATAGTCTCATCAATACATCTCCCGTGCTAAAAATTAAGTAAATACATAGGACAAACTCTCAAACATATAATATCTACGGAAAACAATGTGAAGAATTCCTTTCAACTGAAAAACAACTTCAAACTATAAACCTGGAGAAAAATTATTTGATAGTTTCTTTTGACGTAGTTTCTTTCGTTACAAACATTCCAATAAGTACTGCCTTACGCAACATAAATGATAAATGGGAATATATTAAAGAAAAAAATCAATTCCATGTTCAAAATTTTTAGAAATTCACAAATTCTGTCTATTCGACAACAATTACTTCATGTACGAAAAGGGCGTATATAGTCACTCTTTCGGCATGCCAATGGGAGACCCCCTTTCACCAACAATCGCAGATATCATGCTAGACAAATTACTAGACGTAACACTAGCTGAATTAAAACTTCAAAGCATTATATACATAACCAAATAAGTAGATCATATCGTAGCTATCGTACACGTTGACCACAAGGACAAAATACTGGAAACACTCACGACGGTTATTTGGGGTTCACAAGATCAAATTTTGCTTCTAGTTTTGTTTAATTTTTTAGTTCACTCACACTTTTATACCAAAACCCTCACAGTTTTAAACTTTGAAACGAACTTGCTTTAAATTTCTCTTTCAAGTTGAGAGTTTCAATTTACAGTCAAGAAAACAGCTAACTACAATTTTTTTGTACAAATATTCTGCCAATGTGTACTCTACTTAATACGTATACATGGTACAACCATAGTAGGTTGAAAATTGTATTAATTATTTTTATATTATATTTTAACCATAATAAAAAGTGTATCATAGCTTACACACAAAAATGTGCCTGTGAGAAAAAAGAAATAAGAAGACTATATATAAATGCACTTTGACAATAAAAGTATATAACACGAAAGCAGCAAAAAATTCTTAAAGCAGCTGTCGAGACTATCTGTTATGGATTCGCCTTGATACGTATGTATACAACAATGGCATGTCACTACTTGCGTGTGTAATTCCTGTGTACAGCCTGGTACTCTGTGCAAAATTTCGTGTGGAAATATGGCAAAACACATGTATAAAAAATTTGAGTGGAAAATTCATGAAATATGTTGCAATAGTAGTACACTGTGTGTTCTCGTGGAAAAACTGTGAAATATTGCAAATGTTCTTTATTCCACATGTAATTTTGACAGCTGTTCATAACTATATAAAAGAAGTATATACCACATATTAAATGTCATATTTTCCAAGTGAAATAATTAATCTTGCTCAACATTTTCCACAAATTCGAATGGAGTACTAGGCTTAAAGGGACAATGCTGAAATAAAAAGTTAGGCAGACGTAACTTTACGGCGAGGGGTTGAGAGGCAGAGGGTGTAGTACACAACTATCCTTAATTAAAATTTTTTGATTCTCTTTCTTACTTTTCGTAATTTAGATACACAATCATACATATCAAATAAACAATATGCTAAAACTGATGCTCTGTCTGTTAATATCTCTATTGTAAAAGCTTTACACTGCGACCACACGAGCAACATTTCGAGTCTTGATACAAGCAATAACGCCGGCAGAAACGCGACGTCAATTGCCAATGTTCTTGCTTGTATATCTTGGTAGCGAACACGTACAAATCTTAAAACATTATAAACAGTGTTGTTTTCTTACAAGACAAAAATTTCAATCAAATGACAATTCAATTTGACAGCATGTGTTAAAAGATTATTGCTCGGCAATGTATTATAACATTTGTGGTCGAATATGTGTTCTAACATATATTCATGTGGTCCACACGTTAATATCTTGTGTCGGCAATCAAATTTGACGGTTGCCACGGCAATAATTGCCAAACTTATTGCTCGTGTGGACGGGTAGTTAGGCATGTACAAGAGGATTGAAAAAATGTCTTCCTTTTAATTTCTGCATTGCAAAAGAGGACTAACTATCCAAAGTTCAAGCAAATTGACACAGGTGAAGAAAACAAGATGCCACATATTTTGGTTTAACCAAGATTTTTTGTATGTATGTCATTTAAACACATTAACAGCTGATAAATATAGTTTTAACAAGATCTTTTGTTTTGTTTACGAATATTACTATGTACTCTTATACGTATATTATTTCGAGAGAGGAGAAAAAAGCACGTGCGTTTATGATAGTATATGTATATGCCATGTTTTTATGGGGGTTGTTTTAATTATTTGCTTTTAGCTCAAAAATTATGCATTTGCGCCTAACGCCGCTACCTGCAATCGAAAGGTTACAAATATGCGCGTCGATTGCGATAGTTATCATGTATCCCAGTTCGGTATGAGAAGACTTGTGGGTGCAAAATTATTTGAAAAGTTGACGAATACCGAAATGTAAAAGTACTAAACTGAATTGATTTTTTAATCAAAAGTGTATATACTAGAGCATTTAATCATTGACCATAAATTTTTTATTGGCTTAATATCATTGCATGTCTCTAATTGTTGTGGCAGTGGCAGTTGTTGTGGTTCCAAATTATCTAGTAATGTATGAACACGTTTGGTATTGGAAAGAAAATTGTTAAGTTTAGTACTCTCCAGTTTGGTTGCTTTTGTTTGACTGAAACTCCTGCGCTACTACTACCGCAAAGTTAAAGGATGTTTGATTGCTGGAATTTGTTGCCGTTCCAATCATGGTTACATTTGCCGAACTATGACATTTGACTGTTTTCTCCAGGGTAGGATATTGTTGATTTAAACTGTTACTATTGACCGAAGCCATATAGCTGAAGACAGTGATGCTATTGTAGAAGTGGAATCATTTTCCACACTTTTAGACTTTTGTAAAATGTACTGTTTTGAATGTTGCAGTGGTGGAATATTCGGTATTTTGATGCAAAATTGAATTTTTATACTGTTCCAACGTCGCGGCTTTGGTATTAACTTCTGCGGCAAAGGAGTTAGCATTCGCATTAAGAATCTTGTCGTCGTTACCAGTCGCTAAGGTACCACCCCTTAGCTCCGGAAAATCTTGCTTCATTTGAGATTTTTTTAACTTTTTATGCGTTTGCTGGTGGAGTTAAGGCTGTTGTTGATATTGGCGATATTGTGGAACTGTTAGTAGACATCGACTCTTCTACAGTAGATTAAGGAATCTGTTGTGCATCAGCATATCTGTATTCAGTGGGAATTCAATTATTTATTAAAATACCATAGGCAGAAGCGGCGGCAACTTCAGCAGTTTCTTTGTTTTTTGGGAAATATCGGCATACGGCTAGTAAATTGTGGCGTTTGCTTGCATCCAAGGAATTATTATTTCAAAATTTTAGAATGTTGGCTTTAAGAGCTCTTATTGTCCGTACAAATGGTCATCGGTCAGCCATCATGAAATAAAAACCAGCGCTACCATATTTTATTCGGCTATGATGATAGGCATGTATAAAGAATAGATGGAATGAAACAGCACTTCTCACCATAGACTGCAATATACCATTTTTCTAGTTTTTGAGTAAAAAGAAATATTTCGGTATTCGTCAACTTTTGTAAATCTTGTTGCACACACAAATTTTTTCGTACCACACTAAAATATATGATAACTATCGCAATCGAAGTCATTTCTGTAAGCTATCGATTGCAGGTATCTACGTTAGGCGCAAATGTATAGCTTTTAAGCTATAAGCAAATAGTTAAAACAACCCAAATAAATACATGGCATACATACTCTCATAAACGCATGCGCTTTTGTGTCCTCTCGAAATTGTAAACAAAACAAAAACTCTCGGTAAAATCAGCTGTTAATCTGTTTTTGATAACATAAATACAAAAATATCGTGATGTATTATATTCCAAATCTTGTGTTCATCACGGCGATTTTCTCTTGCAAGTGGAGCTGTAAACGCATGGTTAGGTATCACGGCGAATTCATAACAGGTAGTCTGGATCAAGACGAGTTTAATACAGGTGGTGTTATCGCTACAATAATACAACTATAAAAAAACAAAGTGCAATTGGCCCAGAGACCTGCGCCGTGGGATTTTCTCGGCGGCGGCGAATAGGTCTTAAAATTACCTGCGGCGGGTGGAATTCGGCTCACAGCCGGCTTGTAGACTGAATTTAACAATAATATATGTACATGTTCAAAATTTTTTAATATATTAAGCTAATATAAATATATATATATATATATATATATATATATATATATATATAATGTACATATATATACATATATATATATATATATATATATATATATATATATATATATATATATATATTACGTTTGTCGAAAAATTTAATGCATGTACACTATATGTATATTTAGCTTAGCATTGGTATGCAACGTTGTGTTTTTCAAATTTTTTCTTATATATATTCGGAAAAACTATTATGTGATTATCAGGTGATAGGAAAATTTCGTTTATATGTACTTTATTGAATATTATTTAAAGTGAAGTAAACAAGAAATGTATGAATTCCTTCTCAAAAACTAAAAAAAACTGGTTGTCCTATATGAATTATTGCGACAATCGGCGGCAAACTTCAAGCTGATTTCAGCCGGATAAACATCGGCGGCGGCGGCTCATTAAAAATCTTCGGCGGCTCTGCTTAGCCGGCTCAAAGTCGGCTGGCGCAGGTCTCTGAATTGGCCTTATTCAAAAAACCAATCCAAGGCGAATTCATATGAATTCGGCTTGAACCAATCCTTCAAAACAAAAAAAAATTACAAATATGATGTTTTCTTGTGATGAACTGCATAATGATTATAATTATTTGAAAATTAAAAAAATTGTTATGTTTATTTGAAAATCATATACTACTAGTGGCCCGGTACCGCTTCGGTGCGCATAAAGTGACATAATAATAAAACTTTATTGGAACATCAAATTTATTTAGTCAAACAAAGAAATATTTTATTAATTGCTATCTATTTTAAAACTTAATTCAAAACATTTGGATAAACAATAGCTTTTGTTTTTCCATTTTGAGAATGAATAAACAAACGGCTGGCGATACCGACTCTGGGACAGGCAAAATAAAGTTGTTCATGTGAAAAACATGATTCCTCCAAATTCACACCACAAACTGGAAGTGTTTGCCCTTGGGCCCTGTTGATATTGTGGATTAATATATTGCAATAATATAATCAAAGAACCAACTTTCAGATTCAAGCACTGTGGTGGCATTGATTTTTATATATATTGAATCCATTTGTTACAAAAAATGTGATAAATGAAGAACCGCTCTACCGATTTTGTGCAAACTCACATAAGCCATCTACTAAATAGTCCAAATAAAGCCTAAACATTTGGTTTGGAAGGTGAGCCCGTTCTTGAGCTATTAAATTCCAATGAATAGTGGCATTGATTTATGTATATATATAATATGTCTTTTTTTTTTTTTTTGGACGTCATGATAGCAACTATCAATAGTGGCCCCACGACAACTTCACTAGCACCACTCTGGGACAGCTTTGGCATATCATCAGGGTGGGTAGTATTATCAGTATTATTCCTACGTCCTCCTTAGTTCCTAGGTAAGGAGGTTCGGAGCTGATGCGCATATTTAATCGTCAGTTGCTAACGAATCTTAAGACGTACTAACTCCCCCACGAATCTGTGCTAATCTGCGAAGTTCTATTAGAACAAGCTGTACAAAGCTATACACGCTGGTCCAATTCAATAAGGATTCCAGCATGGTCGGAAAAATATTCTCCGGGCTGATCGTGCGCCCCAAACCTTCCTCTAAATACGACCTCCAGTTGCTGAATCGTGAGCAGACGAAGACGACATGCTCAGCATCCTCAACCACATTTCCACCACAATGTGGACAGAACGGAGAGTCGTCGTGCTTAAAACGAAATAGATATGACCTAAAGCAACCATGTCCAGACAATAACTGTGTAAGGTAATAGTTCAGATCACCATGTTTCCTAATCAGCCACAGTCTGATGTCGGGTATTAATGTATAAGTCCATATATAAGTCAGAGTTATCCCTATTCATGATTTCTAAATCGATAGGGATTATACCCGCAATGATAAAAGCCGCCTCGTCCGACACTGTCCGGAATGCACTACATACTCTTAAAGCAGCTAGCCTATACACAGGGGATACCAGCCCCACATATGTGGAATATCTAAGTGAGTCTGACCATACCGGGTGTGCATATAGGATAATGCTCCTTACTACTCCAGCGAGCAGTCTCCTCTGAAGATACTTTGGCCCTCTCGTGTTTGGCATAATCCGAGATAGCGCCAAACAGGTCTCTGATGATTTGGATGCTATATATCACAAGTGCTCGCGAAAAGATGGCCGTGTGACAATCATCACGCCCAGATATTTCAGAAATGACTTTGATTCTATGGAACAGGTGCCAACATTGAGGGTAATAGTTTCCCTAGCCTTACAACTACTAATAAATACCGCTTCGGTTTTATGATCAGCTAGAGTCAATCCCATTGCAGTGATCCAGGTCTTTACTAATTGTACGCTGGCATTTGCAATGGTTTCTGCCTCCAGCAATTCCTTAGGCTCACACACCAGTGCTATATCGTCTGCGAATCCCACGATCCTTACTCTCTCAGAGATAAACTCAACCTTAGTGCCCCATCATACATTACGTTCATGGTCCAAGTATCGATCCTTGGGGAACACCACCACTAATCCTACGTTTCCTTATACCCGCATCTGTACTATAGATCAATTCCCTATTCTGGGAATAATCCTGCACTATCCTTATCAGATATTCTGGGATGTTCAATCGAGTTAGAGCATCAACAATATGCACCCAACTCGCTGTGTTGAACGCGTTCTTCACATCTAGCGTCACAACTACACAGTACTCTTTTGTGCCATTCCTCCAGCTGCTGCTATAGATAGCTCGTACAGCAGTTTCTACTACAATATTTATAGCATCCACTGTTGACCTCGCCCTCCTGAAGCCAAATTGGTTGTCTGATAGACCATGTCTGTCTTCAACGCAATTCCCAAGTCTTCTGCAGAACACACCCTCTAGCAACTTCCCACATACACAGTGGTCGATAAGATGAGGGATCATCCAGGGGTTTATTGGCTTTTGGTATTAATACCAACTTCTGCCTCTTCCATCTTGTTGGAAAAATTTCCTTACTTAAGCATGTTTTCACCATTCTTAAGAACTGCTCGGGACTTTATGGATCAATCCGCCAGAGCCAGATCCGTGCTAACCGGGAATCAACATCCGGACCTACACCACCAACTTAATGATGACGAACTTCAAACGTGCTTTGAGACTTGCCAAGTTTTATTAGGACGGAGGCAGTTGTGGCATTAGCCTGAGAGCCATTTCTGTACAAATTCACTCATACATACTTAAGTCCCAGAATACCACATCTACCAGCTCAGGGTTCTGCCATTACAAATCGTTCTCCCAGGAATGCCATAATTAGGTTGGGTTGGCAGGTTGCTGGTGAAAGGAAAAACAGAGACCTGCCCACTTGGGTCCAATTATTTTGATCCCTTTGTGACACCTGTATTTAAGGGGATTGAAAAGATAAGAAAAGAGGAAGAAGTAGGGATAGTCGAAAGTTAAGGTAAGAAGGATAGTAAGGAAGATGATGGGATACATAAACCAGGAGTTATTGTCGTGCATACACGCCCCAGGGGAGTCAGCTGCCGAACCAGCCACTGCTCCTAATAAAGAGACTCAGGTATCTCAGCCCTATCTCCGATTACTACGAAATGTCTCCAAAGCGTGCCTTGCCCAGAGACTGTAGGCGCTGCTCCTCCAGAGCAGGACAGAAGCAGAGGAGGTGTGCAATGCTTTCCTCCTCCTCCTCATCATTGCAACTGCAGCAGTTGTCGTTATAGGGGAGCCCCATGCGCCTGGAATGAATTCCAAAGGTGCAGTGACCAATAAGTGTGGTCACTATATTACGTAGACGACCTCTTGCGAAGTTCAAAAGATCTTTCGTTCTTCTAGAGTCTAGGCGGGGCCATAAGACTCTTGATATCTCGCAAGTGGATTCTCTGAACCACCTGTCCTGAGCCAATTCGAATAGTGCAACATCAAAGCGATGAGAGTGGATTCCCACTTAGTTGGTCGATGTCGGCTTCCTGAATTGTGGTTCCTCTCCACGCCAGTTCATCCGCCCTAATGTTGCCTGTGGTGGTCCCATGTCCCCGCACCCAGTTCAAGGTGATGCGTGAATGTTCCGCAAGTCCGTCAAGGGCTCCGCGGCATTCCTGGACAAGTAGGGATGTGCTATACACCCCCGTAAGAGACCTTATTGCAGCTTGACTGTCGGTAATGAATTGGATGTCCCGGTTCGATATCCGATAAAACCTTAGCCATAACGCTGCCCTTTTAATAGCAGATATTTCCGCCTGCAATACGCTACACTCATCCGGGAGTCTGAAGGACATCTCGATTTCAAAGTCTGGAATAAAGACACCCCCACCGACCCTGCCCCCCCGTTTGGAACCGTCCGTAAAAATCTGTACTTACCCGTGCAGTGGGGAGAACCCTTCCGCCAGAGAAAATTTAAATTTCCTACTGAGGTAGGGTACCGGAGTGCAGTACTCGATAAGATGTGGTAGATTACCCATCGTGTCCAGAATGCTAGCATGACCCCATGGTCTATGGGTCCATGCGCTTATTGCGTTCATTCTGACTGCAGTGCGTAGGGCCAGCTTTCTAGCAGTCAGGTCCGCCGGAAGCCAGCACAGCACAGCAAAAAGCGCCCTTGTTGGCGTCGTTCTAAGAGCACCCGTTAGCATAAGTGCCATTCTACGGAGAACCCTCTCCATGTAAGATCGGTTTCTCGCTATGTCCAGTGCTTTCCACCAGACCACAATACCATAGAATAGTATAGGTTTTATCACAGTCTCTAGTATCCAATGTACCCCCTTTGGGCTTATGCCCTAGGTAGGGCTTTCCTACAGACGTAAATTGCCACCAAGGCTTTCCTCACTCTTTCATGGACATTAGAAGTCCATGATAGGTTACTATCAATCACAGTACCCAAGTATTTGACTTTATCCGAGAGGTCCAGGGTAATGCCATTTCGTTTTGGGTAGATGAATGGGGGAATCTTGTACCTTCTCGAGAAGAGTACCAGTTCCGTTTTTGTAGGGTTGACGCTGAGTCCGCATCTCAAACACCAATCGTTAACCCCTTTAAAAGCTGTCTCCAGCCTCCGTGACATAGTGTCCAAATGGAAACCTGATATTGCCACTGCAACATCATCTGCATATGCAACAGTTTTAATACCCATGTACTCCAGACTTCTGAGCAACAGATTCATCGTTACATTCCACAATAAGGGTGACAGCACCCCACCCTGCGGGGTTCCCCTGTGGGCCCTCCTGGTGATGGTGGCTGTACCTACGGTGGAAGTAATAATTCTGCGTGAGAGTAAATTTTCAATAAGCCGAATAGTCCGTCCGGTCAATATCCAGCTCGCCTAGAGCGTGAATAATTGACATTGGATCGATATTGTTAAAGACCCCTTCAATGTCCATGAAGGCGGCCATAGTATACTCCTTGTGCTCAAAAGACTTTTCTATATGTCCCACGAGCGAGTGAAGGGCAGTCTCAGTCGATTTACCTTTGGTGTAGGCATGTTGAGACGCGGAGAGGAGAGAGTGATTTATGGATGCTTTTATGTGAACATCGATAACCCTCTCCACTGTTTTCAAAAGGAAGGATGTCAGGCTTATGCCTCTGAAATCCTTCGCATCAGTGTGCGAAGTCTTCCCTCCTTTAGGAATGAAGATCACGACGCATGTAGTCAATTTTGTTGGAATATATGACCAAAGGATACAAGCTTTATAGCCAGTAACCATGGAATTACGAGAGCTGCGTTGTGTTGCAGGTCCGCGGGAATAATCCCATCCGGTCATGGAGATTTGAATGGATGAAAACTATTTATGGCCCAGCATATCCTTTCCGCATCTATGTCAATGGAAGCGGAAGGCTGGCTATGTGTGGGATATACCTGCGGTATAACCACATCAGATTGGGAACCCGGGAAGTGGGTGTCCATAAGAACCTCTAACGATTCGATACCATTAGTGGTCCAACTGCCATCTTCTTTGTGGATGTAGCCGGGTATCGACGGCTGTTTGGCTAGGATCTTACGCAATCTGCAAGTCTCGGAGGTAGATTCTACACTAGTGCAGAAGCTCCTCCAAGTCTTACGTTTTGCGTTCCTGACCTCATTTTTGAATCTATTCAAGGAGGCTTTATAGAGTGTCCAGTTTTCCGTGCTCTTTGCCACGTTGAAAAGTTTGCGACAGTTCCTTCTGGTGACTGCTATATCCTCAGTCCACCACGGAGGTCTTTGCTTGGTACGTTGTACAGATGGCCTACAGGATAGACCTGTGGCCATCACGAACGCATTTGTCAGTGTGTCCACTGCTTTGTCAATGTCCGCAGCCTCCCCTATGGTTGGAGGATGCGCAATATAATTGGTGAGGATACAGCTTAGTTCCTCCCAATTTCTTCTTCGTCTGTTGACACACAGTCTTATGTTACTACCTAAGTTGCCAACCGCGAAGGTTAGATAGCGATGGTCAGAGAAGGAACAGTCAGAGGAGACCTTCCAATCTCGAATTAAATTGGCATGTTTTGCGCTAACAAGTGTTATATCTAACACCTCCTGTCTGTTCGATACAATAAAAGTTGGTTCTGAACCCTGATTTGACACCACTAGTTTATTTTCTAGAATGAAATCAAAGATACACTCACCCCTTTCATTTTTGTTTGTGCTGCCCCAGATATGGTGGTGCGCATTTGCGTTGGCTCCAAGTATTATGGGAGCGCCTTTTGCATTTGCAACCTGGGCCAAGTTGCGGACCAGGTTACTTGGAGGTGGGCCCTGATGGTCGTGGGCCATATAGCAGGAGGCAAACCCCACAGAGGTTTGTACTGTCTCCCAGGCTGCAGTCACCGTATCTTCATCACTATAATTAGGTAAAATGAAGATATTCAGGTTGGCTTTCGCTAGAATGCAGGATCTAATGTTCTTTTCATCATTACCTGAGTTTTTGGCATACAGCAGTTTGTAGCCCTTTACGCCGAGTTCAAGAATTTAGCCTTTGGAGGTCCATGGCTCTTGGATCGGCGCAATATCCTCTCCGCTCTCCGAGAGCCGGAGGGTCAACGCAGCAGACGCTGCCTTACAATGGTGAAGGTTGATTTGAATAACCTTCGCCAATTTAAACATCCATAATTAAGACCGTACTGGACTTGGTCTTAATGCGAGGGACTTCAAAGCCCCATCTCAGTGTGCCAAATAGAGGACCACACTGAATAACAGGTCTTCTTGGGGCATCTTTGTTCAAGCCCTCCAACCCGTTATAATAACTCAGGACCGCGGGGTCGTTACTCCCCGTTATCCGTACAAATATCCTTATGGATTTTATATACGAATATCCTTGCGGATATATATATATATATATATATATATAATATAATATAATATATATATATATATATATATATATATATATATATATATATATATATATATATATATATATATGGATTTGGTTTAATTTTCAACGATGAACAATGTGTATGAGTTCGGTGGCCGTATTTTTCAACCCAAAAAGAAGGACATTTAGAAATGTTATACAAATGGTTCCTACTATTTATAGTCAATTGCATATATTCTAAGCATGGTCGACTTACTTACATATATTAATATTTTTTAAACGAAATATGCCCAGAACTTAAAATATGTCCAGAAATATTACAGTCATTTAAGAAAAACATTTTAATTTCTTTCCATTTGATATTGATGATAATAATTTCTATTGTATGGGTGATTTTGACTTTTATTGTATTGAGAAAATAAAGCTTTAAATTTTGGAGTTTAAACATAGAAGTATTAATAATAAAAAAAGGACTATAAAGTACATTTCAATTAAAAAAAGGACGCTTTAATTTTTGTTTATGTAAGAGGACATCATGTAAAACAAGAGGTCTGTCCTCTTAAAAAAAGGACGAATGGGCACCGTATGTATGAGGGACAATGTTATGCTGATCCACATGTAAGTACATATGTTTTAATATAATATAGATATGTATATACATACATTGTAAGTACACAAACGTGTTAAATATAGTGTGTTTTTTCTGTAGATTTTGATAGGAATTTAGGAAGTATTAATTGAACTAACTTGAGCTTAAGATACAAGAACGTATTAACTGGACCAATATGAGTTTAAACCACAAGAAACCACTGCAAGTACAATACACCATCTCGACTATAGAGAATTCGAAATATGGTCTCTACTGTTTGTTTATAACTTGTGGCACAAAATTATGGCTCTGGGCAATCAACAACCAATTGGACAAAAATTATTTTGGAAAAATGGGCTGATATGAATATGTATGTGTGATGACGGTACCACCCACTAAACCAATTTGTAAGCAAAATTTAACTGCATGCGTAGCAGAGAAATGAAATTGCATTGGTTTTATTGCTTTGAATACATTCACACAAAAATAATGTTGATGTCGTTACTACACACTACGCTAATGAAGCGAATGAAAAAACCATTCACACAGAGATCGTATGATGAAATATGATGTATGTGCTGCATGTATTACCTAAATGTCAACAGTCATTCACAAAGATTCATGAATACCGCGCCTGTATTCATGAATCTTTGTGAATACCTGTGAATGAAGGGTACAAAGAACTAGATTAAAACACATAAAAGAGAATTTTAGTATTGCACGTAGGATGAGTGTTGTCAACACTCACGTACCGATAGTTATTTCGAAACATAACAAAAAGGGCTAAAATAATTTTAACGATTTTTTAATACAGCTTAGAAGATGGTATGTATTGTGGCATAAGAAAGTTTATGGTTTTTTATCAAAATATTATTTTCATAATCATTTTCATAATTTTTCGTGTATTAACTTTAAATCTGTAATAAAAAACATTAATGAACTTATTATTTAACATTTATTTTTTTAATTTACGAGCATAGGTTAAAAACAAAAAATTAATTCAATCTATCCTGTGTAATTATTAAGTAATTTTCTATATGTTATAAAAAATAAATATTAAGGAACTTTTTATTCAACATTTAAGTCTTTGTTTATATTGTCAAAATAGGTTTAAAAACAAGGTTTACTAAAAAAGTAGATACATAAATAATAGTGTATTACATCAGGTTTGCTTGTATTTAAAAATTGAATTTAAAAATAAACTATTTACTGACTTAGGTAACAAATTTCATATGAAATTTTCTCTATTACACTCTTATAAGCCTCTCATAATTTTTATGAATAAGGGTGTAAATATTTAGCATTTTAGAAAGATTTTCTTTGTAAAATTTTAATATGTTTAAAATGTTAATGTTTTCTATGGAAAATCTCCTTTTCGTCAAAATTACCAAAATTATTGTTGAAAAAAGTACTAACTAAAAGGCTTCAAATTAAAATCTACCAGACCTTTCAAGTAAAAATCCAAATAAATCAAAATACTGCAATAGAAAAACTAAAAGAAATACTGATACTTTGGAGTTTTGAAAAACGTTTAATCTACCACAAAATCAGTAAAATTCGCAACACTGTCTATATTTCAACAGAAACATATGTATGTACGTACATACGCACAATTTGTGGTTTTTGTTCGCACAAGCGAAGATTTTTTTTATTTCTTATTTCTTCTATTTATGCATGAATGCCATGAATACCATGTGAATACTATGAAATCTGATGGTCAGCAATGAATACGTGCCAGAGTCTCGAGCTGTTTTCAAAATTTGTAAGTGGCATGAATGTAAGGGTTGATTAACTTGTGTTGGCATAACAAAAGTAGTGCGAAAAGAAACAGTCAAAGCAAATGGAGAGCTAAATACAAGCATGTGCATTAGAGCGTCTCGCCATATAGGCAAGAAAAAAAAGTTCGCCGTACACCACCGAATACGAAGTAATGTTGTAAGACATTTTCAAAAAAATTTTTTTTAATTTTTTTTGCCGAAAGTAGGGGTCGCCAAAATACATTTTTCGTTATATCTTCGGCATTTACAGTCGGATCTCAAAGTGTGATATATCGATGTTTTTGTCTCAAAGAGACCAATGTTTTGCTTAAATAGTCATTGGTATTTTGTATCCCGTTCTAGTATTTACCCACCAGATCTCATTTTCTACCACCCTAATGTACCACCCTAATAGCAGAAAATTAAAGCCCGCAAAAAATCATTGAATTTTTGTTAAAGAAGTTTTTCGATAGTTCCAACAGAAGTGTTAAAAAAATATAATTTATGTTTTTTGCCGAATGTAGGGGTTGACTTTTTAAACAGTTATCATATATTCGGTATTCACAGTCGGATTTTATAGTATTATATATCGATGTTTTTGCCTAGTATCTTCTTTTTTAAATAGTGATACACTCTTTTCGAACTTACCATAATATCTGTACCAATACAATAAAAATTCAAAGATCTGTGTATATTAAAACAATTTTATTTAATCATATTTTGAAATGACCCAAGTTGGCTATATTTTTCACGGCTTTCGAGCTTGGAAAAAATGTGGCCTAGGCGTTGCTCATCGGTAACAGCCATGGCAGACTCATGTACTACATGAACAAAACGCTCAGTGTTTTGAGAATGGCACGGATATTCTGTGAAATTAATTAAGGTTAGTCAACAAAACTATCAAACAAAGTTGTTTTTCTTGTGCTACCTGGTATCTCGATTATTTCTTTTGAAAACTGTAATGCTTCCAGCTGGTCTTGCATATAGAACTGCAAGCTCAGTTAATTCAAATTTGGTCCAATTGATCATATAGTAATATGAGTCACTTTCGAAGTCTATGAAATTTTTAACTTGTGCACCGTACATTTGACGAATGCCTACTGCTGCTTCATTTCGCGCAGACAAAATCTTGTTATAGCCGTCTGAACGTACTAGCGGATCTTGGTCCGTTATCATCGATAACAATACATTATCGGGGTGGAAAAAGTACGCGTTATTTTCTATCGACGGACGAAGTATCTGTTGAACATCTTCTGGCAATTGACGAATCCAAGATATATATTTAAAAACGTGGCGACTTCCGTGAATTGCAAGTGGTTGGCTTTTCACAAGAAACCAAAATGGCGCGTAAACTTTCATAACAAACTCAGCCAGTTTTTTCAATATAACTGGGGGTTTAGCGCACGTTACATAAAACCGGAGAATTCTAGAGGCAGTTGTCAACCAGCGCGCTGTGCTAATAGCTCCGGGCAATTTACTTTATCTCCCGTTAACGTCTAACCGAAAGATGGATTTCCGGGTATAAAATTTTGTACGAAAAATTTCAAATCAATTTCAAATCAATTTAAAATCACATTTCCTAGGCTCGACAAAAAACATGAATTTTTTTCTTATAGATCTACCGGAATTATGGAAATATTTCATAAGAACAGCCTTAACTATTAGAACGGTTATATTGGGGTCAATGAATATTAAAGATGGTCATTGGCCTCCTCGAGACAAAAACATCGATATATCGCACTGTGAGATCCGACAGTAAATACAGAAAATCTGACAAAAATACTCAAAAAGGTAACCCCTACATTCGGCAAAAAACATAAATTGTATTTTTTAACAGTTCTGTTGGAAATATCGAAAAACTTCTTTAACAAAAGTTTAATGATTTTTTGCGGGCTTTAATTTTCTGGCAATAGGGTGGTACATTAGGGTGGTAGAAACTGAGATCTGGTAGGTAAATACTAGAATGAGATATTTGAGGTTAATGACTATTAAATCAAAATATTGGCCTCCTCAAGACGAAAACATCGATATATCACACTTTGAGATAGGACTATAAATGTCGAAGATATAACGAAAAATGTGGTTTGGCGACCCCTACTTTCGGCAAAAAAAATTAAAAATTTTTTTTTCAAAACTGCCTTGCAACAATACTTTATATTCTGTGGTGTACGGCGAACTTTTTTTTTTCGAGACGCCCTAATGTGCATTGATGTTTTTGGGCAGTTAAATGAACGGCAAAAGCAATGAACATCTGAATGGGCAATAAAAGTGAATATGCAATCTATTTTCTCTGATATGTAGGCATATTGGAGAATAAACTTATGATTAGACATTGTCTATAAATTTTATTAATTGTTATATGCTTATTTATTAAATAATTAGTAACAAACATTGCTATATGTTTGCACAAAAAAATTTATAACTTTGAGGCGTATAGTAGTAATCTTGTTATAAGCTATTTCTATATAGGGTAGGTTTAGTGGGTATTTGGCTAATAAAATAAATGTAAATATGTATATATACATATATAAAGTTGCTAGTTTTTTTTCTCTGATAATGATACCAATCAGTATTCGTGTAGCATAATGAACATACATTTGTAAATAAAACGTACGTACACAGGTCAAAATATAATATACTAGGCTATAATATGTTTTGGTTTAAAATGCATCAGTAAATTTATAGCTATGTGACCACATCAACTGCATATATTTATAATGAGAAAATCCTAAATATTAAAGCTTTCTCAATTTTCATGTAAAATTAAAACTAACAAATTTTGAACGACTTATGTAGTTAAAATATTTTTTTATTAACCTTCTTAGTGTTATTAAAAAAACTTTAAGATAAACAAATAAAAGTGCTATATTCGGGTGTGCTGAATCTTAAATACCCTTAACAGGTGTAATTTATTCTTTTCTTGCTAAAACAATTAATTAAAAAATCGAAATGGTGTTATCGGTTATTTTTATAATTAAGAAAACAATTAAATTTTTCGGCTAGGAAGTTAAATGTTTGGCTCTTCTTATTTCTAGTACCTCTGAATGTCTTTCAAAAATATTAAATATGTTTAATTTAACAACATAAAGTAAAAATCCGTTTCATGTACCCCAAAAATTTGTAATTGTCCAAACATAGAATAGCCTTTTAGATTTGTTTGGTTTTTAATACCGACTTATTTCTTCCTGATATATAAAGTAGGTATAATTCATCATAAAAATTAAACATAGCAAATTATATGGTTACTTTCATGAATAAAAAAATTTCGATATTCCAATCCTGAAAATAGATTTTTAATATTTTTTGGTTTTTAATACCAATTTAACTCTACCCGAAGTATCAAAAAGATTTTATTCACAAAAAACCAAAATTAGGCTACATTTATGAACTAAGAAATTTCGATTTTCCAGCCCTGGAGCTGAATTTTTAATTTTATAATTATTTTTAATACCATTTTATTTCTTAGCGAAGTTTAAAATAGGTTTATTTTAATAAAACACAAAATTTGGAATTTATGTTGGTACTTTTATGTACCAGAAATATTTCGTTTTTTCAACTCTGGAAGCAAATTTCTATTTTTTTACCAACGCAATTCTTAGTAGGGTATAACATAGTTTTACTTGACAAAAAATTTTTGGAAATATATTTGGTCACATTTATGTATCATAAAATATATCATTTGTCCAACCCTGGAATCGAAATTTTGATTTTTTAAGACTTTAATACCAATTTTGTTCTTCCTGAAATATAAAATAGTTTTAACTAGAGAAAACAACGTCAATTGCCTTTTTGGTTACTTTTATGCATAAAAAATATTTTAATTTCCCAACCCTGGCAACGAAATTTTAATGTTTTTTTTACCAATGCGACTTCGTGAGTCCTTTTATTTAAAACAAATTTATAATTTTAAACGATTTTGTTCATTTTCATGAACTATAAACTTGCAATAGTTATTATATTAAAATATTTAAACTTTTTGGTCACATTCATATACCATAAAATATTTATATTGTCCAACCCTGGATTCGAAATTTTGATATTTTTTTATATATTTGATACCAATTTTGTTCTTCTTAATATATAAAATAGTTTTAATTAGCAAAAAAAAGACAACGTTAATTGCTTTTTTGGTTACATTTATGTAGAAAAAACATTTCAATTTCCCAACCCCGGAAGCGAAATTTTAATTTTTTATGGTTTATTTTCATCAGTGCATTTTTAATCAGGTCATGAGGTATAAAGTAGTTTTATTTAACAAAATTTAAATGTTTAACCATATTGATCACTTTCATGTACCATAAAATATTTCACTTTTCCAACCCTGGATTCGAAATTTTATTTAATTTTTTTGAATTATTGATTCCAATTTTATTATTCCTAAATTCTAAAATAGTTTTACTTCACAAAAAATAAGCAATATCAGTTGCCCTATTGGTTACTTTTATGTACAAAAAAAATTTCAATTTCCACCCCTGGAAGCGAAATTTTAATTTTTAATTTTTTTTTATCAATGCAAATCTTCATGAAGTATAAAGAAGTTTTATTTAAGAAAAACTTAAAATATTTAACAATTTTAGTTATTACATGCACTACAAACTTCTCCAAACTTCGCAACGTTTCGCGTGCAGCCACGAAGCGTAGTAAATATATTTACGAAAAGGGTCGTTGGGCTGAGCTCAACGAATTCTTCCGGAATTTTAATTGGAAACTATGTTTTCTTGACAATGATGTCGATTCCATGGCGAAAATGGTTGAAAACACAATTCTACTGGGGATGAAAGCTTTTATTCCCTGTAAGCAAATTTCGGTTAAACCTAGGACGAAGTCTTGGTTTAACCAGGCATGTAAAGATGCGTTGCGATCCAGAGAGGCAGCATTCAGTATTTGGCGTAATAACAAAAATGCCAATACTGATTTGCTACGCAAGAAGGCAAGATCTTCGTGTGCTAAAGTGTTAAGACGCGAAAAGGCTTTATACGAGCAGCGTATTCGCACTAGAATTCTCACTGCCCCCAGGGGTAGTAAGAGTTTCTGGTCATTCGTCAAAAGTGTTAAGGAAAGTGCTAGTTCTTCAATTCCGACTCTTTTGAGGAATGACCAAATATTTACTGACCCGGTTGATAAAGCTAATATATTGGCTGAGATATTTGCAAGTAACTCTCACTTGCCTGATAGCTCTCAACCACTCCCCGCGCTCGAGAGAGTATCCGTAACTATGCCTAAGATATTTTTTCGAGCGCGTGCAGTTAAAAGGGTTCTTGCGGAACTCAGCACAAGGAAGTCTCCTGGGCCGGATGGAATCCCTGCACTGGTCCTGAAGCAGTGCTCTTCGACGTTAGCACGTCCATTAGCCACACTTTTCAGTACACTTTACCACTCCGGTAGATTTCCAATGTGCTGGAAGGTTGCTAATGTAACGCCAATCCCCAAAAAGGGAGTGGCTACTAACCCTGAAAATTACCGCCCGATTGCAATATGTTCTGCTATATCGAAGGTGATGGAAACTATGCTTAACTTCCATCTTGTGAAATATCTGGAGTCCAACAGTTTACTAAACGACCGCCAGTATGGTTTCCGTAGAGGCCGCTCTACGGGTGACCTATTGGCCCTTCTTTCGGAAAACTGGTGTAGTTCCATACACCGTTTTGGCGAAAGTAAAGTGGTGGCTCTAGATATTTCTAAGGCGTTCGATAGAGTGTGGCATGGAGCACTCCTGTCCAAACTTATTGCATTTGGTGTCGGAGACACCTTCTCTCGGTTTATATCGAGCTTTCTCAGGGATCGCTCTATACGAGTTGTTATAGATGGGGTCTCATCCGATGAGTTCAGAGTCAACTCAGGGGTACCGCAGGGCTCCGTTCTTTCTCCTACTCTATTTCTAATTTTTCTTAACGATTTACTTTCCCAAACTTCCTGTCCTATTTACTCTTTCGCAGATGATAGCAGCCTTTCGCATTCCTATTCATTCAACTGCAGGCCGTCAACGTCTGAAATCGAGACGAGGAGGCAGTTTATGAATGACGTTCTGGATAGCGACCTCGCGAAGATCTCCGAATGGGGTCAGGTGAACAGGGTCGATTTTAATGCCCGTAAGACCCAGTGTTGTATGCTTACGCATCGACGTACGTATGACCATGCTGCTTCATCTGTTTCTATGGGTGGTGTAAGTATTATGGAGTCAGGGGCTCTTGATGTTCTGGGCATGAAAGTGCAGTGTGATGTCAGATGGACGGAACATGTATTTCAGGTCGCAAAAGAAGCATTCAAGTGCCTTGGCTTCTTAAGACGGTGCAAGAGATACTTCACCCCTTCTGATCTCCTTAATATTTACACCACTTACATCCGACCGAAGATGGAATACAACTCTCATGTTTGGGCCGGTGCTTCAAAGTCTATTTTGAAGTTACTCGACCGCGTACAGGAGAGGGCGATGAAACTCATCGGAGACAGTAGAGTAGCCAACTCTATTGACTCTCTTGAGCATCGTCGCAATGTGGGGTGCGTATCGTTGTTCTATCGTTACTATAATGGCAGGTGCTCTGGTGAAATTAGGGAACTTGTTCCTGAAACCCATTCTTTCTTACGCTCAACGCGTTTTTCATCAAGAGCGCATGCGTTTGTGGTCGATATTCCAACGAATCGCACTACGCATTACAGAGAAAATTTGTTTTTTGGCCGAACAGTCCGTATGTGGAACAAACTACCCGCAGATGTCTTCCCCGCCACTTACAATTTGAGCAGGTTCAAATCGAATATCCACAGACACTACTCCCTTTATCCTCCTTCCCAAAATCTATTTTCCCAGTTCCAGCGCAATGCACTGCATATGTAGGGGTCATCCCCTGAGTGCTGGTCCTACTCCTAAAAAAAAAAAAAAAAAAAAAAAAATCGTTGGGAATGGAAATTTTGTTGTATTATTTTAGTTTTTAGTAGACCATTGAGGCCTCCCAAAGCATGAAATAGGTTGAATTTACAAACAACCAAATAAATAATTGATTTTTGGTATTAATTTTGCGTCGAGAAATAGTTGTAAGCTTCCCAGCTCTAGAACCGTATTTCGGATTTTCTGAATTTCAATACCACTCTATTTAAGTCAATTTCCAATCCAACAGCCCGAGAACAAAGTCTCTAGCTCTTCTGTGGGCTTGGGAAATTCTACAGACGGACATCGCTCAATCGTCATCGCTATTCATAAGGATCCAAAATATATTTATAGTTTAGGGGGTCCCATTTGAATATAGAAGAAATTACACACGGAATGACAAATTTATATGTACCCTTTCACTTTTTTGTGAAGGGTATAAAAATAAGAAGAAGTTAATGCTAAGTTTTATTAGTATATTTATAACACTTAGAATAATACATTTGTTGGATTCACACTGTAGTCATAAAGTCATAAAATAATAGCACGAAAAATACGTCTGGTGTGAACAGCTCGTCATAGCTTGGTAATTATTTCAAACAACGATCAGCTGATAAGATAACAACAGATTTGTAATTATCAATTATCAAATCAGAAGCAAATTAATACAATTAAAGATGAATCGTCTAAAAAATCCATTTCTATTTAAAATTATGATATTTGTCTTCTGGTACACAAGAATATCTAAATGAATTTGTATGTATTAACTTAAACAGCTGCTGCCTTGATATGAGCTGAATACATTTTTTTGCGACGCCACACGGAAAAGCAGTTCTGTGGCTGCCAACTACGCAAGTTAAACGACAAAAGTTTTTCAATTGTATATATTTAGTTTTTGCGATTTAGTTCTCTTTTAATTTTTTTTATGTTATAAAAATGTGATTTAATGTACAGACATATAGGTATTAATAATATTTTTGCCGTTTGTTACTCGTGAATCATATATAAGTAACGGCGGCAAAAATGTACTATCGCCGTTCCGCCTAAAGATTTTCAACCGTTCGACCCAAAACTCTAGAGCTATTTTATGACTAAACAAAAACATACCTGAAAGAGTGCTATTATTTTATGTCTTTTTGTATGCAGCACAACACCAACTTATTTAAACTGGTCTAAAATACTATGACTACACTCTAAAACTTTTGCTGGAATTTACTTTCATATTTTGCATAAATTCCTGTTGAAAAAATCTTGTTGTTTAAAATTACGTCAATTTTGATCTAACAGCAAAAAATTAATGCGAAATAAACATAATTTGTCCGAAATACGAAAAATGTTTAAAATTAAAAATATCTATCCAAAAACAGAACACTTAATGTAATGATAGCAACTTTTTCATAAAGAAGAAGCATTAGTGAGTTTTTATTTCATTAGTATATGGCGTGATATTTTCTGTGAAGAAAAAGATATTAAGTTTCGAGTAATTAAATGAACAGTGAGATAACTATTTGTTGAAATTTTGAGCACAAGTGTAAATATATAAACGGCCTTAATAGAATATAATACCCCATTTAAAATAAATACTTTTATTTAGTTTGTATTTTACATATGTATGTACATTAATAAGTAATGAGATACTAAATATTTAATTTGTATTTACATGAACATACAGTATTCATTTACATTTCATTTAAATACAGTTAAGTTAGTTTTTATATCTTTTTTAAACTAAGTATAATGTTAAATAATAATTGTACACGTGTATTTTAATTAATTATACAGGATTCAAATTATATATATATATATATATATATATATATATATATATATATATATATATATATATATATACCTAAAATATGGGGAAACTGGACACAATATGTTTAAAAGTATTAAACATCTCTTGTTCAATATTAAACATATTTTGATCAAATATCCACAAATTGTTTGAAAATATATGTTGTGTAATTTTAGGTCAATTATATTCGGTAAAGTGTTGCCGACTATTATTGACGTAAATTTCAACATACGTGTTTTAGAGTTTATGACAATAAGACTAAATAGCACACAGCGTGAATTCCCCAACTGATAATTTTCAATATTATAATGTATAATGCAAGGAAAGCATTTAAATGAATACACTTCAATACGTTTGCGGTAATTGCACGAATATCTGTAACACATAAATGTGATAAAATTAACTTAAAAGATTTATTTGGGATTAATAATCTATAGGACATATGTACATACATACATACTTATGTACGTATGTACATACAAGCAAGAATGATAAAATAAAGATTACGCCTTGCGCATGATTTACCGTTTGATGACGTATATGTTCCCTCGAAGAGATTGTCAAATGTTTATTATATGCAGAAATAATACTTCCTCTTACAAAATTAATATTTTGTGCTATATTTGGCAACTCTTCACTCAATTTAATCGAGAGAGATTTCCAGCAAGCAAATGAAATCGGATATATGAAAGTGCAAGTTTTGTGTTATATTTTATAATAAACTGTTATAATTTAAAATAAATATATTAAAATAATAATTAAATAACTTAAAGTGCAAAAAACTTATTAAAATTGATTTTTAAGGCTCATAAACTGTAAACAAAAAACCTTAATTAAAGAGAAAAGAGAACAAAAAGAGCAAACATGAAATGTGCAGTGGGCAATTGCAAACAAAGTGACAGCAAAACAAGTAAAAAGGCTATATTCGGCTGTGCCGAATCTTAAATACCCTTCACAGATGTAATTCTTTTCGTTTAAATTTTTCGGCTAGGAAGCTATTTCTAATACCTCTGAATGTCTTTTAAACATATTAAATATGTTTAATTTACAAACAAAAAGAAAAAATCCGTTTCATGTACCTCAAAAAGTTCTAATTGTCCAACCGTAGAATCGTCTTTTAGATTCTTTTGGTATTTAAAACCAATTTTTTCTTCCTGATATATAAAGTAGGTATAATTCATCATAAAAATCAAAAATAGCAAGTTATGTGGCTACTTTAATGAATCAGAAAATGTCGATTTTCCAACCCTGGAACCGAATTTTTAATTTTTTTATACTAATTTAATTTTTTCTGAAATATAAAATAGGTTTAATTCACAAAATTTGGAATTTATTTGGGTACTTTTATGTACCAAATATATATCGATGTTCCAACTCTGGAAGCGAATTTTTATTTTTTACCAATGCAATTCTTAGTGAGGTGTAACATAGTTTTACAACAAAATTTAAATTTAAACTTTTTGGTCACTAACATAAACATACTTGGTACATAAACATAAAATATTTCATTTGTCTAACCCTGGAGACGAAATTTTGATTTTTTAAGATTTTAATACCAATTGTCTTCTTCCTGAAATATAAAACAGTTTTAATTAGCAAAAAAAAAAAAACAACGTCAATTGCCTTTTTGGTTACTTTTATGCAGAATAAATATTTCAATTTCCCAACCCTGGAAACGCAATTTAAATTTTTTTTTTGAACAATGAAACTCTTAATGAGGCATGAAATAGTTTTATTTAAGAAAAACTTAATATTGGTAACCATTTTGGTCACTTTCATGTACTACAAAATATTGCAGTTATCTGGAATCTAAATTTTTATTTTTTTTATTTTTGATACCAATTATGTTTTTCCTGAACTAAAAAATAGTTTTGATTAGTAAAAAACCGAAGTTAGTTGCCTTTTTGGTTACATTTATGTATAAACAAATATATACATTTCCCAGCCCTGGAAGCGAAATTTTAATTTTTTTTACCAGTCCTAGTATTCATTAGGTATAAAGTCGTTTTGTTTAAGAAAAACTTAAAATTTGCAACCATTTTGGTCACTTTCATGTACTACAATAAATGTAGTACCAAAAAAACTTTTAACTTCCCAACCCTGGAAGTGAAACTTTAATAACTTTTTTGTTTTTTTTACCAATGCAACTTTTCATGAGGTATAAAGTAGTATTATTTAAGAAAAATTTTAAATTTTGAACCATTTTGGTCACCTTCATGAACTATAAAATATTGCACTTGTCCAACCCTGGATTCCAAATTTTGATTTTTTTTTGACATTTTTGATACCAATTTTGTTCTTCCTAATATATAAAATAGTTTTAGCAAAAAAAAAAACAACGTCAATTGCCTTTTTGGTTACTCTTATGTATAAAAAAAATTTCATTTTCCCAGCCCTGGAAGCGAAATTTTAAATTTTTAAATATTTTTGTTATCAATGCAAACCTATATGAGGTATGAAGTAGTTTTGTTTTAGAAAAACTCAAATTTTGCAACCATTTTGGTTTTTACATGTACTACAAAATATTGCACGTACAAACAAAAACTTTAATTTTCCCAACCCTGGAAGGGAAATTTTAATTTTTTGTTTTTTTATCAATGCAACGCTTCATGAGGTAAAAAATAATTTAAAAAAAAATTCAAATATTTAACTATTTTGGTCACTTTCATGTACTATTAAATATTGCAGTTGTCCATCCCTGGGTTCGAAATTTTATTTTTTGATACCAATTTAGTTTTTCCTAAATTATAAGACAGTTTTAGATAGCAAAAAAACAACAACAACAACATATGTTGCCTGTTTGATTACCTTCACGTATAAAAAATATGCAATTTCCCACCCCTGGAAGCAAAATTTGAATTAATTGAATTTTTTTTTGGCCAATGGAAATCTTCATGACGTATAAAGAGGTTTTGTTAAAGAAAAACTTAAAATTTTTTACAATTTTAGTTACTACATGTATTACAATATACGGAATAGGTCGAAAAAAAATTTTTTTGTTTCCCATCCCTAAAAAAATTTTTTTTATTTTTTTAGTTTTTAATAGGTTAATTTACATACATTAAAAAAAATTTATTTTTGGTATAAAATTTGCGTCGAGAAATAGGTGTAAGCTTCCCAGCTCTGGAACCATACTTCGGATCTTTCATTTCCAATCAAACGGTCTAAGAACGAAGTCTCTAGCTCTTCTGGGGGCTTGGGAAAACCGATTTCACGTACAGACGGACGGACATCGCTCAATTGTCATTGCTATTCATAAGGATCCAGAATATATTGTTACGTTTTTAGACCTTTTCGTAAAAACGCTTTTTACTTATTCTTCAAGGATTCGTTTAATTGCATCAAATTAAAAACACAGACAATTAATTTTAGAAAAATAATGCAGTAACACTTTATTTACTACTTTATTAACACCAGTATTTGTACTACTAAAACTTAGCGATGTCAACGCTTCTAGATTTAAAATCACACTAATCACGCTGATCACTGGCAGCGACTTTATATAGCAAACTGACGTCGTGTGGTTGTTGTTGGTTGTGCTTTACTTAACATGTAGCTATATACATGTGTTTGTATATATGACAATGCCGTATTGTGTGTTTTGTTTATGTTAACTATATGTGGTTGTATGTATGAGTGGTCTGTCCCTTCCAACATTTGGAAGTTTCTTTCATCGTCCATCGTCAAAGGCGTTACGTCTTACTCACTTCCAGACGTTAATTGGAAGATAGTTTGAATTTCACAATAACAATTTACATTGCAGTCGTCTTTTAATCATCCAGACGACGTTTGGATGACATGTTTATAAGACCAGCCGAAAATGACATGTGCCGTTATGGATGTAATAAAAAAAACAACACTATGCACTTTTGGGAAAGTCGCAGTGACCGCAAAATAAAATTAAAAAAATGAAAAGAATGCAAAAAAGAAGTTTTCAACATCATCGAGATTAGTTGTCTTGTCTTTTGCTGTGGGCGGTCAGTGGTAAAATGTGACTTTGTTTTGTTATTGGTGTTTTTTGTAGTTTTTACATAATTGTTAATTATTTGTTAATTTGATAACTATCCCATAGTCAATATGAGTGAACTTAATAAATTACATTTAATAAATACAACAAAGTCACCGGAAGTGATTTCTTGAAGTAACGCAGAAGTGGCTTCTTGAAGTAACGCAGAAGTGACTTCTTGAAGTAACGCAGAAGTCACTTCTTGAAGTAACGCAGAAGAGACTTCTTGAAGTTAATTCTGTGGGGTACAACTTCTCAATACGGAAGACGCTTCTACGATGAGAAAATGGTATCGCAGACGATGAGTTTCAACTTCTTAGCGTCACTTCTGAGTCACTTCCGCGATAGAAAATGTTGGCAGGGGTGTGTTGCGTAGTTTTGTTTCTTCTTGTGCTATGTGTGTATATTTGTGTGTATGTTGCTGTGTATATTTGTGTACATGTATAGCCTTTTATTAGCAGCGAGTACTTGCGTACAAGATCATTAAGAATAACATCATCATCTCATAGCATTGATGTTGCTAGGTTTTTCGTTGGTGTTATTTACACTTGTTATTGCACAGCCTCGAATAATCTTGTATATTCTCGACGATGTATCCGGAATATTCCATTTCCGTTAATTCAAATATTATCTGCATTGTGTTGACCAGGGCTGTAACATTTTGGCAACTTGAGATGAGTTGGCAGTGCTGCCAAGTACATATAGCTACATTGTCATTATATTTGAATCTATTTTTAAACTTTGTAACACTGCCGCCTACTTAAGCCTGTTCGTCCCGAATAGGCATACAATCACCTCTTTCATAGTGCGGCAATCGTTCGAGATATACTATCTTCATTTTCGACCTTGGGCTATTGTGCTTCTGTATCCGGTACACAAAGTCATTCACTCTCTTAATCACTTTATACGGGCCATCCCAGTGAGTAATGTAATTTTGGGGACAATCCTTTCTTCCGTTATGGGCTATAAAGTAGAACCAATTGACCTTCCATAAATCCCTCCGAATTTGCTGCGCGGTCATACCTAGCCTTCATCTTGTCGCTGACCATTTTGATTCTATTACGCACGAACTCATGCAGTTCGTTTAAGTCTTCCTGCTCTTGGGACGTAGTGGCTTCTTCTTCTAGAGCTGGCTTAACACCAAATTCCAAGTCACCAGGCAGTTTTAATTCCGTCCCGAAGATAATTTTGGCTGGCGTTCTCGATGTTGAGTCGTGTACTGCTGACCTATATGCCATCAAAAATTTGGGAATGTGCTCGTCCCAATCCCTCTCATGGTTGCTTACCACTTTTCGCAGGTACTCTTCTAAGGTGCGATTAAACCTCTCTACCATGCCATCAGACTGTGGATGCAACGGCGTCATTCTGGTTTTCTTTATCCCATATAGTTCGCACATTTCCCTGAATATGGCAGACTCGAAATTCCTTCCTTGGTCGGAATTTAATTCTATTGGGACACCATAGCGACATACCCAGTTGTTGACGAATGCATTTACAACTGTCTTTGCTTCTTGGTTAGGTATAGCATATACCTCTGGCCATTTACTGAAATAGTCCATTACCACAAGAACATAACGATTTCCGGCTTCAGTGAGGGGGAAAGGACCTGCTACATCCATTGCGATCCGCTCGAATGTTGCTCCTGAGTTGCATTGCTGTAGCTGTCCCTGGCTTCTTCTTACTGGGCCTTTGGCTGCTATGCACTGTGGGCAGTTTGCTAACCAGTCGGCTACGTCTTGTTGACAACCAACCCAATAAAACCGCTGCTTCAGTTTCTCAAGTGTTTTTGTTACTCCAAGATGACCGCCACTAGGTCCATGGTGAAATTCTTGCAAAACTTTAATTATCTTGGAGCATGGCACAACTATTAAATTTGAAGTTGTTTTGCCATCTGCACTTTCCCATACGCGGTATAGGCACCCTTTTATTACCTTGATGCTGTTCCACTGAGCCCAATAAGATTTGGCGAGTGGGCGGTATTTTGTCCTCCTCTTTGGCTGCTATAATTTTCCCCGGTATACTGTCGTTCCTCTGTGCCGCTGACCAGTCTTCTTCAGAGTCGATGTGCATTAGCCGAACATCGACAACGCCTTCCTTTTGATCGGTTCTAACGCAATGTGTTCACTCTAAACAGCAGGATCTTCTTGAAAGAGCATCCGCATTGTTATGTTTTGTGCCCATTCTATGCTTAATACTGAAGTCGTAGCTCTACAGACGCTCAATCCACCTTGCCAGTTGCCCTTCAGGATTTTTAAACTTCAATAGCCATCTCATTGCGGAATGGTCGGTCCTTAATGTAAAGTGTTGACACACAGGTACTTATGGTAATGTTTAATGCATTCCAATACTGCCAGAAGCTCACGTCGTGTCACACAGTAGTTCCTCTCAGGTTTTGAGAGTACACGGCTATAGTATCCTATAACTTTTTCAGTGCCATTAACTACTTGGGATAGTACGCCTCCTATGCCATAGCCGCTCGCATCAGTATCCAGCACAAATTTTTCTCCAGCTATGGGATACGCTAGTACTGTTGACGTACACAACAATCCTTTTAGTTTCTGGAATGCCTTTTCCTGCGGCTCACCCCAATGGTATGGTCTCGACTTCTTTGTCAGCTCATGCAGGCTTGCAGAAACACTGGCAAAATTTGGCACAAAGCGTCTGTAGTATGTACAAAGGCCCAAAAAGCTGCGCAATTCATGACGATTTTTAGGTTGATGCCAGTCCCTTACTGCTTGTATTTTTTCTTCATCTGTTGAGATTCCGTCTGCAGTAACACGATGCCCCAAATACTTTACTTCTTTCTGGAACAATGCACATTTTTTCAGGCTGAGTTTCAATCCAGCTGATGATATCCGTTGAAGAACTTCTGCCAGCTTTTTGAGGTGTTCATCAAAAGTTTTCCCCATCACGATTATATAATCCAGATATACCAAGCATGTTTTCCAGTGGAGTCCTTTCAGTACCTTCTCCATTAGGCGTTCAAATGTGGCCGGAGCATTGCAGAGACCAAATGGCATAACTTTGAACTGCCATAATCCGTTACCGACGCTGAGGGCAGTTTTTTCCTTCTCCGACTCGCTAGTCTAGCGTAGAGAACCATTTCGTACCAGCTAGCGTGTCCAAAGTGTCATCGATTCTGGGGAGCGGTTAGCTGTCCTTCTTGGTTATGTCATTGAGCTTCCTGTAGTCTACGCAGAATCTGGTACTGCCATCTTTCTTTTAACTAAGACTACAGGCAAACTCCAAGTACCAGAAGATGGCTCAATTACGCCTTCACGCTCCATTTCTCTCACAAGCTCTTTGACTTCATCTCGCTTTGGTACGGGTACATTTCTGGGTGGCTGTTTAATCGACCTAGCTTCGCCTGTGTTAATTTCATGTTTAACCAATGCAGTTCTACCCTGGCTTCGGTTTCCCATGGCGAAGATACTGCCATGCCTTTTTAGCAACTGGTTGGCTTTATTTCTATCTGTCCCTGACAGTCCTGCTACCCATTTTCCTACGTATTCCTCAATCTGTTCACGTTCTTTTGCGGACAAATTGGTAGGCTCTATCTTCTTCTCGCAGTTTATTATCGCCTCTGCTGGAGTACACTGGCCAATATCGCAATTTTCTTTGATGACTTTTTCATGGTTTGCCAAGTTAAGTACTCTTATAGGTACTATTCCTCCTTTACTAGTTTTTACTAGAGCTTTTGCTGTTATAAGCTCTCTCTTTAGATCTGCTGGTTCTACAACCCACAATCGATTGTCCTCACAATCTCCCTTCATACGCGCCCATATAACTGTTTCAGACTGCGGCGGTAACGTCTGACTCTCAATAGCAAATATTTTCTTTACTTGCGGCTTGCTGTCATATTCAACATCAAGGGGTATTTCCACATTACGCCAAATCATCAGCTGTTGCCCCAAGTGTAGATTAATGTCATGGTTAATCATAACATCGGCTCCAATAATTACCTCATCGACAATATCGGCAACAATAAACACATGCCTCACGTTGATGTTGGCTATAGTCACCTTCACTTCAATCTTACCATAGACGGTGGCAGGCTCTCCAGTAGCTGTACGTAGCCGTATATTGCTTAAACAATCGCATTTCCCTATACTATATCCCTTCACTATATCAGGCCTTATTATTTACTGCGACACCCCTGTGTCTATGTACGTGCTTTTCCCCGTTGATGTGTCCAGACGCAGTAAGACTGCTATTTTTCTGCTGCATCACTGATATGGAGCCCTCGTTTGTGGGATCTAGCTCTTGCCCCTTAGCGCTGGCTCGTTTTAGTTTAACGGGGACTCTTGTGATGTTGTTTGGTTCACCCGTTTGCTGTTTCTTGGTGGCGAAACAGATCTACCTCTTTTTCTTGGTACTTTGCCGCTGCGCTGAAAATGACCGATTTTTCCGCAGTTAAAGCACTTAGGCTTTTCTTTGGTAGCACTTTCCGCCAACAGTTGTCGCATTGCTTCCTGAAAACTAGCAACTAGGCTGTTATCCTCCTCAGACAAAACCTCCACATTCCGCACCTTACATATCTGCGGTTTGAAAATCATCCTAGCAGTCTCTTGGGCCAGAGCAAATGAGACAGTCAGCGAAAGTGGATTTCTGCATTGTGCACACATCAGAGTTGCGAATGCCATTAACGAACGCCTCAGTTTTAAAGTGATCCAGGAACGGGTGACTCTCGCGTGGATATGTGAGCTGCACTAAACGCTCGATTTCCATTGCGAAATCTTGTAGAGACTCGTTAGGCTTTTGAACTCTACATCGCAATTCCATTCTGTATAGATCACCCTTGTGCTCACCACCATACTTGCGCTGCAATGCTGTCATTATTTCATTATAGTTGTTGCTGCTGCTGACTGGCACGGACACAAGTACCTCTGCAGCTGTACCCTTTAAGGACAAAATCAACTCTATGACTTTTTATTCAGCATCCCATCCATTTCTGCTAGCAACCGGCTCGAACTGGAATCTAAAAATGCTCAATGGTACGCCGCCGTCAAAGCATGGCGCTTTTATTCGCGCAGAAACCTCCGCAACTGCTCGTACTGTCCCGCAACTACACTCAAGGTTATGCACTTTGTCCTCTAGAGCATGCAATTTTTCTTCGAACTCTTTTGCATGCTTTTCCAGGCCACCGCTTTCTAGATGCTGGACTCTATCTGCCAGCTCTAAGAATTTATTCTCAATAGAATCCACCCTCCTATTAATGGCCTCAGAAACCTCTACCAGAGTCTCATTCGTGGCTCTATTTGACTCCAACATTTTTGTTTCCAGTGCTATTCAGTGCTGATTTTTTAGTTCTGTTTTATTTCAATCATCATAGCAGCGAGCATTGAATTTATGTCCATGCTGCTGGTCGTAGCAGGAGGACATACCTCTACATCGTCTTTGTCTTCAAACTCGTATGTCCCGATGTTCATGCCGCGATTCTTAAACTCATTTATCAGCCTCTTCTGCAGTTCAGCCTTGTTACCTGCTGTTGCCAATTCCCGCTTACTAAGCTCCTTTTTTAGCTGTTCAACTTTTAGCTCATCAAATTTCATGATGTTTTGTTATAATTTTATTATTATAACTATTTAAATTTTTTTAATGTCCTTTTTTCTTAAATTGCAATGTCCTTGTAATGATTTTTGCAATCCCACTTCTGACACCAATTGTTACGTTTATAGACCTTTTCGTTAGAACGCTTTTTACTTATTCTTCAAAGATTCGTATAATTGCATCAAATTAAAAACACAGACAATTAATTTTAGAAATATAATGCAGCAACACTTTATTACTACTTTATTAACACGAGTATTTGTACTACTAAACACTTAGCGATGTTAACACGTCTAGATTTAAAATCACACTAATCCCGCGGATCACTGACAGCGACTTTATATAGCAAAATGACGTCGTCTGGTAACTTCGCGAAGCATCTGGTCATGGTTGTTGTTGGTTGTGCTTCACTTAACATGTAGCTACATACGTGTGTTTGTATATATGACAATGCTGTCTTGTGTGTTTTGTTTATGGTAACTATGTGTGGTTGTTTGTATGAGTAGTCTGTGTGTTGCGTAGTTTTGTTTCTTCTTGTGCTATGTGTGTATGGTGCTGTGTATATTTGTGTACATGTTTAGCCTTTTATTAGCAGCGAGTACTTGCGTACAAGATCATTAAGAATAACATCATCATCTCATAGCATTGATGTTGCTAGGTTTTTCGTTGGCGTTAATTACACTTGTTATTGCACAGCCTCGAATGATATTGTATATTCTCGACGATGTATACGGAATATTCCATTTGTGTTAATTCAAATATCTGCATTGTGTTGACCAGGGTTGTAACATTTTGGCAACTTGAGATGAGTTGGCAGTGCTGCCAAGTACATATAGCTACATTGTCGTTATATTTGAATCTATTTTTTAAACTTTGTAACAATATATACTTTACACACGGAATGACAAACCTATATATACCCTTTCACTTTTTTGTGAAGGGTATAAAAACAAGTGAGAAATAATTGTGGTAAAATGTAATATTGTTATAAAAATTTTGTTTGTTTTCAAAAAGATGTGTCTTTTTACAGTTTTCCAAGAAATGAAGCTCAATGGAAGTTATGGCTGATATTTGGCAAGCAAAAAAAATTTGTTTTGAATGGGAAAAAAGAAAATTAATTAGCTCTTGGGTTCAATATTTATATAAAATAACTATAAATTAACAATTTCAAATAAAAACAAGTGGAAAATAAAATAATTTGTAAAAAATATTTATTATCAAACAAATTTAATTTGAAAAATCGCAATTTGCCCCACTGCCTTGTTTTTACAATAACATTGTAGTTCTCCAGCTGAATTTAATTAGCCAATCAGAACACATGTTGAGTGACGTCAGAGCTCCATCATGCGCAGAAAAGTATTTTTATTCCCAGCTAGCCAAGAGCTGTTTAATAGACGATTGTGCCTAAAATACAATTACCAAACGAAACTCCTGATGATTATTTCACGAGTTACAATAACAAAACGATGTTTATTCTTTTGTTTATTTTAAGTTTTTAGGCACGTTCCCCGTTTAATCTGGCAAAGATTAATATACAATACTTTAAAGATATTTCTGATGATCTTTTGAAGATGTATCTTTCTTTGAAAGGATTGGTTTTTAATCTTGCAATGTTTAATCGACGATTTTTCGCCAAAATATTTTTGTTATTGTTTTTATTTTCATGCAATTAACCGTTAGGATTTTTATTTATTCTTCTTTTGTTCGTTGATATTTGCATTAATGTTTTGATTAAGACCCGTGCCGGTTGTGTAAAGTGGTTTTTTAAGAATCAAATTCGTTTCTTAAGATATCTTAAGATATTATTTGTTTATTACTAAAAATTGATTTAAGAAAATAAAATAAAAAAATTTGTAAAGGAAAGTATAAATTAAATGTGTGTTATTTTTGATTAATTTTTGTTTTTTATAGATCTGTGTCATTCCAAATTCGCTTATTGTGATGATACTATTATTAACAGAACTTTGCAGCAACACTTCGTACATGCTAAGGACCGCATCGAAAGACGTTTAACAAAGAAAAATTAAACAAAATAACTTCCCTTATTTTTCAATATAAGGAGGCTGTTATATCTATATGACTTTTTACATATACCATAGTTTGAATTAATTTTTTGTTTTCTTTATTAATTTTTTTCGTTTCATGATATATTCTACATATGCTCATTTTTTTATAAAGTACTTTATATTCAATAAACGAGAAGTGTTTTTATTAATTAATTTATAATACAAAAACTAAAATTGATTTCTTAATACATAGCTTGCAAAACGAACAGCTCGGTAGGAGCATTGCCGTGTTCGACAAACTATAATCAAATGATCCTTTTATGACTCTTTCAATGACTTATATAATAATAACATGAAGAGCAGTTCAGAAGTTGTAAAATAATCTCTGCATGAGCCCCAGACGATTCTTCATGTTCTTAATAAAAGATTTGTAAGATAATTTGTAAATAAATCTTCAGTGATTCTATCTACGATTAATACAAGCGTCTTTCGCTGCGTTGTGGAAGACTCTCGCAGACGAATCATCTACATGTAACAGTTTCTCCCGTACGCTGTATCTTCCACGATTAAAAAATGCGCTCGTCGGCGATTAAAAACGCTCTGCATAAGATTCGCAGTAGACTCTTCAGCGATTGAAAAGGCTAGCTGGGTTTTAGCTTGTTGGCGTAATCTTTATTTTATCATTCTTGCATACAAGAACAAAATATGGTTATATCCCTGACAGACATAGGATTTGTATACCATGATATAAATACTATGGTTTTTAATACTACTTTAGCATGACAGACATGTGGTATATGTACTATTGTTTTTGTTTTTATTTTCGTGTAAGAAAAAAAAAATGTAAAAAGAAAAACTTTTTAGCATAATTGTTAATAATAACAACAAAATTGCATATTTTATGCAAAGAAACAAATTGTGTTTTCGCTATTCGTTAATTATGTACAATCGCCTTAAAAGAAGAATATGCTTTTTTCATTCTAAAATAATAAAAAAGAAGTACAGGCGTGTTTGGACACGTGTAAGTCTTTATGGTTTATAAATCCATTATAACTATACATATTCATGGACATTTTTCTTAATAAGGTTGAGGCGTCGAACTTCTCGAAAGCTGAAGTGGCGAAATTGGACGATGAATGCAATTGAACAAAGCTAAAGGGTGTAAACTGGGTTAATACTACGTATATATTCGTAGTATTGAAACCAGATATAAACCACTTTATTTTGTGGTTTAATTGTAATATAGGTTGACACACATGTAGTATAGAATACTAATGTGGTATAGAAATCCTATGTCTGTCAGCGGTATTAGAAATGATGTCAACAAACGTAAGAGATCATTCAAAGGTGCATATATATAGTCGTCTATATATATATATATATATATATATATATATATATATATATATATATATATATATATGTACATATATATATATATATATATATATATATATATAAGTTAAGGCGACAGCATTATTTAAGTTTTTGTATTTTCACACGTTCATTGAACCTCCTCAAATATCAACGAAAAATAAACTGTTTTGCTGACATAGTCTGTCTGCAAGATTGTTGCAAAAAATTGTTTTTATTATAAATTTAAAATATCAAGTTACTTTGCACGCGCATTTAAATAACTTTTGTTTTATTTTTTTTAATTACTGCTGAGTAACAAAAAATCATGTTTGCTGCTAGTAAAAATAAATAAGAATACTTTTAAGACAGGTTAGACTTAAGTCACAGGTGGTGGAATAAAGAAGTTATTATGCGCTAAGCTATTATTTAATTAAATAAATAAAAAGGCAAATTTTGAATCATAAAAAGAACTTCTTATTTAATTAAATGAAGAAAAAGACAAATTCTTAATAATAAAAATTATAACTGGGGGCTCAACCGGGATCGTCCACCGTATAATATCCTGAAAAAGACAAGTAAGGATTCGGTGCGAGCGATCAAAAATAATATAATAAAAATAAGTATCCTTAAGAAAGGAGAAAAAATAAAACATTAAAAGTATCCTTAAAAAGGAGAAAAAAATAAAAAGTATCCTTCAATGAAAGGAGAAAAAATTTTTAAGTGAAAGTGAAAAATAAATAACTGTATTGAAGTGAAAGTGCCAAACTGCCGAAATAAAATCATCTAGTTGATTTGAAAAAAACTAGCAAATTTTTTTTTAAACGTTTGTAGAAAATAAAGGCAAAGTGAACAAGAAATTAACATTTGTAATTATTGAAAGGAAAATTGCCCATTCCGAGGCAACAACACCCCAGAACGATTGTGAATCTGGGTCAGCTTTAAAAGACAACAAGTGTCAGCTTCACAGGACAACAGAAATCAGCTTTACAAAACAACAAAAATCTGCATCAGCTTTAAAAACGACAAGGATTTCGCATCAGCTTTAAAAGACAACAATAATCCACATCAAGTTTACAACTGAAGAAGACAACAAGGTTTCTACCAATAATTTATTTTTATGTAAGTTATTTTAAATTTTTCATGTGAATTAATATAAGAAAAATATCTGCTCCTTGTATGTGATAGAAATTTAAGTGAAAAGTTGTTATAGTTTAGTTGCAATCTTAATAAAATTAAAAGAGATATAAAAGTTATAAACGCTGGATCGTATAAAGGAATTGGAAGACGAAATAGGCTATTTGCCAGGAGAAGAGAAGTTCAGTATTTCTTTAGAGGATTTGACAGGTTTTTTTCAGGCTCTTAGTGCTTCAGATTCCACCATGACCACTCCAGCTCAAATTTCGGAATTAATTCGTTCACAGACCGCTCCATTACAGGAGACTATAGATAGATTAAGCCAGCAATTATCACAGTTAGTTAGCGTAAATACGATAGTAGAGTATCGAACACAGACCATAAATGAAAATATTCATTGCGATGAAGCCCTAGATGTCATAAAATCTTTACCCAATTTTGATGGCAAAAACTCCTATGTAAGTTGGCGGGAAGCCGCAAATAATTCTATGCAATTATATAAAAAAGGTAGTAGAAAATATTTCGCAGCACTAACTATTTTAAGAAATAAAATAGTCGAAGATGCAAACGATATTCTTACTACTCACGGAACAGTCCTGAGCTTCGATGCAATTGTAAGTAGATTAGATTTCGCTTATGCCGATAAACGGCCACTACATATAATTGAACAGGAAATGAGTATTATGAGACAGGGTTCTCTGTCCATTATTGAGTATTATAACGAGGTAAACAAGAAACTTACTTCTCTCATTAACAAGACCATAATGACTCATGGTTCAGAATCGGACTTAACTAGGGAACTTTATATAAGAAATAGGCAATATGCCTTGAGAGTGTTTATCACTGGGCTAAATGCTCCGTTAGCTAACATATTGTTCTCATTATCACCGAACGACTTACCAAATGCATTAGCAAAAGCCCAAGAGCTAGAATCAAATAATATTCGTGCAAATTTCGCTTCTCAGTTCATTAGGGCAACACATCAGAATAATAGTCACCAAAAGCCCACAAATTCCTTACGTTTTCCACGACGAAATCAAATTAACCCTCAAGTTAACTATCGCGAGATACGGCAACCAGAACCTAAACCCGAACCAATGGAGTTAGGAACTTCGGCTAGTGTTAAACCTGCACAAAATGGATATAACAATCACAGGCCAAATTATTTTTATAACCATTTTGGATCACAAAATCGAGCTAACAATTTTCAACAGGGTAACAAACGTCCACATTCTCAAACGATGTATCAGCCCAATCAAAAGGCTCAAAGAATAAATAATCTCAATGAAGACGCTTTTTTAGACATAGAGCCGACCTTCCCTGCATTATCAGGACAGCAAAGGACGGAAGAAAACTCACAATTTTGATTGACAGTGGCGCAACGAGCAGCTACTGCAAACCTGGAGTTCTTGCGAACAGAAGGGATTTAGTTGTTAAGAAGAGAGTAAAAACTATTAACGGCTATACTCTCATTACACATTATTATGAAGCAAGCATGTTTGGAATAAAACAAATGTTTTACGAAATCCAAGGACTTGATACAGATGTGCTTATAGGTTATAATTTTTTAAGGAAAACAAATGCAATACTAGACTTTAAGCAAGGGACAATAACTTGTGGAAGATATTGCGAAAAATTTTTGAACTTTAGAAAAGAAACATTTAATGCTGGTAAAAATATTCCAGATAAAAAAGCTAATGAAAATAATCTGAAAGACATTGGAGAAAATGTCTTGAATAAAATTGTTAATGAAGAATATCCGGAAGGTGCTAATAAAAGTGTTTCAACTAAAAATGTTGATCATGAATCGGAAACCTTGGAAAGACTTCGCAAAAATATACAAGAAGAAATTGCTAGATTACACTCTAATATTAATTTAAATCTGCCTTTTAGAACAGATATTAGGGCGGAAATTAAAACCATAGATAATGATGCGGTATGGAGTAAACAATATCCATATCCGCTATCCGCAAACTCATTTGTCAACAGTGAAATAGGAAAATTATTAAAAGCGGGCATCATTCGCGAGAGCAGGGGCCCTTATAATTCACCAGTATGGGTAGTCCCAAAGAAAGGATTGAATGACGACGGGACACAAAAGCTCCGTTTGGTCATTGATTACAAAAAATTGAATGAGAAAACAATAGCATATAAATACCCTATACCAGATTGTAATGTTATATTGTCCAACTTGGGTAAAGCAAAATTTTTTTCGACCATTCATCTTGAATCTGGTTTTCATCAAATTCTGATGAAAGAGGACGATGTGGGAAAAACCGCGTTTTCCGTCAATAACGGAAAATATGAGTTTATTCGAATGCCATTCGGTTTGAGGAATGCACCAAGCATTTTTCAAAACGCAATGGACGATATTTTGAGAAAATACATTGGTAGGTTCTGCCATGTTTATATAGATGACATTATAGTATACTCAAAAGACTTACAAGGGCATATAAAACATTTGGATATAGTAATCAATACGCTAGGAGAAGCAAATATGAAAATATCCTTGGAAAAGTCAAAATTTTTTGAGGAAGAAGTGGAATTCCTGGGGTATGTAATAGCGCATGGAGTAATAAAAACAGATCCAAATAAGATCGAAACAATCAAAAATTACCCACAACCCAAAACTCTAAGGCAGCTTAGAAGTTTCCTTGGTCTTACGGGTTACTATCGTAAATTTATTTGTAATTATGCCAATGTGGCAAAACCTTTGACTAGATTTCTTGCCGGAGAAAACGGTACAGTGTCTACTAACGCTTCAAAAAAAGTTAAAATTGAACTCGATACTGAGGGTGTCTCAGCATTTATTAAATTAAAGGATCTTTTGGCTGGTCAAGTCGAACTAACCCAACCAGATTACCAGAAAAAATTTATTCTAACGACCGATGCGTCAAATGCAGCTATTGGTGCTGTACTGACACAAGAGAAAAAACCAATTATATTCATATCAAAAACTCTCAATTCAACTGAACGTAACTACGCCACGAACGAAAAGGAGTTATATGCCATAGTTTGGGCAATAAAAACCCTTCGAAATTATTTATACGGTGTGACAGATCTGGAAATTCACACCGATCACCAACCACTTACATATGCCATTTCAACTAAAAATCCCAACGCGAAAATTAAAAGATGGATGTCTTTTATTGAGGAGTACGCTCCTAAATTTGTGTATAAGCCTGGTGCTACCAACGTCGTAGCTGACGCACTTTCTAGACAGGTCTTGAATAATATTCCCGATGATGAGTCACTACAAAGTACCCAACATTCTATTGAAAGCAGCGACAGTTTTAGTATCCCTGAAATGAATAAACCCCTTAACGAGTTTAAACAACAAATTTTGCTTTATAAAACTAATTTCACAAAACATGAATCCCTGACAACCTTCGGTAGAATTCGCCACATAATAGAGTTCGATACGAGGGAAAATTTGAAAAACATATTACTGAAACTCCTTAAGCCTAACCTTGTTACAGCAATTCATTGCACCGCAGAAGACCTCTACGAGTTTAAGGAGACAATAAAAAATGTATTTAAAAACAAATTTGTTCATACTAAGATATTTGCGATTGATATTACTAACCCAGATGATCAAACAGCCATAGTAGAGCAAACTCATGTTCGTGCTCATAGAAACTGTAAAGAAAATCATAAGCAAATATTTCAACAATACTACTGGCCAAAAATGTTAAATAGTATTAAACAATATATCAGACATTGCAATATATGCAACAAAGCCAAATATGATAGGAAACCTGCTAAACTTCCAATTGGAGTGGCTCCAATCCCCAATAATGAGGGGGAGTTCCTTCATATTGATATTTTTTACGCACAAAATCATAAGTTTATAACCTGCGTAGACGCTTATTCAAAATTTTTAGTAATAAAACATATAGAAGATAAGTTGAATCTTGGGGAAAAAGTTCAAGAAATTTTACAAAGCTTTCCAAACGCGAAAAAACTTACTCTCGATAATGAACCAGGTTTTACAACTCCACAATTTAAATCATTAATGCAAAGATTACAAGTTGAATTGTATTACTGTGACCCACGCCATAGCTCGACTAATGGTCAAGTGGAAAGGGTACACTCAACTCTGGTTGAAATCGCTCGTTGCATTAAGGAGGAATTCCATATAATTGATATTAAGGAAACATTTTACAGAGCTGCTCAGCAGTATAATTTAACCGTTCATTCAGTAACGAATAAGAAACCATACGATATATTTCACAACAAAATCCAACATGACGATGTACGAGATAAACTTCGTCAAGCACAAATGAAGATGATAAATAGAAATAAACCTACTGAAATAAAAACGTATAAGCCAAATCAAGAGGTTTATGAAAAACTTATTGGTAAAAGAAATAAATTAGATGATAGGTACAAAAAACAAAAAATTAGTGAAGATTTAGGAAATAAAGTAAAAATATTTAGCAGGAATAGGATTATACATAAGGAGAATATAAAATCATGAATATTTCTCTTTTCTGCAGGAAATGTCACTCAAAATTTTATTACTATTCACAATTCTTGATGTCTGCCAATCTGAAGTGCAGATATTGGATTATTCAAATTCCCAACTTGTTCCTATACATTTAGGACAAGCCCGCTTGCAAAATGGAAACTTCAAATTAATACATGTTCTAAATTTGACGCAGTATGAGTCAATAATTCAAGAAATAGAATCGGAAATCCAAAACAAAGTACTTAGAAATAGCACCTTATTGCCATTTTTCCTTCATGATGTCAAGCAAATGAAAGAACACCTCGAAATTATTAGGCCACGGAAAAAACGATCCATAAATTTCCTGGGTACAGCTTGGAAATGGGTTGCTGGTACTCCAGATCATGATGACCATCAAATAGTAGTACAGAAGATGGAAGGACTGTTGGAAAATAATGAAAGACAGAGGATAATAAATAGGGAAGTTTTGGAAAGAGTCAATTTGTTAACGAATTCTACGAACCACATTATTAAGACCATCCAATCCTTAGAAGAAGTTAGAAGAATAAAGGAAGAAACAATAACCAATAAACTAAGGTTGTTGAGAGAAGAGATTGTTAACGTACAGTATGCCTTGCAGTGGTCAAAGGTAGGAGTTATAAATTCTTTTATTTTGTCCGAAAAAGAGATTAGTGAGGTTAAACAGTTTTTAGATCAGGAAAAATTCCCTTATACTGATCTCGAACAAGCGTTAAGTTTTGCAACAGTAAGATTAGCAACAGATTATAGAACTATCATTTACATAATAAATCTTCCTGCAATAGATAGTAAGATTTGTGAAAAAATACTAATTAAACCAATAAAAAAGGGAAACAGAATTGTAAAAATTAATACCGAAAATATAATAAAATGTAATAAAGAAATTTATGAATTAAGAGAAAATTGTAAAGAATATAATAAATTATGTATTTGCAGCGAAGAACAATTAATAGATATAACCAAAACAAATTGTATTCCCTCGCTTTTATCAAGTAGGAAGCATGATTGCGTTATTATAAATAATCAGCATATAAATTCGGTACAAGAACTATATCCGGGAACTATTTTGTTAAACCAATTCGAAGGTATTGTCGGAACATCCAATAACGAAACAAATGAATTGCGCGGGACATACTTACTTCAATTCCATAATGACACTATTACAATTGCCAATAGAACATATATTTCAAAAGAGATATCCGTATGGAAACCGCTTCCTGCTTTATTGCAACCAACAAGAAATGGTGAAGGTGTAGAGGAAGTGCTTTCTTTAGAATTAATGAAAGATCTGCACTTAAATAATATCGAGCAGATAGCTTCAATTTCGACCAAAGGAAAAGTGATGTTCTCACTTAATTTGGGTCTTATGATTGTATTAACGTTTTTTATATTGGCAATAGCTTACAAACTTCGTACCAAATCCAAAAGTAGGTTGACGGTCACAAATATAATCAAAGAAAGCAAACCGCCGGTAATCAAAAATCCTGAAGAACCGTCTGGCTCTCCTGAACAAAGATGCGAATTTCGCAGTATAAATGATCTTCCTATTAATTTAGTATCGGGACGATCCCACTAACGAAAGGGGGAGTTAAGGCGACAGCATTATTTAAGTTTTTGTATTTTCACACGTTCATTGAACCTCCTCAAATATCAGCGAAAAATAAACTGTTTTGCTGACATAGTCTGTCTGCAAGATTGTTGCAAAAAATTGTTTTTATTATAAATTTAAAATATCAAGTTACTTTGCACGCGCAAAGTAAAACTGTTGAATCGCATTTAAATAACTTTTGTTTTATTTTTTTTAATTACTGCTGAGTAACAAAAAATCATGTTTGCTGCTAGTAAAAATAAATAAGAATACTTTTAAGACAGGTTAGACTTAAGTCACAGGTGGTGGAATAAAGAAGTTATTATGCGCTAAGCTATTATTTAATTAAATAAATAAAAAGGCAAATTTTGAATCATAAAAAGAACTTCTTATTTAATTAAATGAAGAAAAAGACAAATTCTTAATAATAAAAATTATAACTTATATATATATATATATATATATATATATATATATATATATATATATATATATATATATATATATTTGTGGACGTAATGATAGCCACTATCAATAGTGGCCCCACGCCAACTTCACTAGCACCACCCTGGAACAGCCTTGACATTTCGTCAGGGTGGGTAGTATTATCAGTACTATACCCACGTCCTTAGTTCCTAGGTAAGGAGGTTCGGAACTGATGCGCATACTTCATCGTTAGTTACTAACAAGATTTAAGATGCATTGATTCTCCTACGAATCTGTTCTAATCTGCGAAGTTCTATTAGAACTAGCTGTACAAAATTACACACGCTGGTCCAATTTAACAAGGATTCCAGCATGACCGGTATTATATTCCCCGGGCTGATCGTACGCCCCAATCCTCCTTCTAAATAAGACCTCTAGTTGTGAGCAGACAAAGACGCCATGCTCAGCATCTTCAACAACATTCCCACTGCGATGTGGACAGAACGGGGAATCGTCGTGCTTGAAACGATATATATATATATATATATATATATATATATATATATATATATATATATATATATACTCTAAAGCACTTTTGTTGAAATTTACGTCAATAATAGTCGGCAACACTTTACCGAATATAATTGAACTAAAATTACACAAGATATAATTTCAAACAATTTGTGGATTTTTGAACAAAAGATGTTTAATACTTTTAAGCATATTGTGTCTAGTTTCCCCCTATTTTAGGTATATACATCTTTAATTTTTATCCTATGTAATTAAATAAAATGCACTTGTACAATTATTATTTAAAATTATATTTATTTTAAAAAATATATAAAAACTTGTATAAGAACAAATTAAATATTTACAGCCTTATGCAAAAAAACTTAACACAGACTGGTAAACCAATGTTAAGCGAAATTCCTTAAAGTATCATGCAAAAACGGTTGTTAGCTTAACACACGTGTTGTAAACCGATGTTAACATCAAATAATTGAAAGTAGCTACTCATGTACTTTAAAGTGGTTTTAAATTTTTTTTTGGCAAATGTTTTGTGAAAACTTTTAATTAAAGCATTTCAGTTTTGTGCATTTATATATTTATATATATATATTTATATATATATATATATATATATATATATATATATATATATATATATTTACAAAAAATGGCGTATTTATTATATCGCACTATTATAAATATCTTTAGTTTACGTTTTTTCTGTAGTATCTATATTATTTTGCATATAAAAAATTAAATATGTTATTTTATGTTAAAAATATACAAAACATTGTTAAAACATCCGACTATCAGGATGAATTAGTACTCACTATTTTGCATCGTTAACTACAAAGAGACAAGAGAGAATGATGACGTTGCCAGTATCAACAAGTAAAATTATTTGAAGTATGCAATAGTTTAACTCACTGTTTTTGCATATAATTTTTTAACATAGGTATGTTAGCCTTAAAGTAGCTATTAACTAACGTGAACTTCAAGCATCAATTAAGATTTTTTTTACATAAGACCGTTAGTATTTCATTACTTATTAATGTACGTACATAGTACACATGTAAAATACAAACTAAAATAAAAATATTTATTTCAAGTGAGGTATTATATTATATAAAATGCATAAGAATTATAATTATTGAAATTTTTCCGCATCTTGAAGACAAACACTTAAACCCATTGCTTTTTTAAATTTTAGTTTACAAACTTGGCATTTTAACATTTTGTTTATATCTTTTTTTATAAATATCTTAAATATTACTTGTATCTATTTATCCTTCACAGAAAATATCACGCCACATGCTATAAAATAAAAACTCTAATGCTTCTTCTTTATGAAAAAGTTGCTATTATTACATTAAGTATTGTATTTTTGGATAATTATGTTTAATTTTAAACATTTTTCGTATTGTTAAGTCACATTGAACACATTTTTAAACACACTTGCTTAATAGGGGACAATTTTGCCATAATAATTAGTACTTTGTTTAAAATAGGACAAATTATGTTTATTTCTCTTTAATTTTTTTGCTGTACGATCAAAATTCACGTTATTTTAAACAACACGATTTTTTCAACAGGAATTTATGCAAAATATGAACGTAAATTACAGCAAAAGTTTTAGAGTGTATATATTTATATGTATGAGTTTCGAGGCCTACTATGCTTATTCTAGTGTGAGTTTTGAAAAATTGTATTAAACAAATTGTGAATTCTCAGATGGTTTTTAGAAGTATGTGCTTAAGATAAGAGGTTTTTATCTTTTCAAAACTGTGGTTAAAGTCTACTGATGATTTGGTAAAGCACCAATGAAATGCATATAGACATTGCTTGACCACCAACAAATAAATTTCATATTCCTATATATATATATATATATATATATATATATATATATATATATATATATATATATATATATATATATATATGTATATATATATATATATATATATATATATATATATATATATATATATGTATGATGTGAATGAATTAGTGGTTGGTGCTTTAAACACATAAATTTAGGCCTTCACTAATATACGTTTTGTTCCCTGGAAGCACTTGGAAACTTGAAGGCCAGTGTTGAACAATAAAACAATAAAATTGCCGTATCTTAAAACACTTAATAAAACTTTATTTTACTTCTCTTTAAATATAATTAAGACATTAAAGAAAAATGCTTAGTTATTCAAATTGGACTAAAAAATGCTTAACTGATTTTTTTAAAATAATTAATAATACATTATTTGTTGACCTATATATTAAACATGACATGCAATTGATATTAATATGAATAGTCAATGAGTAAGCAAGTAAATAAAATTGTAATTAAAGTTAATTGCCAGTTGGCCTATATATTAATAAAAAATATATATATAAGCAAATTTATTAAATAAAGAAAATAATCACTAGAATAAACAATAACTACATGTCTTAACATTCTGCCGAGCGTTGAATCTTGTTCAAAATATTACAGCAACGTCCTCAGGGTTCTGCAATATCAACCGTGACTCGTGGAGCTGGTTTGGGTGTAGATTGTTTGCCATTATAAAATGTTTGATGAAATTTCCAGGACAATAGACCGATTGCAAGTATTATGGAAAGAGTTAGTGCGGTGTATCTCACAGAGTGATGATGTTGGCTGTTAGAATTGATTATTTGCGGTATTGTACTAGCGTTGATGAAGGTGTCCTTGTATTGTTATGAAGTTATTTTTGATTACACAATTAGGAGCGATTTCCATCAACCCAGTGTTTTTTAGTATGATAAATGTGGTTTACGTGCCACACACCAGCGATGTCTCAACGTCTGTGGTAGTAGCAAAAACTCATTTGTTTTGATCACACAATTGGTTCCACGCTGTCGTTTCTGGGATTCTATTCAAGTTGCAATTGGTTGTTGATCGATTGTTGAAAATATTGATCTCGCATGGATTGACATCAGAATTCTTTTTCAATTTTGATTGTTTATTTTTACAAATATATTCGTCATCTCTTGTTTTGATATAATTTGCTAATTCATCTCTATGTGCATTGGTAGCAAGGTATGATATGTCCAGTTTGATGGCGCGTAATGTATTATTTTTTATTGTTGGGACTGGCACTATGTTAAATATCTCGAAGAATTGTTGATCCACTAGAGGTATCTTCACTTCGAAAATTACTTCATTTTTTGTCACAGCTCCTTTAGCATTCATAAGTTTATACAGTTCGATTATATTGTTATCTCCTGTTGGAAGTACGTGAGATGATGGAAGGTGAGCCTTAATTAGAGCAATCTCATCCTTTAGTTGGTGAGGTGATAATAGCAGGGGACTAATTTTTCCATTATGGGCGTCAGTGAGTACGTTTATGATTTCAGCCTCTATTCTTTGAAGATTTATTGCTGTCAATGATGAATGACTTGATAGAAGTCCAAAACCATGCGAGTTAATAATTGTTGACGAGTCTCTTCCTATTTGATTTTCGTTCAGATCAACCATTCTTATTATATCGTTTATCCTTTGCTCTGTGTTGATTTCATTTTGTTTAAAAATATTAATGGTTGAGTCAATTATTGATGTTTGATTTTTTAAAAGCATCACGATATGATGTTTTTCCATGTTTGCATCGTTTATTGTTTTTGACATTTCTTCTGCGTAATCTGCATCAAGAACTCCAAACAGTGATCTGGCAATGTTTCCGACTATATTAAATGGTGATCTTTTAATTCTTTTGTTGGTAAACAATTCTGTTTCTTGCAACAATTCATTCCTGATTTGGTCTAAGTTGTTCACTAGGATATCGTACATTGGTTCTTTAAGGCACAGTTCCTGTAGAGTTTGCAATCCTGAAGATAGCGCATCTATCTCTGACGAGAATGGAGTAAGATCGTAGTAAACCATTATTTTCCATTCTGCAGTGTTTAGCTTTGCAGTTCCAATTCCTTCGAAATACAGTCCCGGATAATCTTGAAACCTTGTTATTAATAGCTTGTTGCATAATACAGTAGGAACAAAGAGAAGTGCTATTAACATAGCAATCATTAATGAAGCTTTTGAGATCTTGGGTCTTTTTGATGGAATGGGATCATCATTTCTCGACTTCGGTTGTACCAATGACGGTTCTTCTTCCAATGGTATTTGATTTTCGTTTTCTTGGAGTAATGGCGCCAGTCTGTGAATGGGTCGTTTCAACACTCCTGTTGTCGTTTTAACTTCAGCTACTCTCACAGCCCCGTCATCACCAGAATACACGTGAACAACTCTCCCTAATGGCCACTTCATTGTGGGTAGATTGTCTTTCTTGGGAATAACCATGTCTCCCCTTTTTAGATTGCCAAATTTTTTTTCCATTTGAAACGCTGTTGTAGTTCGGTATTTTCCAGTATTGGTGCTTTATATGCGAAATCAACTTCCAATGAAACAAACTTGACATATTACGAGTTTCGGCTCGACTGTCTACTTGGGACGTAAGCGGCTCACCGATGAGAAAATGACCAGGTGTCAGTGCTTCAAAGCTATCTGGATCATTCGATATTGGCGTTAAGGGGCGCGAATTTCAAATAGCTTCGATTTCCACAATTATTGTTTCCAGTTCTTCGTACGTTAAAGATTCTGTTGATACACTGCGTATCAAAAGATGTTTTGCCGATTTCAACGCAGCTTCCCATAAGCCTCCAAAATGGGGTGCTCTCGGTGGAATGAAATTGAAGTTTATACCCTTAGTGCTGGAAGCGGAGATTATTGTTTCTTGAGCCTTAGCGGAATGTATGTTTTCAGATAATTCCGCTAATTGATTTTTTGCTCCAACGAAATTGGTAGCGTTATCGGAGTAGATATTTTGGCAGTGTCCTCTACGAGCAATGAACCTTTTAAGGGCACCAATGAATGCCTCAGTTGTTAAGTCAGACACTAGTTCTAAATGAACTGCCTTTGTTGTGAAACAACAGAATACGACTATGTAAGCCTTGGTTGGCCTTTTCCCCCTGATTTTGTGATATATCCAGAATGGACCACAGTAGTCTACGCCGGAATGTATGAAGGGACGAGCAGGAACCACTCTTGTCTGTGGTAAGTTTCCCATTATATGTTGATGTAATTGTGGTCGTGCTCTAGTGCATTTTACGCATCTTTGAATCACTGATCGAGCTGTTATTTTTCCCTTTATTGGCCAAAAACGCTGTCTCATTATATATAACAGTGATTGTGAACCGCAATGTTTGTTATCTTCATGTGTCATAGTAAATAATAATTTTACAAGCGGATCATTGTATGGTAGAATTATTGGATGTTTTGCATCTGCTTGAAGGTTGAAATGTTCAAATCGTTCTCCTACTCTAAGAATACCTCTTTCATCCAATCATGGCGCTAGGCTACTAATTGGGCTATTTTTACTAACCTCCTTGCCATCTTGAAGTTGTTTTATTTCTGTAGACAAATCTGACAATTGTATTGTTCGAATGATAACAACGAGAGAGTCGTCTAGTTCCTTTGGAGTTAGCGAAGTATGCTTTGCTCGATCATTCATAGACTTCCTTGAGTTATATATGAAGCGAAGTACGTATGCCAAAATTCGCTGCAGGGTTCTAAATGAATTTTTGTGGGGTAGCATGTATATCATGTCGCTGTTAGTCGCTACCACCGTTGCTGTAATCACTCGTTTCCTTTCAATGCTGCTTGTTTCCGAGAGCTTGGGTACAAATTTTGACGGTCATAAATTTTCTTGTCCATGAAGGAAAATTGGTCTATGAAACCATAATTTATTTGTGGGCAGTCTGCTTGGTTGAAGTCCTCGCGACAAAATATCCGCAGGGTTGTCCGATGATTTTACATGGCGCCATTGTTCAGCAAGTGTTAATGAGTGGATCGTTGAGACTCTATTAGCCACGAATGTTTTATAAGAGGATGATTGTGAACTTATCAAGGATAATACAATCCCAGAATCGGTCCACAAAAGCATAGACTGATTCTGCAATTTTAAGTAAACTTTTACTCTTTGAGCGAGTTTAGCTGCTACAACTGCGGCACATAACTCTAATCGAGGAAGTGTTTGTTGTTTTAACGGAGCCACCTTTGATTTTGCGCATAGCAACCGCACGACTATTCGTCCATCACGGAGAACTGCACGGATGTACGCTGCCGCACCGAAGGCCCTCTCAGATGCGTCAGCAAATACGTGTAATTGTGTTTTTAGAGGAATCTCACCATTGAATATAAGTCTTGGTACCTTGAAGTTGTTCAAAGTCTCCAAATCCTTTCTGAAGTTTTCCCAGACCTTGCGAAGATTTTCAGGTAATTGTTCATCCCAGTCGAATGGGTGTTGCCACAACTGTTGAATAAATATTTTCGCCTTGACAACAACAGGAGCTAGGAGGCCAAGAGGATCAAACAATCTTGCCGACTCAGAAGTTGCTGTACGTTTCGAAATCACTTGTTGTTCGTTAGATTTTACTTTGATGCAAAAATTATCGGTTTTGGGCACCCAAGATAAGCCTAAAGTTTTTATTGTTTTGCTCGTACTATCATCGAGATCTAAGTTGACTTCTCTATCACTATGTAGTATATCCTTTAGTAGCCTTGGGTTGTTTGAACAGAATTTTCTTAAACTAAATCCGTGTTTCTTCAGAATAATTCTCAGTTCCTTTTGAGTTTCAACCGCGAGATTCAGGCTATCTGAACCTCGAAGACCATCATCCACATAAAAATTTTCTTTTAGCAGTTGCGCACCCAGTGGATATCGATCTGTATTTTCTTCTGTAATTCGTTGTAGACATTTGGTGGCTAAGTAAGGAGCTGCTCGTGTGCCGTATGTTACCGTATTAAGCCTATAATAAGTAATTGGTAGTGATGGGTTTTCTCTCCAAATGATCAATTGGTATTGGTGATTGTCTGGGTTGATTAATATCTGCCTGTACATTTTTTCTATGTCTGTTGTAAAAACAAATTTTGGCAGTCGGAAAGGAAGTAGAATTGAAAAGAGTTCACTCTGGACAGTTGGTCCAGCGTACATGAGGTCATTGAGAGAATGTCCTGTCGATGTTTTCGCAGATGCGTCGAAGACCACTCTAAGTTTTGTAGTAGTACTGTCAGGTTTTATCACGCAGTGATGAGGGATGAAATATTTTGGATACGGTAAAGTATCAAGCTGGACTCTTTGCATGTGTCCTAACTGTTCATATTCTTTCATGAATTGAATGTATTGACTTTAAATGTCTTTACACTAGACTAGACTAATAAATCTATTGTAGGCCATTTGATGTGAGTTATCCAATGCTGCTGGATTATCTCTGAATGGGAGACTGACAACAAAACGCCCATCTTTGTGATTGTGAACGTGCTGATTGAAGTGCGATTCGCGTAATTGTTCTGCTGGAGACATGATTTTTTCGTTTGATTATACATCATCGCGCTTCCACAGTTGTTCTATTACTTGTTCCAATGAGTTTTCACCGTCAAATATTGCACATGTCAGTGTTGAAGATGGACGAGAATCAGGGGACTGCTTGATGGAACCGCCGACAATCCAGCCAAGTGCAGTATTTTGAAGTATTGGATGATCTTCAGTTAGTTTTATTGTCCCAGGTTACATAAGACTGAAGTAAAATTCGGCTCCGAGAAGAATATCTACACTCTCTGGCATGTTGAATTTGGGATCTGCTAGGCGAATGTTGTTTGAAATTTTCCAAGTAGAAATATCAATATTGCGATTTGGCTGCACCGGGATAATAGTTGGTAGAACAAATGCTTCTAAGTTTGTTGAGAAGTCACTATTTATGGATATCATTTCCACATTTACACGATGAGATGCTCTTTTTGAATCTTTCCAACTCCGTCAATGCACAGATAGGCTTTTGCTGTTGAAAGGGATAACTTCTTGATGAGTCGTTCAGTCACAATGTTCACTTGTGAACCTGAGTCTAGTACGGCCCTGAATTCCTCTGACATGCCGTTTGCAGCCTTGACAATGACCTTTGCTGTGGCTAACATGACGTAGTTCTGATCTTTTGTTGAAGCTGAAGAAACTGCCACTGTATTAACGGGGGATGCATAGTGCCTAGTGGTAGTAATTTGGACAGACATGCTCGATGGGTTTTGTGCACCTCGCTGTGTCTTTGGCAAATGCAACAAAGTGTGGTGTTTATTGTTACATTTCTTGCAGCAGCCACATGATTGGCTTTAAAGCAATTCACACATAACTTCTGTTGTTGTATCCATCTTAGTCTTTCGGATTCTGCAATTGCCATGAACCGATTACATTGATAAATGAGGTGTTTACCATTATTACATATTTTACAATTGTTATTGCAACTTTCCATTGCTGCTACTGAGGACACAAATCTTTGATGGATAGTCGATTTTTCTTTATACCCAATTGATTCCATAGCTTCAAATTGTGCCTCTAAAAATGACAAGAATTCTTTAATTGTTGGGACTTCTTTTGGTTTCGCTAATGATTGTATAAACCGGACGTAAAGGGATCGGTCCAGTTTTTTAATCATTAGCTGGATCAGCATAGCGTCCCAGGATGTCGTGTTGGCGTGTAGGTTGTTTAGCGCCAGTAGACATTCTTTTGTGGTGTCATGAAGTGCTTTTATTGATGCACTAGACAACGTTCCTGTTGGTTGGTTCAGAATTTTGTCTACTAACGTTGCCACTATGACCCTTTTGTTATTGAATCGCTCCTGCAATAGTGTCCAGGCCGTTTTGTAGTTTTCTTCGGTTAATGATAGATGACTTATGAGTCTTGCTGCTTCTCCCGACACGTTTGATTTAAGGTACCACAATTTTTGTACCTGAGGCAATAGTTGTTTATCTACCATTTCAGTGAATAGTTCGTAGAATTGACACCATTTTAAATAATCCCGATTAAAATGCGGAATTGTCACTTTTGGAAGAGGCAGTGTGCCATATACTGCTGAATTGTTTGGTAAATTCGGTAAATTATCGGTCACGAGATGATTGGCTTGATCTCCCATTACGTCCAAATTTACTAAGGATTGTTGAACTAAGTCTTCTAGAGTATAGTATTCATTCTGATCAAATCCCAATGTTGAGGGAACCTCTACCTTCTGCAATATATAATCAGATAAATTTTGAATTTGAGACCACAAGTTTTTTATACCTTAGCTTTTAATTTTATAAAATTGTGATGGTTGGTCATTATTTACTGATGATAACCCGTTCACCAAGCGTGTCAAAGCCGTCATACGGGCCTTTAGTATCCTAATTAAACCCATGTTACAATTTGATACATGTTGATCACTTGTAGGATGTTCTATTTGCTTCTCTCTTGTTGTTGGTACAGGCTTGGGGTATTCCTTTTTCTCGCGTAGCTTAGATATCTGAGTCTCAATTTGTTCAATTGTTGTGCTATATGCATTTCCAATTGTTTTGTGCAGATCGTAAGTAATATATGGATCATCATCTGCCAATGTTGGATCTCTTCTTATTGTATTTTCCGCTTTATCAACAGCTATCCATAATTCCCTTAATTCCTCGTGTTTGGTTTCGTAAAATTCTACCGTCCTCCGATCTTGTGGAGCCTTTTTAATATTGGAGACTATCCTTTCAATCTCAATTGCCCTCACCTCCTGTTGAGACAATAGATTTTCCAAGCTTGACATGTTGACTTTTCCTGCGCTGAGTAATTTGTTGATGATGGGTGGTAAGCCAATGTCTTGATAGATCACTGCTTTGCCTTGATAATAAGCAAAATGTCCTTGATGATGAGCAAGATGTCTTTGCCGTCTTCAAAGATGGTTGCGTATTTTTTAAATTTAGGGGTCACCAAAATGTATGATGTGAATGAATTAGTGGTTGGTGGTCTAAACACATAAATTTAGGCCTTCACTAATTTACGTTTTGTTCCTTGCAAGCACATGGAAACTTGAAGGGCAGTGTTGAACAATAAAACAATACAATTGCCGTATCATAAAACACTAAATAAAACTTTATTTTACTTCTCTTTAAATATAATTAAGACATTAAAGAAAAATGCTTAGTTATACAAATTGGACTAAAAAATGCTTAACTGATTTTTTTAAAATAATTAATAATACATTATTTGTTGACCTATATATTAAACATGACATGCAATTGATATTAATATGAATAGTCAATAGGTTGAATAAGCAAATAAATAAAATTGTAATTAAAGTTTATTGCCAGTTGGCCTATATATTAATAAAAAATATATATAAGCAAATTTATTAAATAAAAAAAATCTTCACTAGAATAAACAATAACTACATGTCTTAACATATATATATATATATATATATATATATATATATATATATATATATATATATATATATATATATATATATATATACATAAATATACATGTATATATACATATATATGTATATATATACAATCCGCAAGGATATTCGTATACAAAATCCATAAGGATATTTGTATTGATAACGGGGAGTAACGACCCCGCGGTCCTGAGTTATTATAACGGGTTGGAGGGCTTGAACAAAGATGCCCCAAGAAGACCTGTTATTCAGTGTGGCTCTTTATTTGGCACACTGAGGTGGGGCTTTGAAGTCCTTGGCATTAAGACCAAGTCTAGTACGGTCTTAGTTATGGCATTCCTGGGAGAACGATTTGAAGTGGCAGAACCCTGGGCTGGTAGATGTTGTATTCTCGGATTTGAGTATGTATGAGTGAATTTGTACAGAAATGGCTCTCAGGCTAATGCCACAACTGCCTCCGTCCTATTAAAACTTGGCAAGTCTCAAAGTACGTTTGAAGTTCGTCATCATTAAGTTGGTGGTGTAGGTCCGGATGTTGATTCCCGGTTAGCACGGATCGGTCTCTGGCGGATTGATCCATAAAGTCTCTTCGTCAACCCTTGCATGGACCTCACTGCTTGCAAAGACACCCATGGGATCTAAACGTGACTGCACAGCGAACGGAGATAGCGGCTGCGAGTTTGGACCCAATCAAATGAAAACGAAGAACAACAATAGAATTAATTTAGAGGCGAGAGCGGAAAGCTCAGGAAATGGTGAGATTGAGAATCCATTTCTGAAGAGGCCGGTGATCGCGAGATCGCCCCAACGGCGATAAACACGCCGCAGAGGGGACGTTTTGGCACCACAGCTGGTGGTGGTCAGGAACCAAAAGGCAAAGTTGAGAAACTAGGAGAGAGGATAGCAAAGCTATTAGATTTTCTCAAGACAAAATAGAATGTCCACAAGGATATAGTATCGATGTCTCGAGAAATACAGGCATTGTATATGCAGGTGGCAGATGAGCTGAGCAGTGGAACTGCTAGCAATTGCAAGGTGCACTGCAATAAGCAGACGCAGACAGGGGTTATGGTAAGACCATCTCCCCTTGTCCCTGCAGGTGCGACCCCGAAGCGTAAGAGAGATGAAAGTACTCTTCGGCAAAGGAGAATAGGGCAAAGAAGAAGAGGAAGGATGCAGTAGGTGCTATCACGAGTAGTGAAGGTAGCTCTGTGGGATCGGCGGCAGCGAATGGTTCTGCTTTGCCGAACCCAGGCACTAAGGAACCTGGGTGGATAAAGGTCCGTCCCAGGGAAGTGAATAGAAATAGGAGTAGGAGTAAGCAGGGGTCACGTTCGGATGCCCTGGTTATTAAACCATGTGGGAACGCTTCCTATGCTGAGATTCTCAGGCAAGTGAAGAAGGACCCTAAACTTAGCAATGTGAAAGAATGTGAAAGGCATTCGGAAGACCGAGAGGGGTGAGCTGCTACTGGAGCTCACTAAACCCGCTCACCAGAACATAGGTGTGTTCAATTCGGAGGTAGAAGCGGTAGGATTGAAATTAGGGACATAGACGAGGTGACTTCCAAGGAGGACATCTATGACGCTATAGTTAGTAAATCCGACGATTTTAAGGTACTGTAGTTGACTGCAATTAGATCACTGAGGAGAGCGTATGGAGGATGCCACGATTGCCCTGACTGCTCCTCTAGCTAGACGTCTTCTAGAGATGTCCAAGATACGCATCGGCTGGGTCGTGTGTCGAATACGGGAAAAGATAGCACCGAAGAGGTGCCACAACAGCAGGGAATTTCAATGCGTGGGCTGTTGAATGGGGCTGCCCCTTGACAAATGCAAGGGGAAGGATGCTATTAGAGGCCCTTTCTGCGCTGAATGTTGTGCTCTTGAATTCTGGAGATGAGGAAACATTTAGAGGAGGAAATGGTGGATCAATTATTGATATTACGTTTGCCAGCGATACCATTATAAACCGTGTAAAATGAAGAGTATCTGATGTTTATAATCACTGCGATCACAGTGCTATTATTATAGATATACAGGATGATATACGGCATGTGACTCCCCGTGCACAAAGTTTGTCGGGATGGAAAGTGGATACCTTTGATAAGGATATTTTTGCCATCTGTATGGAAGGTATGGAATTAAATGGTTCAGCTGAGGATATGGCAGAACGATTGGTAAACCATATCACGCGGTCCTGCGATGCATCTATGGTGAGGCGGAAAAGATCCAGAAAGGGGCCACCGGTTTATTGATGGAATAATGATATTGCCGGCTTGAGGGCGGAGTGTATACGTGCCAGAACGCAGTATACAAGAACTCGAGGTAGGTTAGAGAATAGCGTATACCAACAGAATTACAGGAATAGGAGGAGGGCCCTAAAGGATGCAATTTGTAGAAGCAAGCGGCAGTGTTTTCTTAATATCTGTGACGAGGTGGATGATAATACTTGGGGTCGCATATAAGCTGGTTACCAAAAAAACTTAAATGCCTGACCCCGTTGCAACCGAGTGAGGGGCCAATCCTGGAGAAAATTGTAGACCATCTCTTTCTCCAGCAGGACGCACCACCTTGGGAGAACAACCCTCCAATTGGGACATTAAATTTTCCCTCGGTTACAATAACTGAGATTGAGGACGTTGTCTCTCGGTTTAGAGACAAAAGGGCACCGGGCCTCGACTGTATTCCAAATATAGTATTAAACGATGGATGTGAAGAACTTGTTCAACGCAGCGAGCTGGGTGCATATTGTTGATGCTCTAACTCGATTGGACATCCCAGAATATCTGATAGCGATAGTGCAAGATTTTTTGCGGAATAGGGAATTGATCTATAGTACAGATGCGGGTATAAGGAAACGTAGGATTAGTGGTGGTGTTTCCATGGGATCGATACTTGGACCATTGTTGTGGAACGTAATGTATAATGGGGCACTAAGGTTGAGTTTACCTGAGAGAGTAAGGATCGTGGGATTCGCAGACGATATAGCGCTGGTGTGTGAGGCTAAGGAATTGCTGGAGGCAGAAACCATTGCAAATGCCAGCGAACAATTAGTAAAGACCTGGATCACTGCAATGGGATTGACGGTTGTTGTAATAGAACTTCGCAGATTAGCACAGATTCGTAGGAGAGTTGGTACGTCTTAGGTTTCGTTAGCAACTGACGATTAAATATGCGCTTCAGCTCCGAACCTCTTTACCTAGGAACTAAGGAGAACGTAGGAAAAATACTTATAATACTGATAGTTGCTATCATTACGTCCAAAAAAAAAAAATATATATATATATATATATATATATATATACAATATATATGTATATATATATATATATATATATATATATATATATATATGTGTATACATATATATACATACATGTATATATACATATATATGTATGTACATTAGGGTCAACTTTTTTACAATATTTAAAAATATCAAAATGGCCCTATACATACCATGTAGTGCATAAAAAAAAATAAGAACTACATCTTTAGGTTTTCGAAGGTAAATTAAAATATTTTCTTTATAAATTCATTAAATGATAAATAAATTATAAGTTTTTCCATTAAATATTGAATAATATCCTTTATAAATTTAATTAATCATGATAAAATATTGCGACTTACCGACGCTGTCTTATGCAAATTTGCGAAATATTATAATTTATTGCTAAAAGTATACAAATAAAGCAGGCGCTGTCACTTTTGTTTGTTGTGCATTAATTTTATAATAATCGAATTTAAACGTTTGTTTTCGTTCAACTTTTTAAAATGTCTTTTGAACATAGCGAAATTGTTGCTCAGAAAAACCCGGATAAGTGGACACAAAATTTAAAAAAATCTGAAAATAAATTTAAAAATATTCCTAGTATCAATATTTCGTTATGTGAACTGAACCAAATAACAAAAAAAAGCAGTCATTGGAAGATTTAATGCGTTATATGAAAAAGAAGAATTAAAAACAGAGAGGTATAAAATTATATCACAAGAATTATTCGATTTATGGACTAAACTATATATTCCGAAATTGGGTACCAAATCTATAAGGAGGAAACTGGTATGTTTGATTCGTGCATACCAGAAAAGGGTCAAAACTTCAAAAACTGCTGAAAAGTTTGATAACAATTTTAATATTTCATTCAAAAGCATTGCATCAAAATCTGAAATAAGTGTCCAAGATTCAGACTCCGACTCTCAATGATCGATGATTCATTTAAAGATGATAACGATTATATGCTACCTTTAAGACTTGGAATAAGAAAGCGTTTAACAATTCTTGCAAAAATATTCAAGGAACTGGCAGAATCAGGGGTCGATGTTGCAACTCCTTCACAGCAAGCAATTTATAAAAACGTTTATAAATCTGCAGAGAAAAAGGAAGAAATGATGAAACAGTCTTTACAATATCAGAATTGGTGTCTCCATTTCGATGGTAAAAAAATTGGACGACAAAAAGTACAGGTAGTTGTTGTAAAAAATGAATCTCAAGAAATAAAAGTAGCTGCATTAGTTCTGGAAAATGGGAAAGCGATAACTATTTTCAATGGCATCAAAGAAACTAGAAAAATTTAATTTGATGAAGTCAATAAAATGATAATTTGAGACACAACCAGTGTTAATACAGGAAAAACTAAAGTTGTTGTAACACTATTGCAGAGCCATTTTAAATCAATTTCTCTGCAACAACCGCAGTACATTGGATGTCAGCACCATGTGTTAGATTTAATACTACGATATGTAATGGATGCATCATTGGACGGAAAAACCACCTCACCAGATATTAGATATGAATTCGTTTCAGAGTTGATAAGCAATTACAATACATTAAAACACGAATATCAGCAAAACGAGAAACGGCTATATGTTGCAAATTTAAAGTGGTGTGATGATATGCAATATTTATATGAACTAGGACAGGCTTTTAAATACTATATGGAGCACAATAAATTTCCATTTATAAACTTTAAAACAATAGCACCGATTAGTAATGCTAGATGGAATTCTAGAGCAATTCTAGCGATTCTAACTTACATACTAATTCCAAAATATCGTAGCAAATTATATGCAATATGCGAAATTATATTGGGCCCTTGGTACAACATTTGGTTTTCAGACCCTTGTTACAATAAAAATGACTTCGAAGCCTTAAACAAATCATTATCGGGATTTTCTAATGTTAAGAAATGCCTTCTAAGACATTGGGTGAAAGATGAATCAAAAATTGCAAAAACACAATGTAGCAATATTTGTGCGGAACGCGCCATCAAAGTCGTAAAAGATATTTTTCCCCAAATATATATAAATATATAGTACATATATGGTTGTTTATTTTTTACGTAATGATAGCAACTATCAATAGTGGCCCCACGACAACTTCACTTGCACCACCCTGGAACAGCCTTGACATTTCGTCAGGGTGGGTAGTATTATCAGTATTCGGAACTGATGCGCATACTTCATCGCTAACGAAATTTAAGACGTATTGATTCTCCTACGAATATGTTCTAATCTGCGAAGTTCTATTAGAACTAGCTGTACATAATTACACATGCTGGTCCAATTTAATAAGGATTGCAGCATCCTCAACCACATTCCCACCTCAATGTGGAAGTCCATCTTCCCTTTCCAGTGGTTGACCAGCGTTCTTGCCACTTTCGTAGACATAAGTTCGAGTTATCCTTATTTATGATTTCTAAATCGATTGAAACTATACCTGCAATGATAAAAGCCGCTTCTTCCGACATTGTTCGAAATGCACTACATACTCTCAAAGTAGCTAACCTATACACAGGGAATACCAACCCCACATATGTGGAGTATCTAAGTGAATCTGACCTCTTGTATTTGGCATAATCCGAGATAGCGCCAAGCAGGTTTTCGTTGTTTTGGATGCTATATATCGGAAGTGCTCAAGAAAAGATAGACATATCAATCATTACGCCCAGATATTTCAGAAATGCCTTCGATTCTATGCAACAGGTGTCAACATTCAGGGTAATAGTTTCCCTAGCCTTACGGCTACTAATCAAAACCGCTTCGGTTTTATGATCAGCTAGAGTTAGTCCCATTGAAGTGATCCAGGACTTTACTAATTGTACGCTGGCGTTTGCAATGGTTTCTGCCTCTGATAATTCTTTGGCCTCACACACTAACGCTATGTCGCCTGCGAGTCCCACTATCCTTACTCTTTCAAGTAAACTCAATCTTAGTACTCCATCGTACATTACGTTCCACAACAACAGTCCAAGTATCGATCCATGGAGAACTCCACCGTTAATCCTACGTTTCCTTATACCTACATCTGTTTTATAGATCAATTCTCTATTCTTATCAGATATACTGGGATGTCTAATAGAGTTAAAGCATCAACAATACGCACCCAGTTTGCCGTATTGAACGCGTTCTTCACGTCCAACGTCACAACTACACAGTACTCCTTCGTACCACTCCTCCAACTCTTGCCACAGATAGTTCGAGTAGCAGTTTCCACTGCCATATTTATAGCATCCACTGTTGGCCTTGCTTTCCTGAAGCGAAATTGGTTGTCTGATAGGCCATGTCTGTCTTCAACGCAGTTCCCAAGTCTTCTGCAGATTACACCCTCTAGCAGTTTCCCACATGTATCTATCACACACAGTGGCCGATAAGATGAGGGGTCATCTAGAGGTCCCCTTTTTGTCCTTAAAAGTAGAGACAACGTCTTCGATCTCAGTTGTTGCAACCGAGGGAAAGCTTAAAGTTTTGTTAGGAGGGTTGTGCTCCTAAGGTGGTGCCTCCTGATGGGGGAAGAGGTGGTCTACAATTCCCTCCAGGATTGGTCCTTCACTTGGTTGCAAAGGGCTTAGGCATTTAAGTTTTTCTGTTACCAGCTTATATGCAAGACCCCAAGGATTATTATTTACCTCATCACAAATATTAAGAAAGCACTCCCGTTTGCTCCCACGAATTACCATTTTTCAGGCTTTCCTCTTATTCCTATAATTCTGTTGGTGTGCACTATTCTCCAACCTACCTCGAGTTCTTGTATATTGCCTTCTGGCACGTATACATTCAGCCCTCAAGCTAGCAATATCATTACTCCACCAATAAACCGGTGATCCCCTTGCGGATCCTTTCCGCCTCACCAAAGATGCATCGCACGACCGCGTGATATGGTTTACCAATTGTACCGCCATATCCTCAGCTGAACCATTCAAGTTCATACCCTCCATACAGATGGCAAAAATATCCTTATCAAAGGTATTCACTTTCTGTCCTGTCAAACCTTGTGCTCGGAAGGTCACACGACGTATATCATCCTGCACATTTATAATAATGGCACTGTGATCGCTGTGAGTATAAATATCAGATACTCTCCAGTTTACACGGTTTATGATTGTTTTACTGGCAAACGTAATGTCAATAACTGATAAACCATTTCCTCTTCTGAAGGTTTCCTCATCTACGGATTTCGAGAGTACAACACTCAGCGCAGAGAGGGCTTCCAATAGAATTCTTCCCCTTGCATTTGTCGAAGGGCAACCCCATTTAACAGCCCACGCATTGAAATCTCCTGCGGCAGCGTCCATCATTATGTTGTCTACAATAACACGAAAATCTTCAATAGAATACCTAGGAGCAACATAGCAGCTGTACAAACATATCCCGGAAACAGTGGTCCGAGTGTTCCCGCATTGTGGTGCTGACATCTCCCTCAATGTTAAGGAACCAGTAGTCCATATAGCCGACGTATCTGTATTATCAGCAACCCAATTTGCAGATACAATCTTCTTATATGCCTCGCTAAGTATAGCGACGTCCACATCTAAATCTCGTACGCTTTGCTTAAGCAACTCTTGTGCTGCTTGGCAATGCTTGAGCTTGAGCTGTAGTATGCGCATTTTGATTCCTAAGTACTGTTCTAACCCTTAAGCCTTTGCAGTGCTCTCTTGTAGTACGGACAAGCTACACATCCGGTTACATGGGCACCATTAGTGTTTTTATTTGATATAATTTATTTACTTGATTTGTTCATTTTACTATCAGTCTGTGAATTGCCTAAATGTTTATTTGTCCCTTGATCATCTACAATTATATTATGTTTCTGTATTCCCTTTTTTGCCTATTTGTTTACGTGTAAATGATCAATTTCTTTTTGTATGTTCATTCTACTGCAGTGTTTTTGTCTCGTTAAGTTGGCTCGTTATTTAAAAGATGTTTTTTTTGTACATAAAGAATTTTGGATCAACTTTATTTATTTTAAAGACAAAATTTAGTTCGTAAGGAAAAGCACTGCGGTGAGTACTTAAAGTACTTTTTATTTTTTATATATGGGTATTTCCTTGGCTGCGCAAGTGACAGTCGCACTTATTCAACATGAAGAAAATCAAACTAAGGCCCAAATATTTTTTTCTTCATTTAGATTTTTGGGAAGCAATTTTAGAGCTCTTTATTTAGTGGAAAGCATGCGTGCTGTAAGAGTCGGGGTTCTGACATATTGGTCGCCAAAGGCTGTTGCGTGACGTGACAACAAATGGAAGTGTTTTTTTTCTACATTTACTAAGGTGCAAAAACCAGCGAAATAAGCTAAAAACCTTTATGTAACTTCTTTGGATATTATTAAGGGATAGTTTAGCTTTATTTTCATAACTGTTTTTTGATGATTTTATGTTTAGTTTTCTTGATACAAGCCATAATATGAAGCGTGACGTGACGTTGCGCTACGTGACATTTGTTTCCTTATGATAAACTCGAATAGTTTTTGATGTAGTTTGGTTTTAAAATTTTAATTCAACGAAAATAAATGAAAATTCAACTTCAGGTCAATGTTTGAAAAGGCACATAAGAATAAAAAAATAGTAACAAGTAAAAACATTATATTCGACCGGGTCGAATCTTAAATACCCTCCAAATATTTAGTAAGTAAATTTAAAAAGGTTAACTTGGTGGGACAGAGTTGCGTTATATAATATCGTACGTCAACGCCCACTAAATAGACAATATCATGTTTTCCACAGACGAATGTATGGGAATTGCTAGACCGTCTTAGACTTTATCACTGATCTAGAAAATGTATACTTTATGGGGTCCAATTCTATTTGGAGGGTATTAGAACTGTATATTGGCAGAGTAGCTCTGGCAAGGGCTGTGGGGGAGACTTTAAAATAAATGTTTGGGATAATTATATACCACATTTTTTTTATAGGGTCATTTAGTGGGCAAAGGGGGAAGAGGGGGTAGGGCAGAGTAGTACCAAGTTAAGTCTCAGCTTCGTCATTAAAGCTTGTTTTAGACAATTTCAACTGCCGCTGTCGATATTTTTGTGCTCTTTCCTTTGCTGTTAAGCGATACGCCTGCAATTTCACGGAATCTTTTAACTTTTCCCTAAATTTCTTATCTTTGTTTTTAATTTTTTCAGAAACGGTGTCCATCTACATAAAAACATTTATTGCTGATTATAAAAATATTTGCAGTAAAAATTTAAAAAAAGTTTAACTTACACCGTTTGCGTTACGTGACAAACTTCAATTTTAAATAGAATGGCTCTATTATTAACTTCGGTCAAAGTAATTAATTTCTTAAGTTTAGTATATGAAACTTGCTTTAATTTTAAATTTTTGTTGAATTCCGTTCCACAGCGCAGATGATATTACTAAAGATTATGCTTTTAAGGTGCGCATGTGACATTAGAATATCAAGGAAAACAAATTGAAAAATTACAGTTAGATTTCTTTCGCTTTGCTCTTTTTGCATTTTTTTTAGGTTATTGTTGTTGTAAGCAAACTATTTTGTAATTAGTGCAATCGTAAAAAATGCATTTTAAAAAATTAACCATTAAAGAGAAAATTCAATTAAAAGTAATCGAAACCAAGTAACATATTGGGCCGCGTGAATAAAAAGGTAGCTAAAGCTAATACTAGCAAATTTAAAGTGTAAACTAGCTTTGAGGTGAATAAAACTTTAAGTTAAAGCTAGTACTTTACACTGACAACAAGCAACTAGTTTTTCCAGCGTTGGCTTAAAAAAGGTGTGAATAAAAACTAGCGAATGCTTCAAATTACTAGTTTATGCTTTGTTTTTTTAAGCATGTGATTGAGGTGCTGAAAGTTTGTGTTTTTTCGATTTGTATTAAAAAAAATTGTTTTCGTTTATTTTCACTTAAAAATTAATATGCCTGCCTTTATGAACGTTCGGCAAAGGAAAGAATACCGCATAAGGACACATTCTCATCCAGCCGATTACTTCAATTTATACAGATTTCGGGAAAAAAATGTAAAATGGTTGGCGGAACATTTTTTGGAGCAAAGTGATGAAAGCAGAGGAGCAGCGCTGTCGCAAATCAAAAGGATGGAAATTTTTCTCCGCTTTCTTAGCGATCCTGGTTTTCAAATGAGAGTTGGTAAAGAAGAAGGTATACATCGCACAACTGTTTGCAAAACAGTAAAAGTAGTTTTGAAGAAGGTCATGAATAAAGCGCATCTGTGGATTAAATTTCCTGCGAATAGCGAACACATTAAACTCGCTCAGGAGCTTTGGACACTGCGATAAGACTTTCCTTGCGCTATTGGAGCAATAGATTGTACGCATGTTGCAATACAAAAACCACCAAATCATGGGGATGAATACATTAACCGCAAGGGCTTTTGCAGCATAAATGTTCAAGCAACCTGCAATGCAAGCGAAGAATTCACGTCAATCGACTGCAGTTGGCCAGGATCAGTACACGATAGCCGAATCTTGAAAAGGTCACGCATTTTCAACTTTATGAATAATCAGCGCAGCGATCCAATTATTTTAGGTGACATCGGCTATGGCATTCGACCTTGGTTAATGACACCATTTAAAACACCAAGAACTCGAGAAGAAATATGCTACAACAAACATCATACAAAAAATCATGTTGTAATTGAACGCTCCTTTGGACAATTAAAAAGACGTTTTCCAATTTTGCAGTACAGAGTGCGTGTAGCACTAAACAAAGTTGCAGCAGTGATTGTAAGTTGTACCGTATTACACAATATTGCAATTTTTTTAAAAGATGATTTAGAATTTCAACCCGAAGCGACAGAACTTTCCACAGTGGGTGACGGAGAAGAAGATCATGACGCAGACTCCACAAATAACTTCAGAGAAATAGGCCAAAGGAGAAGACAAGAAATTTCAAATGTGCTCAATTCTTTATCTAATGAATAAATAAAACAATTTTTATTCTTATGTTCAATCAAAGCGTTGGGGTTATATATTTATTTATTTGAACATTTTATGTTTAATATTAAAATATTTGTACATACTATATAAAAACAAAAATCACATTTTAATTCATTTGTACTGTTTTATGCTTACGCCACACGGGCTTCAGACTGAGAATAATTTCTTATAATTATAAATAAGCAGTAGTATTATTTTATGCTTGAAGGGTCAAATAAACTACATAAATGCGTTTTTTCAGTTGTACATAAGTATGTATCTGTGGAGTTTTGACAAAACAACTTACACCCAATTCATACGATGATTTTTCCCATGTTTTTTAAAACATGATTTTTGCTGTATGTTGGCGAACGGGGTAGAGAAAAAAAATCACATTTTCAGTTCTCTGTGATTTTTTTCATATTTTTCTTTACAAACATTTGCTTTTTTTGTTATATTGCTTTATTTTATTTTTGATTTCCAAGCAAGTAAAGATTACGGACAAAAAAATCAACCCTTAAAACATGGGAAAAAAATCATCGTATGAATCTGTGAAGTTTTTGGAAGCAACTTTTAAACAGAATTAAAAATAAAAAGTGATTTTTAAATCAGCGTATGAATCGGCTGTTACATAAGTATAATTTTCAAAATTTTCACGAGAGTAAAATTACCACAGTGAATAAAAAAAAACTTGCACACTTTCTTCATTGATATAAGGCGCGTCTTTTGGTGTAATCAGCATTTTTCTGCGACGTTTAGTCAGAAATATATTAATGTTTTAAAAACTTGACTTACAGTGAACCAAAAAAAAATTGTACATACACTTTGTTCATTGAAATAATTCGATTACTTATAGAATCAATATGAAATAAAACCCGACAAACTATGCACCAAATTAAAGGGTAAACTCTGTAGACTTTGAAGCCACGAACAACTTTTTGAAAATTTTTTTCACAGAAACAAAAAACATCAATTTCTAACAAGTGAACAAGTTTTTTTTTTGGCATTAGAAAGTGATGTTTTTTTGTTTCTGTGAATTACTAAAACTTTTCCAAAAGAATGTTCAAAAAGTTGTTCATATATGAAGAAATATTATGAAAAAAACATTTAGAATTGCTTCGTTTTCGAAATCGATTTCCATTACATACTTTAATGTTTGCACAAACCGCTTCTACAGTTTACTTGTCCCTTGCAAATGTGTAGACAAAAGATGAATTTTTTAAAAATTACATCTCTGTGCAATACATTTCATCCAATATTTCAATAGGATATTCTTCACCATTCTTATCCTCTACTTTCAGTGGTTTTATTGTACCTAGATTTTCTTCTTTCTTCTGTTCTCTTTCTCTTATTTTCATATTTACTAATTTTAGTTGTCTTAGAAGTACCAGTCTTTGCAACTCAGGAAGACTTAGATTTTGAGTCTCCTCTGTCTCATCAGAAAGTTTTATTTTTTTTGCTTTTTGAGTTTCTTTTCTCCCATCAGTACAATCATGTTTTTCTGGCTTTCCCTGGCTTTCATCAATCGTTATATCAAAGTTCGGTGTTGCGTCTTTTTCAACGCCGAAGCTGACATCAATGGCACCTATCGTGTGTATAAACATACATAAGTTGTTAATATGATACATAATCAAATTTTACGTGCTACAATCATTAAAAATATGTACCTGGAATCTTACTGAAAACAGGATTAGAGTCTCGTTCCAAGAGGTCTAGCAATTCACGTTCCCATTCTTTTAACATTATGGGCTTATTGCCAGTTGCGCGCACATCGCTTTTCTTCTTTACGTCATTCTTCAAATTTTGTATCTTCTTTCTAAGCTGGGCAGTAGTAATTTCCTGCCCGAGCTTCCTCATATAATCATCCCGCAAAGAGCAAAGCGCATCATCTTTCGCTGTTTTTACTGCAGGCAGCTGCGAATTTTTAAATAAAACTTTGTAATTTTTAAGCATTTCAAAGAAATACGCACTGCCTTTGTCGCCCATATATGTACTATGTATATATTTAAGATTATAATAAAATAATAATAAAAACTTTATAAATTTTGCAAAACTTTGTGAAGCGATAAAAAATAACTTATGGAACAATAACAAATTACATTAAATGACGTTGCCACTATGTTTTTTGTGATTTATCCCGGCCAGTATAGACTTCTACGTGAAAAGTGGGATTTGTTGCATATTTTAAATAAAATAAAAAGATTTGTTAACAAGAAAAAATATTAGAGGCCGAAAGAATATTCGGATTCGGCCAAAATTGTGGTTTAGGCTAACTTTTTGGCCGAATACCGAAGCCGAAACATTTTATTACCGAAATAGTATTTTCCAAATATAAAATATAGAAAAAAAATGTATATAAAAAACTTCACTTTAGCAGAAATAAATGAAATCGTATAAATTTAGTGTCAAAAATAGGTAAATATTCCACTTTATATCGTTAGTTATTCCGACTCAACTGTTTGATTGGTGCTCTTGTAACGTCATCAATACAGTGATAAAACACTCCTCAATGTACATGTGTGTACCGAACCCAATAACAATAAAAACAATAACAGTTATTGAACTAAATCAAGCAAAAAAATCATAACTATGTACAGTATTTATCGGTTATATGCATTTCAAATTTTGCACGACTTTTTGCGTTTATAAGCGCTTTATTTTTGTTTTTCCTCTAGAAATAAATGTAAAGATACAACCGTAGAATTCCGGCAGAAGTTAATACCGGTATTTAAAAGTGAAAAAAGTGGTAACTTCATGAACGATTTCTGCCAGCTGATTTAACCGTGGCATTTTCCAGCTTTTGCTACCACTTTTCAGCACTAGCTACGTAGTACTAGCAAAGAGTTATTCACACTTTTTGTAGTTCATACTTTTCAACATAGCTAGTACTGAAAAGTTAAAGCTAGTGCTAGCACTTAGTACTATATAGTATAAACTACTTCTTTATTCACTCTACCCATTATTTTGAATTTTACTAACATTTTTCTCATATGGGTGTTAAGTTAAGATATAAATTCTTTAATATAACAAAATTTGATTATTTTGCTCTCATAATGTCGGATAAAAATAATTTTTTAATAACATATAATATTTTGGTCGCGGTAGACCTTTCTGTGGAAATACCCATATTTTAATTAAAATTTTTTGTGTAGAAATAAACACTACACACCATTTTATAAATTTGGTCTTGTTATTTTTGGTGTTGTTAAATTCGCTCCTTATGAACAACAGTCACCGCCAGTGACAACAAATTTTATTTCGCAGCTTTTGTGCGGAAAATCTTGCAGTTCCAAGCTGCCGGAACATTGGTTATTTTTGGAAAAATTTATTGTGGTTCCTTGCCTGCCGGAACAATTGGTTCTCTGCCTAAGAGAAAATAAATTTTTGGTGAAGTGGTTCCTTGCCTGTCGGAACAAAATATTTCCAACGTTTGCAGAAATATTTGGGCTTCATTCTGCCAGCTAAATAAAAAAAAAATTGGAAATTTTTATAAAAGTGGTTCCTCGTCTGCCGGGACATATTTAAAATAATTTAAGGCCTTAAGTGTATGTTCCTTCATTTGAAATTTCTTGTACGCTCACTTAAGCAATTAGTTTGGAAATTTTTGTAGTTCATTATTCAACGATCGCCTATAAGAAAAAGCCCTCGATTGCAGTCAGCATTAAATCACAATAATAATGGTCCACCATCTGCCGCTAGAACTCCATTGTTGCCCACCAGTTCTTTTGCCGCCGGAACAACAATGCCGTTGCCAGTAGTTTCTTCTACATCTAGAGTAACGAATACAATCGTAAGTACTGCCAATGCAGGTGAACAAAATAAGTTCATCCCTGCCGCTGCCGGAGTGCTGACAGGTTCCACCGCCGTTGGAACATCAGGTACCGTAGCCACCACTTTCACTGCCGCGCCCATCATGGCTGCCAACACCTTTCAGCATAATCAACAAAATTTTTGGGCCTCAACTACACAGCAGCAGCTGCCTCCCCCGAATTCCGGTATTATTTGGAAAGATTTGCAAAGCCAAATCAATACGCTCCGGGCCAGTTGCTTACTGCCCAGGAGATCATGTCCAACGCCTTCAATGCCAATTCGTCCTCACCCGCGGAAATGCCCCAACCATCCGATATGGCGCCACCAGCTACAGGTACTAGTGATGCCAACGTTAGAAACTCTGCCTCAGCCAACGTCGACTGCGCTGGTCGTTGTACGCCATTTTCTTGTGTTAGCTGCAATACAAGTAATTTTTTTTATGACAGCCAACCGCCATTAGTACAAATGTTCCCGCCTAATAGTCTTGTTTCTCAAAATGGTGGTTCGATGGCAGTGCATAGAAAAATTTATGACTTATCAGAGTTGAGTTGTACACCTGAGGATTGGACCATGTTTTCAACAGCTTTTAAGAATTCCACTACAGTCTACAACTATAATAATTTTGAGAATTGTATTCGGCTCCAAAAGGCATTAAAGGGTGATGCACGTGAAAGGGTTAAATCGTTGCTCATACATCCTGTTAATGTGAATGTGGTGATGGAACAACTGCGTTTTCGATATGGTCGTCCAGAAACGCTTATTCGTAGTCAACTCCAACAAGTGAAAGAAATTCAGCCCTTTGGTGAAAGTGTTATCGACAGACTTATGCCGTTTGCTGTTAAGGTGCGGAATCTAGCCGCCTTTTTGGAATCTGCTAGTGAACAACAGCATTTGGCTAATCCTACACTAATGGACGAACTTGTTGGCACGCTTCCCTTGCGTAAGAGAATGGAGTGGGCCTGATATGCCTAAACAATTAAGCCTTATCCAACTGTTTTGAATTTCAATAATTGCCTTAAAAATGTTGCTGATTTGTTAAAAACTATTCAAGGGGTGAGTGGTAATCGCAATTATAGTGAACCAAAAAGAAAAGTTGTCCTCCAAGCCGTTGATGGTCAACGTAAACAAGAATGCCCTATGTACCAGGGTAACCACAAATTATTTGAGCGCAAAAAGTTTAGTTCTTTGAGTGAGTCTAATAGATGGAGTAATGTGAAAAAATTTAGGTTATGTTCTTCGTGTCTTGGCTCGGTGCATCCTAGTAGAAGTTGCCGTAACCGAAAAGAGTGTCTCATTGATGGTTACCTAAGAAAACATAACAAATTATTACATGATGTTCAAAGTAATACTGGTAAAAATATTTCCGGGTCAAGTGAGTTGGGAGCTTCAGGTGGTTCAACAAATGGAAGTGCGTCCGTCCTAAGCTGTGTGTCCCGTGCTGCAGATAAGAATGTGCTGCTATTTCGAGTTGTGCCAATTATACTTTATGGTCCTAGTAACAATGTTGAAACTTATGCGTTGTTGGATGAAGGTTCTTCTGTTACTATGGTGGGCAGCTCCTTAGTGAGGCAACTGGGCCTCCGGGGGCAACAAAATAAATTGAATTTACACTGGTATGCTGGGAAGGCATCTGTGGTAGATCTGCACGTAAGTGGGATTAGTAAGAAAAGGAAGTATGCTCTAAAAAATGTTTATGGTGTCTCAAATTTGAAATTGCAGGTTTAGTGCTCATCCTGCATTAAATTCTCATTTGTGTTTGTTGTCATTTCAGCCAGAACAGAAGGTCTATGACTTGGTGACAAGTTATTTTGAAATCGAAAATTTTGGAGTGAAGGTTTTGTCGGTTGTAGAATCGAAGGAGGTTACACGAGCTCGTCATATTATGAAGGAATCTACAGTGAAGGTTGAAGGGAGGTTCCAAACTCGGCTCTTGTGGCGCGCTGATGATATTGTCCTGCCTGATAGTTACTCCATGGCTCTAAATAGACTCAATAGTATTGAAAGGAAGATGAATAGGATTCCTGAATTTGGTGATGCCTATAAGTCCATCATGAAGGATTATGTATCCAAAGGGTATGTACGAAAATTGTTGCCAATGAAGCTTGTAGTGTTTGCCCTAGAACGTCGTATCTTCCTCATTTTGGAGTGGCCAACCAAAATAAGATGATATGAGATGCTTGTGATGACATTTGGGGCTGCTTGTTCGCCCTGCGTAGCATATTATGTCAAAGAAACCAACGCCTTGAGCTATCGTGAAGAATAGCCTTGTGCGGTGAAGTCTATAGTGGATCATCATTATGTTGATGACTTTGTCGACAGCTTTCCAATTGCTGAAAGAGCTATTGTGGTTGCCCAACAAGTTCGTGATATTCATATGTCTGCTGGATTCGAGCTACGGAAGTTTTCATCCAATTCGTCGGAGGTAATTGTGGCTCTTAATGGTACAGTGGAGATTCCAGTGAACTTTTCCAGCGATATCAAGAAGCTGCAATCAGAAAAGGTCCTGAGTATGTAATGGCAACCTAAATATAATACTTTCAGGTTTGAGCTAAAGCTCCACAACGTAAAGGCTGACGTCATAGAAGGTCTGAGGTCCCCAACAAAACGTGAGTTGCTAAGTGTGGTCATGTCTGTCTTCGATCCACTTGGTTTTTTGAGCAACGTTATGGTCACAGCTAAATTGCTGATGCGTGAGGTATGGAGACATGATATCCGTTGGGATGACACTTTGCCGATGTAATATATGACGTGTGGATCAAATGTCGCCAAGAGCACAGATATATTGTTAACGTAAAAGTGCCCCGGTATTATTTTGGAAATGGCTTTCCTACTCGGCTGGAGCTACATGTTTTTGCCGATGCTAGTGAGGATGCATTTGGTGCCGTGTCATATATGAGGTTCATAAATGCTGATGGAAAAAGTGTCCTTTGTAGCTGCAAAAACTAAATGTGCCCCTCTAAAAGCGAAGAGTAGCCCAAAAGGCTCGAACTTCAGGCTGCTGTTTTGGGCACTCAATTGGTGAATACAATTTTGAAGAAGCATTCCATGAAGGTGTCTCGAACCATTTGTTGGAGCGTTTCCACGACAGTTATTAATTGGATTGGCTCAGAAAGCCACAGATACAAGCCCTTTGTTGCTTATCGTATCACGGAAATTTTAGATTCCACTAGCCCAGCAGATTGGAGATGGCGGCCCACCAATCCAAATGTTGCTGATGAGACTACGAGGATGAAGTCTCAAGTCAACTTTTCAAATGAATCCAGATGGTTTAGTGGTCCTAGTTTGCTTTATGATGATGAAGATAAGTGGCCCAAAGCTGTCAACATTGATCCCACCTGCCTTGATACTTAGGAACTACGTCCAAAATTTGCCTTATTGATTAATATTTCGCCTCTTATTGAATTCAGCAAATTTTCGTCCTATTTGAAACTGAAACGTACCGTTGCCTGGGTGTTACGTTTTATAAATCGATGCCAAAGGAAAGAGATTACAGTCGTTCCTTGGTTTGACAGCTGCCGAACTAAAAACTGCAGAAATGTATCTCTGCCGCCAAGCCCAAATTTAATGCCGAAATTGAAAATTTTAAATCTGAAGAAAGTTTGCCAAAAGGTAGTGAATTTTTTATGTTGGCTCCATATTTGGATGAAAATTCACTACTTCGAGTTTATGGCCGTGTGGACGCACCTAGTTGGTTACCCATGGAAGTAAGACGACCGATTATATTGCCTTCATCTCATCACGTTACCGAGTTGCTTGTGGCCCATGTACACAGCAATATGAAGCATCAGAATTTCGAAGCAACGATATGTGAAATCAGAAGATCATTTTGGATCCCACGCCTTAGAAAAATTTTACATAGGTGTGTTTCTAAATGTTTCATTTGCAGATTTGGTAGTACATTGCCGGTGCACCACTTATGGTTTCATTGCCAGAAGACAGGCTGGCGCTATATATTCGGCACTTTACATATGCTGGGCTGGATTATTTCGGATCACTAACTATAACCATTGGTCGGCGCCATGAAAAGAGATGGGTTACTCTATTTACCTGCCTAACCATCAGAACCAACCATCTAGAAGTTGCCTTTGACTTGTCAACAGATGCGTGCAATTTTATAAACCGACGTGGGGTGCCTAAAATACTCAGAAGGGACAATGGTAAAAATTTTGTTGGTGCTGACCAAGTCGTTAAGAGGTTTAACAAAGTGTTTGATGTGGCCCGAATTGAAGATGAACTGTCATCGAAAGGTATTGACTGGCAATTCAATTGTCCGCATAATCCTGCAGAAGGTGGTATATGGGAACGTATGGTCCAGTGCGGCAAACGTGTGGTACACTCAACTTTGAGAGAGTCTGCCCCTCGTGAACACACACTTCAGAGCTTTCTGATTGAAGCAGAAAATATTGTGAACTCAGGTCCCTTGACACACTTGCCGTTGAGCCACGAAGACGAGGAACCACTAACGCCTAACCATTTTTTGCTTGGTTACCCAAATACAGCCCAAAGTCCTGCCGGAGCCCCAGAAGAAAAGCCTATTTCATTGAGAAAGCAGTGGTGCATCTCCCGGCAATTACGTGACCACTTTTGGAATCGCTGGATCGAAGAATATTTGCCCACATTGACAAGACGTTCCAAATAGTGCCAACGTACAAATCCCATTGCCGTTGGTGATCTTGTTCTCATGTGTGATCCGTCAGTGTCTCGAAGATATTGGAGACGTGGTAGAGTGGAAGAGGTCTACAAGGGCAAAGATAGTGTTTTTCGTCGCGCCGATAGCCGTACTAGCACTGGTGTCTTAATGCGCCCTGTTTCTAAACTTGCCGTCCTTGATCTGGAGTATTGAATCGTGGCCGATCCACGGGGGTGGGGATGTAGTTTAATGCGTCATAAAGCTGCAACATATTTATTTTTATTTGATATAATTTATTTACTTTATATCTTCATTTTACTATCAGTCTGTGAATTGCGTAAATGTTTATTTGTCCCTTGACCATTTACAAATATATTATATATTTGTAATCCCATTTGTGCCTATTTGCTTACGTGTAAATGATCAATTCGTTTTTGTATGTTCATTCTACTGCAGTGTCTTTGTCTCGTTGGCCCGTTATATAAAAAGTTTTTTTTGTACATAAAGAATTTTGGCTCAACTTAATTTAGTTTAAAGACAAAATTTAGTTCGTAAGGAAAAGCACTGCGGTGAGTATATAAAGTACTTTGTATTTTTTATATATTTTAATTAAAATTTTTTGTACAAACGCTACACACCATTTTATAACTTTGGTCTGGTTAGTTGCGGTGTTTTTAAATTCTCTCCTTATGAACAACAGGTACCGCCAGTGACAACTATATATATATATATATATATATATATATATATTTTTTTTTTTTTTTTTTTTTTTTTTATTCATGGGATGAATGGGATGAAATCATCGAAAGACCCTGGCAGTGATGGTGCTTGCCAGGAGTGCGAGACTTTAACACGCTAAAACACCCCTTTACACTGACCCAAAACCTTTCCCTGTGGTACTGCCGTAAGGCTTTACATCACAGGGTGGGAATAGATCCTAGACCTAATCTAACCTAAAGAGATTCTTCTGCGAATCTCTTCTAACCTACGAAGTTCTAACAGAACGAATTTTGCAAAATTGCATACACACGTCCAGTTGTACAAAGATTCCAACATGGTTGGAACTATGTTGTCCGGCCTAATTCTACGCCCTAAATCTGCTTCTAAGCACTCTCTTCTACTATTGAATCGTGGACAGATGAAGAACACATGTTCGGCATCTTCCACGACATTACCATCACAGCTCGGACAAAACGGAATACTGTCATGTCCGAAACGGTACAAGTACGACCTGAAGCAACCATGTCCAGTCAAAAACTGTGTAATATAGTAGTTCAAGTCACTGTGCTTTCTTGATAACCATGTACTGATGTCAGGTATCAGTGAGTAAGTCCATCTTCCCTTATCAGTCGCTGTCCATCGTGCCTGCCACTTACGTAGGCACAAATCTGTCACACCATTTGTACTGTCCGATATCGCCTCTAATTCGATGGGCATCATACCGGCGATGACAAAAGCTGCCTCGTCGGACACAGTTCGGAATGCGCTACATACTCGCAGGGCGGCCAGCCTATACACAGGGGATATCAGATTCACATACGTAGGATATCTCAGTGAACCTGACCATATAGGGGATGCATACAGGATAATGCTTTTAACTACACTAGAGATCAATTTCCTCTGCAGATATTTCGGACCTCTCGTATTTGGCATGATCCGGGATAAAGCTGAGCAGGTCTTCGATGCTCTGGCACCTATATACTTAAAGTGCTCATGAAAAGATAGACGTGTGTCAATCATGACTCCAAGGTATTTTAGACATTCCCTGGATTCTATGCTACACGTACCAATATTAAGCCTAATGGTTTCCCTACGTTTCCGACTACTAATCAGAACCGCCTCTGTTTTATGGTCAGCTAGAGCTAGACCCATTGACCTGAGCCAAGACCTAACGATCTGAATACTGGCATTTGCAATGGTTTCCGCCTCTAGCAACTCTTTTGCTTCACATACTAACGCTATGTCGTCTGCGAATCCAACTATCTTTGCCTTCTCAGGTAGATTTAACCTCAATACTCCATCGTACATGACGTTCCACAGTAGTGGGCCAAGTACTGATCCTTGAGGCACGCCGCCAATTATCTGGCGTCTCCTAGTACCTTTATCGGTGTCATAAACTAGCTCTCTATTTCGGAAATAATCCTGTATAATTGCCAGTAAATACCCTGGGATGTCTAATCTTGCTAAGGCTTCAACAATACGTCCCCAGTTTGCCGTGTTGAAGGCGTTCTTTACGTCTAGGGTTACGACTACACAATACTCCTTAGTTCCATTTCTCCACCGCTCCCCTTGGATAGCCCTAGCAGCAGTTTCTACTACAACCTTGATAGCATCCACTGTTGATCTTGCTTTCCTGAAGCCATATTGGTTATTTGATAAACCATTCTTAGCTTCAACACAGCCTTCCAATCTTCTACAGATTATACTTTCTAGCAGTTTCCCACTCGTATCTATCATACACAGTGGACGATAAGAGGAGGGGTCGTCTAGCGGCTTATTATCCTTGGGTAACAGTACCAGCTTTTGTCTTTTCCACATTGTTGGAAAAATTCCCTGGCTCAAGCATGCGCTTATTACCTTCAAGAAGTACTCAGGGTGGAGTTTGACAGCTTCTTTTAGCACCATATTTGGAATACAATCTAAGCCTGGCGCCTTATTGTCTTTAAATTTCGAGACAGCGCCTTCTATCTCGGAAATCGTAACCGGAGGAATATCGGAAAATGCAGCCGAATAGCTGTTTTGCCACGTAGGAATTTCCTGTTGGGGAAAGAGATGATCTACAATTCCCCTGAGAATAGGCTCCTCTCTTGGCGGCGATGGACCAAGACATTTAAGTCTCTTGGTTACCAGTTTATATGCAAGGCCCCAAGGATTACCATCTAATTCCTCACATATATTAAGGAAACAACTGCGCTTACTCCTACGTATTGCAATCTTCAACGCTTTCCTTTTATCCTTATATATTTGATGGTGTACACTGTTCTCTAGACTACCTCGCGTCCTTGTATACTGCCTTCGGGAGGTTATGCACTCCGAACGCAACCTAGCAATTTCACCATTCCACCAGTAAACTGGAGGCTTATTTGGTGACCTTTTACGCTTCGTCATGCTCACATTGCACGCACTCGTGATATGGCTCACTAATTGTTCTGCCATATCTTCAGCCGAACCATTCAGTTGCATGTTCTCCATACAAGCTGCGAAGATATCCTTATCAAAGGTATTTATCTTCCAGCCTGTCAAGTCTCGTGCTTGTACAGCCACATGGTGCTGTTCGTCTTGTACATCTATGATTATAGCGCTATGATCGCTATGAGTATAAATGTCAGATATTCTCCAGTTCACCTGGCTTGTGATGCTGCTACTGGCAAACGTAATGTCAATTACCGAACCAGCATCACCTCGTCTGAAAGTTTGTTCAACCCCATTATTCATGAGTACAACGCTCAATGCAGAAAAGGCTTCCAAGAGCACTCTACCTCTTGCATTCGTCAAGGGGCAGCCCCATTCAACAGCCCACGCATTAAAGTCACCTGCTATTATGACTGGGTTCTTGGTGGCTGCATCTGTTACTATATTATCAACTATGCTTCGAAAGTCCTCTATAGAATACCTAGGGGGAATATAGCAGCTGTACAATGTGATACCAGAGATAGTGGCTCGGGCATACCCACATTGTGATGTTATTCTATCCCGTAGTGTTAAGGTGCTGGTGTTCCATATCGCCGATGTATCCGTGTTATCAGAAACCCAATTTACAGATCCCATGGTCCTATATGGCTCACTCAGCACAGCGACGTCTACATTTAAATCTCGAACGCTTTGCTTAAGAAGCTCTTGTGCTGCCTGGCAATGGTTGAGATTTAACTGTAATATACGCATTTTGATGTCTTAAGTTTGGTTTTAAACCTTAAGTTTCTGTAGCGCCTTTTTGTAGTACGGACAAACTACACCTCCGGTGACATGATCACTAGCGGTGTCTGTTGCATTCCTACAAAGCAAACACGACGGTTTTTTGGAGCACGTTCCAATTTTGTGGCCGGTTTCGCCACACCGTAAGCAATTATTAGAAAGGTCCTTCCCCTTACAATTTGCGGCCCTATGTCCATAATCTAGGCATCTAAAGCACCTTATCGGCGTTGCCTTTTCGCGTATTCGGCAGACGACCCAACCAATGCGTATCTTCGCCATCTGCACAAGACGGCTAGCTATGGCAGCACTTACGCCAATGGTGGCAGTTTGCGTTCCTCCATACGCTCTCCTCAACGATTTAATTGCAGCAGGCTGCAGAGATTTCAAATCGTCGGATGCTTTTATGAGGGCTTCATAAACGTCCTCCTTAGAGGTTACCTCATCTATATCCCTAATCTCGACTCTAACCTCATGGGATATTGCCCTTACTTCGGCGACCTGACCTAGTACCGATTCTACTGTCGCCCTGAATTCACTTGTATCCTGGTGCGCGGGTTTATTCAACTCCAACAACAATTCACCCTTACCAGTCTTCCTAATGTTCCTCACACTTTGGCCCAGATCATTCAACTTTGGGTCTTTCTTCACTTGTCTGAGGATATCAGCATAGGAAGCATCCCCGCACGTTTTAATTACCAAAGCATCTGGTCTTACTATCTTCTTCCTACTTCTAACTCTGGTATGGACCTTAACCCAGCCAGGATCTTTAGCATTCACGCCTGGTTTCCCAGCCGTACTTCTGCCTGCCTCACTGGGTGTATGATTCCCGCTATTCCTATTGGGGGTTACACCCTTCTTCTTCTTAGATTTGTTCCCCTTTGGGCTAAGAGTGCTTAGATCTCTTTTGCGCTTTGGGGTTGCGTTTAGCACAAAGGTTGGCCTTGACGGTTCTTCCGTCTGCGTCCCCTTATGAATTTGTGACTTCTTGTCACTAACAGGTCTGCTGCTCAGCTCATCCGCTACTTGCATATACAACGCCTGTATCTCCCGCGACATCGTCACAATATCTTTATGCACGTTCGAACGCGACTTTAAGAAGTCTAACAACTTCGAGATCTTATCTCCTAATTTCCCCAAACTACTGCTGCTTATCTCACTACTATTAGCAACGCTATTGGAAAAGAGATTATCTCCACTTCTAACTCCTGAAGGGGGTGATCTCATGATCACCGACTTCCTCACAAATGGGTTCTCGCTGTCTACCACGTTTAACCCATCATGTCCATTACCTCTATTTTTATTTATATTAATTGTGTTCATTCTAGTGGGTCCAAACTCAAAGCCGCTGTCTCCGTTCGTTGTGCAGTCACGTTTAGATCCCATGGGTGTCTTTGCAAGCAGTGAGGTCCATGCGAGGGTTGACGAAGAGACCTTATGGATCAATCCGCCAGAGCCAGATCCGTGCTAACCGGGAATCAACATCCGGACCTACACCACCAACTTAATGATGACGAACTTCAAACGTACTTTGAGACTTGCCAAGTTTTAATAGGACGGAGGCAGTTGTGGCATTAGCCTGAGAGCCATTTCTGTAAAATTTCACCCCTACATACTCAGGTCCCAGAATACCACAACCACCAGCCCAGGGTTCTAAAAATTCAATCTCGTATGTCCAGATATGCCATAATTAAGACCGTACTGGACTTGGTCTTAATGCTTTTCAGCGTGTGGAATCACAAGTCTTTTAAGGGTTTCTATCTAGAATTCCCTCAGACCTGTGATAACTCAGGGTCCGCGGGGTCGTCAATCCCGTTATCCTCATAAGAAGATACCCTTGCGGGTATATATATATATATATATATATATATATATATATATATGTATATATATGTATAAAATATATATATATATATATATATATATATATATATATATATATATATATATATATATGTATAAATTATATATATATATATATATATATATATATATATATATATATATTTATATATATATATATATATATTTATATATATATATATATATATATATATATATATATGTATATATATGTATATATTCTTGTCACCAAGCTAATCATCATTCATGAATGTTTCCCATATATAACCAACATCGCCTTTAGCAACACCGACGTCTAGGGAGGCGTTTAGCCATTTCGTTTTGTCTACTTCGACATTCCCTTGGCCATCAAAAAATATATTTCTACAAAAAAAGTTACCTAAAATATATATTCGCAAAGAATTGTAAATGCGTCTTGAATCCGTTCAAATCAATCGGATGGCACTTCCATCATATTCTACGAGATTAGCTGAAATTAATCTTCCTACTTTAAAGAGCCGGAGAACAATGCTCAACACTTCTTTTATGGTAAATCTTATCAGTGGTAACATCAACTCCGAATTTTCACTGAACAATGTATGTTTCAACACTCCTCCACGTTCACTTCGTTCTTTTTACCCACTCTATGTTGCAGCTTGTCGTACTAACTAAGAAATGTCAGATCCTCTTAGAAAACTATGTACTTGCTTCAATGAAATGTATCACTTTATAGATTTTTCGCAGAACCTTTGTATCATCAAACGTAACGTCGTATGTTTTTTTTAATCATTAACTTTTACTATGTTCTTTAAATAGCGTAATATTTAATTTGTATTGATTTAATTGAATTATATACTATTCTGCTTAAATAGTCTGTAAGGAAATTGTCCATAGACTAATTTAAATAAATAAATAAATACAACCTGATTAAGTCAATTGGTAACCAGATCAAACTTTTATTCAACTTACACAGCAGAGCAGAACAGGTGTTTTCGAAAGACGCAACCCTTCCATCATTAGTGATCATGTGTATTGTGTTTGTCACCACTTATTAGGTGGCTTAGTTGAATGTGATAATAGTTCCTATTTACACAAATTTTATTGTGAAAAAGAATCCCAGAACTGTATCAACCTGATGTTAACCTGATGTTATTGTTATAATACCCGTGATACCGTTTGATTATTTATCTTCATGTCCCATTTTACTGAATTTTTTGTTTCATCATACCTAAGTCAAACTTTTTTGGTTTGAATTTTATACTTAAGTACATGTGAACGTTTTCCCAATTTATTATTGGTAGCTCAAGCCATAGCTGAAATTTGTATGTAGTAAGAATTTTAACTAACATTTTATATTGCTATATTAAATTGAATTAAAATTCATAGGCTAATTGTTCGAAATTTGTTTTTTTCTTAAATCTGAGAAAGACATTATAAATATTCCAAGGCACAAAGAAAAGTCAACATCAGATTTATTCAACTTACACAGCAGAGCAGAACAGCTGTTTTCGAAAGACGCAACCCTTTCATCATCCGTGCTCATGTGTATTGTGTTTGTCACCACTTATTAGGTGGCTTAGTTGAATGTGATAACAGTTCCTATTTACACAAATTTTATTGTGAAAAAGAATCCGAGAACTGTATCAACCTGATGTTAACATGTTATTGTTATAATACCCGTGTATATATATATATATATATATATATATATATATATATATATATACATATATATATATATATATCTATATATATATATATATATATATATATATATATACATATATATATATATATATATATATATATATATATATAGATATATATATATATATATATATATATATATCTATATAGATATATATATATATATATATATATATATATATATATATGTATATATATATATATATATATATATATATATATATATATCTATATATATATATATAGTAGAACTTTATCAACCTGATGTTAACATGTTATTGTTATAATACCCGTTATACCATTTGATTATTTTTCTTCATGTCCAATTTTTCTGAATATTTTGTTCCATCACACATAAGTCAAACTTTTTTGGTTTGAATTTTATACTGAAGTACATGGGAAGGTTTTCCCAATTTATATATATTATCTATATATATATATATATATATATATATATATATATATATATATATATATATATATAGATTATCTGTCTCTATATATATATATATATATATATATATATATATATATATATATATATATATATATATATATATATATATATATGTATATATATATATATATATATATATATAAAGGGTGTTTTTTATAGAGTGATACAACTTTGAGTTGGCAACACTACTTTATTTGACCACACATTTAACAGCTGCTTTTTGTTTAGTTTGCTTTGAGATTTCATTATAGTTCGACTTACGCCAGAGCAACGCGTGTAAATTGTTGAAATTTTTAATCAAAATAATTGTTTTATTCGTCAAACTCATCGTGCACTTCTTTCATTTTATGGCGTACACAATCGTCTTTCAGAGCGGCGCGGCTAATTCAAAAAACAATAGATCGTTTTCGGACCATATTTACTGTTACTGTGATAATGTGGACTGGGGAAACTGTTGCCGCTGTACAGGAAAGCATTGAAGATGCTCCTAATCCATCAATTTGTCGACGTTCTCAGCAACTGCGGAGTTTGTGTCCTTCCACTTTATGGAAGATTTTTTTAGTTGTTGAACATTGGTGTTCTAGACTGTGCCTTCTACGTGGCAGCCATGGCGACCACATGGCAGAAATCATATTTAAACATTAATGTCAGAAAATTTTCTATCCAATAAAGACCGTTTCATTGATATCAAAAATATATTACTACGTTTTATTATGATTTAAACTTGTATCACTCTATAAGAAACACACTTTTTTACACATACACTGTCAAAGCTCGGTATAACAAATACTCACTTTAACGAATGGGTAATTTTTTAATAATTTTATAACGAATATTTTTATTTTTGACACTCAATATAACGAATGGTTGAATATATGAATGCAAAATTTTTTTTTGTATGTATTACAAATAACTGAAGTCAAAAAAATATTATTCGTTATAGTACCGTTATTTTATCTATGTGTATTCATACATGTGATCATCTCATCTTTCTCACACATGCGATCATGCGTATTAATTGAGGTTTGTTTTTAAATGGATTTTAGTTCAGTTTGATAGTGCTACGAAATATGTGCAATAGAAAAATAATTTCTTTAAGTAAAAAAATTTAAATTTTAGAAGAGTTCAAAAGAGGTATATCCTTGTCAGTGTTTGGAAAAGTGTATCCAATGGGGTCAACAAAATTATATTAATTTTTCGAAGTCATTAGTATTAAGAGTAATATAAGAATAAGCTATTCAAAAAAAGTTTGCAATTCACTCAGGAACAAACATCTCTAAATAATTTTCATGTGTGTTTAGTTATTAAATTGAATAAACCTTTTTTTATTAAAACTAAATGCAGAAAATGTTTTTAAATTAAGTAATAGGTACCATTAAAAATCAAGTAAAATTAAATAAGTTACGCATAAAAAAACTTCGCTATATAACGAATTTTTCACTATAACGAATAGGTCTGACATTATATCATTCGTTATACCGAGCTTTGGCTATATATATATATATATATATATATATATATATATATATATATATATATATATATATATATATATATATATTGTTACGTTTTTAGACCTTTTCGTAAAAACGCTTTTTACTTATCCTTCAAGGATTCGTTTATTTGCATCAAATTAAAAATACAGACAATTACTTTTAGAATTATAATGCGGCAACACTTTATTTACTACTTTATTAACACGAGTATTTGTACTACTAAACTTTTAGCGATGTAAACACGTCTAGATTTAAAATCACACTGATCTCGCGACTTTATATAGCAAAATGACTTCGTCTGGTAACTTCGCGAAGCATCTGGTCATGGTTGGTGTTGGTTGTGCTTTACTTAACATGTAGCTATATACGTGTGTTTGTTTATATGACAATGCTGTCTTGTGTGTTTTGTTTATTGTAACTATGTGTGGTTGTATGTATGAGTGTTCTGTGTGTTGCGTAGTTTTGTTTCTTCTTGTGCTAAGTGGGTATGTTTATGTGTAGATTTGTGTGTATGTTGCTGTGTATATTGGTGTACATGTTTAGCTTTTGTTAGCAGCGAATACTTGCGTACAAGATCATTAAGCGGCATGGCCACACATCAAACTGGTGCTTCAAACTTGTGTATGTGTTGGTAAAATTCAGTTTGAGAGTGAAAATCTAAATTGGTTTGATATTCTTCAAACTCACATCAAACCATACCCTGCAGCTAAAGTGACTAGTATGTGAATAGAAACATACTAGTTATTTTGCACCTCAGACTGGTTGTCTATCTGTCCTTTTTTCATATAACGAACTATCGATTTTAACATTGGGTTGTCATAGGAGCCCAACTAGTAGTTCCCTGCATAGTCTAATACCAGCTCAACAACTAGTTGTTATCAACTTGTTGTCATAAATTGAGAATTTCGGTTCTCAACTAAAGAGAATGACATGCAAAATTGAGAGATCGTCACGTATGGAAAGAGCAATTGTAATATTTTCATTTGCTTTTCGTTTTTAACATAATTTGATTATTATAGTCTCTTTCCAACTAGTATGATAACTGTCTCCAAACGATACTAGATACCATTTTGGCTGCAGGGTACGTGTGAGTTTTTTTCACTAACACTATCAAAGAAAAGCAGAGTTTGAAGCGTCAGTTTGATGTGTGGCCATGCCGCTTTAAGAATAACAGCATCATCTCTTAGCATTGATGTTGCTAGGTTTTTCGTTGTTGTTATTTACACTTATTATTGCACAGCCTCAAATGATCTTGTATATTCTCGAAGATGTATCCGGAATATTCCACTTCCGTTAATTTAAATATTATCTGCTTTGTGTTGACCAGGGTTGTAACATAGTGACAACTTGAGATGAGTTGGCAGTGCTGCCAAGTACATATAGCCACATTGTCCTTATATTTAAATCTACTTTTGAACTTTGTAACAATATATATATATATATATATATATATATATATATATATACATATATATATATATATATATATATATATATATATATATTAGAGGGTGGCATTACTCCACTCATATGTATGTATGGACATAGTACTGTTAACACTGTATAGACACGATAATTTGAACATAATGTTAAGTAAATATCGTGTATAGTATTTTTTGTGAGAGAATTATATAAGTATTTTTAACACTCAAAGAAAAATAAATGTATACATTTAGAATATCGTTCTCTTTAAATTAATCAGTTTTTGATACTGCACACAGAAGGCGAAAAAAACAAGCTATTCGTGTAATTGGTGTTGCTTATTCGCAGCAGAATATGTAGTTTTTTTTTTTTTTTTTTTTTTTTTTAGGAGTAGGACCAGCACTCAGGGGATGACCCCTACATATGCAAGGCATTGCGCCGGAACTGAAAACGAGGGGATAGTATTAAGGGGACAGATGAGGAAAGATGACAAGATAGACAGTTTTTTTGTAGCTATTTCAACCTTTTACTTCGCCGGCTAATTTTTGCTACAGGGCCGACGAAGGTGGGTGCTGTTACTCTGCTTTTTAGTACATGCTAGTGTCAGTCGCTGCCAATTATATTCAGTGACCAGTGACTATGCCTTCATCATTGAAACAGGCTGGCAACAACTAACACAACCACGCACTAATGCTGATAAGAAGAATTCAACACAATATTTTCATGACTCAGCGCGGGCTCGAACTCACGACCCTCCGCTTCATAGTCTCGTGTTCTACTACTTCAGCCAACAGCATGCTGGTCGAAAATACTTAACACGTTATTATTAAAATAATTATTTTCAGCTATAAGAAAATGAGTTGCGAAAGTGCCTCGGAGAATGTAAGTATTTAATATGCAATTAGTGTATTTAATTTTTGAATTATAGTGAATAGTGGCAGTGTGATTAATAATTTTATATCTCTGTAAAATTTTAAATATTCTAAGACCCGAATACACTCAAAAAAATTTCTCCGTAAAAGGAACTAAAAAATTAAGAAACAATAACATTTTCGGACCGCAAAACATCGCTAAAATATTATAAAAAACATAATATATTGCTAAAGTTGTAAAAAAAACGCAAGATATCGCTAAAAAATTATATCGCAATATATGTATGTATATCTAAAAAATTATAAAAACGCAATATATCGCTAAAAAAAATAAAAGTATATATGTATGCATTGGTTTTATGTTTAATTACTTTTTATTAAAAATAAAAAATAATAATTATTGTTTTTATTAAATACAAAATTTTTTCGAAAATTTTATTTATTTTTATAGTCAGTTTTACAGATATAATTTTTCGGGTATACTCTGGTTTTAATATATTAAAATTTCTTAAAAAATTTTATAGAAATATTTTTAAGGTGCAGATATATTTTTTCCGTTGAACCACGGTTGGAAAACTTAATTTATTCTTTATTAAATTTGAATTAAGATTCTATAGGCTAATTGTTCGAAATTTTAATTTAAATCTCAGAAAGACATGATAAATATTCCAAGGCACAAAGGCAAGTCAACATCAGTTTTATTCAACTTACACAGCAGAGCAGAACAGCTGTTTTCGAAAGACGCAACCCTTTCATCATCAGTGCTCATGTGTATTGTGTTTGTCACCACTTATTAGGTGGCTTAGTTGAATGTGATAACAGTTCCTATTTACACAAATTTTATTGTGAAAAAGAATACGGGAACTGTATCAACCTGATGTTAACATGTTATTGTTATAATACCCGTGTTACCGTTTGATTATTTTTCTTCATGTCCCATTTTTCTGAATTTTTTGTTCCATCATACCTAAGTCAAACTTTTTTGGTTTGAATTTTATACTTAAGTACATGTGAACGTTTTTCCAATTTTTTTTTTATTATTGGGTAGCTCAAGCCATAGCTTAAATTTGTATGTAGTAATAATTTTAACGAACATTTTATATTGCTATATTAAATTTGAATTAAGATTCTATAGGCTAATTGTTCGAAATTTTAATTTAAATCTCAGAAAGACATGATAAATATTCCAAGGCACAAAGGCAAGTCAACATCAGTTTTATTCAACTTACACAGCAGAGCAGAACAGCTGTTTTCGAAAGACGCAACCCTTTCATCATCAGTGCTCATGTGTATTGTGTTTGTCACCACTTATTAGGTGGCTTAGTTGAATGTGATAACAGTTCCTATTTACACAAATTTTATTGTGAAAAAGAATACGGGAACTGTATCAACCTGATGTTAACATGTTATTGTTATAATACCCGTGTTACCGTTTGATTATTTTTCTTCATGTCCCATTTTTCTGAATTTTTTGTTCCATCATACCTAAGTCAAACTTTTTTGGTTTGAATTTTATACTTAAGTACATGTGAACGTTTTTCCAATTTTTTTTTATTATTGGGTAGCTCAAGCCATAGCTTAAATTTGTATGTAGTAATAATTTTAACGAACATTTTATATTGCTATATTAAATTTGAATTAAGATTCTATAGGCTAATTGTTCGAAATTTTAATTTAAATCTCAGAAAGACATGATAAATATTCCAAGGCACAAAGGCAAGTCAACATCAGTTTTATTCAACTTACACAGCAGAGCAGAACAGCTGTTTTCGAAAGACGCAACCCTTTCATCATCAGTGCTCATGTGTATTGTGTTTGTCACCACTTATTAGGTGGCTTAGTTGAATGTGATAACAGTTCCTATTTACACAAATTTTATTGTGAAAAAGAATACGGGAACTGTATCAACCTGATGTTAACATGTTATTGTTATAATACCCGTGTTACCGTTTGATTATTTTTCTTCATGTCCCATTTTTCTGAATTTTTTGTTCCATCATACCTAAGTCAAACTTTTTTGGTTTGAATTTTATACTTAAGTACATGTGAACGTTTTTCCAATTTTTTTTTATTATTGGGTAGCTCAAGCCATAGCTTAAATTTGTATGTAGTAATAATTTTAACGAACATTTTATATTGCTATATTAAATTTGAATTAAGATTCTATAGGCTAATTGTTCGAAATTTTAATTTAAATCTCAGAAAGACATGATAAATATTCCAAGGCACAAAGGCAAGTCAACATCAGTTTTATTCAACTTACACAGCAGAGCAGAACAGCTGTTTTCGAAAGACGCAACCCTTTCATCATCAGTGCTCATGTGTATTGTGTTTGTCACCACTTATTAGGTGGCTTAGTTGAATGTGATAACAGTTCCTATTTACACAAATTTTATTGTGAAAAAGAATACGGGAACTGTATCAACCTGATGTTAACATGTTATTGTTATAATACCCGTGTTACCGTTTGATTATTTTTCTTCATGTCCCATTTTTCTGAATTTTTTGTTCCATCATACCTAAGTCAAACTTTTTTGGTTTGAATTTTATACTTAAGTACATGTGAACGTTTTTCCAATTTTTTTTATTATTGGGTAGCTCAAGCCATAGCTTAAATTTGTATGTAGTAATAATTTTAACGAACATTTTATATTGCTATATTAAATTTGAATTAAGATTCTATAGGCTAATTGTTCGAAATTTTAATTTAAATCTCAGAAAGACATGATAAATATTCCAAGGCACAAAGGCAAGTCAACATCAGTTTTATTCAACTTACACAGCAGAGCAGAACAGCTGTTTTCGAAAGACGCAACCCTTTCATCATCAGTGCTCATGTGTATTGTGTTTGTCACCACTTATTAGGTGGCTTAGTTGAATGTGATAACAGTTCCTATTTACACAAATTTTATTGTGAAAAAGAATACGGGAACTGTATCAACCTGATGTTAACATGTTATTGTTATAATACCCGTGTTACCGTTTGATTATTTTTCTTCATGTCCCATTTTTCTGAATTTTTTGTTCCATCATACCTAAGTCAAACTTTTTTGGTTTGAATTTTATACTTAAGTACATGTGAACGTTTTTCCAATTTTTTTTATTATTGGGTAGCTCAAGCCATAGCTTAAATTTGTATGTAGTAATAATTTTAACGAACATTTTATATTGCTATATTAAATTTGAATTAAGATTCTATAGGCTAATTGTTCGAAATTTTAATTTAAATCTCAGAAAGACATGATAAATATTCCAAGGCACAAAGGCAAGTCAACATCAGTTTTATTCAACTTACACAGCAGAGCAGAACAGCTGTTTTCGAAAGACGCAACCCTTTCATCATCAGTGCTCATGTGTATTGTGTTTGTCACCACTTATTAGGTGGCTTAGTTGAATGTGATAACAGTTCCTATTTACACAAATTTTATTGTGAAAAAGAATACGGGAACTGTATCAACCTGATGTTAACATGTTATTGTTATAATACCCGTGTTACCGTTTGATTATTTTTCTTCATGTCCCATTTTTCTGAATTTTTTGTTCCATCATACCTAAGTCAAACTTTTTTGGTTTGAATTTTATACTTAAGTACATGTGAACGTTTTTCCAATTTTTTTTTTATTATTGGGTAGCTCAAGCCATAGCTTAAATTTGTATGTAGTAATAATTTTAACGAACATTTTATATTGCTATATTAAATTTGAATTAAGATTCTATAGGCTAATTGTTCGAAATTTTAATTTAAATCTCAGAAAGACATGATAAATATTCCAAGGCACAAAGGCAAGTCAACATCAGTTTTATTCAACTTACACAGCAGAGCAGAACAGCTGTTTTCGAAAGACGCAACCCTTTCATCATCAGTGCTCATGTGTATTGTGTTTGTCACCACTTATTAGGTGGCTTAGTTGAATGTGATAACAGTTCCTATTTACACAAATTTTATTGTGAAAAAGAATACGGGAACTGTATCAACCTGATGTTAACATGTTATTGTTATAATACCCGTGTTACCGTTTGATTATTTTTCTTCATGTCCCATTTTTCTGAATTTTTTGTTCCATCATACCTAAGTCAAACTTTTTTGGTTTGAATTTTATACTTAAGTACATGTGAACGTTTTTCCAAAATTATTACTACATACAAATTTAAGCTATGGCTTGAGCTACCCAATAATAAAAAAAAATTGGAAAAACGTTCACATGTACTTAAGTATAAAATTCAAACCAAAAAAGTTTGACTTAGGTATGATGGAACAAAAAATTCAGAAAAATGGGACATGAAGAAAAATAATCAAACGGTAACACGGGTATTATAACAATAACATGTTAACATCAGGTTGATACAGTTCCCGTATTCTTTTTCACAATAAAATTTGTGTAAATAGGAACTGTTATCACATTCAACTAAGCCACCTAATAAGTGGTGACAAACACAATACACATGAGCACTGATGATGAAAGGGTTGCGTCTTTCGAAAACAGCTGTTCTGCTCTGCTGTGTAAGTTGAATAAAACTGATGTTGACTTGCCTTTGTGCCTTGGAATATTTATCATGTCTTTCTGAGATTTAAATTAAAATTTCGAACAATTAGCCTATAGAATCTTAATTCAAATTTAATATAGCAATATAAAATGTTCGTTAAAATTATTACTACATACAAATTTAAGCTATGGCTTGAGCTACCCAATAATAAAAAAAAATTGGAAAAACGTTCACATGTACTTAAGTATAAAATTCAAACCAAAAAAGTTTGACTTAGGTATGATGGAACAAAAAATTCAGAAAAATGGGACATGAAGAAAAATAATCAAACGGTAACACGGGTATTATAACAATAACATGTTAACATCAGGTTGATACAGTTCCCGTATTCTTTTTCACAATAAAATTTGTGTAAATAGGAACTGTTATCACATTCAACTAAGCCACCTAATAAGTGGTGACAAACACAATACACATGAGCACTGATGATGAAAGGGTTGCGTCTTTCGAAAACAGCTGTTCTGCTCTGCTGTGTAAGTTGAATAAAACTGATGTTGACTTGCCTTTGTGCCTTGGAATATTTATCATGTCTTTCTGAGATTTAAATTAAAATTTCGAACAATTAGCCTATAGAATCTTAATTCAAATTTAATATAGCAATATAAAATGTTCGTTAAAATTATTACTACATACAAATTTAAGCTATGGCTTGAGCTACCCAATAATAAAAAAAATTGGAAAAACGTTCACATGTACTTAAGTATAAAATTCAAACCAAAAAAGTTTGACTTAGGTATGATGGAACAAAAAATTCAGAAAAATGGGACATGAAGAAAAATAATCAAACGGTAACACGGGTATTATAACAATAACATGTTAACATCAGGTTGATACAGTTCCCGTATTCTTTTTCACAATAAAATTTGTGTAAATAGGAACTGTTATCACATTCAACTAAGCCACCTAATAAGTGGTGACAAACACAATACACATGAGCACTGATGATGAAAGGGTTGCGTCTTTCGAAAACAGCTGTTCTGCTCTGCTGTGTAAGTTGAATAAAACTGATGTTGACTTGCCTTTGTGCCTTGGAATATTTATCATGTCTTTCTGAGATTTAAATTAAAATTTCGAACAATTAGCCTATAGAATCTTAATTCAAATTTAATATAGCAATATAAAATGTTCGTTAAAATTATTACTACATACAAATTTAAGCTATGGCTTGAGCTACCCAATAATAAAAAAAATTGGAAAAACGTTCACATGTACTTAAGTATAAAATTCAAACCAAAAAAGTTTGACTTAGGTATGATGGAACAAAAAATTCAGAAAAATGGGACATGAAGAAAAATAATCAAACGGTAACACGGGTATTATAACAATAACATGTTAACATCAGGTTGATACAGTTCCCGTATTCTTTTTCACAATAAAATTTGTGTAAATAGGAACTGTTATCACATTCAACTAAGCCACCTAATAAGTGGTGACAAACACAATACACATGAGCACTGATGATGAAAGGGTTGCGTCTTTCGAAAACAGCTGTTCTGCTCTGCTGTGTAAGTTGAATAAAACTGATGTTGACTTGCCTTTGTGCCTTGGAATATTTATCATGTCTTTCTGAGATTTAAATTAAAATTTCGAACAATTAGCCTATAGAATCTTAATTCAAATTTAATATAGCAATATAAAATGTTCGTTAAAATTATTACTACATACAAATTTAAGCTATGGCTTGAGCTACCCAATAATAAAAAAAATTGGAAAAACGTTCACATGTACTTAAGTATAAAATTCAAACCAAAAAAGTTTGACTTAGGTATGATGGAACAAAAAATTCAGAAAAATGGGACATGAAGAAAAATAATCAAACGGTAACACGGGTATTATAACAATAACATGTTAACATCAGGTTGATACAGTTCCCGTATTCTTTTTCACAATAAAATTTGTGTAAATAGGAACTGTTATCACATTCAACTAAGCCACCTAATAAGTGGTGACAAACACAATACACATGAGCACTGATGATGAAAGGGTTGCGTCTTTCGAAAACAGCTGTTCTGCTCTGCTGTGTAAGTTGAATAAAACTGATGTTGACTTGCCTTTGTGCCTTGGAATATTTATCATGTCTTTCTGAGATTTAAATTAAAAATTTCGAACAATTAGCCTATAGAATCTTAATTCAAATTTAATATAGCAATATAAAATGTTCGTTAAAATTATTACTACATACAAATTTAAGCTATGGCTTGAGCTACCCAATAATAAAAAAAAAAATTGGAAAAACGTTCACATGTACTTAAGTATAAAATTCAAACCAAAAAAGTTTGACTTAGGTATGATGGAACAAAAAATTCAGAAAAATGGGACATGAAGAAAAATAATCAAACGGTAACACGGGTATTATAACAATAACATGTTAACATCAGGTTGATACAGTTCCCGTATTCTTTTTCACAATAAAATTTGTGTAAATAGGAACTGTTATCACATTCAACTAAGCCACCTAATAAGTGGTGACAAACACAATACACATGAGCACTGATGATGAAAGGGTTGCGTCTTTCGAAAACAGCTGTTCTGCTCTGCTGTGTAAGTTGAATAAAACTGATGTTGACTTGCCTTTGTGCCTTGGAATATTTATCATGTCTTTCTGAGATTTAAATTAAAATTTCGAACAATTAGCCTATAGAATCTTAATTCAAATTTAATATAGCAATATAAAATGTTCGTTAAAATTATTACTACATTAATTTATTCTTTATTTTTTAGTTAGTTTAACAGAGATATTTTTGGGGATATTCGGGTCTTAAAATACTAATTATTATTGTAATAGCAATACTTGCTTTATCACCTGTCAATAAACTTAACTGGTTTTTTTGTACTTTTCACTGCGCAAAAATATTAACGGCTGATACCCCTGGTGAACGTTTTCTATATAAGACCGCAACAGTAACAAAAAAACTCAATATTAAGAAGAGCGAATTATATATTATACATAGTGAATTAACAGTGTATGAATTGTATGCTGTGTGTCTACACAATCATTTTGTCTCCTTTGAACGTTATTTATGTTGTAGCCATAAAAACATTCAGAGTAATCAGAATCTTTAAATGAGTGCGACAAACTCAGACATTCATTTTTTACAGAAATCACTCAAAGGCTGTTTGCTATGGATATAATTTTGTATAATTATCCTTTATTGAAGGCAAATCCAGTTTTGAATTTGTCTTTCTATTTTGAGTGCTTGTTACAGACTAACTAAAACTAAGTAAAACACAATAATAGAAAAAGAATCGAAATACAGAAAGCTTATTGTTCCCATACTATTTACTTTGTCGACAATGCACCTCGTGTGGGGAATCAGGTTACACCAAAGGTGCTGGGAAATAATTATTAAACAAATAAATTTGTTGCCAGACATGTCGTCAGCAATTTATATAATGCATTAAGTGTCACTTAAATAAATGAAAAATATTAGGGTGACACTTCAGATATGTCAACGTTAACTCCTCCCACACTTAAGTCAGAGCCGTCCTGGGTTCTACTAAAGCTATCGATGGTGGCTTCAATGACATGATATTGGTGCTTTTTCATTTGTCTCATGCGTACCTTTGAAATCAATAGGTTAGAAGACCTCTTCGACCTCTTTAATATAACTCAGATTTTGGAGATATGGGAGGCTTAATATTTCTTGATAACCAGTGACATTAAGAATTGCCACGGTTTTATCCCTTTAGAAAATATCGAAGTGAAGCTTTTCCCCCATGTAAGATTGTATTGGGGTCACTCCCATCTCTTGTTTGCGTGGATGTCTAATGTATTTGGCCTTGTTACAGATCTTACAGTTTTCGATTTCGGCCGCCAACTTAGCCATTTTTGGGAAGTAATAGTCATCAAGAATCTGTTTTACATTTTCCAGCGCTGCTCTGTGAGCACGATTATGTTCAGTGTTAACTATCTCGATCTGTTCATTTTTATCAAAAATATCCAATACCACTTTCCTGCAGTGCCAAAATTTGGTTGCTGGAAAGCACCTGACTAACTCATTCTGAATACTAGCTATTGTTGGCAAATCACAGTAAATTGCATTCACCACTCCTGAATTAACTGCCAGTTTTACTTCATCAATGAGTATGTTTCTATCAGTAAAGTCAATCAGGTGTCGAGTCTTTTCACTGAAAAGTATGAAATTTCGCTTCCTAGCAAAGCGCGATTCTTCCAAGACCATCTGAGTACTAAGGCAATTGATTGGTTTATCTGTTGCTTCTATCGTGTAGGTAAATGACCTCTCGCTGTGTACCGTAGCAACATCAGAGGAAGCACGTTCTTCCAGAGCATGAATATTTTGACGGGACAGAGCGTCGGCAACATAATTTTCCCTGCCAGGTTTGTGAAAGATGTGTGCATTATGCTCATCCACAAAAGCCTTCCAACGCTTTATCTTAGCATTCGGATTTCTATCCGAAACCGCAAACGTGAGTGGCTGGTGATCCGTATAAATATTCAAATTGTTTACATCGTAGAGGTAGTTCCTAGGCTTCTGTAGGACCCACACTATAGCTATCAGCTCGCGCTCATTAGTTGCGTAATTCAATTCCCCGTCTTTCAAAGTACTAGAAATCATTGTTATCGGTCTACCTCCTTGTGATAGGACTGCCCCTAAACCTAGCGAGGAAGCATCCGTGGTTAGATCGAAAGGCTTCTTAAAGTCCGGGTAGAGTAACATGACTTCCTCTGAGGATAGTATCTCCTTCAACCTGTCATTGAAGTTTATCTTAAATTTTTTCGACTGGTGAGCGCTAACCTTGCCGTTTTTACCCTTCAGAATATCGGTAAGCGGTTTTGCTATCGAAGCAAAATCCCTAATGAAGCATCTATAATAGCTTGCGAATCACTGTTCGTAGTTGCGAATTGCATTCAAATTATCGGGGCTTGTTGTAAAGCCACCTCTGGACACCAAAAAGCCGAGATATTCGACACTTTCTTTAAAAAAATGCGACTTCTAAGGAGAGACTCTCATATTTGCCTCATACAGTTTACCCAATACCCATGATATGTGATTAACATGATCGTCTTCGTTGTCCGAAGAAATAATTACGTCGTCAACGTAAACATAGCAAGATTTCCCCATCTGCTCCCTCAATACATCATCAATGGCACGTTGAAAAATACTGGGAGCATTCTTTAAACCGAAAGGGAGCCTAGAGAATTCATATTTCCCATTTCCGACCAAGAAAGCCGTTTTCTCCCTATCCTTTTCTGCAAGCGTTATTTGGTGAAAGCCTGATTTTAGATCAAGCGTTGTGAAAAATTTCACTTTACCCAAGTTTGACAAAATTGATGGCACAACCGGGATGGGGTATTTATCATCAATTGTTTTTTGATTTAGTTTCCTAAAATCAATAACGAGCCGTTTCAGAGCGTTTCCGCGATCATCCTTGCCCTTCTTATCGACGACCCAGATGGGATTGCTGTAAGGGGACCTAGAAGGTCTGATTATGCCATTTTCCAGCAAATTACGTACCTCCGAGTTAACGAAGTCCGCCACGCCCATTGGGTAAGGGTAGATCTTTGAATAAACCGGGTCGTTAGTCTCGATTCGGATAGTGGCGACTATGTTAGTGTTGAAAGGTAAAGATTCATTAGGGTTTGCGAAAACTCCTAACAAACTCTTCATCATATTTCGAAATTTCGTAAGGACTTCGTGGGGTACTACAATGTCCTCCACTTGTGTGAAATTCACATTTGCACACTTCAAAAATTTTATATTCTCCGAACCGTTTTGAGTTTTAAATTCACTGTTTTTGAAATCTAGCTTCGCATTTAACCGCGTTAGCAGATCAAGGCCTAGTATGCCATCAAATGTTGACAAAGATGGCAATATAAAAAACGTACTATTCGTGTTGAATATGTTAAGGTTACAATTTTTATCGACGGTATTAAAGCCATGGATAGATTTCAATAAAATAGGATTTTCTACTGAAACTATGTTTTTAAGCCCGCTAAGGGGTTTTATGTAATTTTTTGAAGCTCCCGTATCTATTAATAATCTAATGTTTCTCCCTGCAATTGTCCTTTCTATGAATGACAGCAGGGAGTTTTGACTAAAAAATTTACTTCATCAAACCCCTCCTCAGCATCGATTTCTGCTGCCACTAATTCTGCTTGGTATTCATACTCGTCTTGTTCTTGTTCTGCCAAAGCAATGTCTTGGGAAATATGATTGATCCTCTGTTGCTTGGGTCCGGTAAATCTAAGGGAGCCACTGTTCTGACGTTTTATTGCCTGCCCCGAGGCTTGATTATTATAATAACGATCCTGCGTTTGATTTTCATAATACCGGCTCTGAAGAGGTCCGTTAGTAGCTGGTCTCGTCGTCTGTATGGTGCGCATCGATTAGTCGGTGTCACCTGATGGAACCACTTCCCCATTTCGGTGGACCCCGTTACCCGGACCTTGACGTCTTAATTAAGCGGGTTCCCGCAGTAGGGTTTCCATCTTGCTGCCTTGATTCGAACCTATCCTTTTCTTTGTTTTTAAGGCTCTTAGCAAAGTTGGTTGCGAATGGCTCGTAACGAATATTACTTTTTCAGAAATTTTCTCTATAAACAATACATTTTCAATATCGAGAACAAAATAAAAACAAATTCCGCAGCATTTTGGCATTATTTAAATAATAAAAGAGGCAATAATAATATACCTAAACGTATGTATTATGGCTCTTCATCGGCCGATAATACATTGGATACTTGTAATCTTTTCTCACAATTCTTTCAAAGCACTTTCATTAAACCTTCAATACAAAGCTATGACTATCAACCGTATCCAAACAATCGAACTCATGAAATAAATTTTGACATAACCGTGGAGGACGCAAGTGTAGCTATTAAAGCATTGAATACAGAAACTAACTGCTCAGTGGGGGGCTATTCAGCCATATTTTTCAAAGAGTGTTCGCAAAATATTGCTTTTGCTATTACTAAACTGTTTAACACATGTCTTATGAAAGGCAAATTTTTGGATGAATGGAAACTTTGTTCAGTAGTGCCGATTTTTAAATCCGGGGACCGTAGTCTGATCACGAATTATAGGCCAATAGTGAAACAAAGTACTTTTGCTAAGCTCTTTGACGCAATTATTAAAAATAAACTTTTTATATGTGTTGAAAACTTTATTTCTCCATTTCAACATGGATTTATGCCTGCGACTAATTTGTTACTGTTAACCCATAACATTATTCACGCCATGGAACAGAAGTCTCAATGTGATGTCATTTATACTGACTTTGCCAAGGCATTTGATACCGTGAGCCATACACTTCTGTTGAAGAAACTTTGTAGGTTAGGTCTGTCCAACAATCTTATAATGTTTTTCAAAAGCTTTCTATTAAATAGGTCTTTGAGCGTTAATATTGGGAAGTTTTCCTCTTCATTACTAATAAATGCATATTCTGGCATTCCGCAGGGCACACACATTGGCCCGTTAATTTTTGTAATTTTTATTAATGATTTACCGCTCTATTTCAAATTTTCTAAATGTCTGTTATTTGCTGACGACTTGGAACTATTTAGAAGAATATCGGTAATGGATGATTGTGAAAAACTGCAGTCAGATCTGACTAGGCTTTCCAATTGGTGTTTGGCTAATGGTATTATAATTAATATTTCAAAATATTGTATGGTATCATATTCACGTAACATAACACCAGTGAATTATATTTACAGTATTAACGGTACTCCACTGAAACGTGAGTCTCAAGTTAAAGATTTGGGTGTTATTTTCGACAATAAATTAAACTTTTCGTACCACATTGACTATATTATCTGTAAAGCTTATTGCATGGTTGGTTTTATAAGGAGAAACTCAAAGGACTTTAAGGATGCGTACACCCTTAAATCTCTATATGTAACATTAGTACGCAGTAATCTGGAATATTGTTCACTTATTTGGAGTCCGTATTATTCAGGTCAGTCTAAACGTATTGAACGAGTGCAAAAAATTTTTATCAAATCGGCATTAAGACTTTGTTGGCAAAACGAATTACCGTCATATGATGTAAGAAGGAAACTACTCGGTTTACAATCGCTGGAAGACCGCAGAAGTTATTTATCAGTTTTATTCGCTTATAATGTTATATCTGGTGGAATTAGTTGTGAAGAAATTGTATGTTTATTTGCTCTATATGATGCCCCTAGGAATTTGAGGAAAAATAGATGTTTTGTTGAACTCATTCATAGGACAAATTATGCCGAAAATGAGCCAATTGCAAGATGTATGCATTTATGTAATAGCTTTAACCCACCGTTAAATTTTGATACAAATTTAGTAAATTTTAAGTTAATATTATTTAAGTATTTTAATTAAACACTAATTATTTAAGTAATCTGTAAGATTTAATCTGTAGATGAAATAAATAAATAAATAAATATAAATACCTTTGCCGATTAGATTCAACTTCCTGTGCTAACGCCAGGGCTGAAGGTAGATCGCTCGGACGAGCCGAAAAAAGCACGTCACTTAACCATTTTTGTGTTCCGGATATGAACACGCGAAGCACGTCCATTCTGTATTTTTCGTTAATAATTGCTGCAGTGGCCTTATCATATGTCATGATAGTTTTATTTGTCAGTAATGTCAATTTTTTCTCAACTTCGTCATAAATTTGCAAAAGGGTCAAGTTACCCTGTCGGAATGCGTAAAGTCGAGCCGAGCAATGATTGCTTTGAAGTTTGGAACTGTGTTGAAGGAAGACAATACCATATCTTCCGGTCCTTTTATCTTGTTCCTAATTATGGCTACGACCTGGTAATGTTTAGAACTGCCTTCAAATTTTTCAAAAATTTTGTGGGCGATTTGCGCCGCTTGGCGCCATGAAACGTACGTCTCTTGTTTACCCTCGAAGTCAGGTAGAGACTTTACCATGTCAAGCGTTTCGTCACACTGTCGCCCTGATACTATTTCTATGTCCCTGTAAGTTTCAACGTCGGGGGTCTGAACAAAACACTCATTGAATTTTTTATTAAGATCTTCAATCTTTTTTTCAAAAACTAATTTCTGAGACTGTAGGGCGGTGTTTATAGTAACTTCCACCATTTCCCTCAATTGTTCCGGTGTTACAGCCATTGCTTTGCTTTCCCACCAATTAGCTTCCCCTAAATATCTTATATTCTCTCTCCTATCAACCTCTATTGTGTTGAGTCCCTCTACTACCTGCTGTAATCTAGCTTGGTCTTTATTACCACTCATAAAACTTTACTACCACTACGTCAAACGCAAAAATAAAACAAACTGGTATAAAATGAAACGCAGGCACCTGATTTAATATCTTTACAAGGATTTATATCGAGTTTGAACCAAAATATTTATTTTTTTACAAGCACTCTACTTATAAGTATTTATACTTCATATTATTTCCGCTGCGGCTGGAGTGTTATTTCCCGAATTTCGTCTCTCGGTGTTGGGTCTCGGTGTTGTTTGTCCTTTTCTACGCTGACCAGGCTGTTTCGAAGCGCTGGTGACTTTAGATCCTCTTTGTAAACTTTATTTGTTCATGCACAAATGCACTTGTTTAATCGTCTAATTGCTCACGCACTTTGTTGTTTTGTTTCTGTATTTGCCCAGGCTTTTTGTTGCTCTGGATGCAAATAGTTTTTAACTTGAAGTTTTTTTATTATTATTTTTTTTAATAGTTTATTTTGTGTTTGCACTCTTTCCATTTATGCTCTTTTTTCTTGTGAAAGACAAAAAGGGTTTTAATTTTATGTTGAGTGCACTTTTTGCGTTATTTGTGTTCACAATAGTTCCTCCTTTTTTTAGAAAAAAAGGTCCTTGTATTTTAAAAGTTCTTTCTTTAATTTTTATTTTCAAAGAAAAAATTTGTTAACTTGTTTCCTTTTGTCTTTTTAACAGTTTTTTCTTAATTTTTGATTTCTTAAACTTTATTATAAAAACCGCGTTGGGCGCCAATTATATTTTTATAAGTGGGTTTTGTATAATTATTCTTTATTGAAGGCAAATCCAGTTTTAAATTTGTCTTTCTATTTTGAGTGCTGGTTACAGACTAACTAAAACGAAGTAAAATACAATAATATAAAAAAATCGAAATACAGCAAGCTTATTGTTCCCATACTATTTACTTTGTCGACAATGCACGTCGTGTGGGGAATCAGGTTACACCAAAGGTGCTGGGAAATAATTATTAAACAAATGAATTTATTGCCAGACATGCCGTCAGCAATTTATATGGAATTTATTAGGTGTCGCTTAAATAAATGAAAAACATTAGGGTGACACTTCAGATATGCCAACGTTAACTTATATCTTTTTTTTTGGACGTAATGACAGCAACAATCAATAGTGGCCCCACGACAACCTCACTAGCACCACTCTGGGACAGCTTTGGCATTTCATCAGGGTGGGTAGTATTATCAGTATTATTCCTACGTCCACCTTAGTTCCTAGGTAAGGAGGTTCGGAACTGATGCGCATATTTAATCGCCAGTTGCTAACGAATCCTAAGACGTACTAACTCTCCTACGAATCTGTGCTAATCTGCGAAGTTCTATGTATTAGAACAAGCTGTACAAAACTACACACGCTGGTCCAATTCAATAATATTCTCCGGGCTGATCGTGCGCCCCAAACCTTCCTCTAAATACGACCTCCAGTTGCTGAATCGTGAGCAGACAAAGACGACATGCTCAGCATCCTCAACCACATTTCCACCACAATGTAGACAGAACGGAGAGTCGTCGTGCTTAAAACGAAATAGATATGACCTAAAGCAACCATGTCCAGACAAGAACTGTGGTAGGTAATAGTTCAGATCACCATGTTTCCTAGTCAGCCACAGTCTGATATCGGTTATTAATGTATAAGTCCATCTTCCCTTTTCAGTGGTTGACCAACCCCACATTAGTGGAATATCTAAGTGAGTCTGACCATACCGGGTGTGCATATAGGATAATGCTCCTTACTACTCCAGCGAGCAGTTTCCTCTGAAGATACTTTGGCCCTCTCGTGTTTGGCATAATCCGAGATAGCGCCAAACAGGTCTCTGATGCTTTGGATGCTATATATCGCAAGTGCTCGCGAAAAGATAGCCATGTGTCAATCATCACGCCCAGATATTTCAGAAATGCCTTTGATTCTATGGAACAAGTGCCAACATTGAGGGTAACAGTTTCCCTAGCCTTACGACTAATCAAAACCGCTTCGGTTTTATGATCAGCTAGAGTCAATCCCATTGCAGTGATCCAGGACTTTACCAATTGTACGCTGGAATTTTCAATGGTTTCTGCCTGCAGCAATTCCTTAGCTTCACACACCAGCGCTATATCGTCTGCGAATCCCACAATCTTTACTTCCTCAGGTAACCTCAACCTTAGTACTCCATCATACATTACGTTCCACAACAATGGTCCAAGTATCGATCCTTGGGGAACACCACCACTAATCCTACGTTTCCTTATACCCGCATCTGTACTATAGATCAATTCCCTATTCTGGAAATAATCCTGCACTATCCTTATCAAAAATTCTGGGATGTTCAATCGAGTTAGAGTATAACCAATATGCACTCAACTCGCTGTGTTGAACGCGTTCTTCACATCTAGTGTCACAACTACACAGTACTCTTTTGTGCCATTCCTCCAGCTCCTGCCATAGATAGCTCGTACAGCACTTTCTACTACAATATTTATAGCATCCACTGTTGACCTCGCCCTCCTGAAGCCAAATTGGTTGTCTGATAGACCATGTCTGTCTTCAACGCAATTCCCAAGTCTTTTGCAGATCACACCCTCTAGCAACTTCCCACATACACAGTGGCCGATAAGATGAGGGATCATCCAGGGGTTTATTGGGTTTTGGTATTAATACCAACTTCTGCCTCTTCCATTTTGTTGGAAAAATTTCCTTACTTAAGCATGTATTCGCCATTCTTAAGAACTGCTCGGGACAAAGGCTGACGGCCTCCTTTAATACTATATTTGGAATACAGTCGAGGCCCGGTGCCTTTTTGTCTCTAAACCATATATGCATCGCACGACCGCGTGATATGGTTTACCAATTGTTCTGCCATATCCTCAGCTGAACCATTTAATTCCATACCTTCCATACAGATGGCAAAAATATCCTTATCAAAGGTATTGACTTTCCATCCCGACAAACCTTGTGCACGGGGAGTCACATGCCGTATATCATCCTGTATATCCATAATAATGGCATTGTGATCGCTGTGAGTATAAACATCAGACACTCTCCAGTTTACACGGTTTATAATGGTATCGCTGGCAAACGTAATATCAATAATTGATCCACCATTTCCTCCTCTAAATGTTTCCTCATCTCCAGAATTCAAGAGCACAACATTCAGCGCAGAAAGGGCCTCTAATAGAATCCTTCCCCTTGCATTTGTCAAGGGGCAGCCCCATTCAACAACCCACGCATTGAAATCCCCTGCTATTATTACAGGACTGCTGGCTGCAGTGTCCATCACCATGTTGTCTATAATAGCACGAAAGTCATCAATAGAATATCTAGGTGGAACATAACAGCTGTACAAACACATGCCGGAAACAGTGGCTCGCGTGTACCCACATTGCGGTGATAAACTTTCCCTCAATAGCAAAGAACCAGTAGTCCATATAGCTGCTGTATCTGTATCATCAGTAACCCAATTTGCAGATACAATCTTCTTATATGGCTCGCTGAGTACAGCAACGTCTACCTTTAAATCTCTTACGGTTTGCCAAATCAACTCCTGTGCTGCTTGGCAAAGATTGAGATTTAGCTGTAATATGCGCATCCTGATTATTGAGTAGCGCCCTCTTGTAGTACGGGCAAACTACGCATCCGGTGACATGGTCACCATTAGTACTTCCACCCTTTCTACAGAGCATGCACGAACGTCTGTTGGAACATATTGCAATCTTGTGGCCAGCTTCCCCACAACACAAGCAATTTCCGGATAGATCCTGGCCATTAGAATTCGTCGCCCTATGTCCAAAATCGAGACAGTTGTAGCACCTCTTCGGTGCTATCTTTTCCCGTTTTCGACACACGACCCAGCCGATGCGTATCTTGGACATCTCTAGAAGACGTCTAGCTAGAGGAGCACTCAGGCCAATCGTGGCAGTTTGTGTTCCTCCATATGCTCTCCTCAGTGATCTAATTGCAGTCAACTGGTCTAAGTTTAGGGTCCTTTTTCACTTGCCTGAGAATCTCACCATAGGAAGCGTTCCCACATGGTCTAATAACCAGGGCATCCGAACGTGACCGCTGCTTACTCCTAATCCTATTTCTTTTCACTTCTCTGGGACGGACTTTTATCCACCCAGGTTCCTTAGTGCCTGGGTTCGGCAAAGCAGAACCATTCGCTGCCGCCGATCCCACAGAGCTACCTTCACTACTCGTGATAGCATCTACTGCATCCTTCCTCTTCTTCTTAGCCCTATTCTCCTTTGGCCGAAGAGTACTTTCATCTCTCTTACGCTTCGGGGTCGCACCTGCAGGGACAAGGGGAGATGGTCTTACCATAACCCCTGTCTGCGTCTGCTTATTGCAGTGCACCTTGCAATTGCTAGCAGTTCCACTGCTCAGCTCATCTGCCACCTGCATATACAATGCCTGTATATATCCTATATCCTTGTGGACATTCGATCTTGTCTTGAGAAAGTCTAATACCTTTGCTATCCTCCCTCCTAGTTTCTCAACTTTGCCTTTTGGTTCCTGACCACCACCAGCTGTGGTGCCAACACCTCCCCTATGCGTCGTGTTCACCCCCGTAGGGGACGATCTCGCAATCACCGGCCCCTTTAGAAATGGATTCTCAATTTCACCATTTCCTGAGCTTTCCGCTCTCGCCTCTAAATTAATTCTATTGTTGTTCTTCACTTTCATTTAATTGGATCCACACTCGCAGCCGCTATCTCCGTTCGTTGTGCAGTCACGTTTAGATCCCATGGGTGTCTTTGCAAGCAGTGAGGTCCATGCAAGGGTTGACGAAGACACCTTTTGGATCAATCCGCCAGAGTCAGATCCGTGCTAACCGAGAATCAACATCCGGACCTACACCACCAACTTAATGATGACGAACTTCAAACGTACTTTGAGACTTGCCAAGTTTTAATAGGACGGAGGCAGTTGTGGCATTAGCCTGATAGCCATTTCTGTACAAATTCACTCATACATACTTAAGTCCCAGAGTACCACATCTACCAGCCCAGGGTTCTGCCATTTCAAATCGTTCTCCCAGGAATGCCATAATGAAGACCGTACTGGACTTTGTCTTAATGCCTGGGACTTCAAAGCCACATCTCAGTGTGCCAAATAGAGGGCCACACTGAATAACAGGTCTTCTTGGGGCATCTTTGTTCAAGCCCTCCAACCAGTTATAATAACTCAGGACCGCGGGGTCGTTACTCCCCGTTAACGGGGAGTCGTATATAAAATCCTTATGGATTTTATATACGAATATCCTTGCGGATAACGTTAACTTATATGTATATATATATATATATATATATATATATATATATATATATATATGTATATATATATATATATATATATATATATATATATATATATATATATAAATACTATATATATGTATTATATATAAATATATATATATATATATATATATATATATATATATATATATATTTATCTATATATATATATATATATATATATATATATATATATATATATATATATATATATATATATATATATATGTATATATATTAGAGAGAAAGTAACCGCCCTGCACATTTGAAAATGCTTTAAAAGCATTTACACTATGATTTTTAAGCTAACAATTCTTTGAAAATTCTTAAAACTATAAAACATAACTAGATTGAAAATGAATGTAAAGAGAAATTAAAAAAGAAATTTTTGGTAAACTATTTTCTTCTTGACACCACTCGCCAATACAAGATCGTCAAGACGATTACTCAGGTTTTTAAATCATCGTGTGAATTGGATGTGAGTTAATTTTCAAGGTTTTGTTATCAGTGCTAATATAAAAAATGTGAACCTACTTTCGTCTTTGGATGGAACAAGTTGTCTCTTTTGAATAAAAATTCTAGCCCCATGTGGGTCTTAGTTGGTCTTGTTATGTTGGCATAAAACTATTTTCGAGTGCAGGCGCGAAAGCTTTTCTCAAAATATATGCGTGCCAATTAGAGGTTGTTTTTCGAATTTTCACATATTTCTTGAACTTGTATTATTCCTTAACCTCAGAAAAAGCTTAAGCGAGAAAATTTAAATTTTACAGGAGAGGAATTTTTGACTTATCTTTAAGTCAAATTGAAGTACAGCCTAATTTGAATGTGAATAATTTTGAATGTGAATAATTTTGAATTTTCTGCATATATTTTTATATATTGCATTTAATTAAATTTAAATTGAATTTACAACTGATTTCTTAAAGTCTTTATAGATCTTGACATCTAGCAGTTAACAACCTAAAACAAACAATACCCTAATCTAATCTTCTGACTATTGAAGTGTACTTATGTTGAAAAGTTTGAATTTATTTGTTCAAAGATGTCCCTAAATGAAATTAAAAAATTTTATGTTTAAATCCTTTGCAATGAAACTTTAACAATAACTACTAAAACCTACTACAATAGTAACTCATATTCAATATGTTTAAATAAATAACGAAAGTACTTTAAGCAATAAATTAATTATATATTAATAGTTTAAATAGAAATATTCGATTCCTACCAGAAATGAAAATCATTTGATAAATCTGAGTATCTATTTACTGATTAATATGTATTTTCTTGTTTACTTTATGACCATTTAAAAAAAATATTTTGATATATATTTATTGTCTAATTTTTATATGTATCTTGTTTCATATTCATGATGCACTCTTTGTATTTTATTTTCTTAATAATAATTAAAGAAAGAAAAAAAACACTTACGAGTATTCCTAAAAAATAACCTAAAAGTCCATAGATTACATTTTCATGATTATTTAGCTTAAATTCAAATCATTTTCATTTTAAACATCAACATTTCATTAGAAACTTGATACAAGCATTTGTCTTATAGTTCTATATGAGAAAAAAACAAACACACAAAATAAATATATATATATATATATATATATATATATATATATATAAATAAATATATATATATATATATATATATATATATATATATATATATAAATATATATTTATATATATATATATATATATATATATAACTATATATATATATATATATATATATATATATATATATATATATATATACTACATATATATATATATATATATATATATATATATATGTATATATATATATATATATAGATATACATATACATATATATATATATATATATATATATATATATATATATACATATATATGTACAATGTACATATATATGTATATATATATATATATATATATATATATATGTATATATATATATATATATATATGTATATATATATATATATATATATATATATATATATATGTATATATATATGTATATATATATATATATATATATATGTATATATATATATATATATATATATATATATATATATATATATATTGTACATATATATATATATATATATATATATATATATGTATATATGTACATATGTATATTTATATATATATATATATATATATATATATATATATATACATATATTTATATATGTATATATATATATATATATATATATATATATATATTTATATATATATATATATATATATATATATATATATATGTATATATATACATATATATTTATATATATATATATATATATATATATATACATATATATATATATATATATATATATATATACATATATATATACTGTTGTGTTGGCCAAGAGGGCCAGAATCTTTCCACAATAAAACACGTGCAGGTTTTTTCTTATAGATTCATGTATTTTGTTCCTTAAACTTTTAGGTTGAGCGTGAGAAGTATAATAATATAAAAAAAGGAAACTTGTACAAAAGTATGTAATACAGACTATTTCTCTAAACAGGGGTGTTATTTATTGTAGTACATCTTGTTTATCAGGGTAGCCATTAACTAAATGAGCGCTTATACTACATCCCCTTGTTTTAATTCTTTTGGTTGTATTCATATAATTAAACATATTTATGTAATGTTTTTTTTCCACTTTTCCATACCAATTTGTTAAGTATTTCTTTTATGATTCTAAATCTTATAATCTTATCATATAAGTTATAATTCTTTGGTTATTCTTTTAATATTGTTTCATTGAAATTTCACATAAAATAAATTTCTTTCTTACCATATTTAATTAATTTTTTTTTACAAATAAACTAGTAGTTTATTTAATAAACTACATAATCTCTGAACCAAGTCGGGTTTGTTCTTTGCCTACTAACTCTTATTGAGGGACCATCTTCTTGAGTTTCCTCAGAAGGTAATTCCTCTGGAGTATTATTTGTGTCAGTTTGGTTGTCGTTTACATTTCCTTCTGAATTATTTTCAACTATACAATCTTCATTCGGATTATAAAATTCTTCAGAATCATAAAGGTGCTCAGTTCTGTATTTTGGCACTGATATCAGGTGCCAATTGTTTCGCCTATAAATTTCTCTATCGGCTTTAATCAGATATGATCGTGGTTCGTTTAGATTTTTCAAAACCCTGCCATATTTTTTTAAATCTACTATCCATACTGCATCCCCTTCTTTCAATTCCGGCAGATCTTTAGTTTTATGCCTTTTGTTGTAATTTCCAGCTTGTCTTTCCTTCATATTAAGTTATTTTTCGAATACTTTCTTATTGCTCTGTGGTTCCAACAAACTTGGCAACATTGGGACTAAAGACTTAATTTTACGACCCATCATTAATTCCGAGGGCGAAAATCCGTTTGACAGACGTGTTGAACATGACGCCGCACTCGAAAAGGTTTTGGCTCGACTTGATAGAGAAGGTATAACTATTAAGAGAGAGAAGTCATGTTTTGGTGTACATCAGGTAAGATATTTAGGGTATATACTGTCGTCGGGTGGCATTTCTATTGACCCTGAAAGAATTAGAGCAATTGTTGACTTTCCAAAACCCGAAAGTAAGACGGAAGATCAGCGATTTCTCGGCATGGTGAACTTCGTTGGCAAGTTTATACCAAATCGATCTAAGATTTTGGAACCTATAAATGTGTTAACCGGGAAAGTAGACTTTGTTTGGGATAAAGTACAGGAGAAAGCATTTTTGAAGATCAAAGAAAGTTTAACGGGAACTCCCACTTTGGCTTTCTAGGACCCATCCAAGCAAATCATCATAAGCTCTGACGCATCCTGTTATGGTATAGGGGCCTGTCTTTTCCAAGTAGACAATCAGGGTGACAGACAGGTGGTTTCATATATTTCAAGAACAATGACTGAGACGGAGAGGCATTATGCTCAAATTGAACGAGAGGCCTTAGGCATAACTTGGGCGGCTGAAAAATTGGCCGAGTTTATAACAGGTATTCAGGTCATATTTGAAACAGACCATAAGCCGTTAGTGCAAATTCTTCAATCAAAAAATATAGATACTCTTACACCAAGACTTCAAAGATTCAGAATGCGCTTAATGGGTTATGATTATTCAGTAGTATATATTCCGGGCAAAGATTTAAAAAGAGCTGATGCTCTATCTCGTAGTCCAATTCCTTGTCAAGTAAATGAGCGTCAGGAGCTAGAAATAGAAACAGACGCTTTTGTACATTTTATAGTTAATTATCTACCGGTGAAAGACTATTACATGTTGTGTTGTTTCTTTTTGAATGCTTAGCACGTGTTTATCATCTTTAATAACTTTAGTTTGCTTAATCTGAATTTCGGCTTGTTGAGCTGTATCTATTACGATCTTACGTGTAAGATCCGACTTCAGCTGCATCTGTTCACTGACCTTTGTGTTTAGCATTCCGACCACAATTCTGTCCCAAATTAGTTCATCTTCCAGATTTTCATAATTGCACTTTTCAGCAAGAGCATGTAGATCCGTGATAAACACATCTACCGGTTCACCCTGTCTTGAATCCGTGAATTGAATTTGAACCGCTCAAAAATTGTATTTTTCCTTGGGTTAAAATAATTGTCAAACTTATTTAACGCATCTGCTACAGTCGTTGGTGCAGATCCAAGTTGTACTAAAATTTCTTCACTTTTCTCGCCCATTATATAAAACAATAAATCAATTTGTTTCCCTACTGGCTTAGTTGATTGTCCGGAAACGTTAACATACCGCTCAAAACTTTTCCGCCATTTTGCCCAGTTTTCTGGAAGCGAAAAATTCAATGGTTCTGGATGAGCGATGTTTGCCACAAACAATTTTTCCATTTTTTTCTTCTTTTCGAGACATTGTTTAAAGTTGATTACTTTGATTCAGTCTTAACCTCAATTTTATACTTTTCACGCTCAACCTAAAAGTTTAAGGAACAAAATACATGAATCTATAAGAAAAAACCTACACGTGTTTTATTGTAGAAAGATTCTGGCCCTCTTGGCCAACACAACATGTATATATATATATATATATATATATATATATATATATATATCTATATATATATATATATATATATATATATATATATATACATATATATATATATATATATATATATATATATATATATATATATATATATATATATATATTGCTTTTGCAGTACTTAAACAATTTTAAATTATGCAAACAATTTTAAATTATGCAAATAAAACATACAACTTACCCTAACAAGGTAATTAAAATTGCTTATTTTTGAGTTCATAATGTCGAACCAGTCATTTATGAATTGAATGAAATTTGCAGTTTTCTTTGGATTATACAGCTGCATTCCCAGACACTTATACATTCTAATTGCATTAGCTGTTGTATTTGAAAAGAGTTCCGCAGCTAAAGATGGCTTACCTGCACCTTTTACTCCGAGATGCTCATGCGTTAGCTTGAATGTAATGGATATATCTGATTTCGAAGTAAAACTAAAAAAATTTGCAATAATTCGTGAAGACAATAGCTTGTTTTCGAAAGCCATACTATCGTCCACATAGTGATTTGGCACAAGTTCTAGTAAATGTGACCATCAGCAAAAACATAAACTTTATTTCCTTCAGATATGGTTTTGAAACCATGGCTTATCTACAACATAGTGTGATAAAAATATAATATTAAGTAAAAATTATTATCAATTGTTATTTAAAAAAAAGGTAGTAAGTAAGTGTTACTACGCTCTTCAAACAAAACATATGAAACCTCAAAACATTTCTTATTATACCAATAAAATAATTATTACTAATCTCAGATAATAAATTTTAAAAATAGCACTAATATGTATATTAGGTTGACCCAAAAAAAAAATTTTTTTCTGATTTTCATAGGTGATCGATCAAAATTTAAAAGCTTATAGGGACCTGTAGCACCAAAATCCAGTTTTATTTTTCTTCATTGCTTAGAACTTATCCGTCTTAAAAATCGCGTCCCTTGTTTTTATGGTATACGTGGCTGTCTGTATCCCACCAGCATTCAAGTAGGATCTCTGCGATCCCGTTTTGAAAACCTTGCACCTTTTTTTCAAATAAATTTCAAAAGTAATAAACCGTTTTTTACAGAATTTGTTAAAAAATTACAAAAATACTTAATATGTGGAATCGTAATGGACATGTGGAATCGTAATGCTGGAACATAAAGTTTTTTGCATATGGAAATAAAGCTTGGGAAATTTTCTTTAGAAATATTCGGTCAAAATTTAAATTAACGTGGTTATTGACAAAATTATGAGTCAAGTTTGAACAAAGGCCGAAAAAAATCCGATTTTTAACAAAAACTTGCACCCTATAAGCTTTCAAAATATACTAGAGCCCCTGACAAAAAAATGTATTGGGACACCCTAATGTACATTGGATATCTGCGGTAAATTGACAATAAGATCTAAATTTTTTAACCGCTTTTTATGGTTAAAAGCTAATTTTATTTTTAAAATAAGTAGCTCTCAGAAAAATGTTGAATATTTGCTTTATGTTTTTTTAATTACATTTTTAAACTAAAAAAAATACGAATTAATTAATTTCTGAATAGTTCTAAAACGAGAGATAGAGAAAAATTATATTCCAGATAGAGAAAAATTATATTCGACTAAAATAAATACTATTTTGTTATACATCTTCTGGTATTTACCATAGTTTTATTTAAAGGAGGGACAATAAATTATTTTTTGCTGAGCAAAAAATGTAGTGTCATATACAGCATGGTGTTATTTTATTCATTCTTAAAGATTCTATTTTTAATTGTATTAAGATATTGAAAGAAATTACTTACCACTCTGTACATAAAAAATTACAAACAATCCTACCACCGATATTAATGTTAAATCTTAAAAACAACATACGAATATTTTAATCACCCTTTATATAATGTTGCATTGTTAATTTATATAACATAAATACAACGTTTCTTCAAAGTCGTGTGGTTTCAGGTATTGCATGATGCTATTTTAATTATCCTGTCACATATTTTTTTACTTACCTATAGTAACACCCAAGTCTCGCAACAACTTACAATTGCTTGGCCCCATATAACAAACTGTTGCCACAACCGGAAAACCCGCATCAGACAGCTGTCTTATTACACTTTCTAAAAGATCTTTAGTGACGTTGCAGTCAAAGTCATAAAAAACCGGCTGCTTCCACGACCTTTTAAGACCTCGAGCAATAATTACTTGAACATATTTGGTAGGTTTTTTTACTACATCTCTCACAAGATCATAAATTTCCGCTACCTTCATATCATCAAAGGTCAGCACACAGATTCATTTGTCCACAGGTAAATCGGTGGTATTTTTCATAAAATTTGTGGAAGATGACAGAATGCCTTCACTTATAGGCACCTTTCCACAGCAACCCTGCAGAGTTGACCTATGAGGTAGCGGAAACCCTTTTTTATAAAGATGATTGTATGCCCTGGGACCTGCCGCTGGATATGTCCTGCCATTTCCATTGTATTCTCCCTGGTGACATTATTTTTCGTATCTGGCCGTGAATATATTACGCATTGCTTCAACAGCAGAATTTGCTTGAGGGAGTACTCCTTTCCTTCCATTTCAAATGAAAATGAACCACGATTTAAAAAAATAAATCTTTGCATGGGTTTAAGCTTTTTAACCCTCGGAGGTATAACCAGGTCTGTGCAGACCTTTTGCATATAAAAGTGTGTATAACTTTATTGTTTTTCACGTTAGCAACAAATCCTTCTATGACTTCTTGGAGCAACATCTCCGGACATAGTAAACAAAAAATCAGTCCGATCGCAGGTCCGGATTAGCATTAATCGAGGTTTTAAAATATTTTGGTTCAAACGGTATAACCAGGTCTGTGCAGACCTATGAGTAGTTTGTATGGAATGAATGTAAGACAGGTGATTAAAACCGTTTTTGATAGGGATTTTGAAAAGAGCTTGTATATAAAATGTCAATATTGGATGTAGTGCAAGCAAAATATTAGTATATCAGCAGAATTTGAAGCTTAAACGTCTGTATATCTTCTTTGAAGAGTATTAATTTCAAATTTTTTATATAAAAAAAAACTAAAGAAGTGTGACTATATTATTGTCGCTTGAAGTGTAAATATACAGTTATTTTAGTGAATAAAATTTATTTTTTTTTACAAATTCAAACGGTAAGTATTTTTGTAGTTTTTCTTATAAATACTGCTTATAATAAGTTTATGTTTGAGTATAGAAAAATGACATCAGCATTTACTACCGATGATATGATGGACGTCGTGAACCGCACCGCAAGATTTTTATCTCTAGCAGAAGAAGAGAGAAGGCAAATGGAAGAAAGGTTAGCATTGTGGTTAGCCGGTGATGATGATGAACAGCCCGATGAAAGTACTCCTCTCGAAGATAACGATGAAACGGATCCCGATTATGTGCCAATGTTAAATGATGCTGCTTCCGACGCTGAAACAGACTTAGACATTGAGATAGAGAGTATGTATGACGATGATGAGGACTTGGAAGAATTTTATGAAGGCGCTGCAGCAGTCCCTGAAGGTTTTGAAGGAGTAAGTATGGACGAGGAGGCACACTCGTCAAGCTCTAATATATTGTACATGTCAAAAGATGGCAAGTTTTGGTCATGTACTCCTCCGGCTACTGGTAGACCTCGAGCACATAACTGCGTCACTGTGGGCCGTGAAGGTCCAGTTTCAGGAACCGTGAGAAATCCGGTTTCCATATTTAAATCGTTAATAACACCCGAGATCGTCACTTTAATTGTTCGTGAAACAAATCGTAAGGCGGAGGATATATGCCGCCAATGGTCTGAGAAGAATCCTGAAAAGACACAGCGAACGTGGACAAAACCAGTGACGGAAAACGAAATATATGCCTTTATTGGCCTTACTTTGTTTTCCGGTATATATGGATCAAACGATCAACCTGCTCCTGAGTTGTGGAGCGCCAAAGGAAACCCTATCTACAAGGCCACGATGTCTGCCATCCGATATAAACAGATTATCCAGTACATTAGATTTGATAATAGCAGAACAAGATCTGCCCGACTACTCGAAAGTAAATCAGCCGCTATCGACGACGTTTGGAACATGTTCATGAACAACTTGCAGGGCCGATATATTCCAGGTGTTCAGATAACAGTTGATGAGCAATTGTTTCCGTACCGCGGCCGCACGCGCTTCACCCAGTATATGCCATCAAAACCAGCCAAATATGGCATAAAAATCTGGTGGATGTGCGACTCTAACACCAATTATCCACTAAAAGGGATAATCTATATTGGAAAACCAGCAAACGAAGCACGTGCTGCAAATCTAGGCGAGAACGTTGTTCTAAAGTTGGTGGAAAAGTATTGTGGTTCTGGGCGCACAATATATGCGGATAATTTTTTTTCGTCATATAATTTGGCAACGATTTTGATGACAAAACGGTTGGCGTATGTAGGAACTATGCGAAAGAACAAAGCGTGCATACCGAAGGAGATGTTAGATCCAAAAAGAGAGGTTTTGAGCACTTTATTTGCCTACCACAACAATAATGTCGCACTATGTTCATACGTGCCAAAAAAGAAAAAAGTAGTGGTTCTCATCTCGACGGAGCATTACAATGACGAAGTGGACTCATCGAAATCAGCTAACAAGCCATTTCAAATATTGGATTATAACAAGTACAAATCCGGCGTGGACACCATGGATCAGATGGTTGGTGGTTACACTTGCAAACGAGCCACAAACCGGTGGCCGTTAGCGTTGTTTTTCAATATGTTGGACGTTGCGGGACTGGCTGCATTTGTCATTCATGACAAACTGGGTCATGTCAAGCGAAACGATAGAAGACGTGTCTTCCTTATGGAACTGACTGAACAGCTGGTAATCCCTCACATGGAACAAAGGGCAACGAATCCAATTGTACGAGGCATGCAACACGTCAAACAATCAATGGCGGTATTCGGTGTTGAGGTAATATTTAATTCATTCATTTATTTAATTCCAACTTCAAATTAATTTTCCAACTATGTTACTTTCCAGTTAGCTGCAGGCCCTCGGATAGATGACCAACCAACCCATGCCGTATCTTCTTCAAGTCGACCATCCTGCTCTTTTTGTTATAAGCTGGACAAAAAGCAGCGAAAAACACGGTTTCATTGCATGCATTGCAAAAGGCCGGTGTGTTTACAGCATTCCCATGCCAGGTACTCATGTATTGAATGCCACACCTAAAATTTGTTTAATTACTTTTAAATAATAAAATACCGTATATACCTAGCTAAGATGTATATAAATGTATTTTTATTGTTAATTTTGTGTTTTTACAAGCATAAAACTCATTTAAACACACTTTTAGGATATCAGCATATGTATTTCCATACAAAACCCATATAGGTCTGCACAGACCTGGTTATACCGTTTAGCGCCAAAAAATCCTTATACCTCGGAGGGTTAAGGAGAGTAAACCCAAAAAATTTCAAGTTGAGGTAAATAACTGATTATTTTTAAAACAAGTTTTTTGCATACATGGCAAATCGTCATTTTTAAGAGTTTTCTTTTTTTAATATTTTGTATATTAACACAACACAAATTCAATTAAGGCGTACGAAAATTTTATATATTATATATATTTATGTATTATATAAAAACAACTCAACCAAACTTTAAATTTTTCAACATAAAATTTTAAATGGCTCGCAAAAATATTTATGTATGAAAAGCCTGTGAGTTTTGAAAGATTGGTTTTAACGGCTAGAAGCGAATAAAACAGCTAAGAAGCATCTGCGCTAATAAGGTCACCTGTATTAATCCGCCTCGACAGCTGTTTTTTGCTACTTTCCTCTTATATGCTGTTATTGTCAAAACGTATTTATTGTCTTCTACTCTCCTTTTTATCACAAGCACATTTTTGTGTGTAATATGTGTTACACCTTTTATTTTGGTTAATACATAATTTTAAAGTAATTAATACAATTTTCAACTCTTTGTCACAAGCATATACATAAATCAAGACTACTGCTTGTATTGTACAAACAGACATTAAAACAATAATTAGAACTATGTTTTTGTTTTCTATGTAAAGCCCCAAACGAAAGTTTTTGTTCATTAAAAAACAGATATTTAAAGAACTCTTTTCCTATCCTGTCAATTTAAAAAATCAAGTTGCGTGGTATTGCATTTTATTTGACGATATGCTACATATATGTATGGCTAACAGATTTAGCGATTTCTAGCCTGAAAAGGTTTTAGAAATAAGATGTTTTTTACATTTACGTTATATAAGGCATTTTTGGTTTATTTATGCCGATACAAATAGTCCTAGCAATATTTCGCTTTTTATACCTTTCACAAGAAGGTGAAAGGGTATATATAGGTTTGTCATTCAATGTACATTTAACATTAATGACAAATGTAATTTCTTCGATATAAATATGGGACCCCATAAAGTATATATATTCTGGATCCTTATGAATAGCGATGACGATTGAGCGATGTCCGTCTGTCCGTCTGTCTGTACGTGAACAGAAGAGCTAGAGACTTAGTTCTTGGACCATTGGATTGGAAATGAACTTAAATAGAGTGGTATTGAAATTCAGAAAGATCCAAAGTACGGTTCTAGAGCTGGGAAGCTTACACCTATTTCTCGACGCAAACTTTATACCAAAAATCAATTATTTTTTTTAATGTTTGTAAATTAAACCTATGTCGTGCTTTGGGAAGCCTCAATGTTCTGTTAAAAATTAAAAAAAATCAATTTTTGTCCAGTAATGGGAAATTGCATTTTTTTATGCGTGAAAGTAATCAAACAGGCAACTGATGTTGTTTTTTTTTGCTAACTAAAACTGTCTTATAATTTAGGAAGAACAAAATTGGTATCAAAAATTAAAAAAAAAAATTCGAATTCAGGGTTCGAGAAGTGCAATATTTTGTAGTACATGAAAGTGGCCAAAATGGTTAAAAAATTTTAATTTTTCTTAAATAAAACTACTTTATACCTCAGAAAGAGTTGCACTGATAAAAAATAATATATAAAATTTCGCTTTCGGGGTTTTGAAAATGAAAGTTTTTTTTTGGTACATGCAATATTTTGTAGTACATGTAATAACTAAACTGGTTACGAAATTTGAGTTTTTCTTAAACAAAACTACTTTAGATTTGTATAAAAAAAAAAAAATTTGAAAATTAAAATTTCGTTTCCAGGGTTGGAAAATATAAATTTTTTTTATACATAAAATTAACCAAAATGCAATTAAAGTTTTTTTTTTGCGAAATGAAACTATTTTATATTTTAGGAAATCCAAAATAGGTATAAAAAATTTCAAAAAAAATAAAATTTCGAATCCAGGGTTGGACAAGTGTAATATATTATAGTATCCAGAGTTGGAAAATCGAAATATTTCTGGTACATAAAAGTACCCACATAAATTCCAAATTTTGTTTTTTTAGTGAATTAAACATATTTTATACTTCAGGAAGAACTAAATTGATATTAAAATTTTTAAAATTCAAAATTCGGTTCCATGATTGGAAAATCGAAATTTTTAGTTAGATAAAAGCAACCAAATTAGTTCCCAATTTTGGTTTTTTCAGTGAATTAAACAGGTTTTAAGAATTAGATTGGCATTAAAAATTTTAAAAATTAAAATTTCGGTTCCAGGGTTGAAAATCGAAATTTTTTGGTACATAAAAGTAGCCATATAAGTTCCTAATTTTGGTTTTTTGTGAATGAAATCTCTTTTACTCTTCGGGAAGAGTTAAATTGGTATTAAAAACCAAAAAAATTAAAAATCCAATTTCTGGGTTGGAATATCGAAATTTTTTTTAGTCATAAAAGTAACCATATAATTTGCTATTTTTTATTTTTATGATGAATTATACCTGCTTTATATATCAGGAAGAAATAAATTGGTATTAAAAACCAAAAAAATTTTAAGGACTATTCTACGGTTAAACAATTGGAACTTTTGGGGTACATGAAACTGATTTTTTCTTTTTGTTTTTATATTAAACATATTTAATATATTTGAAACACGTTCAGAGATATTAAAAATAAGAAAAGACAAACATTTAGCTTCCTAGCCGAAAAATTTAAACGTTTTCTTAAATATAAAAGTAACCGATAACATCATTTTGATTTTTTAATAAAACCTACTTTCTGTTTTGGCAAGGAAGAAAGAAAGAATAATTACATCTGTGAGAGGTATTTAAGATTCGGCACAGCCGAATATAGCACGTTTACTTGTTTAATTTGAAACTGGTGGGTAGTATAATATTTTCGGTGTTTGCTTTTACTGCGCACACACACATTCATTTTATAAAGTTACAACACAAATACAAAGTTATCATCTCCGCAAATGTGCATACATACATAAAGTGAATTCAATGTTTTCAATGTCTTTAATGTAAACACTTGAGGTATGAGGCACAGTCCTGTACACTCAAGATTTATTTATTTATTTATTTTTTTATCTTGGACCAGCGCTCAGGGGATGACCCCTATATATGCAAATGCGTTGCGCCGGAACTGAAAAGGAGGGGATGGTATTGAAGATACAGATTAGGAAAGATGAGAAGATAGACAGATGTTTTTGTAACTATTTCAACCTTTTACTTCGCCGGCTAATTTTTGCTACAGGACCGACGAAGGTGGGTGCTGTTACTCTGCTTTTAGTACATGATAGTGTGACTCGCTGCCAATTATGTTCAGTGACCAGTGACTATGCCTTTATCATTGAAACAGGCTGGTAGCAAGTAACACAACCACGCACTAATGCTGATCAGAAGAATTCAACACAATATTTCATGACTCAGCGCGGGCTCGAACTCACGACCCTCTGCTTCATAGTCTCGAGTTATACTACTTGTGTATAAAGTGGGGCATGCATACATTTTTCAATGTCGTTGATGTAAACTTGTGTGCACAGAGGATAAAATATGTACACTAATTCGAACTCTGGGAGACAACTCATTGCAAGTGCTGGCAATATTGACTGCAATAATTGTCAACGAGTTTTTCTTAACAAAAACGTCACAATGCATAATAATTTATGCTTCCCATTTTTGTTCTATGCTTGACTGTTAAACAATGGTAGCTGGCTTGAGAATATGGAAAAGTTCATTGCCAAGGCTACAAAACATACCGGCGACAGTGGTTAAACATGAAGTTAACACAGGCGACGCTAGGCCGATTAAACAACCAACCAGATGTCAAAGCGAGATGAAGTCAAAAAGCTTGTGAGAGGAATGGAGCGTGAAGGCGTAATTGAGCCATCTTCTGGTCCTTGGAGTTCGCCTGTAGTCTTAGTTAAAAAGAAAGATGGCAGTACTAGATTCTGCGTAGACTACAGGAAGCTCAATGACATAACCAAGAAGGACATCTATCCGCTCCCCAGAATCGATGACACTTTGCACACGCTAGCTGGTACGAGTGGAGATTGCAGAGAAAGACAAGGAGAAAACTGCCTTCAGCGTCGGTAGCGGATTATGTCAGTTCAAAGTTATGCCATTTGGTCTCTGCAATGCTCCGGCCACATTTGAACGCCTAATGGAGAAGGTACTGAAAGGACTCCACTGGAAAACATGCTTGGTATATCTGGATGACATAATCCTAATGGAGAAAACTTTTGATGAACACCTCAAAAACATGGCAGAATTGAAACTCAGCCTGAAAAAATGTGCATTGTTCCAGAAAGAAGTAAAATATTTGGGGCATCGTGTTACAGCAGACGGAATCTCAACAGATGAAGAAAACATACAAGCAGTAAGGGACTGGCATCAACCAGCTTTTTGGGCCTTTGTACATACTACAGACGCTTTGTGCCAAATTTTGCCAGTGTAGATGCAAGCCTGCATGAGCTGACAAAGAAGTCGAGACCATACCATTGGGTTGAGCCGCAGGAAAAGGCATTCCAGAAACTAAAAGGATTGTTGTGTACGTCAACAGTACTAGCGTATCCCATAGCTGGAGAAAATTTTGAGCTGGATACTGATGCGAGCGGCTATGGCATAGGAGACGTACTATCCCAAGTAGTTAATGGCACTGAGAAAGTCATAGGATACTATAGCCGTGTACTCTCAAAATTTGAGAGGAACTACTGTGTGACACGACGTGAGCTTCTGGCAGTAATGGAATGCATTAAACATTACCATAAGTACCTGTATGGTCAACACTTTACATTAAAAATCCTGAAGGGCAACTGGCAAGGTGGATTGAGCGCCTGCAGAGCTACGATTTCAGTATTGAGCATAGAAGGGGCACAAAACATAACAATGCGGTTGCTCTTTCAAGAAGACCCTGCTGTTTAGAGTGTAAACATTTCGTTAGAACCGAACAAAAGGAAGGCGTCATTGATGTTCGGCTAATGCACATCGACTCTAATGAAGACTGGTCAGCGGCACAGATGGACGACAGTATACTGGGGAAAATTATAGCAGCCAAAGAGGAGGACAAAAGACCGTCCCGGAATGAAATTTCGGCTGAGAGCCCACTCGCCAAATCCTATTGGGCTCAGTGGAACAGCCTCAAGGTAATAAAAGGGTGCCTATACCGCGTATGGGAAATTGTAGATGGCAAAACAACTTCAAATTTAATAGTTGTGCCATGCTCCAAAATAAGTAAAGTTTTGCAAGAATTTCACAATGGACCTAGTGGATGTCATCTTGGAGTAACAAAAACACTTGAGTGTTTTTATTGGGTTGGATATTAACAAGCCGTAGCCGACTGGATAGCAAACTGCCCACAGTGCATGGCAGCCAAAGACCCAGTAAGAAGAAGCCGGGGACAGCTACAGCAATACAACTCAGGAGCACCATTCGAGCGGATCGCAATGGATGAAGCAGCTCCTTTCCCCCTCACTGAAGCCGGAAATCGTTATGTTCTTGTGGTAATGGACTATTTCAGTAAATGGCCAGAGGTATATGCTGTACCTAACCAAGAAGCAAAGACAATTGTAAATGCATTCGTCAACAACTGGGTATGTCGCTATGGTGTCCCAATAGAATTGCATTCCGATTAAGGAAGGAATTTCGAGTCTGCCATATTCTGGGAAATGTACGAACTATATGGGATAAAGAAAACCAGAACGACGCCGTTGCATCCACAGTCTGATGGCATGGTAGAGAGGTTCAATCGCACCTTAGAAAAGTACCTGCGAAAAGTGGTAAGCAAACATCAGAGGGATTGGGACGAGCACATTCCCAAATTTTTGATGGCATATTGGTCAGCTGTACATGACTCAACATCGAGAACGCCAGCCAAAATTATTTTCGGGACGGAATTAAAATAGCCTGGTAACTTGGAATTTGGTGTTAAGCCAGCTGTAGAAGAAGGAGCCACTACGTCCCAAGAGCAGGAAGACTTAAACCAACTGCATGAGTTCGTGTGTAATAGAATCAAGATGGTCATTGACAAGATGAAGGCTAGATATGACCGCGCAGCAAATTCGGAGGGATTTATGGAAGGTCAATTGGTTCTACTTTATAACCCACAACGGAAGAAAGGATTGTCCCCAAAATTACAGACTCACTGGGATGGCCCGTATAAAGTGATTAAGAGAGTGAATGACCTTGTGTACCGGATACAGAAGCACAATAGCCCAAGGTCGAAAATGAAGATGGTACATCTCGAACGATTGGCGCACTATGGAAGAGGTGATTGTATTTCGGGTCGAACAGGCTTAAGTGGGCGGCAGTGTTACAAAGTTTAAAAATAGATTTAAATATAACGACAATGTGGCTATTTGTGCTTGGCAGCACTGCCAACTCATCTCTAGTTATCAAAATGTTACAACCCTGGTCAACACAATGCAGATGATATTTGAATCTATTTTTAAACTTTGTAACAATATGAATATATATATATATATATATATATATATATATATATATATATATATATATATATATTGCTTATGTATTGCTTTTTGTTTGTTATGTCAGGTAATTCTATATGCCTACATTTTATTGGTTTTTACCACAAATCATCATTAGATTTACGTATAAACTTAGAGGTTCTGTTATTGTGGAATTAGGTTATTGGCCCACACGTTGCATTTGCTTGCTTTTCAAGAGATCGTTGAGTACTGTGTTGGGAAGAGTACAGTGATCAACTTATTTACGAAACAGAAATAACGCTGTTTTTATTCCCTATTCGTCGATTTGTCAAAGGTTAGGTGTCCAAGGTTAATGAATATTTTTGGCGATAATATTGTTTTTTTTTATTAATGAACCTAAATTGTGTAATGATGGTGTAATAAAGATGTTTTGGGTATAATGTATTTAGTGTTGGTCCCTATAGGATTCTTATTTAATTGAAGAGCCTTAGAATCGATAGTCGGCTCTATAAGATGGCAAAGTCAATTGCCGAAGTGGGAAATAAAATGGTTTCTAGTTTAGAGTCAAAATTATTTCTGAACTTTATTAACAGAAACTTTCCGCTTATATACTATTCTTATTCTACACATTACAATAACAATTCTTATTTCTATTTCTACTTCTATATCAATCGCAATATTATATTGATTACTACAAACCAAATTTGCTTATTCTGCACAATTGCAATTTTGGTCAGTGAACTTATTTCATAAATGTGACCTAATTTTATTTTGTGTTTATGTCAGTTTGTTTTTTGTTTGCTTAAGTTTTTGTATTTTCGTGTGGTGTCATATGTATGATTATATATGAATGTACTACACCCCTACCGTTTAAAGAAAAAAAAATTTTTTTTCTTTTTTTGGTAAAAAAAAATTTTTTTTGTCTTTAAGTATTAAATTACAAAGTGGTATATAAAATTTATTTGCAAAAATTTTTGCATTGACATAACTAAAATAATTTTATTCTATTCTTGTGTACGGTCATTGGCTTGTAATTTTTCAAAATTGTGATATTTACATTTTCTGTGTTTATTACTTCAAAAGGACCGATATATTGACTTTCGCTCTTCTTGGCGTTTTCTTTTCTTAAAAATACCTTATCTCCTATTTTTACATTAATGTTATTTGTATTCTTATCTTTAATATATTTTTGTTTTATTTTGCCTTCTAATAAATTTTTATTTGCCATATTATGTGCATGTTTTAATTTAATTTTTAATTCTGTTACATAATCTTCATAATTGTAAAATATTTCATTTGACACGTGATCATTTGGCATAGTCGCTTATCTACCATATACCAATTCAAATGGAGAAAAACCTGTGACTGAGTACGGTGTTGTGTTATACGCGAACGTATAGTATGGAATCCATTCATTCCAATTGTATTGTTCCGTGAAGGAACGCATGTATTCATTTAATACCCTATGATTTCTTTCAATGCCACCTAGAGTCTCATGGTGATATGCTGTTGACGTCACATGATTGATTTTCATAAATGTATATATTCGCTCGAATAACTCGTTTACGAATTCAGTTCCTCTGTCTGTTTTTATTGTATCGAAACATCCATATTTTAATATAAACTTCTCCACCAATACCTTCCCTATCTCTGATGCTTCCTTAGTTTCCATTGGGAATGCGTCAATGTATTTCGTTAGTTCACATTGCGCAGTTAATATATATCTATACTCGTTTGACACTCTTAATGGACCTACTGTATCCAATTGTATACACTGAAATGGTTTTGCAGGTGTATTAGTAATCTGAATTGGTGTCCTCGTATATTTAATAATTTTGTTCTTTTACAACTTTCGCAATGACTGATAAAATCCTTAACCATTTTGTACATGTTTTTCCACATGTACTTTTGTCTTATCCTAATGACAGTTCTACGCACTCCCGCATGTCCGCCATGTGGGGTTTCATGATAATCTCTTATAATTTCCTCTTGCCTTACCTTTTCCAGTATTTTATCTGGTTGTTTAAATATTATAATTTCTAAAGGTCTCTGCCTATGTTCATTCTTATTTTGCATGCTATTATATATTCTAATCAATTCATTTTCGTTCACATATTCAAATATTCTATCATCCTTCGCAAGCGTTACTGTAAAAATTTGATTATCCCGTAAAATCTTAGTCAACTTCTGCAAGACTGAACCTAAATTCGAGTATGCATTTTCATTGCCAGATATTATCACGCGATTACTCAAAATTTCAATATTTGGCATGCTTCCTTTCGTTTTATCTACAACAAATTTCAATCTTGGGTACCCTTTCACTTGTGAAAATGAGATACCATTTCACATATAAATTTTCTCTTCCTTACTTTTTTCTTTTTTCTCAGTCTCATTACTGTCTGGATTAACACTGGTTACACGATCGTCCTTTGATTTTTTTTTAATTCCTCAGTCATTTTTCTAGTCATTATATTTATAGATCTTGGCATCATCTCCCTCAAATCATTGGAATCTATCTTAATTCTTGACAATGCATCGGCATTAGTGTTCATCTTTCCTTGCTTGTACTTGATCTCGAAATCGTAATCCATGAGATCCAATCTTATTCTTGTTAGTCTTGATGAAGGGTTTTTATGTGTAAACAAAGACACTAGTGGTCTGTGGTCAGTAACCACCTTAAATTTTCTGCCGTACAGGTATGGTCGGAAATGGGTAATTCCCCAATGAATGGCTAATAATTCTTTTTCTATAACGGGTTTATTAATTGCATGTTTATTAAGAGAACGGCTCGCGTATGAGATTGGCAAATCATTATTTATTTCACCCTGTGAAAGTATTGCCCCTAACGCGTAATCTGATGCGTCAGTAGTAAGTATAAATTCCTTCTCGAAATCTGGGTATTGTAATATTGGTGGATTCGAAACAATGGACCTCAACATATCAAAAGATTTCTGACAATTCTCTGACCAAACAAATTTCTGGTTTTTCTTTAATAACTCATTAAGTGGCCTGGCTATCTGGGCAAAGTCCTTAACAAAACGTCTATAATAATTGCAGAAAGCTACGAGTCTTCTTGTGTCATCTGCATTTTGCGGAACAGGGTACGTTCGAAGTGCTACACTTTTATTCGGGTCTGTCATTATTCCCCTATCTGTAATAAGATGTCCCAAATAGACTACTTCCGGTTTCAAAAAATTACATTTATTCGGATTCAATTTAAGATTATGGTTTTTCAACCTCTGAAATATCCTTGTCAAATTATCATTGTGGTGTTGTAATGAACATCCAAAAACAATTATATCATCCACATATACAAATGCATTGGAGTCTAATCCCGTTAATGCTATTTTCAGCATTCTTTGGAAACTATTTGATGATATTTTGAGACCAAATGGTAGCAACTGGCGATAGTCAACAACCAGTCTCCATTTCTTTTCATCGCCGTCGCTTTTCTTCGGAACCAAAAGCAATGCGGAATTATAAGGGCTAACGGATGGCTCGACTAAATCTTCTTCTATTAACTTATGAACCTGTGTTTTGATTTCTTCTTGCTGTGATTGTGGTAGCCTATAATTTTTAGTGTAAACAGGTATATCGTCCACAGTTTGTAGTCTTTGCCTATAAAAATTGTTCGCTGTCAAATGATCTCCCTCCAAATAAAAAATTTCCTGCAATTCTCTACATATTTTTTTATAGTCTCTCTTGCCGTGGCATCTATCGCATCTATATTCAGTAATTTCCTCAATTTCTCCCATCTAGCTTGTTGTCCGTCATACACATTCCCTCTCGAGCCACATTTCCTCTGGTGAAGAATGTTGTAGTCTGATAAAGGCTTTATTTGCAAATCTAATTGCGATATCACAACTTCCTTGTCTGAAGCATTCAAAATTCTAACGTGCAAATTCACTGCCTGTATTACCTCTGTTCTAGGTGATATCGCGAACCTACGGATGTCTGCTCTCAGTGGCAAAACGTATTCAGTTTCACCCACAACGATGGTTAATGTGTATGTCTCATAATCTATCTGCGCAAAATATTTAGTAAAAAAATCTCTACCCAAGATACCGTCTGCTGCTATCGGGAATTCTGTATTTACCACCTGATATTCGTGGCTTATCATATCCTCCGGAAACATCAGCTTCAAATCCGAAGTTCCCATTGTTTGTATCATCCTGTTTTCAATACCCTTAAGCCTGCACGCATTATGTTCTTTAATTATCCTGCTTCCTATGAAGCCTTCTTTACAAATGGATATATCTGCACCCGTATCTATCAACAATTTTATAAAGTGTCCTTCATCAGTTTTAAGTGTAACAAAATGTGGTGCGTCCGTGTGTGAATTGTAAGTTTTTAATGCATATTCCCTTAAAAGTCTTGCTTCCCCTACATCTCTGTTTAAATTTACTTTTGAGGATTGCAGGGGTCCTCTTCGTTTCCCTGCTCCTGAGCAACATAAATTCTTCTCTGATTTCTATTCCTGTAATTACCACCTCTCTGGCTGTAATTATTATTTCTTGGGTGGCCGGCACCATGGAAATTGCCTCTTCTTGAATTGTTAAAATTTCTATAATGATTATTAGGGCTGTCATTACTATCACTTCTGTTACTGCAAGCATTGACGTTATTACTACGAAACCTTCCGTTATTACTACGAAACCTTCCGTTATGAGAAAATCTCCTGTTTCTACTGAATTGCATAATTGAATGTGGTGGTACAACCACCTCTGAAGCTATTGGAATTGCTTCATTTAAGCTTTTGGGTCTAGCTGCAAAACAGTAGCTCTATATGGTTCATTCAAACCATTTTTAAAGGTACTAAGTGCCACCTGATCATTCATTTTAATGATTGCTTCCCTACTTTGGGAACCCAATTCTGTAATTTGTAGCTCATTCAGGCAAGCTATGAGCGATTCTATTTCATTAGCAAACTGCGTTACTGAATTATTTCCTTGTGTTTGTTTTGCCAAATCAGTATGTACCGAAGAGAGTGTCTTTCTTGGTGAGAATACCTTCCTAAGTGTGACTTTGAATGTTTCGAGAGAATTCGGTGTTTCTTCTGAAATCAATTTGTTTCTTACCTTGTCTGTTAACTTAGTTGCCAGTACAAACTTAACTAACCTACTGACCTCTGCATTATCTTTAAGTGTATCAGCATAAAATTCTATTATACCTATGAAATTGCTCATTTGCCCTAGGTCGCCATTGAATTCTGGTATTATTTTGCATGCGTCAAGAATGCCAAACGATGCCATTTCTGTAATGTCTTTTGTTCTCAAATATTTTAAAATCTTTTGTTCAATTTCATTAATGTCCTTTATAGGATAACCTTCATTCTTTAATGCAATGGATTTTAATTCCTCAACTGTTCTTAAAGTATTTACTACATAATTTTCTGTATAATTTCTGTTAGGACTTTTTTTTATGTTCTTATATATACTTATCAATCTATCCATTTATTATACATTTTCTATTTTGTTAGTAAATTTAATTGCTTTCTTTCTCATATATTCCTTATAATATTCATGTATTTTTCCCAGTACCAAAACTGTCAAAAAGATCAGTATTATTTGTTGCAAATGATCCTGAGTCACTGTAAGTACGCCCCTATTGTTTTCATTTACAATGATGGTCTCCTTTGAAAACCATCCGCCCATTTTTGGAATACTCTTATTCTATTACTTTATATTATATATTATATTACTTTATATATATATTTTTTTTATACATGCATAACAATTAAAAAAAATCATTACTTGTTGTTTCTTATGGTACGAATCTCGTTCAAAAGTCTGGTTTTGTCAGCTTTGTTGCCGGTCAGATGGAACTTCCTGTATGTTTCGGCAATTAGTTTTCGCTTTCTCACCGCTTTACCGCCTCTTTTCTTTATTTTCTCTTCTTCCTTTTTGGTATTTTCAGGACTTGATACTTGCGCCTTGGATTTCTGTAGGCGTTTAAGATACTCCTGGATGGGTATCTTCTTTTTGCTGGCACTATACTTGGGAATTTCTAAAACGGGAACCACAGGCTGAGGCACGTACTCCAACAACTGCTCCCACTTTCTGAAAAGTCGATCGATTTCCTCTTTCGTGGCTTCTGTCTTATCCATGCAGCCAAAAATTTCTATTTTCTCAGACAGAATCTCTAGTTAAAATATCTAGCTAATATATTTAGTTTGGCAGGATCGCCATGTAATGATGGTGTAATAAAGATGTTTTGGGTATAATGTATTTAGTGTTGGTCCCTATAGGATTCTTATTTAATTGAAGAGCCTTAGAATCGATAGTCGGCTCTATAAGATGGCAAAGTCAATTGCCGAAGTGGGAAATAAAATTGTTTCTAGTTTAGAGTCAAAATTATTTCTGAACTTTATTAACAAAACCCTTCCGCTTATATACTATTCTTATTCTACACATTACAATAACAATTCTTATTTCTATTTCTTACTTCAATATCAATCGCAATATTATATTGATTACTACAAACCAAATTTGCTTATTCTGCACAATTGCAATTTTGGTCAGTGAACTTATTTCATAAATATGACCTAATTTTATTTTGTGTTTATGTCAGTTTGTTTTCTTTATATTTTTTGTTTGCTTTAATTTTTGTATTTTCGTGTGGTGTCATATGCATGATTACATTATGAATGTACTACAATTGTCAGTGCGTTTCAACCAAAAATTTAGAAAGTCTCAGAAAGAGTAGCGCAAAGAAAACGCACGATATTAATTGTAAATAAAACAAAAAATTTTAGAGAATTATATTATTATACCACCCAAAAAAGAATTAGGGGGTATATTCCTTTTGTTATTCCGTTTGTAACGCAGCGAAATATCCATCTGAGACCCCATAAAGCATTTATATTCCGTCTTCTGTGGAAGTCACGATTTAGTCCAAACGAAAAGAGCCAGACTCTTGAAATTTGCTATAAATATATCTTGAAGGATGACACAGGATAAGTTCGGATATGGGTTGAATCGGCCAAGAGGGAAAAAAGTTCCTCTAAGAAGAACTTAACCAACCTCTAAAAAACAACATAATTTTTAAAGTTTTTTTGTAATTTTGTTAAGCAATTGATATATATTTATGTCAGAGAAGGTCCAACGGGTTAAAGTTGGAGCCATGAAATAAAAGAAATTTCATTTTTGAACTCCGCCCTCTTTAGTGGGCGTTATTATATGCAAAAATAATGTTAAAATTTAACAAATTGTATTATTTAAGCCTACATCCCTTAAAAATAACATTTTTAAGCTTTAATGACGAAGCTGAGACGTAACCTGGTACTCTTCTGCTCTAGCTCCTCCTCTCCCTTTGCCCCCTAAATGACCCTATAAAAAAATTAATTTAAATAAATTTTACATTTAATTATTCCGATCATTTTTTTTTTTGAAGTTTTATTTCAAAGGTGAAATATCTCCCCCATGGCCCTTGTCAGAGAGATACTGCCAAAATACAGTTTTGATACCCTCCAAAAAGAATTGCACCCCATAAAGGATATATATTCTTGATCAGTGATGAAGTCTGAGACGATCTAGCATATGTTCATCTGTGGAAACATGATATAGTCTATTTTTGGACCTCGCCCCCTTTAGTGGGAGTTGACGTACGATATTATATGCAAAACTAGGGTAAATATTGAACAATTTTTATTCCTTAAGCCTATGAGCAGCTGAGATGTTCTCTGATTTTGCAGAGGTGAAACGTCTCCCCACGGCCCTTCCCGGAATGACTCTGTCAAAATACAGATTTAAAATTGGGTACAGAGATGTCTTAAAGGAACTCTGTCCCACCAAGTTAAACATTTTAAATTTACTTACTAAATATTTGGGGGGTATTTAAGATTCGACCCGGTCAAATATAACGTTTTTACTTGCTAGTATTGTGAAACACACCTTATTTCAGTTGATATTTTTATCGCAAAGAAGAAGCGTTTTGCTAAGTGCATGATGAAATATAAGTTCATTTAAAGAAATTATTGTATGTAGTAGCCGTACCGCCTGTATTGAAAGTATGTGCTGCCTTAGCCTTTTTGCTGATAAAACCACGGACGAATATCTGCGACGGCCTATACACCCTTGTAAGGATTTCTTCATTGCTGGAAACCCTCGACGTCTTCTAACAAATACCTGTCATTCCTTAGAACTCTTGGTACACTATATAGTCCCTTGAATTTCGGAATTAACTTTTTTGTAACACCCTCATGCAAATCAAAATTTCTAATTATTACAAATTCGCCCAGCGAGTATTTTGTTCCCTACCTTCTACGTTTATCAAAATACCTTTTATTGTAATACCTTTTATTGTAACAAAACTACCTGCTTTTTAGAAACCGCCTGCCTAACATTTTCATGATTGACCTGTGTCCTATGCTGGACATCATCTAATAAACATTTTCCTAAAGCATCCACGACGGGGCCCTTCTGTTCCGAACCAAATAGCATTACACTCGGATGCTGCCCAGTTGCCCTATGAACAGTATTGTATAACGCGTGTTCTACCTTATCTAAAATCAAGTCCCAGTACACACGACCTTCAGGGTGGACTAGATTCGCTAGCATTGGACCTATACTTCTGTTGACTCACTTCACCTGGCCGTTAGCCAGTGGGGAGCCAGTCGCAACCTTTACATGGCGTAAACTACGCTCGTTCAAAAAGTCTTGAAAATCCTAGGAAGTAAATGCTGTTCCTCTATCACTCACAATACATTTTGGATGACTATATGACCTAAAATAATCTTTTAAGCGTTCAACTACCTCCTTTGTCTTCGTGATTTTTGTAGGGTATAGTCTCACGAATTTGGCGTTTGCGTCAATATCCACAAGAATATGTTTCAAAAGTCTACCGTTGTCAACAGGACGGTAATGGTTAATGTGTATGACGTCGATTGAAACAGTGGATTCCAGAATATTATTTAAAAATCCCTCCTCCATGTTTACCTGAGTAAGAAATGCATTTTTGGCAATTTTGAACATGATCGATCACCTTTCTCCTTATATGGGGAAACCAATAGCTGCCTGATATAAGATTTATCATCTTATCTGTCCCTATGCGCCCCATCTCATTATGGTATATATACAGTACAGGGTTCTCCATCGCCTCCGGTACGCAAAATAACTGTTCGGTCAGAACAGAATTGAGAAGTTAATAACGTTTTACATTGTAATAGTTTGATAACAATTTTGAACAATTCATTAATTTTTTTATTATATTAAATTAAATGAATGCAGCCCTTTAGTCTTCTTATCACTTTCCTTTTCGTCATAGCTTTGCGAAACCAAATAAACACATACACATTATTATATATAATATTGCAACGGGGCTGCATTCCTAACATTTTGCCTTTGCTCATCTGTACTTATTATTGTAAATTTTATTATCTGTTGAGTGGTCTACGAATAAAGTTGAAATCTTTTAAACCTTTGTATTATTTTGAATATATTAATGTGTTTTATTCAAACATATTTTTGGCGACCGTGACAGGACTAATTTGAAGCCCAATTAAAAATTTATAATAAAAACAATTTATCAAAACGTATCAGTGTTGGACCTTTTGTGTGTCCTTTGGTACTTTTTATGAAAATTGGTACATTTTGATATATATTGCAACAATTTGGTATTATTCTATCAATGGAAGAAGGAGAGCCACAAACTCGAGCGACAAAGCCAACAAATATGGAGTTAGCATCGTTAAAGGTGCAACGAAGTACAATGAAGAGGAATATTACCAAATTAAAGACAAAGGCGGAAAAAGATGGGATTTCTTCTGACTACACTATTATCAAATGTCGGCCTCAAATGCTCTAATCGTTCTTTACTCAGTTGAGCCATATTCAAACTCAAATTGAACGCCTTGATGCGACAGACGAATCACGTTCTGATATGGAAGAAATATTTTTACAGGCCAAAGCTTATATGATACAACTAACTCGCCGTTTGCACATCAATACCGATTGCCACAGCTAAAACTACCACTTTTCAATGGTAAATATTCAGAGTATCCTCGTTTCATAAGCACCTTTCATACTTTAGTTCACGAAGAACCGTGTATACCAACTTATTTAACTTTGCCAATTGTGCGTAGATTCGACTTTGTAAAATCAAGCAAGTTATGTATCAATTGCCTAAGAAAGGGTCATGTTGTGGCAAAATGTTAGTCGACATCGCGTTGTCGCACTTGTCGTGTTTCGCACCATACATCATTGCATTATCAAAATTGTCAATCATCAAATTAGCCCCAACATTTTTCGAATTTATCCCAGCAACAACATTCATCATCGAATTTATCGTCGTTTCAACCAGTTTCATCTTCGTTCATTTATCAAAACTAACAGAATCAAAAGCCATCGTCATCGCAACACTCTCTGTCGTCGAATCAGCCCAAATTAATTCAAAATCCCTTGTCATTGCAATCTTCATCATTACCAGCCTCTCAGCAAAGAAATCGGTCATTGTCAAATCTAACCAATAACTCATCTGCCATGTACTTGACAACAAACTCTTCGTTCCTCACTAAAAATTGCAGTCGAGCCTTGCTCCCAACTGCAATAGCACACATAAAAGACAGCTTTGGTACTCTACAGCCAGTCCGAGCTCTTTTAGACTCTTGTTCTGAGGTAAATTTAATTACACAAGAGACAGTTAATCGTCTTCGATTGCAACAATCCAGATCCAATCAAGAAATAGCAGGAGTTTCGGAGATACGCTCTCAGCTAAAATATAAGGTAACAGCTACTATCAAATTTCGATTATCCAATTTCGAATTCACGTCACTATTTTCTGTGACCAAATCCATTGCGTCACTTCAACTCGCAGAGAATTTTGATATAAGTTATTGGAACCTCCCTAATGGAATGGATTTCGCAGATCCACAATTTTATTTACCTAATCATATTGATGTTTTACTTAATGTTAAAATCTTCTTTGACATTCTAGTAGATGGCAAAATTTGACTGGGTGATGGTCTTCCATATTTAATAAATACCGTTTTTAGTTGGATAGTTGGTTGGAGGGTAAATTCTCAACAACCCAATCGAGTCGTATTGTGCAACGTTATCACAAATTATGAAGAATTAGAGTCACTGTTAAAAGCCTTTTGGGAAATAGAGGAATTCTCGCAAAACAAAGTCGTCTTGATCGAGGAAAAAAATCAGTGTGAAACGCATTTTGTTGAAAATACAGTGTTCGATGAAAGCGGACGAGTAAAGGTGCGCTTACCATTTAAGTGTTTAGTGAGTAAACTTGGAAATTCATTTGAAGGAGCTCGTCGCCGTTTTGTTTATTTAGAAAAACGTCTATCAAAAGACGAAATATTAAAAAAAATGTACATAGACTTTATGAATGAATACATAAAACTAGGTCTCATGTCAATGGTGAGCAATAGCGTATTATTAAATCAACCACACTACGTAATACCACACCATCCAGTTTTACGTCCACAAAATTCCACAACCAAACTACGAGTCGTATCTGATGCGTAATTCCCTACTTCGGCTGGTGTTTCCTTAAATGATATATTAATGGTTGGCCCAACTATACAAGAGGACTTAATCATAACTATATTTTCTTTTCGTCTTTATAAATTCGCACTGTCCGCAGATGTCTGTAAAATGTATCGTCAGTTTCTTGTAGATGAAAGAGACCGTAACTTTCAACTTGTTTGTTGGAGAGATAATCCCAATAGTCCTCTCAACATTTGCCAGCTTAACACAGTAACTTATGGAACATCTGCTGCTCCTTTCATCGCAATAAGGAGTTTGTTTTTTATTGCTGATAGTTATAAGCACAAATTTCCTATCGGTTCCAAAGTTTTAAAGCAAGACTTGTACGTAGATGATCTGCTAACTGAAGCAAATAATATTTTCGAGCTTTCGGCTAAAAAGGCAGAAACTATCCAAATTCTAGAGCAAGCGGGTCTTCAATTATCGAAATGGAGTTCAAATTATCCACAATTAGCTCAGACTACGGAAAAAAAAGATTTGTAAACCAGCAAAGAAAATATAACTAAGGCACGTGTAATGTCATGAAAATATAATGAAGATATATTTTGTTTCCGATTTAATTTACCAACTATTGAAGTTCCTACAAAACTTTCAGTATTATCAATAGTAGCTAGAATATTTCATATTTTAGGACTACAAAGTCCGATTGTCATCTCATGCAAAATCCTAATTCAACAACTGTGGAAACAGTAAATAGATTGGGATTCACCTTTAAATACTAGTTTGAAGATTCGTTGGATTCAAATCGAAAATAGTTTACCCTACATAAATCAAATTGAACTGCCTAGATTTGTACAAACAAATCTGGATGTTAAATTCGATATCCACGGTTTCGCGGATGCTTCTCAATTAGCATATGGATGTTGTATATATATTCGAGCGGCTGATACAAATTGTTTTCATTCAAATCTACTAACTGCCAAATCTAAGGTAGCTCCCGTGGTACAGCAATCGTTGCGCATGTTAGAACTATGCGCCGCTCTTTTATTGTGTCTCACATGGACTAAAATTAAACATAAATTTGAACCCTACAGTTATCGTATATTCTTTTGGTCTGATTCCAAAATTGTTTTAAAGTGGCTCACAAATCATTCGTCATCTCTTGTAACATTTAAAGACGAAATTGATCTCATTCGAAAAGAACAAACTCTAAAGCCGAGTTTTCAAAAATTATCGCCCTTTATACAAGAATTCCAAAGCTACAGAACAACTTTACCTATTTTCATAGTTGGTGGCAGGCTAGCAAACTCTACGCTCTCGTACGACACAAAGTTTCCAGCACTCCTTCCGAAGGAAAAAATATCTTCATGTGAAACATTTGCATGCTGGCCCGAAAGCTCTTCTCGGCATCCTTCGTCAGCAAATTTGGATCATAAACGGCAGAGAAGTCGTCAGAAAAGTAGTTCGTAATTGCGTCTAGCTGATCGTTTGAAGGCTCAGTGCCCCTTTCTCGTTTGTGGCGTAGATTTTTGTGGACCATTTTACACCTCATATTGAATTAGAGGAAAACCACATTACAAAACTTATGTGGCAATTTTCGTTTGTTTCGCCTCAAAGGCTATTGAAGTTGTTTTTGACTTGTCTTCTAATAACTTTCTTCTATGTTTAAAACGATTTGTAGGTAGACTAGGCATACCTGCGAGCTTGTACTGTGACAACGCGACAAATTTTTTTGGCGCTAACACCAAACTTCAAGAATTCAAACAAAAGTTCTTCGACAGCGAAAACGTTAAATCTTTAATTCACTACAGCGAAGTCACAGGATTCAAATTTTTATTTATTCCCCCTCGATTACCTCATTTTGGTGGCCTGTGGGAGTCAGCGGTGAAATCGACAAAAAATTTCTAGTTAAAAACATATCAAAAGCTAGTGTAACCTACGAAGATTTTCGAACCATCTTAATAGAAGTTGAAGCCATTTTAAATTCATGGCCTTTGACACAGAGATCTGATGATCCTAACGATAGTGAAGCTCTCACCGCAGCCCACATGCTCATTGGCATATCACTGTTAGCCCTATCGGACGAAGAATTAATCCACTGTAAAAACATTAACTATTTAAAACGTTGGCAATTGGTAACATATTTAAAACAACAATTCTGGATACAATGGCGCCGTGATTATATTTTAGATCTTCAGCAAAAGTCTAAGTGGTTCAAACCTTATGCTAATATCGAAGAAGGACGATTAGTTATTATTTACGAAGATAACGTGCCACCACAACTCCTTGCTCGTGTCATAAAAGCTATCCCTGGGCGTGATGGAAAAATCCGTGTTGTAGATGTTAAAACTTCAAAGGGCATTTTTCGAAGGTCAAATTGCTCCACTTCCTATAGACGAAACCGATTGAAAGCTCCCTATTCATCGGATGTGCCCTTTCAATGGGGGCAGTATGTTCGGTCAGAACAGAATTGAGAAGTTAATAACGTTTTACATTGTAATAGTTTGATAACAATTTTGAACAATTAATTCTTTTATTATATTAAATGAAATGAATGCAGCCCCTTAGTATTCTTATCACTTTCCTTTTCGTCATAACTTTGCGAAACCAAATAAACACATACGCATACACATTATTATATATAATATTGCAACGGGACTGCATCTATACTTATATTGTAAATTTTATTACCTGTTGAGTGGTCTACGAATAAAGTTGAAATATTTTAGACCTTTGTATTATTTTGAATATATTAATGTGTTTTATTCAAACAATAACACTACGTCATCTTTGTTAGTCTTCCTATATAAAATGCCATTTCAGACATCTTATCTTCTTTCTTTTGAAGTTCCTCCTTTATTTTAAAAGCATAGAGAATAGCGAACGTTTCCAGTCCGAAACTGTGATACTTTGATCCTGCTCACTTGATATCTTTGAATAATACAATATGGGGGTGCATTTTTCCACCATTTTTTTTTTTCTAATAGGATAGCGTCAAACCCCGAGCTACTAGCGTTACAGTAAAATTCCGTTTCATCTAGGAAACTACGAACAGAGTGCAAATTTGTAGGTACAGGGAACTCTTTCACAGCCCTCAAATCCGTATCATCCGCTTTAATACCGTTGCCACTGATTTTATATCCCAAATATCTAATATTAGTTCTTACAAATTCACACTTGTCCAATCGCAGTTCTAATTTATTTTCTACCAAACGCTTGAACACCTCTTCCAGAACCTTAAAATGCTCTTTAGTATTCCGTGTTGCCACCATAATGTCATTCATATATACAATCAACCTTCCATCCCTAACCATATCCGCAAAAACTTTGTTAACGAACTGCTGGAACACAGACGGAGTCTTTTTTTAACCCGAGTGGCATTCTCAAGAATTCAAATTGACCCAATGGGGTAACAAAAGATGTATGCTTTCTAGAACTTCCTTCAACAAAAACGTGATAAATGCCATTTCGCAAATCTAGCTTTGTAAAATATTGTTTTCCTGATAAGCGGTCTAGCAGGTCGTCAATAAGCGGGATTGGGTAATTATCCCTTAGTGTCATTTTATTTAAAATTATGTAATCTATTTACATGCGAAGCTCCCCTGTTCTTTTCTTTGCATGTACAATAGGCGACGCAAATTCCGATTCACTTGTCCTTTTTCTAAGAAATCTTCAAGTATTATTTGTAACTTTTCTTTTTCGTTATATGACAATCGTCTGGGCGTACAACTAAATAGTTTTGGTTTCTCAAGATTAAATTTAATTTCGCTCTTTGTTGTGGGCTCAGATGGTATTTTATTATGTACATATGTTTCTAAAAATAATTGTCCCAGCCTATCCCTATCACTCTTCCTCGCGTGCTCACCAAATTTTAAGTTCAAAACTTTAGACATGTCCTCACATCTTATAGACATGATTGCCCTGACAAAATCTTCACGCTTCACATCACTATTTCTCACTATATCCTCAACTATTGACGTCTTCTCCAGTCATATATCATTGTAGAATCATCAACAAGAAGCAAGTCAATTTCAACGCATTAATTTTCAAATTTCAAGTAAAATAAAATTTTTCCAAAAGTTTGAAATTCAGTATTATTTAAACCATAAAAAGAAAATTCTGTTTCATCTACGTGGTTACGATCGGTCATTTTAGAAATCAACGATTTTTTTTATAAAACAGGCAGGACTCCCTGTATCCATCAAGCATTCTACATAGAAATAATTTGTAAAATTGTTATCTAAACTACACTTAATATCCCTGACAGACATATGATTTGTATACCATGATATGTGGTATATATACCAATATTTTTGTTTTTATTTTCGTGTAATAAAAAAAAATGGAAAAAGAGAAACTTTTTAGCATAATTGTTAATAATAACAACAAAATTGCATATTTTATGCAAAAAAAGAAATTGTGTTTTCGCTATTCGTTAATTATGTACAATCGCCTTAAAAGAAGAATATGCTTTTTTCATTCTAAAATAATAAAAAAGAAGTACAAGCGTTTTTGGACACGTGTAAGTCTTTATGGTTTATAAATCCATTATAACTATACATATTCATGGACATTTTTCTTAATAAGGTTGAGGCGTCGAACTTCTCGAAAGTTGAAGTGGCGAAATTGGACGATGACTCATTCCCAATGCAACTGAACAAAGCTAAAGGGTATAAACTGGGTTAATACTACGTATATTTTCGTAGTATTGAAACCAGATAAAAACCACTTTATTTTGGGGTTTAATTGTAGTATAAGTTGACACACATGTAGTATAGAATACTAAAGCAATTTTTTCGTTGAAGTAAGTTATAAAATCTTCATTACGTCTCCATTTTCTAAATTCAAATTTTCGCCGCATGGAAAGTTTATTTTCTACATCCCCGAACAACACCGCCAATTCGTTTAACATCTTATCCAAGTCTTCATGCAGAAAATGCAGTTTCGAATGCAACCAACAATGTGCCTTCCACTTTACTTTTGACATAAGTAGTGCCTTGATTGTACTCACATCAACGGAATATAACTGTGTAATATTTTTAATTTGTCCAACATATATTTTCGGTGAAGTAGAGCCATCGTATTCTGGTAACAATTCTTTTAAAAGCGAAAAACTGCCTCCTTTGCAACCACCAATGTTATCACCGCCACCATGACCTGCTACGATGCTGCTAGCATTTGCATCGCCGCCGTCACTATCATTTTCCGCACAGCCGGTTTCACACCACCTCTACACTGCTATCATTTGTATTTTTAAACCCTTCACAAAAAAGTGAAAGGGTATATATAGGTTTGTCATTCCGTGTGTAATTTCTTCGATATCAATATAGGGCCACATAAAGTATGTATATTCTAGATCCTTATGAATAGTGATGACGATTGAGCGATGTCCGTCTGTAAGTGAAATCAGTTTTTCCAAGCCCCCAGAAAAACTAGAGACTTCGTTCTTGGACCTTTGGATTGGAAAAAACTTAGAGCTGGGAAGCTTACACCTATTTCTCGACGCAAAATTTATGCCAAAAATCAATTATTTTTTTTAATGTTTGTAAATTAAACCAATTTCGTGCTTTGGGAAGCCATATTAAAAACTAAAAAAATAAAATATTTTTCTAGGGATGGGATATTATAATTTTTTTTTTGCCCGTTCCGTATTTTGTAGTACATGTAGTAACTAAAATTATTAAAAATTTTAAGTTTTTCTTTAACAAAACCTATTTATACGTCATGCAGATTTGCATTGGCTAAAAAAAATTTTTAAATTAAAATTTTGCTTCCAGGGGTGTGAAATTGAATTTTTTTATACGTGAAACTAATCAAACAGGCAAGTGATGTTGTTTTATTTTGCTAATTAAAACTGTCTTATAAGTTAGGAACAACAAAATTGGTATTAAAAATTAAAAAAATCGAAATTTCGAATCTAGGGTTGAACAAGTGCAATATTTTATGGCATAAGAAAGTGACCAAAATGTTTAAAAGTTGTAAATTTGTCTTAAATAAAACTACGTTATACCTTAAGAAGAATTGCACTGATAAAAAATAAACCAAAAAAAATAAATAAAATTTCGCTTCCAGGGTTGGGAAAATGAAAGTTTTTTTTGGTACATGCAATGTCGGTTTTTTACTAATTAAAACTATTTTTTAATTTAGGAAAAACAAAATTGGTATCAAATCAAAATTTCGATTGCAGGGTTGGATAACTGCAATATTTTGTAGTACATGAAAGTCACCAAAATGGTTACAAACTTTTTCTAAAATAAAATTATTTCATGCCTCATTATTAAGAGTTCCATTGGTCGAAATATTTTTTATGCATAAAAGTAACAAAAGAGGCAATCGACGTTGTTGTTTTTGCTAATTAAAACCAATTAAAACTATTTTATAATTCAGGAAAAACAAAATTGATATTAAAATCTTAAAAAATCAGAATTTCGATTCCAAGGTTGGACAAATGAAATATTTTATGGTTCATAAACGTACACACAGGAACTCCAAATTTTGTTTTTTAGTGAATTTATACTTCAGGAAGAATTAATTTGGTATAAAAATTCTGTTCCAGGGATGGAAAGTCGAAATTTTTTAGTACATAAAAGTATCCATATAAGTTCCTTATGTTGGTTGTTTGTGAATGAGACCTTTTTATACTTCAGAAAGAGTTAAATTGGTATTAAAAACCAAAAATATTAAAAATCTAATTTCAGGGTTGGAATATTTACATTTTCTGATTCATAGAAGTAACCATATAATTTGCTATTTTTGGTGAATTATACCTACTTTATATATCAGGAAGAAATAAATTTGTATTAGGAACCAAACAAATTTAAAAGACTTTTCTACGGTTGGACAATTAGAACTATTTGGGGTACATGAAACGGATTTTTTTTGTAAATTAAACATATTTAATACATTTGAAAGAGGTTCAGAGTTATTAGAAATAAGAAGAGCCAAACATTTAGCTTCCTAGCCGACAAATTTAAACGTATTCTTAAATATAAAAGCACCTGATAACATCTTTTTGTTTTTTTTTTAATTAAACCTACTGTTGTTAAGGTAATTGAGCCAAACGTCCTGGTGACTCCCACGTGGATTTTGAATAATTAAAACACACAAATGCAAATTCAACAATATGTGTATTTATAATAATTAAAATTCCTAAGTAATTTTAAATAAGAATATATGAAATAATTATGTGCAATTATAATAAAACAGTACATACTTTTTGGTATGGAAACCACCAAGAAAATTTTAACTTTCAATAAATGTATCTGTTTAAGATTTTTTTTTTTTTTTTTTTTTTTTTATCTTGGACCAGCACTCAGGGGATGACCCCTATATATGCAAGGCATTGCGCCGGAACTGAAAACGAGGGGATAGTATTGAGGGGACAGATTAGGAAAGATGAGAAGATAGACAGTTGTTTTTGTAGCTATTTCAACCTTTTACTTCGCACCTTTACCTTTCGGAATACAAAATGGTTGTGCTAGCACCAATGTTAGCGGTTTACTCCAAAATGTATGTACATATTTTAATGTTTCGTTAAATCAATGTTTTAAAATCAATCAAAGTTTTACAATCAGAAAATTAAATATTGTGATGCCAGATCGCCATAATTTGCATAATGGGGATTTTGGTGGTTGCGTTAACATTCCCCCCGCAGTATGGCAAGAAGATTGTTCGCCGCCAGACTCCAATGGTGGAGCGACATCTAAAATAGCAAGTTTGACAGCGGGTCTTTCAAGAACACCATGTTGAGTCAGGACCTTTGCGCTTCGAACCTGACCATCATTTGCTAATCGCGTTTCCAAAATTCTTCCGCGTGGCCAGACGTTACGTGGAAGAGAAGGGTCAACTATGATCACTAGGTCCCCCTGACTTAATGGTTCTGGACGGTCGTGCCATTTCGACCTACAGATTAATGTCGGAAGATATTCAGCGAGCCACCTCTTCTAAAAAATATTTGCATATTGTTGAGATGTTTGCCAACTTCGTTTTAATAATAAGTTGTTATCGTCGCAGGCATACATCGGTTTTAATACAGAGGGACTTCCAACAAGAAAATGATTTGGTGTCAATGCGTCATGTTTTTCGTTGTCAATGGGCACATAAGTAAGAGGCCTTGAATTTATAACGTTTTCAACCTCAATCATCATGCTCAGGAGCAGTTCATCGCTGGATGCCCTTGATGGCATAATTCTGTACAGAATTGTTTTAATAGAGCGCACTAGGTCCTCCCATGCACCACCCATGTGGGGGGAAGCTGGTGGAATAAAGTTACAATTTGTTGTTGTTGTTGTGAATGCTTCCACTAAATTGTCTTTATCAACTTCTACTAAAGCCTCTCGAAGCTCTCTTTCGGCACCGATAAAATTCGTCCCGTTATCGCTGTGGAATGCGCGAGGAATTCCCCTTTTAGCCATAAAATTGCGTATGGCTAAGATGCAAGAACTGCTGGTCAAAGAATGCGCAATTTCAATATGGACTGCCCGGACTGTTAAGCACGTAAATAAGCAACCATACCGTTTCTCCTTATTACAATTAACGTTGACTAAAATGGGGCCAAAAAAATCAACACCGGTATATGTGAACGGGGCCATATGGGATGCAAGACGGGCGCGAGGCAGTTTTGCCATTTGTGGATTCTGAGCCACGGCCTTTTTGATTTTGCACATTTGACATCGGCGTATTATTGAAGTGAAAGTTGTACGAAGCTTTGAAATATAATATTTTTGCCTAATCTCATTGATGGCCGTTTCGTGATTCATATGATAAAGTTTTTCATGATGATGCATTATTATCAGTTGAGTAAGATAGCTCTTTCTGGGTAGTATAATTGGGCGTTTTTGTGCTAACGGAATATCAGCATTATCAATTCTACCCTCGACTTTTAAAACTCCATTATCTAAATATGGATTTTTACCATATATATCACTGCTTTTCGGAATAGTTTTGCCAGAATTTAATATGGTAATTTCATTATAGTAATTTTCAGCTTGGGTGTGTACATACAAAGTTTCTTCAGCCTTTTGTAACTCCTCTTGAGTTAGTTTACCTTTTTCTACATGGGTTTTACGGCAGTTGCTTAAAAATCTCAAAACGTATGCTACGGTTCGTAAAAGCCTTTTCCATTTTGAAAATCGGCTAAAACCAAATATATTATCAATTTTTGTAATGTTGAATGAACAGTGCACTCGCTCTTCTGCAGTAGACTCAAGTGGAGCTATTCCATGGTGCCATTCGTGTTCTGGAAGAAATAGAAATTCTGGTCCAGTAAACCATCTGCTTGAGTTTGAGATTTTAGGAATTTTTGACCACTTGGTAGCATCGTCAGCTATATTTTTTTTACTCGGAATCCATTACCAATCATTAGCCGAGGACAGCTCTAAAATCTCTGTGATTCGAAATACGACAAATTGGTTGTATTTGCGATGGTCAGAATTTATCCAGCTCAACACCGTTTTTGAGTCAGTCCAGTAATATTTTTTTGAAATTTTTATACTGTGATTTTCTACAATATATTTAGCGAAACGAGCTCCTATAAGGGCAGCAATAAGTTCTAATCGAGGAACGGACGTTAGCTTCATAGGAGCTACTCTTGTTTTCGCTCCTACTATTGAGCATACTATTTTCTCACCTTCTTTTATTCTCACGTAGCAAACAGCTGCATAGCTATCTTTGCTTGCATCCACAAACGTATGAAGTTGCACTTCTGTTTGGTCATAAGTTTGAAGAGATTTCAAATAACATCGAGGGATTCATATCTTACCAATATCGGGCAAAATATTTATCCATTTAGACCATTCGTCAAATAGCTGAGGGGGAATTTTATCGTCCCAATCTATTTTTGATCGCCATACCTCTTGCAGAAGGATTTTTACATACATTGTAATGTGGCCAATAAGACCAAGAGGGTCGTATATCGACATCACGAGTCGTAGCATCTCACGTTTTATTGGTACCTTTTCACCTAAAAATATACCGCTCTTCAATAGCCATGGTGCGATTTTAAAGGTTATGACATCCTCTTCATGTTCCCAAAAAACACCCAAAACTTTTTCAATGTGATATTCTTCTTTTGTGTTCAAGCACTTTGCGTCTGTTTTTTTACACAGAGTCTGGCCTTTTAGTGCTAATTTTTCGTTAGAAATCCAATTTCGAATATTGAAACCAGCCTGACGATGAACGTATGAAACATCGAAAATTAGTTCTGCGGCTTCTTCTGGATCATCAACGGAATCAAGTAAATCATCCACATAATGATTTTCTTTTATTGCCTTAGCAGCTCTAGGGAATTCATTCTCAAATCGACTTGAATTTAAGTTTTTAATATATTGTGATATGGAAGGTGCACATAAAGCACCGAAAATCAAAACATCCATTACGTAAATGTCTGGAGACTTATCCTGCTGACAGTCTCGCCAAAGAAATCGCTGAATATTACGATCCTCTGGTCTTACGTGCACTTGGTGGAACATCTCCTCGATGTCGCCACAGATATCTACTGATTTTTGGCGAAATTTAAAAAGAATTGATGGCAAAGAAACCAAGTAATCAGGCCCTTTGACAAAAAACGAATTGAGTGAAACACCATTAGATTTGGCGGCAGCGTCCCATACTACACGCGTTTTACTAGGTTTTGTTTTTGTTGAAAACAGGAAAAATAGGCAGATACCAAGCCCTTTTATCAGAACTAGAAATTTCGTCATTGCTTAATTTTCGTACGTAGCCTTTAGCTATATATTTAGAAATTGTTTCTTTAAAAATATTAAAAAGATTCAAATTGTACTTTAATTTTCTTTCTAAGCAAGAACCTTTTGAGGGCCATTTCATAACTGGGTGGCATATCTACGATATCATATTTCCAAAGAAGAGGAACTTCATAATGTCCACATGACTTTTGTTTTGTGAATTTATGTAATAATTCTACAGCTCTTTTATCATTAGCTGACTCTAGAAGAGTTTTTGTATCTGTTCCTGTTACGGACTCGAGTGAATAATACTTCCTAACTAATTGATCCAACTCTTCAACAGTGGTTGTACAATTACATATATGAAAATTAAAACTTTTATTTGCTTTATTTTCTCCAACAGCACCATAAATAAGCCATCCAAGTTTTGTTCGGACGGCGATCGGTTCTTCAGATGATCCTTCACAAATTTTGTTCGATACTCCTACGTCAAAATGATTCAATCCAATTAATAGTTGTGGCACGGCATCTTTATAGCTTTCAACAGGTAAATTCCGCAAGTGAGGATAGCGTTGTGCTAAATTTTCATAGTCCATTGTTTGCATCGGCAAATTCAACGATTTTACAGTTGATACATTAATTGCCACACGCGATTTATTTCCTCCTGAAATATGAATTTTTAACCTTTTCGAATTATCTTCAACTCGCTCCATACCACCTGTCCAACGCAAACACAAGGGATTTGGATCTCCATGTATATCTAATTTATTTGCTAAAGTGTCATCCATTAAACTTATAGATGACCCCTCGTCAATAAAAGCAAATGTATTTATTATTTTATGTTTTCTTACAATATTCCACTTCTCCATACGATCCAATGCTTGAAATGTAGAACAGTTGACTATTGAGTTGCAATTGTTGTTACAAACAATGCATGTTCGTTAAGAATGGGCATTAATGTATGCTCTTTTGTTTGTTGTTGTATTCTTGAGTGTTTTCTTTTCTTTGTTTAATTTGCTCAAGCAGGGGCCAACTGTTATACTGCTAGCTGTTATACCAATATTAAAAAGCCATTTGTTAAATTCAAGTAAATTTGGTTTTTTGTTTTGATTAATCAGCTGTATTTTTCTCTCTGCCCTCTGCATTTGATACATATTTGGAAGCTTTTGCAACAGTTCTTGTAAAAGTGATGAATTATTTAATTCATCATGTAAATTACTTGCAGTAATTGTTGAAATTAAACTTCGGACTTCTACAGCCGTTGAAGTAAATGTTTTTAAATTGTTCTCGTCCACCTTTGGCGATAATTTTATCCTATCTTTTATTGAATTAATTATCTTTTCAGGTTGACCAAATAACAAATAGAGAATTTGCATGACGTGTGGTACATTTGAGGGATGAACTAACATGTGTTTTACAACATTAAGTGCTTCACCTTTAACCATTCAAATGTTGAGGAAAATAAGGGCCATTCCTCTGGTTGACCGGAAAACGCTGGAAGTTCTCTAGGTAGTGATTGTCTTGAATTAATATTTGTTTGAGAAAGATTCTGAACGGTTGGAAAACTAACAGAAGGGTAAGCTGATGAGTTTATAGGCCTGTGCGGAACATTAGCAGACGGGTAGGCTGACGAATTCATAGGCATGCGTGGAAAATTAGTAGTCGCGTAAGTTGAGGAATTTATGGGCATGCGTGGAAAATTAGCATTTGCGTAAGTTGAGGAATTTATGGGAATGCGTGGAAAATTAACAGACGGATAAACCGTTGAATTCATTGGCATGTGAGTGTTCAAATTTGATAAATATGTTATTGGTTGTTGCACATTAAATTCTGGTGGCATTGCAGAAAATAAATGTTGTGTGTTGTTATTATTATTTAAAGACGATGTAAGTATACAGGTAGGTTGATTATTTGCCCCTGCGGTAGGTAAAGGCTGCATTCGCATAAAGCCACTAAAGGTGGAAGTGTTCGTCGTGGAATTTGGCATGACAAACACAGGTAATAACGAATCAATGGCAGCATTAGTAAGTGTTGGTGGGGCATAAGTTACCTGACTGTGTGGTGGTAGCGATGAGTCGCTACATGGCGGTTGTTTTTCTATTACCGCAGCTGCATTGTATGTATTCGGTGCAATTTCATAACTTTGATTTGGCAAGCGAGAGGTCTGCAAGTTTGAACTGGCGCCTACATTATTGCTCACAATATGTTGTTGAGCAACTGATTTTGTAGAAGTAAGCCAATTATATACTGTTTGTGATTTCTCTGATGAGTCAGAACGCGTTTCGGCTTCTTCAAGAAGTTGGAACTTTTTATCTAAATAATCTTGATTGAGCTTTCGTTCTGCTTCAAGTTTCTGAAGTTTTAAATCAACTTTTCTTGATTGCGATAGGCGAGAAACATTTGATTGGCGGCTCGTAACACTAGATGCAGCCGAATTTGGTCTTATGGCCGAACATGAGAGGCATTTAAATAGCGTGTCGTCCAAAACATTACCACAATTATTGTGAAATATATTATGGCATTGCACGCAGGTTGACATGTTTTCGTCAGGCAAAGTGAGCATTCATGCAATGATTGTTGCACCTGTTGTTGACCCTCCATGTTACGTAACAATATTTTGTACTTACTGCGAGATTAGCAAAGGGTGAGAAATGTGTCGCTGGAACTTGCTTATGATAACGGCAGTTCGTCCTTTCTAGGGAGAATTAGAAAACAAACAGAATTTTAAAATGTTGTTAAGGCAATTGAGCCAAACGTCCTGGTGACTCCCACGTGGATTTTTAATAATTAAAACACACAAATGCAAATTCAACAAAATGTGTATTTATAATAATTAAAATTACTAAGTAATTTTAAATAAGAATATATGAAATAATTATGTGCAATTATAATAAAATAGTACATACTTTTTGGTATGGAAACCACCAAGAAAATTTTAAGTTTCAATAAATGTATCTGTTTAAGATTTACTTCGCACCTTTACCTTTCGGAATACAAAATGGTTGTGCTAGCGCCAATGTTAGCGGTTTACTCCAAAATGTATGTACATATTTTAGTGTTTCGTTAAATCAATTAAACTTAAATATTGTGTCATGGGGATTTTGGAGGTTGCGTTAACACTTACTTTCTGTTTTAGCAAGAAAGAAAGAAAAATTACATCTGTGAAGGGTATTTAAGATTCGGCACAGCCGAATATAGCTCTTTCACTTGTTTCATTTTCCATTGTATTGTTGCGCTTATATGTTCTGGCATCTCTATCATTTGTGCCGCCGTCTCCATCAATTTCACTTTCGACTTCAGTTTCATTCACACTACTACTGGAAAACACTCTCCCTTTATATTTTTGAAATTCTTCAATTTTTTTATAAAATTTATTTTCTTTAATAAAAAGTTCTCTTTCCCTCTTCAAGACTTCGAGTTCTCTTCTTAATAACTCATTTTCTCTCCTTAAAACACCATCTGCTTGTCGGTTTTTTCGCCAACATTGTTTATCTGTTCTTCGCCCTCGTACTCGCCATCACTATCTACAGCACTTGCAGCTGCGCTGTTGCTGTCTATTTTGTCACACTCCTCTTTCATTTTGTGGTAACTCGTTTATTCGCAGAGCAAGCGCACTCTTCGTTCCTGCTGTCGGTAAATTCAGCTGCTGTAACCATGCCCTATTAACTTCTTCCATATTTATTTCTCTCACCTCGAGTAGAAAAAATCACACTCACACTTGTCACCCTTATTTTTATATATTATAAAGTTTGGTTTTTTGTGTTCTCATTCCTTTTTTCTCAGACTTTAATTTTTGCCTGTTCTTCTTTTCACTGCGGGTGTATAGAGAAGAAAAAACGTTTTTTGTTTTATATATCCCACTTCTGAACTGTAAGCGCGTAAAAAATTAAACGACTTTACTCTTCGGTGGTCTCTCATAAACTGACCCAATATATTTTATGTACTAAACTTTTAGGCTGCTTTGAAATTGACAAAAGTACAATCTTTACAACATATGTATACTTTAAGAACTAGAAAATCGAATGAACGAAAGACAATAACAATACTTATTGGCCGAGGGAAAGATGCCTGTCGTGGAAGTATGCCACGTACATTGACTATAATATTGTTTCCAGTTCCAATATTTTTTTTTTGAATTTTTTATGGACTATTGGTGCTCTTAAGAGCAGATTTCGCTGCCTACCTTATACTAGGGGGTTGCATTATTATCAGAAAAAGCTACAAAAATTGTGAATATACACATATTGTGCTCTGCATGACATTAGTCAGCAGTGGATCTCCATAAAGATGGAATACCTATAATATAATGCGTTCTTTTCAGTCTTAGATAAGCTGTCTTATTGACTTCATTCAGTTTTGGCGGTTAAAATGATTTTTTCTAACTACATACATATGCATGTACCTTACATAAAAATCACATTGAAATGATCTGCACTCGTGGTGGTTGAAATTCCTTGTTTTGTTGAGCAGAATTCCTTCCTACCCGTTTTTAGTCGGCGCTGACTAACGCCACTGGTTGAACTAAGTTGAAGATAGTTTAAATGCCTGTTTTATTTTTTTATAGCTGGTAAAAGCTTTAGTAAAATTAAAGGTACTATTCCGGATTATAGGCACGATTATATGTGTCTTTATTTCAATTTTTGGTCTTGCTTATATGATTGATACTTAACAAATTTGTGGTTATAGGTTATGTTAGGCACGCCGGGATCCCTTATGAGGCCTGACGGAACTTTTACTGAAAGCAGCGAGGATACCCTGGAGCTACTAATGGAAACTCACTTTCCGGATTGCGAGGACGGGGCGGACGTACGTGGTACTGTCGTCCCCGTGCAAACAGCTATCCTAGGGAGTGATTTGGTGGACTCCATTGTGCAGTCAGCCAGGGTAAGATGGGCAGTGGCATCTTTTAAGCCCTATAAGTCAGCGGGGCCAGATGATATTTTCCCAGCGCTGATGCAGCATGCCATGGAGGCGATTTTACCATGGCTGCTAACCATTTTTAGGGGAAGTCTCGTTTACGGGTACATTCCTATGGAGTGGAGGGAGGTTACAGTGGTATTTATTCCAAAAGCGGGTAGGATAAACCACGGTACCGCTAAAGATTACAGACCAATCAGTCTGTCATATTTTCTATTGAAAACACTGGAGAGACTGGTTGATTTGTATGTCAGGGAACTTCTCTCGCCAGAGAATTTCTGCGGTGCACAGCATGCCTACCAGAAGGGTAGGTCGGTGGAGACGGCGCTGCATGATGTTGTCGGCACTATAGAAGATTCCCTTGACAAGAAGGATTTTGTTATGGCATCCTTCCTAGACATAGAGGGCGCTTTTAACAATCTGAATATATCCTCGATAACTGGGGCGCTCAGAGAGATCGGTGCGGACCAGTTAATTACGGACTGGGCAGGGAACATGCTTAGGAGCAGATCCATAGTATCCAGTTTGGGCATGAGTACGAGGAGGAAGGCTGTAACAAGGGGCACTCCGCAGGGGGGAGTTCTGTCTCCGCTCCTATGGAACCTTGTCCTGAACAGCATCCTTTTCAGGTTGAACGCAGGTGGCACCAAGGTAGTTGCTTATGCTGATGACGTTGTGCTCCTTATAAGGGGTAAATATTTGCCTACGATAAGTGAACTCATGGAATCGGCGCTGAACGAACTACTGGACTGGGCCAAGGGGAACGGTCTAGGCATAAACCCTTCGAAGACTGTACTGGTACTTTTTACCAAGAGATATAAGATCCCGGCTTTTAGGCCACCATGCCTTGGTGGCATGAGCTTGGGACTCTCGAGGGAAGCGAAGTACCTCGGCATTATTAACTATCGTGGAGACGAAATGAGGCAGTCCAGGTCCCGCAGGAAACGCGAGCCTAGATGTCTACGCCTACGCTCCTGCAGGGCCGGACATTCCCAAAGAAAATGCTGTACTGACTCCTCTTCCTCCTCATCTAAACAGCCCCTGCAGCGACCATCATGGGGAAAGCCCAAACGCCCCGACATGTGCCCAATTGCACAGTGCGCCATCAAGACCCCTACCAGGAGTTCCAACGACTTCTTCCCATAAGTCAGAAGCTGTCTAGTCCTACCCCTGTCAAGCGAGGGCCATAGAGTTCTGGAGACCCTACAGGTGGTAATACTTGACCACCTGCCTGTCACCTCCCTCTCTGCCCACTCCTGAATCTTATTCAACGGCTCAACTGAGGGAATGTCAATCTCCCTAAGTGAGGCTGCCTCATCCAAGGCCGAACCCGCTCTAGCGCATTCGTCCGTTATCTCATTCCGCTGGATGCCTTCATGCCCTGGAACCTAAACTATCCTGACGTTATGTCCTCCAAGTCGAGCCAGAGATTATGCATTCAATCCAGCACACATATCGACCTCACTGTCCCCGAGTACAGGGCCCTAATAGCTGCCAGACTATCCACACAAATGGCAATAATTCTTGCCTCCAAACTGAGCCCATCAATCCTCAATGCCGCCTCGGTAATGGCATAAATCTCCGCCTGGAAAACTGCCGAGGTATCGGGTAGCTTGAGCGATACCGAAAGGTCCAGATCCCCAGAATACACCCCCGAATCAATGGCAGTGTCCATCTTCGAGCCGTCCGTAAAAACCAAAGTTGCATTGCTGCGAGTCGCGGAGTTCTCCATCCAGTCCTCCCTCTCCGGAAAAGCGACTGAGAAGGATATGTCGAGGTTCATGACCGGAGTTATATAATCAGTCCGTCTCCCCAGGACCTGCTCTCCTACCCTTTGTAGGATAATGCCATGTCCCGTACGGTCATGCCTGAAGCTGCCAGACTCGATGAGTCTGAGGGCAGATCTTGCAGATATGTACCTGATGAAAACCCCAAGGGGAGCCAAGTCAAGCATTGTCTCCAGGCTGGCCTGAGGGGCCGATCTTATCGCGCCAGTCATAGCAAGACATGCCAGCCTCTGTACCTTGCCCAATATAGAGAGATATGTACTCTTGTCTACAACCCTCCACCAAAAAAGTGATCCATAAGTAAGAATGGGTCTGATCACCCAGTGCAGGATGTACGGTTTCAACCCCCATCTCCTCCCAGAAACTCTCTTGCATGCGTAAAACGCGCATAGAGCCTTCCTCGTTCTATCCACCACATTACGTTTCCACGATAGCTTAGAGTCTAGAATAATGCCGAGGTATTTCGCCTCTCTCGAGAGCTCCAAGCTCGTGCCACCAAGGCATGGTGGCCTAAAAGTCGGGATCTTATATCTCTTGGTAAAAAGTACGAATACAGTCTTCGTAGGGTTCACACCCAGGCCGTTCCCCTTGGTCCAGTCGAGTAGTTCGTTCAGCGCTGATTCCATGAGTTCACTTATAGTATGCAGATATATAGCCCTTATAAGGAGCACAACGTCATCAGCAGCCCAAGGACAAGGTTCCATGGGAACGAAGACAGAACTCCCCTCTGCAGAGTGCCCCTTGTTACAGCCTTCCTCTTCGTGCTCATGTGGAGATTATGGATCTGCTGCCAAGATGCCATAACAAACTCTTTTTTGTCAAGGGAATCTTCTATAGTACCGAAAACATCATGCAGTGCCGTCTCCGCCGACCTACCCCTCTGGTAGGCATGCTGTGCACCACAAAAGATCTCCGGCGAAAGAAGTTCCCTGACATACAAATCAACCAGTAGCTCCAGTGTTTTCAACAGAAAAGACGACTGACTGATTGGTCTTGGTACCTTAGTGGTACAGTGGTTAATCTTCCCCGCCTTCGGAATGGAAACCATAGTCACCTCCCTCTACTCCATGGGAATGTATCCGTAGAAGAGACATCCCTTAAAGATGGTTAGCTGCCATAGTATGCTGCATCAGCGCTGGGAAAATACCATCTGGCCCCGCTGACTTAAAGGGCTTAAAAGATGCCACTGCGCGTCTTACCTTGGCTGGCTGTACAGTGTAGTCCACCTCGTCACTCGATTAGATAGCTGTTTGGACGGGGACAACCGCACCAAGTACGTTTGCCCCGTCCTCGCCATCCGGAAAGTGAGTCTCCATCAATAGCTCCAGTGTATCCTCGCTGCTTTCAGTAAAAGTCCCATCAGGCCTCATCGGGTATCCGGGCGTGCCAGGCTCCTTAGAGAGTAGTTTTCTTAGGCGGGAAGCCTCAGATGTGCCCTCCCAGTCACCACAGAAGCTCCTCCATGATTCCCTCTTTGCCTTCTTGGTTTCGTTCTTGAAGACATTGAAACTCCTACTATAATTATCCCAGTCTATGGGATTTCTATCATGCTTCGCCTTATTAAAAAGTCTCTGGCAGACTGTCCAGAGCTGCTTGAGTCCTGGATTCCACTACTTCTGATGGACCTTCGTCGACGGTTGCCGCTCCCGACAAGATACATGATAGGTGTCCCTCAGATCCTTGAAAAAAGGATTGAAGAGTCCTCCAGCTCCTGAATGCTGCCCACCCGCTCCTGGAGGTGCTAGGGCATCCACAAGCTTTCTGAAGCTTCCCCAATCCGTTTGCCTAGGGTTCCTGTAAGGCTTGCCCCCACTCGGAATGAGATCGATCGTAAAGGTAATCCTGTTATGATCAGAAAATGAGCACTCAAGGCTTACCGTCCACTAAGATATTCTAACGGAGTTTTTATCACTAACCAAAGTTAAATCAATGACCTGTTCCCTCATCCTGTTGAAAAACGTTGGCCTATTGCCCTTATTACAAATCCTAAGATTGGTTGACAAGAGAAACTGCAATAAATCATCACCTCGTTTACTAACATCCGTACTCCCCCAGAGTGTGTGATACGCGTTTACATCACAGCCCAGTACAAGGTCATGTCCTCGAGTCCCGCACCAGCCAATGAGTGTGCGCACCGCACTCGGTGGAGGGTCAACCATCTCATACGGCAGTTACGCCGATGCCAAGATCACCATCGGGAGATCCTTGCGTTCAAGCCCAGCTACCGTTAGATCACCAGAGCTGTAATGAGATAACAGAAATATGTTGATGTTAATATTTTTCCTAATCAGAATACAGCTTCTAATCTTACCTTCCGTGTTAGGAGAGAGAAAAGTTAACAAGCGTGACCGAAGCCCTCGAACCTTATTAGCAATGTTTGTGACTCAGCTGATTTCCTGGTCGGTGTTGTTTTGCCCGGGCGGAATCACCGGGGCAATTATGCAGATAACACAAGTACTTAAACTTGATTGTTTTTGATATTGGAATAACGCAAGCACTTGAGCTTGGTTAAAGGGAATTGGATAACACAAGCACATAAACTTGGTTATTGCGGAGGATTGGAGAACAAAATAAGACAACTGCTTTGTTTACTTAAATAATTGTTTCTCAATTTATTTTAATTAAACCATAGCCTTAAATCCTATTTTATTGCCGAATTGCAATAAATTATTTTAATATATTTATTAATAATATAATTCTGTTTTTGGGCTTAGGCATTTTCCCACACGTGTAAGAAATTCCAGGAAACATGAAATCTCAGACAAATGCAATGCAACTAAACTTGAAAGTGGTTTAAGGTTGATGTCAAGAATCTAAAGTAAATGAATTTAAAGTAACAAAAAACTACAGCAAAACTTGAAACTTAATTCTTTTCTCATAACTTAAATTGACGGTTGCATAAATCTAGCAAAAATAAAAGCATATAATAGAAAAATTACATGAAGTCAGCAATTTAAGGTTGTTCAACTAATTTCGTGCAGGCGTATGTACGCAAGTATGTTTTTACATTTATACAAGCGTACTTACGCACATATGAAAGAAATTCATTGTGAAGGTCTGAACATATACCCCGCCGTTGAGTCAACAAAATTACAAATGTGATAACCTTATATTGCGCTTCATATGTTTTAGAAGTGAAGATTTAAACTACTGATACTTCAAATTCTGGTGTTGGTATATGCTGACGTACAGCTGGACGTGGAGTTTGTTGATTTGGTTTAATTCCCTTGAAACGTGCCCTTTTCCAGCTGATCCTCAAGCATATTATGATTACGAGAACGAGAGCAACATAGGCAATGGTCCCGTGGTGATATTTGATGTGTTTAATTTGTGACGGAAGTTCTGCAGATACCCTTAAGTTTAATTTACTTTGGATATCGGAAATTTTTTTAATTTGGTCGTAATAAATCTTGTTGTGAATTCTTGCAATTTGAACTTCGTCTGGATAACTGATGTCACTTATGTTGCTCATTGCTGTGTATGATGTTTGGAGAGATGTAGAGACAGTTTGATGGCCTTTGATGATGAGTGAGTTGAGCTTAACTGTACAACCTGGAGAGATTTTCAGGAGACCAGATCCCTTCAAGGTTAGTTGTGATTTTTCTTGACCACATAGGGCGTTTATTCGGGACGGCTGCTGAATGGTGTAAAGCCATTGATTGCTGTATTCTAACTGTGTCAGCGACGTGCTGTTAGCAGCAGGAGCAATGTTAGAACTTCTTTGAGTGTTAAAATTAAGAAGTGACAGCTCGAATAAGCATTTGTCAGCGTTTGCAGTAAATTTTGTTTGCATTTTAGGGCATAGAAATTCATTCTCTCTTATTATTGCACATGTGATGTGGTCCACTGTTTTTCTGCTAACACGAAATACTGATCTTTATGAGCATTTATAGCCAGGAAGTCGCCGCATGGTCTTATAGCGAGCATTGGTCTCAGAAGTTCGAATGTTTCAGGATCACATAACGGAATAGATATGTGAAAGATGACGTGGTCTTTAGTAACACCTCCCTTTACATTCAGAATTGATATTGTTCTTTTTGATTCTCTTGTAATCTAGATGCAATTTCTGATAATTGATTATCTACACTTTCGAACTTTTGTCTCACATTTTCTTCATCTTTTTTAAGGACGTTTAGAGTTGCATCTACAATTGATGTTTGATTCATGAGGAGTTGTTTGAGATGGTTTTCATTATCCCTTACAGCGTTGATGGTGTTTGAAATTTGTTCAGCATAATCCGAATCTAGAATACCAAATAGGGAATTAGCGACGTTGCCAACAACGTTAATAGCACCACGCTTAGCTCTTCTTTTTAGTAAGGCCTGCTAGGCTGAAGTCAACTGCCTGGAGAACACTCGAACAGTTCGTCCTTTGAGTTAGAATGTTGCACAAGCTGCGTAATGCCGTTGTTTCGTGCATGAAGGTACTTATTTCCTGCCAATATGGTTTTAAGTTATAGTAGTAAACAGTGTTCGAAAATTTACTGAACATTATTTAATGTATTGCACACAAACGCAGAAACGATATCTATTTTCTTAGTGTTTGTGTATTTTTACACAACCGGAATACAATGCATAATGATTTCTTAACGCAAGTAACAAACATTATGTAGTGTTCTATTTTTCGTCCGAAGGCAGTACAATTGTAGTGGTTGTGTACTACATTATATTTTAGCGTTCTGTAATGTTTTTTAAAATAATATACAGCTATTTTACTTTTTTGTTAAGGCTTGCGGCATTTGTATGTGCATACGTCAAGCAGTTTAAAATAAAAAATCAAACAATATTATTATTTTTTAAGTATTAAAATTCATTGCAGGTACATATTTATTAAATTTTTGGAAAAGGTTAAAAAAAACTAAAAAGGAAACTTAAAAAGCAAGTCATGTATTTGACGCGAGTACATTCATATATTAATTGTCGTAATCAAAAACACCATTAACTTTCACCAATAGGATATGTTCTACGTGAAAGCCTGTTAATCTATTGCGCTGATCAGATAATATATATTTCATAGCTGAAAAAAGTCTTTCGACGCTTACTTGTGTACATGGGATCGCCAAAATTATGCTAGCTACACAAGATAATGTATTATTTTGTGATGACCAAAATTTTATAACATTGGATTGTAGAGGCAATCTCGGTTGCCGGTCGTACATCATGAAATCAGTTTCTATGAGTGAAAGCGATGACGAAAGGGGTTCTGTTTGAAGTGGATCCAAATTTTCTAAAAAGTCATGAAATGATGTTGCTGAGCTGTTGCTCGCTAGTGGGCTTAACAAACTTTCATCCTTGATTGACTTTTCCGGAGCTTTCGAATCTATAAAGTATGAATTTTGAAATATAATATCTAGGGAAGTTTTGCAAGCCAAAAACAAATTAAGCAAGTTAACAAGTTTTATATTCATCATCAATATAAAGTAATAAATTTTCGAAAAATATTTAAATTGTGATACAGAATTTTTAAAGCATTACAATTTTGTTAAACTTTTTGTGGGTCAGTTAAGACAGAATATTTGGTGATGAATACTAAATGACTGATATGTAATCAAATACCTTTTAATGTGTTCATCCGTTTATATAGCGTAGTAATATATTTCTTTGCCCTGTCTGTTTGTTCAACGTTCATGCAAACTTTAATGCGTGGGTCCAAAAATACTGATGTGTTAAATAATTCTATGTCGAATAATTTAATTTTTCTCCTGTTTAATGAATTTTTTAACGCTATAGACATTGCGTTTATTGGTAAGGTCTCAAGTTTGAATATTATATCCATTACAATGATATACAGCTCACTGAAACATAATTGTTCCCTTTGCAATTTTAATGTGGCATCGTAAAACGCTTTAAAGGTTTCTATAAACTGTTCGGCGAATTTCCAATCATCGGAACTTAAATATAGGCAGGGACTTTCGGAACTTAGCGACTGAATAATATCTTTCATTTCTACTAAGCGTTCAATCATAATAAAAGTCGAGTTCCATGTCGTTACGCAATCTAATATCGGTTTTTTATATCGACCATTTTTTAAAATATTAATATAATTTTGGGTTCTTAGTTTCTTTACAACAGATCTACACTTCTCCAATGTTGCCTTTACTTCTGGAGTTTTAATAACATCGTTAACACAAAGTTGAAGAGTGTGTGCCCCACAGCGAACACCTGTTATGCTATGCAACGCAAAATTAGAACGAATTGACTTCATTTTTTCTTCCGTTACATCACTGTCAGAATCTTTTTCTTCATCATTATTTTCAATGTTATCTTCCTCCATTATATTCTGCAAATCTAAGTTATTTGTTTTATTTAACATAATTATAATAAAACGTATGATTCTATTTAATTTATACATATATGTACTCACCAAGATTTAAATCTTTTACAGCTTTAAGCATATTTGCTCCATTATCAGTTGTTATAATTAAAATGTGACTGATATCTATCGAATATTCTGCTAACACTTCTAGGATTATGGATTTTAGGTAGTCACTCGTGTGACTAGGTTTTAGTTCTTTCACGGCGAGTGTCTTAATTTCAATTTGTTCATTTTATATGTACTGGACATTAATGCCCAGTACGCTTAAATCACGTCTAGTGGCAGCGTCAAATTTAAGTGATAATAATTTTCCTTTAATATCGTTCGCAATTTCTATTTTTATTTGATGAGCAAACGCTAATATTCTTTCATTTATATTGTGTTCATTTACTTTAATGCCCACTGCATCGAATACGGGTTTCACTAATATTTTAAACGCCATATGGAGTGGGCGCCCATTTTTAGTAAACAACTCTACAATGGCAAGCTCTATATTTTTTTTATTGATAGAATTCGTTACACCATTTCCTTTCAGTTGTATAGTGTTATTCTTTAATTCCTTTTGGTAAATATAATTTTTATATACATCTGGATGCATCAGTTTTAAATGTCTTTCTAAATTACCGCTGTGGGAATTTAACACTTTATTTTCACAATTATCATTATTACATATAATTTCATTACTTTCGTTTATGGAATACAATGTTTGCAATAAAATATTTTTTGGGCGCGGCATTATAAAATTCAAATAAAAATTCAATAGCAAGAAAGACAAACGAATACTAATAGTAAATACACAAACTATACATTAAAAATAACGTGCTGAACCGAACACAATGAAGTTTGTTGTTTGTCCACGAAAAACAAAACACAATTAAATGTTTTCATCTTTATGTTGAGTTTGTTCAGTACAGCATTCTCGTTGTGCAGAAAGATCACAAGCAGAATAACAATTCTTTTTTTTTTGTATTTGCTACACAAACACTATTTGCGTTTGTGTATTTAATATTCTACCGTACAGAACAGGAAAGTACATTATATAAGGTAAATTTTCGAACACTGGTAGTAAATGATGTTCCATTCTGACCGCGATACTCGTGTATTGCCAATACCCTCAAAGTGCAAGCCGATATTAGGTTCAAACTGTGTCACTTCGATTTTGTCTGTGGTCACGAGTGGGAGCAATAGCAGTATTGTGAGTCCAGATGCGCTGGTTTTTAGGGAGTGGCCTTCTATCCAACGACTGTTTTGGTAATTGATTTTCTGCTAATATCTCACGATTATGTTTAGGTTCTGTGATTTGTGGACATGATTGTTGTTCTTTTTCATTTAGTTGCAGTTGTTGCGATGGCTGTGTACCAATTTCCGACTGTGGTTTAACAAATTATATATTATTTGTGGATTTGTCAGTTGTTTGAGGAACCACAACCATGCAAAAAATAACATTTACCGGTATTTCATTCAAATCTTCAGTTTCGGAATGATTATCATTGCAAAGAATCGTTTCGGTTGGTTTTTTCGGATTTTTCAAACATTCCAAATTTTGTAAATGCTGTGCCAATGTATGATTATGAAACTTGGATGGAGGCAAACATTGGTTAGGTGATTGAGCAGGAGGTTGTGTTGTTGGTGCAGCTAATGGGGTATAAACATTTATAGGAGCGACTTTAGCCATGGCAGCTGTAGTCAATATAGGATTTACCCCCCGTCTAGATTGGCAATAAATATGTTGGCAATATGGCAATAACGCCGGCAGAACAGCGGAAAAATATTGCTTATTGTTTTTTTTATGTTAAGGGTATGGGAAATCGTATTTATGTTAACTCACAATTTAAAAGACGCCAAGCAGAAAAGTTCAAAGTAATATTTCTCAAATTTTTTTTTATATTATTTTATGCACATATTTTAACAAATTTGGATGTTACCCTGATAAAATAAAGTATTAATAAAGTGAAAATAGAAGTGATTGAACGAAAAAAAAAACATTTTATGTGCTTGTTACACATATGCATGTGCTTATACAAATATATAATTTTTTACAAAATTTACATTGTTTGTTGTTTAAAAATGGATATCAGCAAAAACGTCCGAAGATTAGCTATTTTAAAAAATATTAAAGAAATAATTGATCTTATGGTCGAAGATGAAAGAAGAGAACGCAGATATTGGGTAAATCCTTTCATACAAAAACGAGAAATGCACTCCTTAGAGGCCCATCTTTTGAAAGACGTACTTTGGAGTGAAAACACTGATTACATTAACTTTTGCAGAATGGATATAACGCAGTTTGAACAGATTTTATCAATGGTAAGCTCATTGTCATATCAAATTTTAAAAATGATATACGTACTTTATAATATCTATCAATTTACAATTCAGGTGGATATTAAAATAAGAAAACGGGACACCCAACTGCGATTTGCAATTACATCAAGAACTAGATTAGCAATAACAAATAGCTTCTGGAGATACATATAGATCTCTTGAATTCCTTTCGCGAGTGTCACGTAAAACAATCAGTGATTTCGTTCCTGAGGTTTTAACAGCAATTATGGAAACTCTACAAAATGACCATCTAAAAGTATAAACATTATTTTTAGATTTTAATCAATAAATAAATAACGTGAATTGCATATTTATTTTACAGTGTCCAACCACAGAAACTGAATGACAAGTCGTTTCCAAACAATTTGAATATTTGTGGCACTTTCCCCATACAGTAGGTGCGATTGACGGAAAGCATATACGTATTAAGAAACCTGATAATTCTAACTCAGATTTCTACAATTATAAAGGTTACTGCAGCACTGTGCTGCTAGCCGTGGTAGATGCGAGTAGTAAATTTTTGTACATTGACGTTGGCGCCAATGGTCGGTGTTCTGATACCGTAGTTTTCAAGGAAAGTTCCCTTTTTCATGCTCTGAGATCTGGAAAGCTTAACCTTCCAAGAGATGAACCTTTACCGGGGCAGATAACACAAACACCATTTTTCTTTGTGGGCGACGATATATTTGGGCTTGATCGTCATTTGTTGAAAGCATTTAATAAAAATCAAAATTTAACAACGCCACAGGAAATATTTAATTACAGGCTCAGTCGTGCTAGAATGCCAGTTGAAATGGCATTTGGAAAATTAGCTAACAGATTTAGAATTTTTTTTACGACCAATAGAAGTGAAGTTGGAAACTACCGACTTAATCGTAAAAACCTGTTGTGTGCTTCACAATTACCTGACTAAACCGTTGACCGATCCTGTAATTGCCGCAGAGGAATATGTTTTGCCTGAGTTAGCAGAAACAATGAGACCCCTTTCCACTCAAGAACAAAATACAGTAAGGTTTGCGACTGAATTTAGAGAAAATGTAAAAAACTACTGCATTACTGCTGGGGACGTTGCGTTCCAATGGAAAAAAATTACAAAACAAACTGCTAAACCTGTAACTGTTTCATTAAATTAAAGATATATGCCAAAAATTATTAACAATATTGGTAAAGATTCTGTAAAACAGTCTCAAAAATGTTTATCTAAGTCTTAAATATGTATGTCTATTGGACTTAATTTTCAGTTTCTTATGACCAGGCTGACTACTCCTTGGGAAAAACGTGAAATACAAAATACCCAACAAATATTCCTTAAACTTTCACTAATATTAAAAAAAAAATTCAATATATTACCAATTGTTTTTTTATTTAAATTAAATGTAATTAATTTGTACTTTCAGTTAAATAATTAAATTATATCTTAAAAAATAATTAATTCATATCTCAAATAATTAATAATCTATTTTATTTGCTTTTTTAATTAATAAAATTAACTTTTTATTTAAGCTTAAGGTCTCTCTTCAATATTCATATGCACTTACATAGTTTTACATTTATTATTGTAACTTTCAATATTTTTCCAACATTTTTTAGCATTGACAGAAAAAGTTTCTTTTTGAAATTATACAATAATGGTACAAAATTTTAACCTGTACCAAACATAACAATTACAAACTGGCAGCTAGTTTTAATATTATTAAAAAAAACAACAAACTATTTTCATGACCATGCTAATAAATTTTAAACGAAATATTTAACATTCCAATAAGAAATGTAAAATTATGTATGTATATTAAAAGAGCCCTAAGCTTAAATATATATATATATATATATATATATATATATATATATATATATATATATATATACATGTACAATGTGCGATTTTAATTTTGTAAATTATTTTGTATATACATACATACATAAGAAGTTAAACAACTTTATAAATAATTATACAAGTTATAGAAAGTGTAATTAAAAAACAAATAAAATCACTGTTCAATACAAAATTTAATTTTTTAAAGTATTGGGAAATACATTTCTTAAGTTTTAAATGAAAATTTCTTCTTTTTGGTTTGGGAGATCAACGTTTTTATAGTTTGAGGTTTGTAATGCAATTCATTGAATTTCAGAATTATAATATACATATTTATATGTATGTGTATGAAAAAAAACAATATAAAATTTTTACATATAAAAAAGGCACATTTGTATGTACTTTTAAAAAACCAACGTTTCCATACACCCATAACTTTTAGGGATGGAGTAATTGTGTGAAAAAATCAAACAAATTTATTACAGCAACAGCTGCAGTTTTAATTTCTGGTAAATATTTTACATGCTATCCGTGTTAATATCAACTGTTGATAAGGAACATATTATACCATATTCGGGCTCCATTCTTGTTACGATTGTAGTTATTATAATTATTATTTATTTTTTGTGTGTGCATATTTGATGTTATCAATAAATATTGCTATAACAAATTTATTTGATTTCTTCTCACAGTTTTGGGTGTATGGAGAGTTTTGTCCTTAGCAGCATGTATGTATGTATGTAGCACATTTGGCAATGAAAATCAAATTCAGAAAATGTCAGCTTCATACATTGCTTCTTCTAAAATTTCCCCTTTCGAGATGGTGCTAATTTTTTCGGATACAAGACGCTGTATATCTGCCATCGTTTCACTTGCTACATTAAGCGGCAATACGGCCAACTGCATGCCAATCGATTTGGCAAATACGGAAAACATGTTCTGATTTTCTATTTTTTCATTGTTTACCTGCTCAATTAATGTATCCAGTGCGCAATTCAATTTTTCAGCATTCTCCAACTTTAGCCTTTTTGATGAAGATTTTTTCTGTGATAGCGGCGTACCAGTTTCGGATGTGCAATAGCTCACCTCAGTCTCTTCATTCGACAGTGTTGACTGGCTATACTCTACTAATTCAGTTTCCTGAAGATATAAAAATGTTTAAAACAATTGTAATTGATATAAAAATCAAAAATTAGCAGAAATGCTACTTACAATTTCAAAGTTACTACTTGTTTTTCTTTGCGCAATGGCTTGGTTAAGAAATTGCATTTCCATATAATAAAATAAATGTGGTTCGTACACTGCATCGGCACTGGAACTCGATTTTTTGGAGGCATCTACTTTTTTTTCTCCAGGAGGTACGCTGATCTTAAATTTTTTATTTTTTTTTTTACCACTTCCTCATTTTTATCCAATGTTTTTGAAATTTCAGCCTAAGCATTCTTTTTCCTGTCTAGCCTCTTATATTCCGGACTTTTGAAGTCCCAGAGGCAAGAAAACTGCCTATAAGTTGAATTAACTTTAGCACGTCTTCGTCGGTAAAATTCATTTTCAAATAAGAAATAAATGACGGATCTATTTTTTATGATACGCTTCTTTTATTTTTTACCTTTTTAATTATTTTAAAGATAGATGTTATGGTAAAATTGCTTTTATTTTTTCTAACTTTCAAATTGTTGGCGGAATATTACAACTTGATGATTTCATGACGGAAGGTTTGTTTTTTCTTTGAATTGACAATCAAATTTGACGTTTTATGTTCGCAATAATTGCCAACGAAAAACTGTTGACAATTATTGCCAGCACTGGCAATGAGCTGTCTACATTGGCAATATCAATAATTTGACATTTGCTGCAATATATGTTAGTCAATTTATTGCCAATCTAGACGGGGGGTTATGGTAGCGGTGGTGCTGCCAACAGTTTGGACTGCTGGTGTTACACAGGCCATAATGGGTACAGTTTGAGATATCGTTGCTATTGTTGTTGCATTTTGTGCCACTAGAATCGTCACTTTTGCGCTTTTGGGTTTTGTTGTTTCAAACGGCAAGGGAGTTTGCCGTTATGGTGTTGGTGGAGTGCACGATATAGATTTCAAATCACCATCATATGTTGTTGGTGAAGTAATAAAGTTTTGATGTTGTTGTTGCTGATGGATATAGTGACGATGGTACTGTAGCTGTTGTGTTTGCAATTGTGGTCTTACAATACAAACATTTGTTAGTTTTTTTGTATAGCAGTTGTTATTTGTTTTTGCTGTTGTTGCTGCGAAGGATTGAGTTAGATTAGTTTTAGATGAGGGTGCTTCTGGAGAGCAAGGTGTCGCTTCATTGAAATCAATTGAAACTATTTCAGGTTTATAGGTAGCGAATGATGATGTCTTTTGGGATACCCTTTCCATTGTTGATCCTTGGTTTGATGACTGAGTGAAGTTCTCCAGATGAAGCAGCGAGTTGTGTTTTTCCTTGCATGTCATGCATGATCCTGATTTGCAAGTTTTGGCTGAGTATCCTGATTTTAAACAGTTCACACACATGTTCTGTTTCTTAATGAAACTGAGACGGTCTGCTGGCGACAGTTGATGAAACTTCTGACACCGATACAATTGGTGAAAGTTGTTTTTACAAGGTGAGCACGTGACTTCTGTTTGTTTTGCTGAAGTGGTGGAAACATAGAAAGATCATTCTTTCTGGTTTATGACTTCCAGGTATTGAAAACGATTTTCAAGAAATGTTATAGGTCTTCAATTTTTTGTAGTTCTTTTGGATTGCTAATAGTCCTCTCATATAGAACAAGAGAGCTCCGATCCAATTTTTTAACGAGTATGTCAAACAGCATGGGATCCCAAGAGGCGGTATCGATCCCTATGTTGTTTAGCGCATGTAGACTTTCTTGTGTTGTATCATGTAATTGTTTGATAGCAGCAGCTGATGGTTCAGCGTTTGGTTGATACAAAAGTTGTTTCATTAGCGTTGTTACAAGAACGCGCTGATTATTGTATTGTTCTTGCAATAGGCTCCATGAGGTGGCGTAGTTTTCGGCTGTGGCTGAGAGATGACTTATTAGTTTTTCAGCTTCGCCCCCCAAGTTTAATTTCAGGTACCACATCTTTTGTACCGCAAGAATATGCAGGTTGTCTACTAGTTGTGTAAACAAGTCGTGAAAGGATCTCCATTTTTAATAATAACCATTAAATTTTTGGATTGTGACCTTTGGCACGCTGTTTTGCATTGGTTCGAAGGATTGCTCTGGAGTTCGGGAGTCTAGCTTGAAATTTTCACTTCTCCAGGTTTTCGTAGGAGTTCATGTCGTAGCCGTCCTTCAGTGGGTCATCGCTTGATTCCCATATTCTGAAATGTAGCTCTTGGATTTCTCCCCATAGTTTTTCTTTCAGCTTCATATTGGTTGCCGTGAGGTCCGTGTCGAGTAGCCGCGTTAATGATGACATCATGACATTGTGGCTTCTTATAGTAGCATTTGTTGAGGTACATGTCAAAGATGTTCTTGCAGGGGCTGCAGGCGCCTTACTGGTATTTTCCAGTGTTGGCGTTTTCGATGTCTCATTTATGCCTGATTCAGATATGTTCCTGTCTTTTGTGACGAGTTCCTCAATATTTTGATAGTAGTTTTCGGTGAAATATTTGTGGTCCAACTGGAGCTTCTCAAGACATCGTATTCTATTATCGGTGTGCTCGAATTCTGCCCAAGCGGAGTCTAATCTTTTGATTCTTTCTTCGTAGTAGTAGACAGTCTTTCTAGATGATGAATCCTTTTTAAAGTTCCGAATGATGGACCCTATCAGTTCTCCTGTTGCTCGCTCAGAAGTTGTAAGCTGTTCCATTGGGGACGTTGTTTCACCAGTAGCCATGATGTTGCCTGTTCGAGCTGGTGATGCCTTTAGGAAAAAAAGCTGACGATTCCTTAAAGTTAATCACGTCGAGGTCACGAGAATGTTTGTGACTCAGCTGATTTGCTGGTCGGTGTTGCTTTGTCCGGGCGGAATCACCGGGACAATTATGGAGAAAACACAAGTACTTAAACTTGATTGTTTTTGATATTGGAATAACGCAAGCACTTGAACTTGGTTAGTGCGGAGGATTGGAGAACAAAATAAGACAACTGCTTCGTTTGCTTAAATAATTGTTTCTCAATTTATTTTAATTAAACCAAAGCCTTAAATACTATTTTATTGCCGAATTGCAATAAATTATTTTAATATATTTATTAATAATATAATTCTGTTTTTGGGCTTATGTATTTTCCCACACGTGTAAGAAATTCCAGGAAACATGAAACTTCAGACAAATGCAATGCAACTAAACTTGAAAGTGGTTCAAGGTTTTTGTCAAGAATCTAAAGTAATTTAATTTAAAGTAACAAAAAACTACAGCAAAACTTGAAACTTAGTTATTTTCTCATAACTTAAATTAACTATTGCATAAATCCAGCAAAAATAAATGCAAATAATAGAAAAATTACATGAAGTCAGCAATTTAAGGTTCTTAAACTAATTTCGTGCAGGCATATGTACGCAAATATGTTGTATATTTATACAAACGTACTTACACACATACATATGAAAGAAATTCATTGTGAAGGTCTGAACAAGCAACTAGCCAAGGCTCCTGGATTAAGGCCACGGATAAGCACTCTCTCCATAAAACGTAACAGCTCGTCCGATGCTGCCTCAGAGTGATGTAAATTTATTTGCATGACTTTTATGCCGCTTGGAGTCACCATTTTGCGGGTCTTCCTTCGTGGGCAAAATCAGTCTAAGCTGATTTAGCCCATATTTGATCACGCCCATTTTGGAACGCAGCAGATGGAGGGATTCCGAATCAATTTTGATCCCCCTTGTCCCTGGCACGTCCACTTTCGATCGTCCAGTTCTTAGTTCCAAGGTCCTTATTCTGGGGCTTAATAAGTGTAAGTGTGGACTCATCCTACAGAATAGGAGGAGGAATCCATACTCGCGCCGTCACCTGAAAAGGATCCTGGTTCTAAGGGACGATTTCGGCTCCTGGCCAAAGCTCGCCAACTTCTTTTACGCTGTTTTTGAGAAAGCTGAGAGCCTTCTCATTACCGCATCCAATTATCTTGACGCCCCTAGACAACTTTGCGCCATCAAACCAGTGAATGAGTCATCGTCACCAGTGGCGCCCTCGTCCACTAGTCTGCGCAGGATCCGTTCCTCCAGAAGTATTCATTGATCATTTGTCATCTTGCCCCAGGCTGACTGCGATCAATAATGGCTACTTGTAACTCTGCTGCTGATGTCAATCTGGGTGATGGTTTCAACCGCTTGCCCTCAGGCATCTGCGTTTCACATGACCTTTGCCGTTTTCCACTAGAGATGAGTTCGAGACTTGCCTTGAGGACTTCTTGCTGGCGGTTTACGCTTTACCGCGTAGGTCATCACCTCTCCTTGACTTGGATGACACCCCTTTAGATACAGAAGGGCCATCAATGGATTTCTGATTGTATAAAGGTGTAGAAAAATAAAATGGATTCATATCGAATATAATTTGTTTGTTGGTTTAGTTTTGTATCAGTTTCAAGGCCTACTATGCTTATTCTGTTGTGATTTTTTAAAATAGTTTGTAATTTACGTATTGTGAATTCTCAGATGGTTTTCAGAAGTATATGCATAAGATAAGAGGTTTTTAACTTTTCAAAACTGTGGTTAAAGTCTACTGAAGATTTGGTAAACCAACAATGAAATGCATATAGACATTGCTTAACCACCAAGAAATAAATTTCATTTATATATAATAGAGTTGTGACAACAATGTGTCAAATAGTAATTTCATAACAGTTTGATTTAGATTTTATTTTTCATTTTGCCTTATAAATACTTTTCTTCTTATCCAATTGATTTCTGATTGTATAAAGGTGTAGAAAAATATAATAGATTCATATCGAATAGAATTTGTTTGTTGGTTTACTTTTGTGTGAGTTTCAAGGCCTACTATGCGTATTCTGTTGTAATTTTTGAAAATTGTTTGTAATTTACAAATTGTGAATTCTCAGATGGTTTTCAGAAGTATATGCATAAGATAAGAGGTTTTTAACTTTTCAAAACTGTGGTTAAATTCTACTGAAGATGTGGTAAAGCACCAATGAAATGCATATAGACATTGCTTAACCACCAACAAATAATTTTCATTTATATATAATAGTGTTGTGACAACAATGTGTCAAATAGAAATTTCATAACAGTTTGATTTAGATTTTATTTTTCATTTTGCCTTATAAATACTTTTCTTGTTATCCAATGGATTTCTGATTGTATAAAGGTGTAGAAAAATAAAATAGATTCATATCGAATGTAATTTGTTTGTTGGTTTAGTTTTGTATGAGTTTCAAGGCCTACTATGCTTATTCTGTTGTGATTTTTGAAAATTGTTTGTAATTTACAAATTGTGAATTCTCAGATGGTTTTCAGAAGTATATGCATAAGATAAGAGGTTTTTAACTTTTCAAAATGTGGTTAAAGTCTACTGCAGATTTGGTAAAGCACCAATGAAATGCACTGCTTAACCACCAACAAATATATTTCATTTATGTATAATAGTGTTGTGACAACAATGTGTCAAATAGAAATTTCATAACATTTTAAGAAGTAAAAATTTTAAAAATATTTAAAAAATGTTAATTTATTTTTATTGACCGTATTAGTTTATTGTAATATTTGTCAAGCTTGTGGTCGTTTTTAATAATATATTATTTCTTATAATTCTTATTCAATATTTCGTTAACAGCTTGTTAACATCTTCAGGAAATAAAAATTATTAAAATTTTATAGAAAAATTTTTATTTTTGCGTATTTTAAAATTTTTTATAAAAGATAATAGGCATTTTCAATATAATAGCAAAATATATGTGCAACAAATGGGTCTTTCTATGGGATCACCAGCGTCTCCAATAATAGCAGATATAGTAGTGGCGGAATTATTAGACATATCAATTCAAAAACTTAATATAAAACCTAAAATAGTGACAAAATATGTAGATGATTTATTTTGCATCCTTCATACATCTGAGATAGATAATATTTTATCAACATTGAATCAATTTAATTCCAACATTAAATTTAAAGCTGAAAAGGAAAATGACTTAAAACTTGTTTAATTAGATACTCTAGTTATTAGGAATGTAATAAATTAATAATAGATTGGTTCCAGAAACCTACAGCTTCGGGAAGGATGATTAGCTGCTATTCAAAACATAGTAGACATATTATTATAAACACAGCTAGGAATTTTATAGAAAGGGTTCTAAATATAAGTGATAAACAATTTCACACACATGTTCTGTTTCTTAATGAAACTGAGACGGTCTGCTGGCGACAGTTGATGAAACTTCTGACACCGATACAATTGGTGAAAGTTGTTTTTACAAGGTGAGCACGTGACTTCTGTTTGTTTTGCTGAAGTGGTGGAAACATAGAAAGATCATTCTTTCTGGTTTATGACTTCCAGGTATTGAAAACGATTTTCAAGAAATGTTATAGGTCTTCAATTTTTTGTAGTTCTTTTGGATTGCTAATAGTCCTCTCATATAGAACAAGAGAGCTCCGATCCAATTTTTTAACGAGTATGTCAAACAGCATGGGATCCCAAGAGGCGGTATCGATCCCTATGTTGTTTAGCGCATGTAGACTTTCTTGTGTTGTATCATGTAATTGTTTGATAGCAGCAGCTGATGGTTCAGCGTTTGGTTGATACAAAAGTTGTTTCATTAGCGTTGTTACAAGAACGCGCTGATTATTGTATTGTTCTTGCAATAGGCTCCATGAGGTGGCGTAGTTTTCGGCTGTGGCTGAGAGATGACTTATTAGTTTTTCAGCTTCGCCCCCCAAGTTTAATTTCAGGTACCACATCTTTTGTACCGCAAGAATATGCAGGTTGTCTACTAGTTGTGTAAACAAGTCGTGAAAGGATCTCCATTTTAAATAATCTCCATTAAATTTTTGGATTGTGACCTTTGGCACGCTGTTTTGCATTGGTTCGAAGGATTGCTCTGGAGTTCGGGAGTCTAGCTTGAAATTTTCACTTCTCCAGGTTTTCGTAGGAGTTCATGTCGTAGCCGTCCTTCAGTGGGTCATCGCTTGATTCCCATATTCTGAAATGTAGCTCTTGGATTTCTCCCCATAGTTTTTCTTTCAGCTTCATATTGGTTGCCGTGAGGTCCGTGTCGAGTAGCCGCGTTAATGATGACATCATGACATTGTGGCTTCTTATAGTAGCATTTGTTGAGGTACATGTCAAAGATGTTCTTGCAGGGGCTGCAGGCGCCTTACTGGTATTTTCCAGTGTTGGCGTTTTCGATGTCTCATTTATGCCTGATTCAGATATGTTCCTGTCTTTTGTGACGAGTTCCTCAATATTTTGATAGTAGTTTTCGGTGAAATATTTGTGGTCCAACTGGAGCTTCTCAAGACATCGTATTCTATTATCGGTGTGCTCGAATTCTGCCCAAGCGGAGTCTAATCTTTTGATTCTTTCTTCGTAGTAGTAGACAGTCTTTCTAGATGATGAATCCTTTTTAAAGTTCCGAATGATGGACCCTATCAGTTCTCCTGTTGCTCGCTGAGAAGTTGTAAGCTGTTCCATTGGGGACGTTGTTTCACCAGTAGCCATGATGTTGCCTGTTCGAGCTGGTGATGCCTTTAGGAAAAAAAGCTGACGATTCCTTAAAGTTAATCACGTCGAGGTCACGAGAATGTTTGTGACTCAGCTGATTTGCTGGTCGGTGTTGCTTTGTCCGGGCGGAATCACCGGGACAATTATGGAGAAAACACAAGTACTTAAACTTGATTGTTTTTGATATTGGAATAACGCAAGCACTTGAACTTGGTTAGTGCGGAGGATTGGAGAACAAAATAAGACAACTGCTTCGTTTGCTTAAATAATTGTTTCTCAATTTATTTTAATTAAACCAAAGCCTTAAATACTATTTTATTGCCGAATTGCAATAAATTATTTTAATATATTTATTAATAATATAATTCTGTTTTTGGGCTTATGCATTTTCCCACACGTGTAAGAAATTCCAGGAAACATGAAACTTCAGACAAATGCAATGCAACTAAACTTGAAAGTGGTTCAAGGTTTTTGTCAAGAATCTAAAGTAATTTAATTTAAAGTAACAAAAAACTACAGCAAAACTTGAAACTTAGTTATTTTCTCATAACTTAAATTAACTATTGCATAAATCCAGCAAAAATAAATGCAAATAATAGAAAAATTACATGAAGTCAGCAATTTAAGGTTCTTAAACTAATTTCGTGCAGGCATATGTACGCAAGTATGTTGTATATTTATACAAACGTACTTACACACATACATATGAAAGAAATTCATTGTGAAGGTCTGAACAAGCAACTAGCCAAGGCTCCTGGATTAAGGCCACGGATAAGCACTCTCTCCATAAAACGTAACAGCTCGTCCGATGCTGCCTCAGAGTGATGTAAATTTATTTGCATGACTTTTATGCCGCTTGGAGTCACCATTTTGCGGGTCTTCCTTCGTGGGCAAAATCAGTCTAAGCTGATTTAGCCCATATTTGATCACGCCCATTTTGGAACGCAGCAGATGGAGGGATTCCGAATCAATTTTGATCCCCCTTGTCCCTGGCACGTCCACTTTCGATCGTCCAGTTCTTAGTTCCAAGGTCCTTATTCTGGGGCTTAATAAGTGTAAGTGTGGACTCATCCTACAGAATAGGAGGAGGAATCCATACTCGCGCCGTCACCTGAAAAGGATCCTGGTTCTAAGGGACGATTTCGGCTCCTGGCCAAAGCTCGCCAACTTCTTTTACGCTGTTTTTGAGAAAGCTGAGAGCCTTCTCATTACCGCATCCAATTATCTTGACGCCCCTAGACAACTTTGCGCCATCAAACCAGTGAATGAGTCATCGTCACCAGTGGCGCCCTCGTCCACTAGTCTGCGCAGGATCCGTTCCTCCAGAAGTATTCATTGATCATTTGTCATCTTGCCCCAGGCTGACTGCGATCAATAATGGCTACTTGTAACTCTGCTGCTGATGTCAATCTGGGTGATGGTTTCAACCGCTTGCCCTCAGGCATCTGCGTTTCACATGACCTTTGCCGTTTTCCACTAGAGATGAGTTCGAGACTTGCCTTGAGGACTTCTTGCTGGCGGTTTACGCTTTACCGCGTAGGTCATCACCTCTCCTTGACTTGGATGACACCCCTTTAGATACAGAAGGGCCATCAATGGATTTCTGATTGTATAAAGGTGTAGAAAAATAAAATGGATTCATATCGAATATAATTTGTTTGTTGGTTTAGTTTTGTATCAGTTTCAAGGCCTACTATGCTTATTCTGTTGTGATTTTTTAAAATAGTTTGTAATTTACGTATTGTGAATTCTCAGATGGTTTTCAGAAGTATATGCATAAGATAAGAGGTTTTTAACTTTTCAAAACTGTGGTTAAAGTCTACTGAAGATTTGGTAAACCAACAATGAAATGCATATAGACATTGCTTAACCACCAAGAAATAAATTTCATTTATATATAATAGAGTTGTGACAACAATGTGTCAAATAGTAATTTCATAACAGTTTGATTTAGATTTTATTTTTCATTTTGCCTTATAAATACTTTTCTTCTTATCCAATTGATTTCTGATTGTATAAAGGTGTAGAAAAATATAATAGATTCATATCGAATAGAATTTGTTTGTTGGTTTACTTTTGTGTGAGTTTCAAGGCCTACTATGCGTATTCTGTTGTAATTTTTGAAAATTGTTTGTAATTTACAAATTGTGAATTCTCAGATGGTTTTCAGAAGTATATGCATAAGATAAGAGGTTTTTAACTTTTCAAAACTGTGGTTAAATTCTACTGAAGATGTGGTAAAGCACCAATGAAATGCATATAGACATTGCTTAACCACCAAGAAATAATTTTCATTTATATATAATAGTGTTGTGACAACAATGTGTCAAATAGAAATTTCATAACAGTTTGATTTAGATTTTATTTTTCATTTGCCTTATAAATACTTTTCTTGTTATCCAATGGATTTCTGATTGTATAAAGGTGTAGAAAAATAAAATAGATTCATATCGAATGTAATTTGTTTGTTGGTTTAGTTTTGTATGAGTTTCAAGGCCTACTATGCTTATTCTGTTGTGATTTTTGAAAATTGTTTGTAATTTACAAATTGTGAATTCTCAGATGGTTTTCAGAAGTATATGCATAAGATAAGAGGTTTTTAACTTTTCAAAATGTGGTTAAAGTCTACTGCAGATTTGGTAAAGCACCAATGAAATGCACTGCTTAACCACCAACAAATATATTTCATTTATGTATAATAGTGTTGTGACAACAATGTGTCAAATAGAAATTTCATAACATTTTAAGAAGTAAAAATTTTAAAAATATTTAAAAAATGTTAATTTATTTTTATTGACCGTATTAGTTTATTGTAATATTTGTCAAGCTTGTGGTCGTTTTTAATAATATATTATTTCTTATAATTCTTATTCAATATTTCGTTAACAGCTTGTTAACATCTTCAGGAAATAAAAATTATTAAAATTTTATAGAAAAATTTTTATTTTTGCGTATTTTAAAATTTTTTATAAAAGATAATAGGCATTTTCAATATAATAGCAAAATATATGTGCAACAAATGGGTCTTTCTATGGGATCACCAGCGTCTCCAATAATAGCAGATATAGTAGTGGCGGAATTATTAGACATATCAATTCAAAAACTTAATATAAAACCTAAAATAGTGACAAAATATGTAGATGATTTATTTTGCATCCTTCATACATCTGAGATAGATAATATTTTATCAACATTGAATCAATTTAATTCCAACATTAAATTTAAAGCTGAAAAGGAAAATGACTTAAAACTTGTTTAATTAGATACTCTAGTTATTAGGAATGTAATAAATTAATAATAGATTGGTTCCAGAAACCTACAGCTTCGGGAAGGATGATTAGCTGCTATTCAAAACATAGTAGACATATTATTATAAACACAGCTAGGAATTTTATAGAAAGGGTTCTAAATATAAGTGATAAACAATTTCACACTAGCAATAAGAAGAATGATATAAATATATTAGAAAATAATAATTTTCCAAATCATATAATTAATAAATTAATATCAGAACATAGAAATAGAAGAACAGAAAATACTAATAATAACACAAAACAAAAAATTATTTAAATATTTAACATACATACCAGGAATATCACAAAGGTATACAAAATCTAGAATTTACGATACAGATAAATATGGAATAGCTCATAGAACGTGTAATACATTAGACAGACTATTTGGTAAAACTAAAGATAATATTGAAAAATGGGATAGATCAAATTTGGTATATAAAATACCATGCAAGGGTAATGATGTAGAGAATTGTAATAAAGTATATATAGGTACGACCAAATATATATTAAAGACTAGTATAGCAGGTCACAAATCAGACAAAAATATAGGGATATAAATTCATAAAAAACAACAATATGAATATTGAAAATGTTTCAATATTAAATACAGAAAATAACTATAAACGTAGATTAATGTTAGAAATAATAAACACACCATAATCACACAGAATAAATTTTAAAACAAATACAGAAAAATTAGCACAGAATTATAGACATTTAGTTAATATAAACTGTAGATTTACATAATATAATTGTGTATATTAACTATTATTTGGCAGGGATAATTTATTGTATTATATTATTGGTATTATTATTATTGTTATAATTTTATATGTATATATATATATATATATATATATATATATATATATATATATATAGAGAGAGAGAGAGAAAACATCTCAAGCTTACCAACTATCATGTATTAAAAGCAGAGTAACAGCACCCACCTTCGTCGGCCCTGTAGCAAAAATTAGCCGGCGAAGTAAAAGGTTGAAATAGCTACAAAAACAACTGTCTATCTTCTCAGCTTTCCTAAGCTGTCCCCTCAATACTATCCCATCGTTTTCAGTTCCGGCGCAATGCATTGCATATATAGGGGTCATCCCCTGAGTGCTGGTCCAAGATAAAAAAAAAAAAAACTTCTTATTAAATTAAAAGTGATCATTGTCTAATAGAAATTACAGGCATTTGTGTACATTGTAAAGGTTTAAATATGTACATAATAACATTTGAAAGAAAAACAAAAGAGTAAAAAAAAACCTTTTTAAATGCAACTACACCGGTGCCCGATTATCAGCACCTGTAGCCCACTAAGGAAGTACGGGACTTCCTACTCCCCCCATCACCCGTTCGTTTTTATATACACATACGAACACATACATACCCACACAAAAAACATACATATATATATATATATATATATATATATATATATATATATATATATATATATATGTATATATATCTATATATATATATATATATATATATATATATATATATATGTATGTGTTCGTATGTGTATATAAAAAGAGAACGGGTGATGGGGGGAGTAGGAAGACCCGTATTTCCTTAGTGAGCTGCAGGTGCTGATAATCGGGCACCGGTGTAGTTGCATTTAAAAAGGTTTTGTTTTCTCTTTTGTTTTTCTTTCAAATGTTGTGTATTTAAACCTTTACAATGTTCACAAATGTCTGTAATTTCTATTGGACAATGATCACTTTTAATTTAATAAGAATTTGGTAAGCTTGAGATGTTTTTTCTTTTATTTAGAAATGTTAAATATTTTTTATATATTTCAATGTTTCTTCACTGCACTCACTGTTCAACTACTTTATAACGACTGTAACTTGGATCAACGCAATCGTGTTGATCCAAGTTATGTGTTGTGTGTTTGGTGGTGGTTTGTACTTTGCAAGAAATGAGAACAGAACAAGAAGCAAAGTGAATAAAAAAACCACTCACTCAGTATAATAGGTTCGGCATGAACATCCCGCCCCTCTTGCTGTAGTGCAACATGTCCAGCTAAGGAAGCCGAGGGCAGTAGCCAAATGTTAAAAATCAATAAAATTGGTGCAACGAAGTATGTATAAGGAACGATTGCAGTTGAGTGCAGATGGCAAAGTTAGTTGTTTAGTTTGGAGTTGCATTTGAATAAAATAAGGGGAGTTAGTACTCGTATATAATCTAATCGGGTAAGATTGAATAGTGTTGTTAGAAAGTTACAATGCACGAAGCTACATATATTAAGGATGTTATGAGTAGCGTACAGGCAATATTATTTAATAATTGACAATTATAATAGTGTTCTAATAAATGCAATAAGTAATGTATGGGGAGATGAAAATAACAAGTTTCAATTCAGTTATCTGTTCAATTTCAGATAAATGCAATTCAAGTAATAGAATTTCAAGACAATATAAGTAGGCTTTGGTATAATTATACAATTATTAAAAAATGGATTTTAGTCTAATAATAAGTACAATTATTGTATATGAGTACAAATTGATAGTAAAATAGTATAACAAATATGTTATAGAGAATATGGTGAGGGATTAGACCCCAAACTTGCCGATCAACACCCATCCTATTGCAGTATTTTTTTGCCATAACATTATGTTGTGAGCCAGATTGGCACTATAAATTAGATTAGTTTGATTTAATGTGTTTTTTTACATATATTTATAACAGAATTTATACTGATAAAAACTGTTAATAACATTTATAAAACTAAATAACAAATTCATTTATAATTAATTTACGATATTTTTGGCAATTTTCAATGTAGATGTATAGGGAAGAAAAATCATCTCCATTCAGAATATTAAGCACTTCATTGGAATCGAGATTGAATTTTCCAAAAGAATTTTTCCTGATATCTTTATATATTGGGCATACGCCTATAAAATGATAAGTATTCTGAGTTTCACTTAAGTTGCAGATTGTGCACAAGGATGTTGCGTTGTTACTAAAGGGTCTACCGTTTAAATACAACAAACCACCGCGCGCCTTTATAAGGAGACTTTTAACTCTTGATGAAAGATTTAATGCAAGTGTTGGAGTAACGTTGTAAGTTAATTGAGGATACATATCGTGATGAGTACAATTTCTAGCGTTTCTTATGTAGTCATCGCGTTCTTTATATTTTAATAATTTTATAATGGTTTTTTCATCCAAGCAGAGAGGGTGAGTGTTAACAGAAGGAGTAAATTGTAGTCTCTGGCAAATATTGGACCATTCTCTAGCCCAGTATACATATCATGCTATAATAGCCTCCGCTAAAATCCGAGGTAATCTACGCTGGTTCATATTCAGTACTTTGCTAATATATATTTAAAAGTTAATGAGAATAATGAATCCAGACCAGTTTCCAGGTATAACGTGTAATTTGGTGTTGATGGCGGGAGATATAACATTTCTTTAATAAAGAACCGAAATAGTTTTTCTACATCATATTTTTGAAATCCCCAAACTTGGTCCCCATAAAACATTATAGATCTAGCCGCTGCAAAAAATATTTTTAATATGTTCTTTTTTGATATATTGGGGGTGCATTATGAACTTTGACTTATTTGAATTGATAGCTAGTTTAGATGTTGCCAATTTGTTGTTAAACGATAAGTTGTATGTGGTATCAACTCCCAAGTATTTATAATTATTAACAATTTCAACATCTTCTTCACCATAACGCCATTTTAGCTGGCTAGAGACTCTTGTGCCAGAGCGAAATATCATAATTTTTGATTTATTTAAATTTACGGATAGTTTCCAAATAGAGCCATGTAAGGCATTGATCATATTCTGCAATTCCGTTGGAGAATCTGACAGTAATACTATATCGTCTGCATAAAGTACAATCTTCACAGTTGTATTCGCCACGTTTACACCACCGGGTAATACATCAGCCAAATCATTTGGGTACAGTGAGAATACTGGTGGGCTCAGTATGCATCCTTGTTTTACACCAACATTGAAGTTAAAATAGTCAGAGAAAGATGATCCATCCCAAATGCGACATTCTGTATTGTTGTATAAATTTTGCAATAGTCGGATAAATTTCGAAGATAATCCTAAACAGGAAAGCTTATAGAACAAACCGTTTCTCGGAACAGTGTCAAAAGCGTACGAAAAATCAACAAAAAATGCGTATGTAGTTTTTCCATTTAGTTTATTGAGATGAACAATGTTAACTAGATTGAAGATGTTGTCAACTATTGAGTAATTCTTTCTATAACCGGCTTGATATTCATTTAGTACATTGTTACGATTTACCCATTCCTCCAAACGATTTAACAAAATTGTATTAAAAATTTTACAAATAGTGTCAATCAAAGATAAGAACCGATAATTTGCAGGTACGTTCGGATCACCTCTCTTGAATAATGGCAACAGGATAGATTGACAGAAACTATGAGGAATATTTTCATGTAAAAAGATTTTGTTAAATACTGATAATAGCTCGATTATGAAGCATGAAGGAGCGTATTTGTAAAACTCGTATGGTATCCCATCTTGACTTGGCGATTTGTTAGGTTTAAGAGTTTTTAATACAGCTAGAATTTCACCGCGTTCAATGGGAGAATACAGAAACGCGTCCGTAAAATAAGGCATGCATCATTTTATTTCATGTTCGGTTAATATATTTAGCAACATAGAGCTAAAGTGAATAAGGAAGTCACTGGCATCTAGGTTACCTTTGATATGAGACTATGTAGTTTTCAACGAACTTGGCAGTTTCCAAACATCGCTACTGTTTTTTACTTTGTTTAATTTTTCAAGATTGTTGTTGTAAAATTCAAGCTTTTTGGTTTTGCAAAGATGTACATACTTAGTTCTTGAGACAAAAGGCCTAATTCATAAAAAATATTTCATGCTTATAACATCGTTATTTGACATATTTCTATGGGATAATTGTCAAATAACACGGTTATAAGCATGAAATATTTTTTATGAATTAGGCCTAAAGTATTTAATTTTATTGGCAATTGAGTGCGATTTCCTATATCTTTTATGATTCTTAAACATCAAATTACGATACCGCACAAATTTCCAGTTAAACCATTTTTGTTTAGTTTCAAATATTGTCTTATTGCATTTAAGTTTGCCAGCTTGTTTTATTTTAGAAGTAACGGACGAAACTATTTCGTTAATGTCATTGTTTGACTGTAAATCAGTATTTTCAACTAAGGCAGAAAGTCTTTCCGCATATTTTGGCAACTGTTTATTTTTCCAACGCAATTTTGCAAACATAATTGCACAATTTTTATTACTGTATTGATTGATTTAATTTTTACACAGAGAGACATATGGTCGGAGAATGGTTTTGAAGTAATACAGAATTCAGACACATATTTCAAAAAAGATACAATAGTCAATCACAGAACTTCCCATTACACCACAGAAACTGAAATCACCGTCCTCATCACCATCAGTCCTACCGTTGAGTACAATACCACCAATATTTTCAATGAATTCCAATAGTTTTTTGCCTTTTAAATTAAAATTTTTAAAATTCAATCAGATACGATAATCAGCTTGTGCAATTTAAATATCTGGGGATTATATAATAATGTTCTTCAACAAATTTATCTGATAACACTGTGTTATTAAAAATATTTACAAAATTGACGGAGTAAGTTTTTTGGAGCTCTTTTTTATACCCGAACAGATATCCACCACTGGCTCTTCCCGCTCTATGTGTTTTCACAGGTGGAATCCAATACAGGCAATAGTTTTGAAAGTAGGAAGAAAAGAAATGTTGCCTTTCAGCTATAACGTGCGTTTCGTAAAGGAAGAAAGCTTCGAAATTATTCAAATACGTGATAAAATTTCCAAAATTTATTGAACTTGCCAAATTTGCAACATTATGGGACAATAGATTGCATTCATTAAATTGCTTTTGTGAAGAATTATTCATAGCCTCTTCTCCATCGTGGTGAACATCTCTAACATTTATTTTCACAGTGTAATTACATTCGGTCAGCAAATTATTTGAAAAATCAGCGTCGCTAACTGAGTTTGCCATTAATTTTCCATTGGACCACGTATATTTAACGTTATTTATAAAAATACAAAATTCATCAAGTCTAACTCTAGCAGATTGTTTGTTTCTAGAGATGTTCTTGCTTAACTGGCACAAATTATATCTCACCTGCTGTTCATATTCAGTGTAGTCCCTGTTTATATATATATATATATATATATATATATAGTTATATATATACATATATATATATATATATATATATATATATATATATATATATATATATATATTTGTTATATATATATATATATATATATATATATATATTTTATATATATATATATATATATATATATTAATATATATATATATATATATATATATATATATATATATATATATATATATATATATTGCCTAATTAATACCTTTTTTGCAGCAATTATATTCTGAGCTTGGAGAGTGGACTCAAGGTTAAAACAACACGATTTACCTCCCGCCAACATACGAGCTGATACAATCTTAATATTTACTTTTAGGCTGTCAAAACATAACTTCTTGAAGTCCGCCTTGGCAGTGTCATATCTAAAAACGTTTAATCTTATTTATTATTAAAACAAAGGATTATTATTTGTATTATAGTTTATATATGTTTTATTTATTAAGTAGCCGCTTGTGCGACTACTTAGTTTTCACTCCATATTATTAATGATGATATTCTCTATATCTAAAACACAAAGTACTTAAAACTAACTTACGCTATCGTGAGAAAGTGAGTGGTATGCATAAGTACATGCTTACCAATAGCACTGCTCGTGTGGGCTATTAAATTACAATTTGAGTCAAACACATAAGTAAGTGGACGAAAAATAAACTAATGATGTTACCAGCAGAAGGCATGGTAACAACGAATGGCCAAACACACTACACCTCCCTTTTTCGAAAGCATGATCACTACACAAAAATTGATCATTCTTAAGTTATAGTAATTTCAGAGACAGGTGGAGGTTTCTCACGAGAGGGGTACTGTATATAAAAAATCTATTCTAAGCTTATGCATAGGTAAACAACGTGATTTAAATATAAGTATAAGTGATTTAAAACAAAAACAAAAAAAAAGAAATTTCTCTGTCTGAGGGGAGTTCGCAGTGACCACAGTTCAGGGCCACCTCACCCTTTTTACGGAAGGAATAATCTCTGCTATTCCGCCAAGTTTTATTCCATTCAAGTATGAATCAAAGTAAGGATGATGGAATTCGAATATAACCATTCGACAATTCCTAATAACAAACATAAATAACAATGGAATTCAAAATTGTGATATTTTATAAAAAAACTACTATTTCAAGAAAAAAATCATATTCAGATGTTTCAAAAATCTGCAAAATGAATGATTGGATTGTATGAGACATAACTTGAAAAGGATTGTTATAATTGTACAATGACAAAGCAAAGCAAGCAGGTACTAAGCACTTTAAGTTTATATAGCTAAGGAAGCCATTCGATTCCATCAGGATCAACGAAGGCAGAATTTGTAAAGGAGTCAGAACGGAATCGGGTTAGGAAGGAATTGTAATAATCCCTGCAAATCGGTTAAACAAAGGGTTCACAACACCAATTGATCCGATTTACTACCTATAATTACCTTAAAGGAACATTCCAAGGGTTTATAACACCAACGCCCAGTGGCACACCAAAATGTCACGTATACACATACAAAATGCAAAGAATGTCGAATCAAATGTAATAATCCGAAGTGAAGGCCATCCAGAAGTGAAGGCCATGTCAACAATTTAGTTTTGGTTTGGAAGTCAAACACAACGTTTGGAAGTTATGAAATATTTTATAGGATTTTGGTTGATTCCAATGGCAAAGTCCATCAGATATCCTCTCTCATCAGTAGAATTAATGTTATGTACGAAAATAACGGAAATCGATAGAGAGAAAAACATATTCCATATGGTTCTGTGTGACTCAAATGGATAAGAAGTAATTCAAATTAACGAATATTTGGCGGAAAACCGATACAAATTTAGCAGCGGTCATCCGCCTAAGGACATTGAAGTCCTTCAAAGAAAATTCTGTTATTAAGTTCAACAAAAGGAAAATGTTTTCAAAGGTTTTGGATTTCCGGAGGAATAGTCATTCAGGAGTGAATTTCTTCACTCTGTCCCAATGGACCTTAATTAATCTTCCGTCCGTATCCAACATTTCGACATTATTTAGGATGTCATCCAGGCCTATTACTTTGTATGGTCCTTTATAGATAGAGTGACCATTCGTCCATTTTTTAAAAGGACAGTGCTCTTTTTTTACATGATGTCCTCTTAGATAAACAAAAATTAAAGTGTCCTTTTTTTAATTGAAATGTCCTTTATTGTCCTTTTTTTAATTATTAATTCTTTTTTGCTTAAACTCCAAAATTAAAAGTTTTATTTTCTAAATACAATAAAAGTCAAAATCACCCATACAATAGAAATTATCATCGAATGGATTGTGCAGAAATTAAAATCTTTTTCTCAAATGACTGTAATATTTCTGGACATATTTTAAGTTCTGGGCATGTTTTGTTTAAAAAAATTAATATATGTAAGTAAGTCGACCATGCCTAGAATATATGCAATTGACTATAAATAGTAAAATCAATTTTTATTACATTTCTAAATGTCCCCTTTTTTGGGTTGAAAGATATGGCCACCGTATTTATAGACCATGTCTAATTTATGTCCTGCATCATTGCGAACTAGTACGAGATCATCTAGAGATATTAATTTTGGATTTGCTTTTTTATTAGAGTTTAGCTGTCTTGAAAATTTAGCATTTTCTATGATATTGGCTGCTCTTCGTTGCGCCACTTGAAGTTTAAACTTGACTTCTTTTTCATAGGAATCTGCATTGTACAACGGGTCTATAATGTTTTCCTCTGTACAAGCTAGAGTTTGTGGGATTTTTCCATAAATTAGTTCAAATGGACAGTAACCGTGAGCAGTGGATGGGGTTGTGTTGTAACAATACACAAAGTATTTCAACCACAAGTCCCAATCTGATTTATCTGATGAATTATATGCTCGTAGGTACTCATTAAATGTTCTGTGAGATCTCTCGACAGTACCCAGTGTTTGATGATGATACGCGGTAGAATTTATTTTTTCTATATTCATCAATGAACACAACTCTGTCAAAACGCGATTCATGTACTCTGTACCCATGTCTGTAAGTATAGTATTCATAGGACCATAAGTCAAAACGAAACCTTCCAGCTTTAGCAACGCTTTTGGCAGATTTGTCTTGGATGGGTATTGCGACTAAATATTTGGTCAGGTCGCAAATCATAGTGACAGCATATTCATTTTGTGACTCGGATCTTGGCAAAGGTCCAATTGTGTCTACAATTTCTCTGTCAAATGCTTTTAACGGGGTAGGCGTTATAATGAATGGTTCTTTACCCTTGACAACAATTTTACTTGCTTGGCAAGCTTTGCACCGTTTTACATAACATGCTATATCTCTAGTCATTCCATTCCACTGATATTGAAGTCTAATTTTCTTTATCATGCGGGTTATTCCCGGATGTCCTCCAAAGATAGGATCATCATGATATTTATGCATGATTTGTAATTTTTCGGCATCGGTGAAAATTTTCTTTAATTTAGGTGTGAGCACTATTATCAATGCCGAATCTCTTAAGATTCCATTGCCTTTATTTTTAAAAGATTCTATATCTGTACCTAGGAATTTAAGCAGACTATCATCGAAGGGTAGTAGCATGGTTGTAAGGCCCATGTTATCAGCTATTTTTTCAAGCTTTATAAAGAGGTGACCTAAGTCGACATTTCTATTAACAATCATGTCCTTCAACGAAAATTCAGAGAGAATTTTTCTGCCCTGTTTAATTATAACTTTATTATTTGTAAAATGCAATTGTGGCATTTTAAAGTGCTCTTGTGCGTTATTTGGTTCATAAACATTTAGTTCAACCGATTTTGCCTTTAACTGTATTCTTTCGTTATCATTACAGTTTTTATTAGTTTTTGCCTGAAGTCTAGTAGTGACCTTCAGTATTTTATTTACTTCAATATTTTTAATATCGTCGACCTCGATACGTGACAGCGCGTCTGCCACATAGTTTTCTCTTCCCCTAATGTACTCCACTACGAAATCGTACTCCTCTAGGTCTAGCCTCATGCGTGTTAATTTAGATGACGGATTTTTTAATGAAAAGAGATATGAAAGAGGTCTGTGATCACTCATAATCACAAACTTTCTACCGTATATATATGGTCAGAAATATTGTATTGCCCAATGAATTGCAGTTAATTCCTGCTCTATTGTGGATTTGTTGCTTTCACCTTTTGTAAAGGATCTGGATTCGTAGGCGATTGGCAAATTTATACCCTGCTTTTCCTGACTTAAGACAGCTCCGCAAGCATGTTTGCTAGCGTCTGTTGTTATAAAAAATTCTTTAGAAAAGTCTGGATATTGAAGGATTTTTGGGCGCAACAGTTGATTTTTGAGATACTGAAATGCTCTCTCACACTGTTCAGTCCATTCGAATGTGACACCTTTTCTAGACAATCTGGTTATATGTCTTCACGACTCAGCGAAGTTAGGAATGAATCTTCTGTAATAATTCCAGAAAGCTACGAAGCGTTTTGCTTCATCACCGTTTTTAAGTGTGGGGTAATTTTTTACAGCTGAAAATTTACTATCGTCAGGTAGAATGCCTTTATCGGTACACTTATGACCCAAAAATGTTACTTCACGACAAAAAAATTCACATTTATCTGGGTGTAGTTTGAGATTATATTTTCTACAAATATTGAAAACTTGTCTTAAATTCTGTAGCATGTGTTCTGATGCACAACCTATTACTACTAAATCATCCATGTATACGAAAGCTTGGGTTGGTGATAGTCCTGAAAAGGCTAAGGACATCATTCTATGAAATTAATTTGGGGTAATTTTTATACCATATGGTAGTCATTTAAATCGAAAAGAACCTTCTTCTTTTTTTGAAAAGGACGTTATATCTCTAGATTCTTCTTCTAGTTCAATTTAATGAAATCCTGAGACCAAGTCCAGGCAAGAAAAGAATTTAGCTCGACCTAATTGGTCAAGTATGTCATCTATGCGAGGCAAAGGGAATTTATCGGCTATTACTTTTTTATTTATTCCTCTATAATCAACCACTAATCTCCATCTTTTCTGATTTGTACCTGGTAATGATTTTTTCGGCACTATTAAAATTGGACTATTATATTCCGAAATTGACGGTTCAATTATTTCGTCATTTATCAACTTATCAACTTCTTTATTATCTTCCTCTTTATGAGCGTGAGGTATTCTATAATTTTTCATGTACACCGGTTGCGTATCATGAAGTCTTAGCTTTTGCTTATAAAAATTATTGGTGCTTATTTTTTCAGATTCTAAAGCGAATATGTCAATGAATTCAGAGCATAATGCTCTTAAGTCTTTCCGAGCGAAATCTGGAAAATTATCAGACAACTTTGTAAATTTTTCTTTATTAGTTTTTAACTTTCCGTTGGAGTTATTGCATCCAATCTGATAGTCGTTAAGACTTTCTGACTTTAGTTGGAGATTATTAATGACAACGTCTTTGTCTGTAGTATTGACTATTTTAACTAATGGATTTGATTTGGACGTTATTGTATTGGCAATATAAATGCGTGTTTGAATGGTTTATTGAGGTATTAGTATCTCATCTTCTGCAGATACGAAAGTTATTGGTCTTATTACTTCTGACCTTGCAGGTAATGATATGGAATTGATATGCAGACAATTTTGCAATGATATTGCTATATCATATGGAACATCGTTTGTACGTAAGGTAATCCAATCTTGAGTACCTTCAAAACTTAAACTACAATTGTATTTTCGAATAAAGTCCATACCTATTATTCCATCTGCTTCGATTGGAAAATTATCCTCCACGACATGAAAATCGTGTGCTATTAAGAGGTCTTCCATTTTCAAATCTGCGGACACTTTTCCTAGTGTCGTTATCAAACCCTGTCCAATGCCATTTATGTTAGTTCGCTTTTGATGATTTATTGGTTCGTGTAGAACTTGATTGTGCTTGACAACTGAGATATCTGCACCTGTATCTAACAAGAAAGTTGATTTGGAGTCATTCATAGAGGTTCTGGTGTAAAGATAGCTGTAGAGGCTGAGGTTAGTAGTGCATATTCTATTACCTATTGAGTATCCAGGGGGTTCTGTACGTTTCCCGAATCAGACAAGCAACGTATATTTTGTCTTGCGCCATTTCTGTCATTGGCGTTATTGTTCCTATTGTTGTAGCGATGGGAACCGCTATTGTTAAAATAATTTGAATGGTTATTTGGGATTCTATTTCCCGAATTATAATTTCCACGGAAATTGTTCCGGTTTCTATATGTATTATTTGCATTTCTGTTTTCTTCAGGGTAATTTGGTCTGTTGTTTCTAGTACGTTGACTATCAGAAAAATTATTATTGGTATCATTACTGAAATTGTTGTTGTTGCGGCGATTACTATTACATGCCAGCACGGAATTTGGTTGACCGTACGCGTCGGTACAACTACTTATAAATTTAGTCATTACTTGATTCATATCTGAGAAGGTACCTGATTCCATAATCAGTTTAACCGTACGATTCATAACCAGCAAAACTCCTTTAATTTCATAACCAGGTACTCGGGTACCCGAAGTAGGCTGTTTTGCGTTTATTGAAATAAAATAATATTTTCCTGTAAATATTTTTGTTGTTGATTATATTTTGCGTTCTCAACTGTACAAATTTGATATTTGGAAAAAAAACTGGTTTCTGTTCGTATATAAGTACCTAAAGCGACACAAGTAGGCATAAACTGGTTTTATGTAAGGGTTGTTTATTTGCTTATTTTGCTTATTTTCGGTACCTACTTGCTTAATTGCTTTTGAATTAGATAGCAGATGTTCATATGTGTCGTAAAATTGAAATATTTCATTTGCTTCGCCAGTCTGTGTTGAATATTTGAACAGTGAAGGTGGTGAAAAATGAACCGCAACGACCGATATTTGTCTACAAGGGAATACTGGAATTTGAGTGATGAAGCAAGAAGCACATATATTCAAAGTTTATTTGAGGAAGCGACTCAAGATGAGGACCTTGAAGTGGACCCTGTGGAAGACCAAAATGAAGGAAATGTGTCCTATACTGGCGAAGTTTCGGAATCAGAGAATGAAGATTTGAATGTTGACAACGCAAACGAAATTGCAGCTGCTATTGACGCACCAGAGGAAATTTTCTTTGATGATGAAAGTGAAGATGATGATATGCAAGAAGATGTACCAACAACAAACCCAGCAGACTACATGACTGCACGTGACGGCACACAACGGCAGCGAACACCACGTAGTTGTCAACAAGTGAGAAGCCACAATATATTCAGAGACCGCTGTGGTCCAGCGCGGATTACTGAAAATATGACGCCTTTGCAGTGTTTCAAATCATACCTCACAGTGGAAATGGTGGATATAATAGTGCGCCACACAAATAGAAAAGCGCATGCCACATATAATGCGTACAATAAAGCGAATCCCAATAGACGTCAGTTGAAGTGGAAAGACACGACAATCAACGAAATTAATGCGTTCATTGGAATGATTTTGATGGCCGTCACAAATCATTCTAATGACGAAAACGCAAGAGATTTGTGGACGTCACAGGCTCACCCAATATTCCGCGCCACCATGGGAATAAACAGGTTTTTCGATTTGCTTCGTTTTATGCGGTTTGACGACCCCAGAACACGGGTAGAGCGGCAGCGTCAAGACAAAGCGGCGCCAATTCGCGATATTTGGATAATGCTCAATGCAAATCTTGCCAGATATTATGTGCCATCAGAATATTTGACCATTGATGAACAATTATATCCATACCGTGGTAGAACCAAATTCACCCAATATATACCCTCGAAGCCAGCAAAATATGGCATAAAAGTATGGTGGATTTGCGATGCCAAAAACTCATATCCACTTCATGGCCAAATATATACTGGCAAACAAGAAACTGGTCGTGAAGTTGGTGTTGGCGAAGGAGTGGTGAGAGATTTAGTTGGGCCATACTACGGTAGCGGACGAAATATAACAATGGATAATTTTTTTACGACGCTGCCGTTGGCTAGGCAACTAAAAGTAGAAAAGCTCAGCATTGTGGGTACACTCCGCCGCAACAAAGCTTACATCCCTGCGGAGATGAAAGAAGACAAAAAAAAAAAGACGTTGGTTCAAGTTTATTTGGCTTCTACGACAACGTAACACTGCTCTCATATAAGCAGCGGAAGTCCAACTCGGTCATCCTTCTTTCTAGTATGCATGATGATGCACAAATTGACGAGAATGGGAAACCAGAAATTATAAATTTTTATAACCAAACAAAAGGTGGGGTGGACGTAATGGACCAAACGCTCCAAGAATACACGACCCACCGACAAACAAGAAGATGGCCGATGGCATTTTTCTATAACATCATTGATGTGAGCGCATTTGCATCACACATCATATATTATGGAAATAATCCAACTACACGATACACCACGACGCGCAGGAAGAATTTCCTGCGTCAACTGGCAGAAAACCTGTGCATTCCTGTTATAGAAAATAGAATTTCAAATGTGCAAAGGGTGCGCCAATTTTCAACAAAATATGCAATTGAAAGCATCATCGGAAGGCCGTTGGAGAGTGTGCTTTGTGCTGCAGGTCCGTCAACATCTCCGTCAGCACGACAAAGGGGCAGAAAAGTACACACGGGCGTGTGCTACATGTGCAACCTTCTTCCAAATAAGCGCAGAAGAAAAACTAGAAAAAATTGCAGCATATGTAGCACGCCGATATGCGATGAGCACGCCATAACAATTACTAAATGCTACAATTGCCACAATAACAACGATAGTGATTCGGATGAATTATAATATAATATATATAAAATATGATAAAATAAATAAAAAAGACATTTATTTCCAATAAAAACAACACAAAAAAAACGTTTTTTCATTTACATGTCAGGCATTTACATAGGAATTGCATTAGGGTACCCGGGGACCCGGTTGTGTGTTTATGGAGGTAAAACATTTAAAATCATTTTTTAAAGAAAATAATGAAAATATTTTGAATTTTTTCGTATTTAAATCTTAGTTTAGCCAAAATCTCTCATGATTCGGAGTTTTATGTCCATATCTCAAAAATTATAGGCACAGCAGCACTTTAAAGTCAAAAAAGGTACACGGGTACCCGGTTATGAATCATTGGGTTAACCCTTTCATTGGATGCATTTTTCACGATCGTTGCTACTGCGGAACGTGTTGCATATTTGGAAGCTGTATTATTTGGTATACCGTCTGTAATATAGGCGGTCTCCAATTTCTTTGCGAGATCTTCTATCTCATTTGCATATGTATTGGCATTCTTGCCTGATTGTCTTATATCCATTAGTCTGGCTGTAATCAGGTCTACGGATTCGCCTTTTACTGTGGATTCTAATTTTGTAATTATTTGTTGGAGAGTTGACTCCGTAGAGATTAGGTTTCTAGCTGTGCCTTTAAGTTTTGTTTTTATCAGACTAATGGCAACAGACTCATGAGATTCCTTTATTGAATCTAACATATTAAGGGCATCAATAAAACTTTGTAAGTTTACCGAAGGAATTTTTATAGTCTTTATACAACTCTCTGGTAGCGGTTCAATATTTATTTTCTCATGCAAGGTTTCTGGGATATTGAAAATTATTCGCTTTCTTAATGAAACTGTTATCAATTTTTCACGTACTTCCTGGAAGAATGCTTCAGCGGCAGTTCTATGAGCTTGTGTATAGTTCACATTCAATAGAACTCTTATTTGTTCGAGCCGACTTACAAGGATGTTAATATGCTTATTTATAGTTTCTGGTTTAGTATCTCTATCAGTATTTAAGCATTTATAGGATTTAAAAAATTCCTCTTTTATTGCTCTAGCTTTCTCAACTATTATTTTCCATTCCATGAATATATGGAATATATGGAAGAGAGAGTTGACTAGTGCAGTGCGGTAAGTAAAAGGAAGCTTTATTTGAGAATTTTTCTTCGAATTGGAAGTAAGTTGACCTAACCGAATTGGATATTTCTGTCCATTACATGAGCTCTGAGTCATACTCCCGACGTAAGGGGTTACTTTGACTTCGTTTAAGTAATAAAATTCTGAATAAGGCTTTATTCGAATTGGGTATTTCGGAAATCATTATGTGAGAACGTATTAAACTCTGTCTATGTTATTAGCCAGGGAAGCTGCCCTAAGGTAAAATTTTCTTAAAGATCTTTTATGAAGTTGGTAGACCGTAATAAGGATTTGTAGGATCAATAGACAAATAATTATAATGAGATACAAAGTTGGATTGTCTATTTTAACGATAACTTCGTTAACAACATTTGCATTGGGGTTTATTATCTTTGAGTCATGATTACCCATAATGACTTTTCTTTTGAACTATTTAAGGATTTGAACGGGTCTCTATTGAAAGAGAGAAATAAATTAGTAAACGATTAATTAATTGTAATGAATCTTTTATGATTACTATAATTAATTTAATAATTGTTTGAAGGAATGGTCACTTAAGTAAACCAAATGAATGAGCAAACAATTGCAAGGATGTCAACCTTATCAAGGTTACGAAATTGTATATAAAAGTAAAATAATAAAAAAACTAAAGTGGAATATATAGAAATATGTTATTATAAAAACTTTGTTTTAATATATGGAGAATATGAAAATATATATTAAGTAAAATATTGTTTATTAAAAATTAAATAGTTACTTTTTAATATTATTCCAATTAAACAATAAAATAATTGTCTTTTCAATTATATTACATAACGACAAACAGTAACATATATTGTAAGTTGTTGAAAAATTTATATTTTCAAGCAATACAAAAAATAAGAAGTGTTACGTGGTAAACATAAAAATAACATGAGTACACCATATAACATGGAAATCAATATCAAACGTATAAATTTTATACGTTGAACGAAAATAATGAAGGAATCTAAGCTAATAATATTAAGGATCTTGCTTAGTTACCTGAAATATGTTTTTACAAAGGATTCTAAGCAAGTAAAAGAAGAAAAGTCTACATTAAAAATCCATCAATTAAGAAAAAAATCTGATATTAAAACTATCTATTAATATCAATTAAAAGGATACTGAAAGGGAAAATAAACCTGGCAAAACGGTGGGAGATACTCCTAACTCCGTCACGTCAGTTTCCGTGTGGAAACAAAAACAATATGCTTACTTATAGTTAAGTTTACACAGCCACACGAATGTTAATATGTAAAAAAATTTTAAGTCTGGGTCGTATTAGTAGTTATACTAAGGGAATGTTAACTTTTTAACAATTTAAAAAGAATAAATAATATTACTTACATCATATGGAAAAATTAAAATCATACTTATTGATTTCATAAAGATTGCAAAAAATTAGAAAATAATGAAATATGTTTCTTCCAATATATATAGAAACATAAAGGTATTAACTCGTTCACGTCAATGGGAAACATTTTTCCAAAATTTGATTCGGTTATTTTAATAAATATTTACTTCAACAATTAGCATTCCTTCCATATGGACCAAATTTGAAAATTTACTCTTACTTGTGGATTGGTGAATATTTTTACATGTTCACAATCGGGGAAAAATTTTAATTTCATTTTACTTATCATTCTTGAAAATGTTGGTTATAGATGTGGGTATGTAAAATTGTTGCTGAATTTATATAGCTGGTTTTACTGGTAGATTTTGAAATTTCCTCCGTCTGGATGAAATAAAAGATGATTTCTTCGTCTGGATGTAGCCTTTTTGTTGCCGATGTTGATGTTGTAGCATACCTTGGAAAAAAGTTAATCATCAACAGCTTCGTTGTTTGAAGGCAGGATCGCCATGTAATATTTAAAAACGTTTAATCTTATTTTTTATTAAAACACAGGATTAATATTTGTATTATAGTTTATATTTGTTTTATTTATTAAGTAGCCGCTTGTACGACCACTTAGTTTTGACTCTGTATTATTAATGATGATATTCTCTATATCTAAAACACAAAGTACTTAAAACTAACTTACGCTATGGTGAGAAAGTGAATGGTATGCATAAATACATGCATACCAATAGCACTGCTCGTGTGGGCTATTAAATTACAAATTGAGTCAAACACATAAGTATGTGGACGAAAAATAAACAAATCATGTTACCAGCAGAAGACATGGTAACAACGAATAGTCAAACACACTACAGCAGCAATCACGTTTTTACTGCTTAGACCGGTTACTATTACATTGGATGAGCATGGATTAAGCAGACCTCGCATACGTCCCCAGGTGTCTCTCAAACGGACTCCAATATCGATGGGGGTATAACGGTAGTGGTACCACTTTCAGCAACGCGAGTCAATAGTTTTTCTGTGGGCTGCCAAGACGTTGGTTACAGTAAAGCATCGTGTAGTGTTTGCCTTTGCAATGTTGACAACGGGCAGTATTTTGACACTGTGGCTTTCGGTGTGAGTGGGCTAGACAATTTTCGCAATATCTGAAGTGTTTAACGATGGCGAGTCTTTCTAACACGTTCACGCGTTTACATTTTAAAAATCTGCGTAATGCGTGATCTCTACGATATATACGGCAGTCATAGCTGGAGGATACGGGTCTTGATGCGGATTTGCGTTGTTCAATGAGCGATGAACTGCGGCGACGTGGCATATCCACTAGAAAAGGGGAATTGAAAAAATAAGTTATATAGTTATTGTTGATTGGTATTGGGGAGCAATACTAATTTAGTGATGGGTCTGGTAATTGTACCGCTCGAAGTACGTATGTCAGTTATACGGACGCGTTTGTCCGAGCCGGGGTGAGTCTTATCGATTTGACCAAGACGCCATTGATTAGGGGGTAGATTATCCTGTTTGATTACAACCAGGTCGCCGATGGCATAATCGCGTTCGGGGTGCTTCCACTTCACTCGTTTGTGGAGTTATATCAAGTATTCTTGTTTCTATCTTTGGGCTAATTTCTGATGGAGTAATTTGAATTTTTGCCATCGATTTACATGGCTTAAGGAGTGGGTAGATAAGTCTGGTTCGGGGGCCGTTCCAATCAGAAAATGACCGGGGGTTAAGGCACATATGTCGAAGGGATTGTCGCTCATGGGACAGAGGGGCCTTGAGTTCAGGTAGGCTTCAATGCGGGTGAGCATGGTACTGAATTCATCGTACGTAAAACTCTGTCTATTACAGATTTTCTTGAAATGAGATTTGAAGCTTTTCACCCCCTCTTCCCAGAGACCTCCCATATGAGGCGCCCCTGGAGGGATAAAATGCCATTCTAGGGGTGAGAAACTCTTGTGGGATAGCACGTCCTTTCGAACGAGGGATGGAAAATGCAGTTTGTCAATCTTTAAGATGTTGGCCACGTCAACGAAGGCTGTTCCGTTGTCAGAATACAAGGAATGGGGGGTCCCACGCCTGGAGAAGAAACACGCAAAGGCTGCTAATAATGCTGATGTTGAAATCTCGGTAGTGGCTTCCAGGTGGATGACCTTAGTGGAGAAGCAAACGAAAACTTGTATGTAGCGTTTCGTGACCTTACAGCCGCGTCCAGCATTTTATCTCGAATGGCCCTGCGAAGTCTAGTCCAGTGTCATGGACGTGAGAGATTACTCCGCTCGGGCGGTAATGCGGTCATTATCTGCTAGCTGCGTTGATGCGTCTGCTTCACGCAGGTGATGCGCTAAGATATGATGGTCCTTATAAAAGTTTTGAGCTTAGGCACATAGAATTTCATTCGCATGGGTCGGTGTAGAGGCGAATTTTGACCATGAATGGAATACTGATGCAGGTAGCTGAGGAACAATCGAGTGAATCTGCCGTGGTATGGCAATAAAATGGGGTGACGCTCATCATGAGTGAGTGTCGGGGAGTTTGTTAGTCGCATTACTCCTTCGGTATAGATAAACGGGTTAAGCGCCAAGAGATGACTTTTACGGGAAAGCGGTTGCTTGGACGATAGTGCATGCTATTAATAAGGATAGTGAAGTTTTCGACAGGCGAGTATTCATCGTGTTCTCGCGAGATTTATTTCATTAACTCGGAAATAAAAACGAAATACATGACAGATAATGCGTAATGCCTTGGGTCAGTTAGAAAAATTGTTTAGAATATCGGACCTTTCAACTATAATCGAGTGTACGAGAGTTGGTTTGGCCTACTCCTCTGTGTGATGGCCATTCCGAGGGCAGCTGTTTCAAAAACGAAGACCTTTGCCGCCATAATTCCTTCGACGAAAGTTGATGTATGGTAAGTCCACGCGATGCTAAGTCAGCGGGGTTATTTTTCGATTCTACGTGAGCCCACGACTCCTTTCGGACTTTTTCTATTATAGGGGTTTTTTGTAGCCAAGCTAAGACTATTGTTGAATCCGTCCACAAAAACAGTTTGTGGTCTTTAAGGTTGAGTTAAGGTCGTATCGAATCGATCATATTGGCCATTAATTCCGAGCCGCTAAGCTTTTTTCGAGGCAATGAAATAAGTTTTATGGCGCAAACTTTAGTCTTGGATATTAGAAGATGGCTGGCGACTAGCCTATCGTATTCAGAGCGAATGAAGAGGGTTGCTGTATATACCTTTTCTGAGGCGTCACAAAATCCGTGCAACTGGACTCGGGGGCAAAATCCACGTAACTTGGGAATTTTAATTTGCTCGATATGAGCGTAGTCATCTGGAAAGTCGATCCATTGTCGTAGTGTTATGGGTTGAAGGTCTTCATCCCCTTCGGTACCGTCTTTCCATATTTGGTGCATGATGATCTTTGCTACGATAATTTTGGGAGAGAGCATTCCACCTCAAACTCAGGGTTTTCGTAACGCTTGAATCTGAGAGCTTGAGAAACTCTTCGCCTAATAGGTGACTGGAGGTGAGATTTTAAGCAAATAATTATTATTTGCGGTCCATTTTCGGAGCGAAAATCCAGAGCTTCTATAAGTTCATTTCGGGCCTCTAAAGCTGATGATAACGTATGAGCTCCTGCTAATACATTATCGATGTACTCCCGTTGCTTGGCTAGTTCCAGTAAAGTGCGGATGGTCAAGTATGGTGTCAAAAGTCAGCTGTGGTCAGCTCATAGTCACGGGGTTGTTCATGGGTTGTGTCACGAAACATTATACGTTGATAGCACGTGTGGTAAGGATTCACCAAAATTTGGCGGTACATCTTCTCGATGTCCGCGTTATAGACGTATCGAAAAAGTCTCCATCGCAATATTAAAGTGGGCAGGTCTGATTGCAGAATGGGCCCGGGGTGAAGGAGGTCATTAAGACTGATTCCGTTGGAGGAGGCATTTGACGCGTTAAATACCACACGCAGTTTCGTCGTTGTGCTGTCTGGCTTGGAAACCGCGTGGTGGAGTAGATAATAGTAGTTTGTGCTCGCAGTAGGGGGGTTTACTGCGGCCATTTGACCTAGTGACGAATATTCTGTGATGACGCGATTATACTCGAATTTAAAAGGGGGATTCTTATTTAGTTTTGCTTCATTTCGGAAGAATTGAGCGAGTGCAATATTGCGGGATTTCCCGATGTCAAGCGTGTCTGGAAATTCTTGCTTAAAGGGCAGGGAAACGATAAACCGACCATCACTATTTTGCATGCTAGTTTTCTGATATAGGTTCTCACAGTATGAATCTTCAGAGGAAGGTTTATGAATTTGGGGTACCTCTTCGAGCTCCCAGAAACGTATTTGTTTCGAGAGGGTGATTGTGTTGAAAAACGAAGTAACTGATTTTTTTAAGGTGTTAGATTTCACAATATCGGTAATTATCCACCCAAACATTGTGTTTTGGGCAATCAGCGATCTGTTATAGTTCGAATGTATGCCATCCTGGATTATCTGCGGGTAAACATCGCCTCCTAGGAGTAGGTCAATTTAGGAGCAGAGGTGGCGGTAATGGTCGGCTAATTGTAAGTTTTTTTAACAACAAGCGCGTCAATGGAAATTTAAGATGAACTATTTATGGGGGAACCAATTTTAATGTGGCATTCGTCGGTGGATGTGGCGGTATGGGAGTCATTTACACCATGAATATCAGCATGGATACAGCGTGATGCTAATCCCAACCTTGTTTGTAATTTTTTGGACATAGAAGTCGCTTCGGAAGCAGAATCGATGAGGCCACTAACGGAATATTTAATATCGCCATTGTAGACATCTGCAAGAGGTGTACCGAGCACTACAGAAGTTCCTGGATTTTGTAATTGGGCCGAAAAAGATTGTACCGTTTGGTCGGTGGAAGAGCATGAAAAGGTGGGGCGAATATCAGCAACGGATTGCAGGGTTTGAAAACTGGCTGTGAGGAACGCGTCCATCTGCTCCCATGTGGGCACATTGGTGCGGTGGGGTAAAGAATGTTCCCACAAATTAAGGGTCACATCTGATAGACATGTTCAACATATATATATATATATATATACGAATATTATGTCCCAGCTGCTCGTGGCGATATTCAAAAGCGATAAGTTTGTGACACAATCATTAATGATTCGCTGAAGAAGTCTAATGATGAGGACAGTTGCTTTAGCAAGGGGAGATATATTAAAACGGCATTTGAGTTGCGCATTAACCGAAACTCGTTTATTCTCGTAACGATTAACAAGATGTTGCCAGGCTACGGCGAAATCTTCATGTGTAATGGGGCAAGTTCTAAGGATGTCACGGGCTTATCCTTGCGTTTTCTTTAGCAAATGGCATATTTCCTCAACGTTGGAAAGACGTTTATTATTTCCGTACAGAGCCATAAACATATTTCTGAACGTGGGCCAAGATTTATAATCTCCATGAAAGATATCCGTGTCGCACAAGGGTAGAGATATATGAGCAGTATGGGCAGATTGAGTGTTTGAGGGGGTGGTTGAGCGTTTGTGACGAAAACTGTCAATTACTTTGTTGACCTCGGCTAAAGCTTCTGCGTGAACTTCGAAAGTAGAGTTGAAGCGCGATTTGAGCGTCATAGATATGTCTTTTTTTAAGGCATCAAATCCTTCCAGTGTGTGGTCGTCGCATTCTTGGAACGCTGACCAAATGCGGGTAATTTCGGTTTTGTAGACTTCCATGATCTGAATTGAGTCCTCTGCTTCATCGCGTTGTTTCATGAACAAGCGAAATTCGACTATTCGATCCGAAGCGCGAATTAAGGATGTTAGCACAGACATAATAATGGTAATAGGGGTTTTCTTTTTTGAAAAATATGCCAAATTAATTTCGAGACGCACCTCGTAGAAGTGTTAAACGGTAGCTAAAATAGCTTAAAAGTGGGTTCACTTTGAATGCGCCTAGTATGGGCGCCAAGATCAAAGCCACGATATAAACGGCGATGTATTTATATGTAGTTAATTACGCGCATATTGTTTAAGAAGGGGATTGTGGTTTACTAAAACTTATTGAAAGCATCTCGGAGAGGTGGCTAGGACAATAGTTATTATTAGTTTGAATAGTAATTGTTATAATTATATTTCTATTAGAAGCGGGTATTGTGATTCATGATAAATTATTGAACACATACATGCATACATACAGTATGATGAGTTTGATTTGTTCGCTTTGCTCAACTCTGTTTAGCTTTTCCTGTTGATACATAGGCATGTATGTGCGTATGTAAATATATAAAGAATTTTAGCGCGAGACTCACTTGTTAAAATGTAAGATAGAATTTGTTGTTACTGATGATAAAGATGACGATGGTGGGTCCGTGTATTTATCCTATCCGGCTCGAAGGACCAAATATGAGGGGGGAAGAAGGAAGTCCCGTACTTCCTTAGTGGGCTGCAGATGCTGATTATCGAGCACCGTTGTAGTTGCATTTAAAAAAGTTTTTTTTTTCTCTTCTGTTCTTCTTTCAAGTGTTATTATTTATTCAAACCTTTATAATACACACAAATGTCTGTAATTTCTGTCAGACAATGACCACTTTTAATTTAATAAAAATTTGGAAAGCTTGAGATGTTTTTCTATTATTTAGAAATGTTTAATATTTTCTATATTTTGCAATGTTTCTTCACTGCACTCACTGTTCAACTTTATAATGACTGTAACTTGGATCAAAGCAATTGTGTTGATCAAAGTTATGTGTTGTGTGTTTGTTGGTGGTTTTTACTTTGCAAGAAATGAGAATAGAACAAGATGCAAAGTAAAAGAAAAATCCACTCACTCAGTATAATAGGTTCGGCGTGAACAGCCGGGATATGTGGTTTTTTTGGTGTTTATTTATATGTCTTAAATCTAGAACTACTCAATAGCTACTAATTCTAATTTAATTTCTTATGATACAAGCTCAGCAACGTAAGCGTTTTATGCCTATGTTGCTGTTTTTATGATTTTGAATAATTACTAAAAATAGCTTATAAGCAAAGTGAACATTTTAATGTTTACCTTGCTGTCTGGAAGAATGTGGGAACGACAAAATTGAAAGTGTAATCTAAAACCTTATGTGTGCTCCCTACACTCTTAACAGCCATTATTATTAGTTGGGGTGTCTTGGATGTGACTCCCCCACCCCAAGTCGGAAATACTTTACGTTTAATAAGTATACAATTTTTTTTATTTATTTCGGGAATAAATACTTAGATTTTTTTCTCCAACTACTTAACAGATATAATGTGCGAGTAAGCAAAATTATTATTTTTATTGTTTATATTTATATATTTTCTTTTCCCTTTTCTTATAATTTTTTTTTATAAATTTTCTTACATTGCTAACTTATACATTTTAATATTAGTTTTTTATGTATTAGTTTTTTATTCTTATTGTTCATATATTTTACTTATGCAGGTGTTAGTGGACCCTGCACTACGGCCCTATTCCCTTCTTTAGCAACATCGGCTGTAGAAGATACCTCAAGCTCAACTTTTACGTCCTGACTGCCCTTTCTATATTTACATTTAAGGCACAAAGCAACGGCCAGCGCGACCATGAAAACAACATTCCCAAGCTGATTCCATACGATACATCCCTATGATACTTCAACTCTTTAATTTCTTTTATATTCTCAAAATGTGGCATTGACATTTCTCAAAATTAATAGTTCCGTTAACAGTTAAATTACTATATCCTGCTGCGTAGCAAAATGTTTTTTTAATTTCCGTCCTTTTATTAAAGTAAACATTGCTCCCGATTATTATTTCGCAATTTGAAAATGATAGTAAATAGTTACCGTTAAGGGTAAGATTTCTACCATCACAGTTTTGTTTTAATACTTCAGAAACCGCGTTTTTAACTATATCGTCATCTATGTTTTCTATATGAAGTTTGTCATTAAATTCAAATCTACAGTTGTTTCGGTAAATACAGTTTGTTAGGGCCTTAATTCTTTCATCAGTAAATTCTTATCGTAAGTGTACGCCTTCTCATCGATTGTCACTATCAGTTCGTCAGTTCCTATAGTCTGAAAATGTTCTTTATTCGACTCAGTAGTTGGACTTCCACATTTATGTAACTTTTAGGTATCTTTATCGCAATTATGATCGAATTGGATGCATCTAATATTACTCCTACTCTAACTAATTGCAGCTTTATAAAATTGATGTGGAGTTGTTCAATTTCTTCGGACTTCGGATACCAACTTGCCTTCCAGGTATCTCAATTTAAGCATTTGGTCACTATGTAGTAAATGTCTGACGATTTCACTATTAAGTTTCCTAATTTCCCGGAAAGCTTCTTCAATTTTGATTCTATAACTCTCCACAGCATCTTTAAGAATACCGATACGGTCGTTAAGTGTCTATTTATCGTAATCTGTTGATTAAGGGTATGTATAGCATTATAGCTATTTTCATCAGTTACTCTAAGGTGTTCTAAAATTTCATGCCTGTCATTTTCGTCCATCAATCCAAAACCCCATTTGTAGATTGATCCTACTACGTTAAGTAGTCCTCTCTTATTTCTATAATTAATTGGCGGGTTGATAGCCTTTACCTTAGCCCTAATAATTTTAATTTCATAATTTCCTTGTTATATAAATCTATGTTCTTTATATTATTCTCTATCCCCAGAATAATTGCATTTATCTCGTATAGGTTAATTACATGTATTAAAGTATTTGTTAAGTTAACAACCTGCGTCTCAAATAGGTGTATCCTTACAAAGCCCGATTGTTCGTAATTGGAGCCACCTGCAATCCGCACAAAACAGTCGTGGCTCGTTCAAGCACCAGCCTCAGAAGCATTGCTAAAAGTACATAACATGGTGCCATTATCCACAAACGCGTTCGCAAAATCACTTCCTTGCTTCAATAGCTGAATCCTCCTTTCTTTTGCTTCGTGTTGCTTTCCGGCTAAAATTTGCAAATCCTGTGTCGAGATTAGGTTATTGAGGAAATCAATTGGTTTACATCTCGTCGTTGAATGAATTCTATCATTGTAGGCTGCTATTGCTCTAAATACATTACTGTCTAGCTCGGATTCATTATTGGGGTCGGCGTTGAGCCATCTAATGTATTCGTTCAAAGTAGAGTGCATCCTTTCAGTGTCGGCATTCCCAGTTTTCAGGTACGTAGTTGTTAGGTGATAACTGATTTGGTTATCGTCAAGAAACTGCTTTACGTTTAGTGGCGAACTCATTATCCATTACGATTAGCCTTGGCTTTCCCAAGAATTGGACTCGTTTTTAAGTCCATTAGTAATAGAAAGCCAATTTCTGTCTATTAGTTTTTCGATTGTGGCATACTTTGTGAGTTTATCTACTTGTAACGTTAAACGTGTGCTTGATTGGGCTCCTATCAAACTTGGCTAGATTACATATTTCACAATTGTTAATGTATTTCTGAATTTCCCTTTGTAAGTTTGGATAAAAACATACCTTTTTAAATTCGCAAAATCTTCATTTATTCCGCGATGATTATTTCTAAGATCTTTAGTTTCAATGTCTTCCAACAACGTTTTAGACCTTAACACCTTTGTTATTAGCAAAATATGTCCTGTAGATATCCTGAATCTTTAGAAAAAGACCGTCATCTTCACAAAAGACAACTGCCAGTCCTTTCTCCGGTAGACATTCTAGCAGCATCCTTCGTAGGTCAGTTTCAGTTGTTACTATTGCAATTTTCCTAAATTTTCTTCTATAAAAAATTTTTTATTTTATTAATTCCCTGGTCCCATAGATAAGAACAATCTGATATTTCAATAAGTGTAAAGGCTTTTCAGGAATCGATATAAAATTGGTACCTTCAGTTTCTGCACTGTGAACCGTTTCAATATCATTTTCAACATTATTTTCTTCAGGATTGAACATTTCATTCAAATTAATAAAAATATGTGATTCAGTGGCTGTCTCTTCTTGTTTCTCATTTATTTTGCCCTCGTACACTATTCTGCTTAAACCATCCGCGACTACGTTTTCCTTTTCTTTTATATATTCGATTTGGAAGTCGAATTCATTTAATTTTGTCTTCCAGCGTTGCATTTCAGAATTAGGTTCCTTCATGTTATTCAGCAAAACAAATGGCCTATGATCAGTTCTTATTGTAAATCTACAACCGCATAATTAAGGTCGAAAATGTTTTGTTCCCCAGACCGTGGCAGTAATTCTTTTTTTATGGTACTGTATCTATGTTCGGAACGACTAGCATAAGCAACAGGTCTATTATGTTGCATGAGCACTGCACCCAGCGCAAAATTGCTGGCATCAGTAGTCAGCGTAAAATGTTTACGGAAATTTGGATGGATAAGTATGGGGTCGTTCTTCAGTAAAATTTTGAATTTATGAAATGCTTCCACATATTCAGAGTCTTTTATGTTAATTTTAGCGTTCTTTTTCAAATACTTACGAGGTGGTGGGCTATTTTTGAATATTCTCTAATAAATCGCCTAAAGTAGCCCGTTAGACCTAGGAATGACTTGATCTGTTTCTGTGTTCTTGGTAGTTGTATGACGTCGATGACCTCGATCTTCTTGGGATTCGTTTTAGCTCCTTCGGGCGTAATAATTTGACCTAAAAATTCAGTTTCCTTGGATAAGAATAGACACTTATCCGGTTAAATCTTGAGATTGGCATTTTGAAGGCATTTAAAGACTTTATCTAGAGATTCTATATGTTCCTCTATGCTTGTGGAGAATACTGCAATACCATCTAGGTAGACGAGGCAAATTTTGCCTATAAACTCCCGCAAGATATTGTTAATTAACCTCTGGAATGTGGTGGGTGCATTGCGGAGAAATTTGAAAAGACCATTTGCGGTCGAGGAAGCTGTTTTGAGAATATCACCTGGATCCATTTCAACTTGATGGAATCCCTTAGCTAAATCAATAGTAGAAAAATATTAACAGTTTCCCAATTTTTTTATTTTTTTTTTTAGGAGTTGGACCAGCACTCAGGGGATGACCCCTACATATGCAGTGCATTGCGCTGAAACTGGGAAAATAGATTTTGGGAGGGAGGATAAAGGGAGTAGTGTCTGTGGATATTCGATTTGAATCTGCTTAAATTGTAAGTGGCGGGGAAGACATCTGCGGGTAGTTTGTTCCACATACGGACTGTTCGGCCAAAAAACGAATTTTCTCTGTAATGCGTAGTGCGATTCGTTGGAATATCGACCACAAACGCATGCGCTCTTGATGAAAAACGCGTTGAGCGTAAGAAAGAATGGGTTTTAGGAACAAGTTCCCTAATTTCACCAGAGCACCTGCCATTATAGTAACGATAGAACAACGATACGCACCCCACATTGCGACGATGCTCAAGAGAGTCAACAGAGTTTGCTACCCTACTGTCTCCGATCAGTTTCATCGCCCTCTCCTGTACGCGGTCGAGTAACTTCAAAATAGACTTTGAAGCACCGGCCCAAACATGAGAGTTGTATTCCATCTTCGGTCGGATGTAAGTGGTGTAAATATTAAGAAGATCAGAAGGGGTGCAGTATCTCTCGCACCGTTTTAAGAAGCCAAGGCACTTGAATGCTTCTTTTGCGACCTGAAAGACATGTTCCGTCCATCTGACATCACAATGCACTTTCATGCCCAGAACATCAAGATCCCCTGACTCCATAATACTTACACCACCCATAGAAACAGATGAAGCAGCATGGTCATACGGACGTCGATGCGTAAGCATACAACACTGGGTCTTACAGACATTAAAATCGACCCTGTTCGCCTGACCCCATTCGGAGATCTTCGCGAGGTCGCTATCCAGAACGTCATTCATAAACTGACGTTGACGGCCTGCAGTTGAATGAATAGGAATGCGAAAGGCTGCTATCATCTGCGAACGAGTAAATAGGACAGAAAGTTTGGGTTTTATCAAATATATCTTCTACATTAGGCATGGGAAATCTGTCTTCAATTGTAATATCGTTCAATTTTATGAAATCGATTACGATTCTTCATTTTTGTTCATTATCACGACCTATATTTTTGGAAACAGCCCAAATAGGGCTATTATATGGGCTGTTTGATTCTCTAATAATGTCATTTTTAAGCATTTCCTCGATTTGCCGGTTTACTTCCTCCTTGTGTACCTCTGGATAACGATACATTTTAGAATAAATAGGCATATCATGTCTAGTTTTTATTTTGTGTTTAATACCGTTGTTAAATGATAGTTTTTGATCTAATTTGTAAAATATTTCTTTATATTTTAATAAAGTTGGCCTTAATTTGTTTATTTCACAATTGCACAAATGATCTGTTTTACATAGGAAAGAAAGTTTTCTCTTATTATTTCATTGTTCCCTAGTTCTATTTTGTTTTCCTTATAAGATATATCATGATAGACTTCTTCGTCTTTATTCATAAATAATTGCAAGGTTGCATTTTCTGTAATAAGTTGCCGATTCGGATAGTCAATGTAATATATTATTTCCTATTATACAGCCAAAGCCGTTTTTATTTTCTATTTTGAATTCTTTAAAGGGTGGAAATTTACAAAGATGTTTCATTAAAAATGTTTTCCCTAAAGCTCTTGCTTGCAGACATATTTTGTGTCTTCCATTTTCCTACATTTATAATACCAAATTCTGCCTCCACTGTATAGTTATCTTGTCGTCTATTGTAGTTTCCTGATTGATTATTCTGTCTTTGATAATTCCCTGATTGGTTTTGTTTTTGGTAGCTTCCTGATTGATTATTCCATATTTGATAATTCCCTGACTGATTTTGTCTCTGCTAGTATCCTGATTGGTTATTGTAGAATTGTTTGCGGCTATAACATAAGTCAATTCAAACACATGGATCTGAAATGATATATTATTGGCCTTGTTGTTCTTCAAGCACTTTAACTTTGTGGAACTCTGATAGGTTCAATGAATAAAGCACTTTAATTGCTTTATATCAAAATGAACGCTTACCATTTATTTATTCTTTCTTATATACTAAATTTCATACACATTATTTAAGTTAACTGCAGCTATTGCACAATACTACAATGTTTAAAATTATTTGCTTGTACAATAGCTAAAAAAAACAAAAACAATAATTTATTTTTGCCTTATTAACAAAAATTAATTGTTTCTATTAAACTTATAATTATAGCGGAAATTAGGTCATTTAAGTAAAACTAAAAGAATAATAATTTTTTGTCAACAACACTTATTTATGGTAATTGAATTTGGAATAAAGTAGGTCAAAATAAAAGTACTATGTTGATTTGGTTATCAACATTCTCCTCGGCGTTGATCGATGATACTAGATGTGAATTAAGTATCTATGATGTCAACGGTGATGGGTCGGGGTAATGGAAGCGGACGCGGTGTTGGTTGATTGGGGCTGTGATTTATTCTCCCTTTATGGTTTGACCATAATTTAATTAGTGTGATGGCTAGCGCAATGATCAGGGAAATTATAAACTTACTATATGATGATGTTGACTATTGGACTTGACTAACTCTGGTAGACGTGTAACTGTCGACTCCTTAAGTTGTTTTTGCAAGTCATTCAATTGATTGAGGTGTGTTTCAAACTGGCTTGTAGTACTGTTAAAGACTCGCTTGGTTTCCTGTGGTGTGCTTATACGATCGATTTGGTTAAGTTGGATATATGATGTGTGCAAGTTGTTTGAAGCACTAAAGTGGCCTTGAATCATGATGACGCAATTTTTAATCATGCAAGTTGGTTCTAATTGCATTATGCCAGTGCCTCTTATTAAGTGTTGTGAAGTTTCAGTGCCGCATACTGCTGAAATTTCTATTTCTGTTGAAGCAAAAATCCACTTATTACGATTTTTTAATTGTGTCCATGTTGCGTTGTTTGGGACTCGGATGAGTTTGCAGTTGGTTGTGCTTCAGTTGTTGAGAATGTTGCTTATTTTGACATATGTATTCATCGTTTTTATATATGGTACATCTAGTGACGTCATTACTTGCAAAATGAATATATTCATCTCTGTGTAAATTAACAGCCAGAAACGATTCTTCTGGATTGATGGATATTAGGATATTATTTTCTATTGTTGGAACCGGAATTACATTGAAGCGTTCTAGAAATTGTGGGTCGACAAGCGGTAACATTATTTCGAAGATAACTTCACCCATTGTTACCGCTCACTTGGCCGTCATTAGCTTATAAAATTGTATCAAGCTGTCATCTTTGATAGGAAGCGTGCGATGCCTTGGAATATGTGCCTTTATTATATTTAATTCACTACTAAGTTGATGAGGAGTTAATAGCAAAGGACTGATTTTTCCGTGATGAGTGTCGGTTAATACGTCGCACAGTGGTTCAGAATAGTTTTTCATTGGCCAAAACGCTGTAACTTTCTAAGTAATAACGATGTTTTAGTAGTTCTTTTTTAGTCAATAGATAACATCTTAAGCTTTTATCGAGTTTAGGTTTTATTAAGATCGGTACTGCGGTTATTAAGAAATTTAAGCTTAAAATTCAATTTACGATCTGTTTTTCTTAAATCTTGCTCGTAATTCCGTTTCAAATCTGCCAACTCATTTTTACCCATTTCCTCTTAACCGTTTTGGCTCAAATTTGGGAAACAAGTCAATCTTGGATTACAATATAATATTTTGTTATCCTTAGGGTGGCCCCTACTTTCATTGAGGTATTTTCCGTATTTTCATTTGGATGGCCCAAATTTTAACTTTATGCTTAACAATACTTACATATTTCTTAGTTGAACAACCTTAAATTGCTGACTTCATGTAATTTTCCTATTATTTGCTTTTATTTATGCTGGATTTATGCAACAGTTAATTTAAGTTATGAGAAAAGAATTAAGTTTCTAGTTTTGCTGTAGTTTTTTGTTACCTTAAATTCATTTACTTTAAATTCTTGACAAAAACCTTGAACCACTTTCAAGTTTATTTGCATTGCATTTGTCTGAGGTTTCATGTTTCCTGGAATTTCTTACATGTGTGGGAAAATGAATAAACCCAAAAACAGAATTATATTATTAATAAATATACTAAAAATAATTTATTGCAATTCGGCAATAAAATAGTATTTAAGGCTTTGATTTAATTAAAATAAATTGAGAAACAATTATTTAAGCAAACAAAGCAGTTGTCTTATTTTGTTCTCCAATCCTCCGCAATAACCAAGTTATTGCGGAGGATTGGTGCTTGTGTTATCCAGTTCCCTTTTTTTATCTTGGACCAGCACTCAGGGGATGACCTCTATATATGCAATGCATTGCGCCGGAACCGAAAACGAGGGGATAGTATTGAGGAGCCAGATTTGCAAAGATGAGAAGATAGACAGTTTTTTTGTAGCTAGTTCAACCTCTACTTCGCCGGCTAATTTTTGCAACAGGGTCGACGAAGGTGGGTGCTGTTACTCTGCTTTTAGTACATGATAGTGTCAGTCGCTGCCAATTATGCTCAGTGGCCAGTGAATATGCCTTCATCATTGAAACAGGCTGGCAACAACAAACACAATCACGCACTAATGCTGTTCAGAAGAATCCAACACAATACTTCATGACTCAGCGCGGGCTCGAACTCAGCACCCTCCGCTTCATAGTCTCGTGTTCTACTACTTCAGCCAACAGCACCCTTTAACTAAGTCCAAGTGCTTGCGTTATTAAAATATCAAAAACAACCAAGTTTAAGTACTTGTGTTATCTGCATAATTATCCCGGTGATTCCGCCCGAACAAAACAACACCGACCAGCAAATCAGCTGAGTCACAAACAACATTTAATATTAATATTTGTATTCTCTTTTTCATTCAAATATTAAATGCAAATTATAATTATTATTCATTTGGCTGGAATATTTCCTGTAAATATTCTATATTCTGCTTTTTATTACTTCTGTCCTGCAGCAGTGTCTTAGGGTCGGCATGTAGGTCCGAATGATTCATTTTCCATTGATTTCGAATGCTACAGATGAAGGGATCTGACGTTGCCAATAATATATGAAATAAATCTTCATTTGTAGGACTTCGTGACATTTTTCTGGTATTATCTTGTCTGTAAAATCTGTAATCCTTAGATATTTTTTTCTGGGTTTCCTCTGATAAATCTCCAATTGGTAATAAAGGGTGCTTAATGATATTCTCTCCATGATAAAGAAATTTTTAAGAACATTTGGATGTATATGTATATATATACGGTTTCCTTGGCATAATCACCAAATTTTCTAGCATTAATTTTTTTATTGCACTCAAGTACTTCACTAATTGTTTTAAATTTTGAAATAACATCTATATCAACGCCTGTTATATCAGATGTAGTTTCTGGATATAAAAAGAATCTTCTTACGATATTGCCATCGTTTGTATTGCCTGATCCTTGTTTTGGTTGATCTATAATTAACCCGTGTTTGAGAAATGCTTGTTTCTTTTTTAATTTTCTTTTCTCTTTGTTGGTGTCATTATTTCTTACTGATCCTGAAGATCCGAAGTCCAAATCATAGCTAATTTTCAGTATGTGTTCCATGAACCTTATCCTCATATGTAGCAGTGATAATCCGAATTCAAATGCTTCAATACTATCTACTGACTTTGTCGGTTCTTGGTTTACTGACTTGATGTTGATTTACATATAATACAGCTGTATCAGTCAAATCCTGGGCAGTTTTTCCGTCTATCATTCAGTGAAAAGTTCTAGGAAGTTTTTTAAAAGGATGTTAACCATTTGATGAACAATTTATACCACTAATAACTTTCATCTATTTCTCGCTACGTTTGCTATCTGCAATTTGTATTTATGGCAGTAAATGGTTTTAAAGTAAATTTACCAGCAATTCTGATAGAGTTTTGTTTGTAAAAATTTTGAGTATTTTCATTAAAATAAGAAAAGCGTTCTATGGGCGGGTCCGGGCGGTTGCAAAAGTATATATAGGCTTAAAGAAAACACTTTTGCCTTTCTTTGTATGGTTTCGATTTTTGTTCCCTTTTTGTCCTTTTTGAGTATTTTCATTAAAATAAGAAAAGCGTTCTATGGGCGGGTCCGGGCGGGTGCAAAAGTATATATAGGCTTAAAGAAAACACTTTTGCCTTTCTTTGTATGGTTTCGATTTTTGTTCCCTTTTTGTCCTTCAAAAGTTATACACTATTAAACCTAAAATTTTACAAATATATGGTGGTTTCAAATTTATTACATAACACCCTAACTACAAATTATACAGGGTGCAAAAATACCATTTGTTAAAAAGAACAGTTCACCCGACATAACAAAAAAACTGCAGCCCATTATCAATAATAGTTTTCAAGAAATCGTAATTATTATAAGATCAAATATTAAAATTTTTTTTATTTCTAAATTAACTTAAATTCTTTGCCTTTAGCAGCATGCCACGCCTACTACTGCGAATATTTTGAAAAAATTTTTCGGCTACCTTAGTTTTGATCTGTTTCCTTTCTGATGGCATAAAAATTTTAAGAATCTATGTCAAGAAAAAATATAGTTTTTGACCAATGAAAATTGATTCTGAGCCACCGTGCGTTCGTTGCAGGTTTAGGGCAGTTAATGTCAGTTGACTGGCCAGCAGCGACATTTGTTGTGTTTGACTGATTTGTTCAGCTTCTTTAGCTATCACGTTTGCTTGTTCGTTAATATTTTTTACAATTCCCCTTAATTGATTCTGTGTACTGAGCTCATCTTGTTTAGTAATGTTAACAGTCGAATCAATGATAGACGTTTGGTTTTTAAGTAATTGGAAAATATAGCCTGTTCCGTCCTTGGATCTTTTAATGGTGTCTGACATTTCATTTGCATAGTCTGAGTCCAAAACCCCGAATAATGACCTTGCCACGTTCGCTACAATGTTGAATGCGCCTCGTTTTATTCTGCTATTGACGATAAGCGCCTTCTCCTCCAGTAAATCTTTCTCAATTTGAATAAAATTGTTTGCCAACATGTTGCATATTAATGGGTGTTTGATGGATGAACATAACTGATGTAGGCTGGATAATCCGGACTGAAATGCGTTTATTTCGGTCAAAACTGGTGCTAAGTCGTAATATAGCATAATCTTCCATTCAGCCGTAATGATTTTTACGGGTCCCATTCCTTCGAAATATAGTCCTGGATCAGAGCGGCAGTTAGTTAGTTTAATGTTAGCGCTTATGACAACCGGGAAGAGAAGAATCGTTATGATCATTGTGAGAAGGATTGAGTTGATGTTAGTCTTTGCCCTCTTGATCGGTGGGACATCTGCTTCGTCAGATGACAATTGGAGACAAGACTTGAATGTTTCATTTTCCGGCAATTGGCAAGTTGAGTTGGATACTTTATTTTCTCCTAATTCGTCCCCGTGAAGTAGCGGGGCTAACTTATAACTCGGTCTTCTTTTTATTCCTGACGCTGTTTTATCTGCAACCCGAACCTTGCCATCAGTTCCCTCATAAGTCTTAAGAATTCTGCCCAGTGGCCATTGCATAACAGGCAGATTATCCTCCTTTATTATGACCAGTTTGCCCTCCCTTGTGTTATCGGAAGAGGTTTTCCATTTTCGTTTCTCTTGTAGATGGTGCATATATTCCAATGACCAGTGCCTCCAAAACTCGTGCTTGAGTTGGGAAACAAGCTTCCATCTTTTCGACAATGATTGACTATTAGGGTTAGGTGCTTTTGAGTCTATTTGTGCTGTAAGTGGCTCTCCTATCAAAAAATTACCAGGAGTTAAGGCTGCATAGACGTTTGGATCACTCGACAGTGGAGTCAGTGGTCGCGAGTTCAGAATTGCCTCCCTTTCAACGATGACAGTTTCTAGCTCTTCGTATGTAAGTGAAGTTACTTCTAACTAGCAAGTGTTTCGCGGATTTATCTGCTGCCTCCCATAATCTGCCGAAATGTGGTGCCTTCGGGGGTATAAACTTAAATTCGATCCCACAGTTGCTGCAAGCTCTTATGATTTCTTCCTGTGATTAATCAGAGAAAGTAACCTCATTGAGCTCCTTAAGTTGATTAAGTTTGTAGCGTTGTCCGAGTATATGGTCTGGCAACGTCCTCGGCGAGCAATAAATCTTTTTAGAGCTCCAGTAAATGCTTCTGTAGTAAGGTCACTCACCATCTCTAAATGTACTGATCTGGTTGAATAACAAATACATACCGCTAGGTACACCTTGTGGGGCCTCTTGCCTCTCAACTTGTAGTGAACCCATAGTTAGCCGCAGTAGTCTACACCTGATACCATGAATGGCCTTGCTGGAGTCACTCTGCTGGCGGGTAAACTTCCCATAACTTGCTGCATTGGGATTGGTCTTGACCTTGTACATATGTCGGATGCAGTTTTGGACGATGTTTCTGGCTATCGATTTGCCCTTAGTTACCACCATCCTTAATATATATATATATATATATATATATATATTTGTTAAAAAAAAATATGTTAAAAATTAATTTTAAAATAAAATAAATATTTATATATGTGTTCAAACATTTACAATATATATTAATATATTGAAGATTGTCTTAAGGACAATTAATTCCTTGATTATCCAAAACTGCTGTCTCCAAATGGCTAATAGCGTTTGTGAACCGCAGTGATGGTTGTCGATGTGAAACATCTTCATAATTAGCTTTGAGATCGGGTCGTTGTATGGAAGAAGTATTGGGTGTTTGTCGTTGTATGAGAGGCTAGAGGCTTCCAACCTTCCCCCGACCCTTATAATACCATTATCGTCCAGAAATGGAGATATGTGGTGGATTTATCAGTGAACCGCACTACGCATTACAGGGAAAATTCATTATTTGCCTGTATGTGGAATAAACTCTCTGCGGAGGTCTTTCCTGCCGTATATAGCATGGAGAAATTCAAATCGAATGTCCATAGACATTACACACTTTATCCTCCTTCCCACAACCAATTTTCCTAGTTCCAGCACAATGTACGCATAAGTGGGGTCATCCCTTAAGTGCCGGTCCTAATAAAAAAAAAAAAAAAAAAAAAAAAACTTGTTACCTTCTAGATTATATATGTATTATACAAGTAAAAGTGCTATATTTGACTGTGCCGAATCTTAAATACCCTTTACAGATGTAATCCTTCTTTCTTTCTTTGTTGCCAAAAACAGAAAGAAGGTTTAATTAAAAATCAAAATGATGTTATCGATTACTTTTATACTTAAGAAAACGTTTAAATTTTTCGGCTAAGAAGCTAAATGTTTGGCCTTTCTTATTTCAAATACCTCTAAACGTCTTTCAAAAATATTAAATATGTTTAAATTAAAAACAAAAAGTAAAACTCCGTTTCATGTACCCCAAGAAGTTCTAATTGTCCAACCGTAGAATCGCCTTTTAGATTTTTTTTTTGGTTTTTAATACCAATTTAACTCTTCCCGAAGTATAAAAAAAAGATTTCATCCACAAAAAACCGAAATTAGAAACTTATATGGCTAATTTTATGTACTAAAAAATTTCGATTATCCAACCCTGGAACCAAATTTTTAGTTTTTAACATTTTTAACACCAATTTAATTCTTAGCGAAGTATAAAATATGTTTAATTTACTGAAATAAAACCAAAATTGGGAACTTATATGGGTACTTTCATGTACTAAAAAATTTCGATTTTCCAACCATGGAACCGAATTTTTAATACTAATTTAATTTTTTCTGAGATATAAAATAGGTTTAACTCACTAAAAACACAAAATTTGGTATTTATGTGGGTACTTTTATGTATCAAAAATATTTAGATTTTCAAACTCTGGAAGCGAATTTTTATTTTTTTACCAATGCGGTTATTAGTCAGGTCTACTTGACAAAAAAGATAAAATTTTTAAATTTTTTGGTCACTTTCATGTACCATAAAAAGTTCATCTGTCCAACCGTGGAGTCGAAGTTTTGATTTTTTAAGATTTCAATACCAACTTTGCTCTTCCTGAATTATAAAACAGTATTAATTAGCAAAAACAACAACGTCAATTGCCTTTTTGGTTACTTTTATGCAGAAAAAATATTTCAGCTTCCCAACCCTGGAAACGAGACTTTAATTTTTTTGGTTTGTTTTACCAATGCAATGAGGCATGGAATAATTTTATTTAAGAAAGCTTAATATTTGTAACCATTTTTGTCACTTTCATGTGATTTTTTTTGTAATTTTTGATACCAATTTTGTTTTTCCAGAACTAAAAAATAGTTTTAATTAGTAAAAAACCGACGTTAGTTGCCCTTTTTGGGTACTTTTATGTATAAAAAAATTTCAATTTTCCAGCCCTGGAAGCAAAATTTAAATTTTTTTAGCAATGCCAGTCTTCGTTCGGTATAAAGTCGTTTTATTTAAAAAAACTTGAAATTTGCAACCATTTTGGTCACTTTCATGTAAAACACTATACCATGTACCAAAAAAACTTTCAACTTCCCAACCCTGGAAGTGAAATTTTAATTTTTTGTTTTTGTTTTTTTACCAATGCAACTCTTCATGAGGTATGAAGTAGTGTTATTTAGGAAATATTTACAATTTTGGTCACCTTCATGAGCTATAAAATTTTTATTTTTTTTTTAAGTTTTGATACCAATTTTGTTCTTCCTAAAATATAAAATAGTTTTAGTTAGGGGAAAAAAACAACGTGAATTGCCTTTTTGGTTACTTCTATGTATAAAAATAAATTAAAATTCCCAACCCTGGAAGCGAAATTTAATTTTTTTTTATCAATGCAAATCTTTATGAGGTATAAAGTAGTATATTTTGGTTATAACATGTCCTACAAAATATTGCATGTACCAAAAAAACTTTCATATTACCAACCCTGGAAACGAAATTTTATTTTTTTCTTTTAATCAGTGCAACGCTTCTTGAGGTATAAAGTAGTTTTATTTAAGAAAAATTACACATTTTGTACCATTTTGGTCACTTTCATGTAGCATAAAATATTGCACTTATCCAACCCTGGATTCAAAATTTATATTTTTTTTTAGTTGTTGATACCAGTTGTGTGCTTCCTAAATTCTAAGACAGTTCTAGTTAGGAAAAAAAAAACAACAACATCAGTTGCCTGTCGTATAAAAAAATTCAATTTCCCACCCCTGGAATCAAAATTTTAATTAACAAAATTTTTTTTTTGGCCAATGCAAATCTTCATGACGTATAAAGAGATTTTTTTAGAGAAAAACTTAAAACTTTTAACAATCTTAGTTACTGCAAAGTACCCATCCCTGGAAAAAAAATTAATTTTTTTTAATTTTTAATAGACCATTGAGGCTTCCCAAAGCACGGAATACGTTTAATTTACAAACATTAAAAAAATAATTGATTTTTGGTATAAATTTTGCGTCGAGATATAGGTGTTAGCTTCCCAGCTCTGGAACCGTACTTTGGATCTTTCTGAATTTCAATACCACTCTATTTCCAATCCAATGGTCCAAGAACTAAGTCTTTAGCTCTTCTCGCGCTTAGGAAACCCGATTTCACGTACAGACAGATGAACATCTCTCAATCGTCATCGCTATTCATAAGGATCCAGAATATAAAGAGTGTTTTTATAAGAGCTTGCTGATTTGAAATTTAAATAAAACACATGCCAAATTATGAAATGGCAAAAAAAAAATTTTTATTTGGTAGATAATTTCTTGTCATTTAACATTTAAATATAATTTCGGGCATATGGTCACCACGACTATTTTGCACAAAAGTCATTCTGGAGGTCCAATTTTCGACCACCTTTTCAAGCATTTGAGGGCGTATTTCAGCAATGACACGTTGAATACTGGTTTCCAAAGCGTCAATCTTTGCTGGCTTATTCACGTAAATCAATGATTTCAGGTATCCCCACAAAAAATAATCGAGTGGCGTCGAATCACACGAACGCGGAGGCCAATTCACCGGTCCATTTCTCGAAATAATGTTGTCGTTGAAATGTTCTTTCAATAAGTCCATTGTTTCGCCCGCAGTATGACAAGTGGCACCATCCTGTTGAAACCAAATTTCGTTTACATCCATATCTTGAAGTTTTGGCACCAAAAATTCATTGATCATGATTCTGTATCGATTTCCATTCACGGTAACGCGTCGTCCTTCCTCATTTTTAAAGAAATAAGGACCGATGATTCCACCAGCCCATAGACTGCACCAAACAGTACATTTATCGGGATGCATTGGTGATTCTTGAACGGCGTGTGGATTATCTTTGCTCCAAATACGGCAATTTTGCTTGTTGACATATCCATTCAACCAAAAATGCGCCTCATCACTGAAGAGAGTTTTGCGGTAAAAAAGCAGATAAACATTTTTAATTGAACACTGTTTTTGAAAATAAATTTCCACGATTTGGAAGCGTTGTTCTGGAGTTAACGTGTTCATGATGATTTGCCAAACAATACTGAGTAGAGACGTCACTTTAAACTGTCAAAACAGCTGTCAGACCACAGAGTGATTTGTATAGAAAAAAACTTCATAAAAAACACCTTTTATATATTTTATGGAATTCCATATTGATTTCGAAGAAATTACACACGGAATGACAAACATATGACAAAAACAATCGGTCAATATATCTAGTTTCTTATTTTAGTTTTTCATGGTTTTTATTATACTCTTACTTTCTTTAAATAGAATAGCATAGAACGTTCCTTCTATTATAAACTCGTCAGTCTCTTCAGTCCTTCTTTATGGTATGCTCTTGGTTACGGCTTTTGGTGCGGTTCTTTGTTACGGCTTTTGGTAACGGCTTTACGGTTCTGTTGTTTCAATATAGTTGTTGGTTCTCCAGTTAATTAATTAAATTAAACATATTTAAGAGCAAGTTTAGCTGTAATTAAAAATTTATTATATATTTTCACTTTACTTCTTAAGTGTCGGCGGGAACAATAGTTTTATTTTTATTATTTATTTTGTAAGTTGCTACTTTAATTTTAATTTTTTTATTTATATTTTCTTTATTGAACTTGTTGCTTTTTGTTTTGTTATATTCGTCGCCAAAAACGAAAGGGAGATGCGTTTTTTTTTTTTTGGTTTTTATTTATATGTCTTAAATCAAGAACTACTCAATAAGTACTAATTCTAATTTAATTTCTTAAAACTAATACAAGCTCAGCAACATAAGCATTTTATGCCTATGTTGCTGTTTTTATGATTTTGAATAAATAAAAAATAAAAATAGCTTATAAGCAAAGTCAACATTTTAATGTTGCCTTGCAACATTCTGGAAGAATGTGGGAACGACAAAATTTAAAGTGTAATCTAAAACAGGGCTCCTCAATGGGAGAAAATATTTAAGTATAATGTATTTGTCAATTTTTCATGTGTTAGTGACTGTTTTTTAAGCAAGAGCGTACAAATAATGTTGCCAGACGACGTCATTTTTACGACTTTTTATGCCAAAAATAAAATGACATGAAATATTTAAATAAAGTTTTCATTAATATGTATTTCTTACATTTAATTAATACATGCGAACTTCCTTGTTGTGAATAAATTATACACTCCACGCAATATTTGTAAGGCTAAAATTATTTAAAATTTTTTTCCGAATTTATTAATGTACATAATGTTGGAATATTTTGACTTATATATTGCCATTTTATCTGACATAAAAATATTGTGTTCCGTTATTTCTGTTTAAAAATAACGTGATTTAAATATTAAATTTGAACGAAATATTTAAAAGACCTAGTCCAGGAAATTATAATAGAGGAGTAAAAAAATCTATATATGTATGTGGAATCAAAACATTTTGCTTCTTACTTTTAATTAAGAGAAAAAACATATTTTATAAAAAAAGACTTACAAATCAAAAAATTTGCTTTCAAGTCAATTCATCTATTAAAATGTTTGTAATTTTGAAAAAATTCTATATAAGGACGCTACTAGACGTTGAAACTCGTACTTCTAGCAATATAATTCGTAAAATATTAGTAATAGGTGATAGCTACATTAAAGAAGCTAATTAAAAAATCTAAATAATAATAATCGGCAATGTAACTTCTGAGATATAGAGCCTCGGAAAAAAGAGCCTTATGTACCTTCTTCTCCCCATAAAACTTTTTGCAATAAAAAAATTTATAGGAACAAAAATATTAAACATAAGCAATTTCTTATTTTACGTATAACACCGTTTTATATGAAAAATTGAAAGCATTTTTTAATTCTGTAGAAATATTGAGGTATTTTTCATAAAACTACCGTAATAATTTCATATTAACGATTTGAAAAAGTAATATGAAGATTTTAATGTTTTTTCTCCAAAATTTGGCGATATTGCATCTATTTTGTCTGGCAACTATGTGAACAAGAAAGAACATTTAAAGGTGTTGCCGTTGATCACAAAATCAAATTGATAATAATATAAGAAGGCAAAATTAGTTTTCACTTTTATAAATGTGTGAAATTGATTTTTGTTTCTATAGCCTATATTCTATTCACAATTTCGACCGAAATGCTGTCAAAGCCCATATAAAAAGTATTTAGTCAAAATAAGCGTGGAAAAATTTGGAAAACTAGTTTTCTATGAAAAACACGTGAAATTTTTCTGAACACAATTTTGCTAAATATATTTCGAAAATTTGAACAGAGTACTAGCCTTAAGGAAAACAAGAAATTTATAATTTTTATTTGTCAATTTTTTCAAATGAAATAATTAATGTTGCTAAACATTTTTCGAAAATTCAAACAGCTGTGAGTCCTTGTATGTAGTATAATTTTTTGGCCTCCTAAGCGCACACAAAAATTTAATTTAATTGACTGTTAAAGTTCGACGAGGCAAGTTTATTATGAAAAAAAAATTTACTGCTAAATTGAACAAAATTTGTATTTTAAAAGGCTTATATTAAAATATTCTATTATAGACAATACTATCTTCCAATGGAGATATAAAATATTATAAAACCATTTTTGTATCATACAAAATTACTAAAAATCATAATATATATATAAATTCATCCATCCAAGAATACAAAAAATCGAACGATGGCAACGCGGGTTGAAAATTTAGTCATGCATTTGTTGTTGTCTATGAATAAAATTTTTATTTTCTCTTCTCTCATTGATGTGAATTTCGTTACTGTTCGTGTTGCGTATGTGAATACGTGTAAAAAATCCGATTGGCACTCGTATCTGGAGTGTAATGGCTGAGGTGCCCTGATCTAAAACCTTATGTATGCTCCCTACACTCTTATCAGCCATTATTATTAGCTGGGGTGTCTTAAATGTGACTGTATGTATGTACGTATGCATATTTGTATATGTACGTATGTACATATATATGTTCCTTTATGTACGTTTATATGTTTTTAAAACAGTTTATTTATATGCGATTTTTATTTTGTACATACATACAAAATAAAAAAACTAATTTTCTTATAAAACTTTTTATTATAAATTGTTAATGTTGAAAAATTGTATTTTGCTATAAATTATTAATGTTGAAATATTGTTTTTTACTATAAATTGTTAATGTTGAACAATTTTTTTTATATGTTCTTGTATTTGAAAAACAAATAATTTGTGTAATTTTTCATGTCATGTTTCAAAACCATTTTTCTATAAAATTTTAATCATTTTTATTTCTTGAAGATGTTAACAAGCTGTTAACGAAATATTGAATAAAAATTATAAGAAATAATATTTTATAAAAAACGACCACAAGCTTGATTAATATTACAATAATATTTAAAAAATAAAAAAAGTACATGTATAAAAATATATATATAAAACTAGTTTTTATGTACATCTTTTAGTACTTTTTTTAAACTTTTTTTGTTGTGTTCCCTATTTCGACAATAGAGTTTACTCCTTCAGTTTCTACTATTTTATAAGGACCATGATATGGAGGCTGTTCTTTTTCTATTATATTTGCGTAATAGCACCAATTCTCCTTTTTTAACTTTAACGGGTGAATTTTTAGACAATTGTCTACTTTTTTACTATTTGATTTTTCTAAATATTCCTTCGCCTTGTTCAAAGAGAATCGCAAACGTGTTCTTAGTTTCAGTGTATAATTATCTATATTATACATAGGTAAATAATTTAATACGTTATCGCTAGGGAGATTTGACAATCGTCCAAATATTAGTTCAAAAGGTGTATAGCCTGTATCCACATGAGGTGTTGTGTTATGAGCGAAGCAGAAATATGGGATCCACTTGTCCTACTTGTTGTCCGTGCAGAAACTTAACAGAAACTCGTTTGAGGCTCAGTGGTTCCTCTCTATAGAACCAAGAGTTTGATGATAGTGTGTGCTAAAGACTTGTTTATATCTAACAGACTACATACCTCTGATAAAAGTTCATTCAAAAACTCAGTTCCTTTATCCGATTTGAGTACCTTAAAACTTCCATATATTAGGAATACTTCCGTAACTATTGCCTTCGTAATGGTTTTCGCATCTTTTGATTCAATTGGACATGCTATAATATATATCGTCAGATCGTCCTGTAGGGTTACTATGTACCTGTACTGATTCGAGTACTTAAGTGGACCTACTGTGTCTATCGAAATCGCATTAAAACCTGGTGTATCAGTTACAGTCAGTTTTGTATGAACAGGTTGCTTATTAATTTTGCATTCTTGCCCTTTTTATACTCGTAAGCTAGCTCGAAATCATAGTCGCAAAGATCGACTTTTATGCATGTCATGTTAGATGACGGACTATTATGGGAAAATAAAGAAATCAATTGTCTATGATCACGTAAAATTTTCTACCGTGTGGGTAAGGACGAAAGAAATTAATAGCCCAGTGTATGGTTAACAGATCCTTTTCAATAACAGATTTGTTTAAGTCATGTTTCGACAGAGTTTTGCTCGCGTATGATATAGTTAGGTCTGAACCTTGTGACAGTACTACTTCTAAAGCAAAATTGGATGCATCTGTCGTCAAAATGAAAGGTTTACCGAAATCAAGATACAGCAGGATGGGAGGATTTATTAATTTTGATTTGAGAGTCTCAAATGATTTCTGGCAATCATCACTCCACATGAATTGTTTTTCTTTAGAAGTTGATTAAAATTTCTTGCTATTAGTGCAAAATCTTTGACAAAACGTCTGTAGTAGTTGGAGAACGCTATAAACTTTTTTACCTCATCAGTGTTACTTGGCACAGGATAATTCTCTATGACACTGTGCTTATTGGGGTCTGTACGTATCCCTCAATCTGTTATCAAGTGCCCTAAATAAACTACTTCAGTTTTCAAGAAACAGCATTTGCTAGTATTTAGTTTCAAATTATATTGCTTCAATCTCTCAAATACTCTCGCCAAATTATTATGATGATGCTTCACGCTGCAGCCGAATACAGTAATGTCATCCCCATACAGAAATGCTTCAGATCTTAGTCGACTTATCTAATGCTATTATCAGCATTTGCTGAAAACTATTTGACGATATTTTCAGACCAAACGGTAAGCGCTTAAAATGAAAATGACCATTCCTAGTCGAAAATGCAATTAATGGTCTAGAATCTTTATCCAACCCAATTTGGTGGAATGAGAACGTCGTATCCAACGTGGAAAAATATTTGGTTCTTCCCGAATTATCCAACATATCTTCTATTCTTGTCAAAGGGAACTTGTCATTAACAATTTTTTCATTAAGTTTTCAAAAACGTTTTTAAAAACGTTATTGTCTCAATTAAATTAGTGATTTTTGTTTGTTATGTGGTCAAATATGTCTATATGCCTGCATTTCGTTGGTTCTTACACCAAATCATATAACATACAAAATGCACTAATTTAATTGATACAATATGTCGAATGAACTATTTTAAAAACGTTTTATGTAGATTTTGCTTTTAAGTGTGCCTTTTTTATATACTTTTATTATTTGCCAACGGCAGACTAATTGTATAAAGGTGGAAAACTAATATAGATTTATATCGAATAAACCTTGTTTGTTGTGTTTTTTGAAATTCTAAATCTTATGGATTTGCTTGTGTAAGTCTCAATTCATTTTTGGGAGTTTATGTATAAGCTGAGAGGTTTTGTTATTTTGAAATTAGGTTAAAGTCTACTGATGATTTGATGTAAGAACCAATGAAATGCAGGCATATACAAACAATAAGCACTCATTATGGTAGGAACACAATAGGGACGCTCGACGAATTTCGTTCATTATGACGAATTCGTTGGTAAAAATTCGCTCTATAAATTCGTCGTATGAAACACAATAACGACGAATAAATTAACACAATGAACAAAAACAAGTTACGAATTTTTTAATAATCTTTTGTTATCTTCTCATGCCAGATTATTCAGACATTCAATAATTAACTCGGTGGTGTTCATTATTTTTTCAGAACAAATTTATTTTTGTAATTATTTTCTGAAAAATGTTTCTTCTGTAAATAAAATATTCTCTTCATCTAACGGCTGATGGGGTGACCATATGAAAAAGTAGGAAGAAGACAGAAATACTACATTCAAGAAAGTGTTCGAAATTAATACAACCTCATCCGCAAGATAGATTTTTGTGAATATATTTTTAGTATTCAGTGAAAACTTTTGTGCTACTTTCTATAATATAGTACCCAACTATGTTTTTCCACAAAAAGCAGTTTGAGTATAGAAACCTGGTCACCTGATACTATTTTGTTCGTCGTTCGCTGACGAAACAATTAGAAATAAGTCTATTTCAACTTTCGCTGAGTATGACGAATTTCGATCAAAACCACGATTGTGTGCATTTTCATATACGCCCATGTGTTTTATTTTTGGCGACGAATATTCGCGACCAAAAATTCGTCGTTCGTCACAGTTGTGTTCCTAGCATTAGGTTTTCTTAAATCTACTACTAATCGCCATTTGCGTTTGTCGTCCGCTGAATTTTTCGGTACAACCAATAACGGTGAGTTATATGGGCTTACTGATTATTCAGTAATGCCTTTACCCAGAAGTTTCTCCACCTGCTCATCTAGATATTTCTTTTACCTGCGTTTCTGGTAGACGATATGGCCTGGTGTACTCCGGCGCACTGTCCGTTGTATGTATATGCTGCTTGTAAAAATTATACACTGTGAATTTCTCACTACCTAAATGAATGATATCTTTATACTCGACAATTATGTCTATCAACGATCTTTTGGCCATCTGATCCATACTTTCAACGTTTAAAGCCTCTAAAATCTTTTGTAACCGTTTTTTGCTATACTGATTATTAACTTTCTTGCAGTTATAATTTTCATAATCTTCCAAATTTCTCAATGTCAAGACTTTCTTTTCTACGGGAACATAGTGGTCAGTCGTGTTCAAAAAATTTACGTGTTTAGCCCCTACCGCTGGTATCAAAGTATTCGCTGCATATACCCACTATCATTTCGCACGATGTGCCAATAAAATCTGTCACTAAAGGTACGTTCACACTTACCAAATATTGGCCCCGAAAAGCGTTACCACTAAATACTAATGAAAAATATTTTTGTTCAGATACGTGTTTATTAAATAAAACAATTTCATACAAAACTAACAGACAGTGTCATGAATCCAATATTATTGGAGAATATTTAATTTAATGAAAAAAGTGAAAGGGTAATTTCTTCGATATCAATATAGGACCCCATAAAGTATATATATTCTGGATCCTTATGAATAGCGATGACAATTGAGCGATGTCCGTCTGTCTGCACGTGAAATCGGGTTTCCCAAGCCCCCAGCAGAGCTAGAGCTGTTGGCTGAAGTAGTAGAACACGAGACTATGAAGCGGATGGTCGTGAGTTCGAGCCCGCGCTGAGTCATGAAATATTGTGTTGGATTCTTCTGAACAGCATTAGTGCGTGGTTGTGTTAGTTGTTGCCAGCCTGTTTCAATGATGAAGGCATAGTCACTGTTCACTGAACATAATTGGCAGCGACTGACACTATCATGTACCTACTAAAAGCAGAGTAACAGCATCCACCTTCGTTGGCCCTGTAGCAAAAATTAGCCGGCGAAGTAAAAGGTTGAAATAGCTACAAAAAAACTGTCTATCTTCTCATCTTTCCTAATCTGTCCCCTCAATACTATCCCCTCGTTTTCAGTTCCTCGTTTGCATTGAATATATAGGGGTCATCCCCTGAGTGCTGGTCCAAGATAAAAAAAAATTGAGTGGTATTATTAAATTCAGAAAGATCCGAAGTACGGTTCCAGAGCTGGGAAGCCTATACCTATTTCTCGAAGCAAAATTTATACCAAAAATCAATTCATTTTTTTAATGTTTGTAAATTAAACCTATTACGTGCTTTGGGAATCATCAATGGCCTATTGAAAACTAGAAAAATAAAAAAAAAAATTTCAGGGATGGGAAATTAACATTTTTTTTTCGGCCCATTCCGTATTTTGTAACACATGTAGTAACTAAAATTGTTAAAAATTTTAAGTTTTTCTTTAACAAAACCTCTTTACACGTCATGAAGATTTGCATTGGCCAAAACAAATTTTTTTAATTCAAATTTTGCTTCCAGGGGTGGGAAAATAATTATTTTATACGTGAAAGTAATCAAACAGGCAATTGAATTTGTTTTTTTTGCTAACTAAAACTGTTTTATAATTTAGAAAGAACAAAAAACAGTCAAAATATCGAATCCAGGGTTGGACAAGTGCAATATTTTATGGTATATGAAAATGACCAAAATGGTTAAAAATTGGAAATTTTTCTCAAATAAAACTACTTTATACCTCATGAAGCGTTACACTGATAAAAAAAATTAAAATTTCGCATCCAGGGTTGCGAAAATTAAAGTTTTTGTTGGTACATGCAATATTTTGTAGTACATGTACATAACCAAAATGGTTGCAAAATTTGCGTTTTTTTTAAACAAAACTACATATTTGATACCTCATAAAGATACTATTTGATACCTCATAAAGATTTGCATTGATAAAAAAATTAAAATTTCGCTTCCAGGGTTGGGAAATTGAAATTTTTTTTTTCATAAAAGTAACCAAAAAGGCAATTGACGTTGTTCTTTTTTGCTAACTAAAACTATTTTATATTTTAGGAAGAATAAAACTGGTATGAATAATTAAAAATAAGTCAAAATTTCGATTACAGGATTGGACAAGTGCAATATTTTATAGTTCATGAAGGTGACTAAAATTTTAAAATTTTCTTATATAATAACACTTTATACCTCATGAAGAGTTGCATTGGTAAAAATAAAACGCAAAAATTAAAATTTCGCTTCCAGAGCTGGGAAATTGAAATTGTTTTTATACATAAAAGTAACCAAAAAGGCAACTAACGTCGGTTTTTTACTAATTAAAACTATTTTTTAGTTCAGTAAAAACAAAATTGGTTTTAAAAAATTAAAAAAAAAAATAAAAATTTAGATTCCAGAGTTGGATAACTGCACTATTTTGTAGTACATGAATGTGACCAAAATGGTTAGAAATATTAAGTTTTTTTTAAATAAAACTATTTCATGCATCATCAAGAGTTGCATTGAAAAAAAAACCAAAAAAATTAAAGTTTCGTTTCCGGGGTTGGGAAATTGAAATAATCTTTCTGCATAAAACTAACTAAAAAGGCAATTAACGTTGTTGTTTTTGCTAATTAATACAATTTTATAACTCAGGGAGAACAAAATTGGTATTAGAATCTTAAAAAATCATAACTTAGACTCCAGGGTTGGACAAGTGCAATATTTTATGCTACATGAAAGTGACCAAAATGGTAAATAATGTGAAATTTTTCTTAAATAAAACCACTTTATACCTCAAGAAGAATTAAAATTTCGTTTCCAGGGTTGGTAATATGAAAGTTTTTTTTGGTACATGCAATATTTTGTACGACATGTTATAACCAAAATATACTACTTTATACCTCATAAAGATTTGCATTGATAAAAAGAATTAAAGCTTCGCTTCCAGGATTAGGAATTTTAATTTTTTTTATACATAGAAGTAACCAAAATGACAATTGACGTTGTTTTTTTTTTCCTAACTAAAACTATTTTATATTTTAGGAAGAACAAAATTGGTATCAAAACTTAAAAAAATATATAAAAATTTTATAGCTCATGAAGGTGACCAAAATGGTTCAAAATTGTAAATATTTCCTAAATAACACTGCTTTATACCTCATGAAGAGTTGCATTGGTAAAAAAACAAAAACAAAAAATTTAAATTTCACTTCCAGGATAGGGAAGTTCATAGTTTTTTTGGTACATAGTATAGTGTTTTACATGAAAGTGACCAAAATGGTTGAAAATATTAAGTTTTTCTTAAATAAAACGACTTTATACCGAACGAAGACTAGCATTGGTAAAAAAAATTAAAATTTTGCTTCCAGGGCTGGAAAATTGAAATTTTTTTATACATAAAAGTAACCAAAAAGGCAACTACGTCGGTTTTTTACTAATTAAAACTATTTTTTAGTTCTGGAAAAACAAAATTGGTATCAAAAATTACAAAAAAATCAAAATTTAGATTCCAGAGTTGGATAACTGCAATTTTTTGTAATACATGAAAGTGACAAAAATGGTTACAAATATTAAGCTTTCTTAAATAAAATTATTCCATGCCTCATTGCATTGGTAAAACAAACCAAAAAAATTAAAGTCTCGTTTCCAGGGTTGGGAAGCTGAAATATTTTTTCTGCATAAAAGTAACCAAAAAGGCAATTGACGTTGTTGTTTTTGCTAATTAATACTGTTTTATAATTCAGGAAGAGCAAAGTTGGTATTGAAATCTTAAAAAATCAAAACTTCGACTCCACGGTTGGACAAATGAACTTTTTATGGTACATGAAAGTGACCAAAAAATTTAAAAATGTTATCTTTTTTGTCAAGTAGACCTGACTAATAACCGCATTAGTAAAAAAATAAAAATTCGCTTCCAGGGTTGGATAATCGATATTTTTAGTGCATAAAATTAGCCATATAAGTTCCTAATTTTGGCTTTTTGTGGATAAAATCTTTTTTTTATACTTCGGAAAGAGTTAAATTGGTATTAAAAACCAAAAAAAACATCTAAAAGGCGATTCTACGGTTGGACAATTAGAACTTTTTGGGGTACATGAAACGGAGTTTTACTTTTTGTTTTTAAATTAAAAATATATAATATTTTTCAAAGACGTTTAGAGATATTAGAAATAAGAAAATCCAAACATTTAGCTTCCTAGCCGAAAAATTTAAACGTTTTTTAAATATAAAAGTAACCGATAACATCATTTTGATTTCTTAATTAAACCTACTTTCTGTTTTGGCAATAAAGAAAGAAGAAGTACATATGTGAAGCGTATTTAAGATTCGGCACAGCCGAATATAGCACTTTTACTTGCTTGAATTAAAAAGTTTTTTATTACTGATTAGTGGTTACGCATTTGTGGGCAAATATTTGATAAGTGTGAACGTACCTTTAGTTACATTCTTAATTCATCCTAACATACTTGTATAGCACACATGTCATACTTGTGCAGGTTAGTGAATCCGCGTTTTAGTGCATATGAAGCAAAATAGTGTAAATTGCAGATATGCATATTTTGTTGTTCTGTCGATAAAAACGATATATTTTTGTACATATTAGCATCGTATGCACAGTTTATACTACCCATTGTAAAAATTGTTATTATTATTATTAATAAACTACAATATGTGTAACATTTGAAATTTTTCATTTATTTGCAGTCTTGCTCTCAAAACGATTATTATTTTAATGAAATCGATGCCTTATCCTGCGATAACCGACCAATTAGCAGCACTTTACGAAGTAAAAGTACATATAAAGCATATGAAAGTCAAACGGAAGATGAAAGAACTAGCTATGATGTATATGGTAACCAAGAGTACAATGATGGTAGTAGCTGTGACAGCTACAACCATCACCAGAGATCAACATCGACAATGTGCAATACCGGTAACTATGGTGTTTCCTTTTACAGTAATTATTATACCCAATATTCTATCACTACAGACAACTTAATGTATCACCGTGATGCCTGTAGTGGTGATAGTAGTAATCGTTACGATATTTGTTCAACCCTTGACTATGGTGATTATGACAATCTTAAAGGCGAGTACAGTAATTATATATCGGGTATGAAAGATGATGGATATGACCGAGAATTTACACCTTTGGGAGCAAGTAGGAGTAAAATCTTGTCGCAAGCTCCACCAACCCAACATACTCATAGTACCTGGGACGGTATGTACAGTAGTGGTCAGTATCGGCAAAGTAATGTCAGTCTACCATCAACACCGACCGACCGTTATAACAGTTGTAGTGTTGGTGGTAGAGAAACAGGCATTGATAGCGGCGATTGGGACAGAGAATATTTTGCGAATGACGCTAATGTTCAGATGAGTGATCATTGGATATATGATCAGAATCGTGGTGGATTATGCAGAAAAAAAACACTGGAACGTATATTACCTCTGCCCCAGTCGCAGTCCCAGTCATTTGTGAGGAAATCTCTAAAACAACAATTTTTTCAAGATAATTCTGACAACATGGCAACAACCACTTCGTCGTATCAAAGTCCATCAAATCTAGATTACAAAAGAGCTATGCCGGTTTCGTCCACAAATCAGAATGTTCCCTCTTACAATCAATATTACGATAATATTAGTATAATTGAGCCTCGACAAAGTAGCCGCGAAACAGATTATACCAGTTCGTACAGTACATGTGAACCACATTACATAATAGAAGCTCGGCCACATACCGCTATGCACTCGATAGCAGAACATAATGATTATGGTTTAAACACTATAGAAAATATGTCTACGTATAGTGACACAAATGTGGCGCTCACTACAACATCATATGCCAAGCAGCAAAAACTACAAGAGTTGCAAAAATGTCGTTATTCCATAATCATGGCCATGACGACAGCATCTGTCATAGCCAGTGGGGAAACGCGTATACCCCAACATTTGCTGAAGAAAACGCCGAAAATATCGGCAAGCATTACGACAGACATGCCGATAACTGGTCTGCAAAAGATAGGAACTACTGCAGACATGACTTTAGTTAATTCGTATAATTATGATGATAGTAGTAATTCTCTCTGTATTAAGGACCATAATAAAAGTAATAGTATTAGTGGAAGCAGTGATTTAACGCCATGTGCCTATACAAACGTAATGATAAAACCAAATCAATGCTCATCAGTTACGTTACCAGCAGCAGCATCATCCTCAATGCTGTTGTTGTCGTTAGCTTCGCCCGTTGTGGCTGATAGCGTAATCAAAAACGATAGTAGTACCATTATGTTACCTTCAAGGAAGGGGTCGGATAGAGAAACAACTGTCGGCTTGTCGTCTGTTACAAACTTGACTTCTAGAAAATTGCCAAAGTATCACACTGTTCGTGGCGTCGTGCCCAACAAGCAATTGCCACAATCACCTCAATACCTCATAAGTCATAGCGCTTTAACAAGCAAAACACTAAAAAGTATCCCACAAACTTCGTCTTCGGATGCAACAACCGTTACATTAGATAACATCAATACAATATCGAGCATTTTATCAAAAACATTGACATCAACTACATCAACATCATCACCATCAACGTTTTCCTTACTATCATATCATAGCACTCCTTTGGTATCAAGCCCATTTAAAACAACAGCAGCTAAAACAGATACAATTGCAGGAGCAACAGGCATGACAACTACAACAAGGGCAGAGACTGACTCGTTACCAAACAACAATAACAATATGTATACAGGTGTGAAAGATAACGATAGTTTTAATAATTATAAAAATAACAATATATTCATAAATAACGGTGTAAATAAAGACGGCAAATCCTGCATAGATTCTTTTCGAAATAATACACAGGAGAGAGCACAAGAGGCAAATGTAGAAGCAAAAGAAGAGAAGGAAGAATTCATGTATTATTTATCATCGACGCCGTCCAGATTAATAAATTTTTCATCCAACTATGACAACAAAACCTTGGAACCATCTAATCAATTCGAAATAGAAACGACCAACGATTCATTCCATAGCTTGCCTCCACTACGAGAAGCGACAACTACTGCAGATTCTTTGGCTACGGCACCAATGACAATATCAATGATTAAACCAACATTAACTGCCGCAACTACAGTTGAATCGAAGTCCATATATAACAGTGATTATAAAACAAATTACTGCGACTATGATTATGCAGACTATCTAAAACCCTACACATTGCTACAATGTTCCACCAGGAACACTAGCAGTAATGACACCAATACCAATCTCCACTTTACTCTTTCCCATAGTAGCAATATAAGTAGTAGCAACAGTTATTTGTCACATTCAAGTCTAGATATTCATACCGACTATTTAACATTTTCATCACCCATAACTGCATTGTCAACGACTCTCGCCTCATCATCAACAGTAATGTCAACATCGACTTCGAAATCTGCTAATGCTGCAGCATCAAAAATTTTAACAGTAAATAATAAGGGAATTCATAATATAGTAACCGATTTAAATTTAAGTGATAATAATGTTAGCCGTAAAAGTAGCATTAGTACCACCGTAGATAAAGTTGCCAGTCTTAGTGTTGTTCCAATTACCTCAATATCATGCTATGCAACAGCAGCAGGAGAAACAATGGCAACAACATTATCATCCAGCGTTCAATCACCAATAATAACGTCATCACCAAACACCTTTGACAAATTTTTTGATCATCATGTGTTAAAGAGCACCATCACTTCATCATATCAAGAAGATCAGGAAGATAAAAATAAAAACGCAACTAGCTTAGGTACGAAGGCGGATACGAGAGAGTCTTTTTTTTCGTCCTCGTTTTATATTAGCGATTATGATAATTATTTTAAAGACTATAAAATTGATTTTATATCGCCCCAAACAATAACATCAACATCATCACCTGCGATACATACTTTAAAGACGACTCCATTCTCTTCGACGTTGAATAAATCGTGGCCGACAAACGCAAGGTTTGACACAACTAAAAGTACAACAACTGAAGCACTTAATAATTGCTTTAATACAATTAATAACAATGAGGTTCTAGAGGTAACAACAACTTTAGTGTTGTCATTCCCACCAAATTGTTTGTTTACAACAACTAAAACCACGGATGCTGCTGAAACTACATCTACAACGGCAACCTGTTCAATACCAGCGTTGTATGCTGACTACATAAAAGATTACAACAGCACAGTGAAAGCACCTTCATCCGCTTCCTTTGCGTCAGAAATAAGCGACCAAACATCTCAGGATCTACCGGCATATATTATGGACTTTCTAATAACGCCGAAATCGAATACATTCGTTAGTAATAATAAATTAAACGTTTATAAAATAACAGAAGACACGACGATACAAGACACCCTTAAGTCGGATATAATATCTTTAACGGCCGCATCCAATAACAATAACACCACAAACAATAGTCAAAATTTTGTCAGAAATATTCCTGCAACCACTTTGGATAAAAATATATCAGAAGAAACTATACCAGCCACCTTGCCTGCTTATGTTACAGCCAGTTCCTTTACAACATATTCAAGCACCCCAACAGATAACCAACTGACTGCCAACAATGCTTTGACGATGGTTGACTTTGATGATACTTTTTATAATAGCTTTAGTGTAAACCTATATTCATTGATGGGCGAAACAGCTGCAAACAAGACAATCGACTCGACTACATCAACCCCAGAACAAATTTTATATATGTCAAAACCAGCATATACTACATCATCTGTTAATGCAACCACTGCGAATGCAAGCCAATCATTATATAGTGTCAGTGCCCAGAATGAAAGCAGCAGCCAACCTAACGATACCGAAGTTAATTGTTTTGCTCCAACAGTCACAATAGCATCAGCAAAGAAAACAATGGATACAGCAGAATCGAATATACAGTCATCAGTTATGGCATCGAACTCCTTGTCAAGTAGTAGCCAAAAGCCAACTACAACCGGTGTAAAAGCAGTCACCATGTTGGGCGGACTTTCGCAAAGTCTCATAGGAGGGTTGGATGGTGTGCTAGGTGCTGCTGGAAGTAATGACCAGCAGCAGCATAAAAGAAGCTTTGGCTTTGGTTTGGCGTCCACGTTTGTACCAGGTGTGGGTGGTTTATTAGGCTCTGCTACCAAGTCTGCAGGACCTAGTACCACCATTACAACAGAATCTAACCAAATGGCTTCTGTGGAGGCAATAATAACCAAAAGTTCAAATACTGCCGAAACATATAACAAGCAAATTGACTATGACCATGACGGTACCAGAACGGCTTCTGTAACTAGTCATAGCTTTTATGGCTCCACCAATGATGTCATAACTGCTGGAAGTGTAATCAAAACAACGTCAAATGACAAAGACTTAAATGTTGTAGCTTCCATGCATACAAGCAATGAATTGAGTGATGGTGCCCTTTATTACAACAGTACCCAGCCGACATATTACCATATGACAAGTAGCCTTGATTATACTATAGACGAAATGGGAAACCAATCGGAGAATATGATGGTATACGATGGCGCAGTAACTGGAAATATTATTAGTGCGAGTAAAGAGTATTACGCTGATGAAAACCAGACATTTGATATGAATGGTGGCTATATCGAATATGAATGTGACACAACTTCTGGTCATTTATCTGAAACGTCCATAGGTACTTCAACAACTGTGACAGTACCTGCATCAACTGCAATGCAAACCAACAACTCGAGAACAGTGACAGCAGCTAAAAAAGCTACGAACTCATTATTATCTTCTTTAACCAATGTGGCATCTCAAATATCACAACAAACTTCTACTTCAGTGTCAACTGCTGCTTCAAATGTTGAGACAACATGTAGTAGCACTACAAAGGCATCGTCTAGTGGGAGTGGCATGTTTGGATCCATTTTTGGTAAAGCCGCAGCAGCTATGCAAACAGCCACTCAAGTAGTAAATCAGGGAGCATCATTAGCCAGCACGAAAGTACAAAAGAACTTACAACCAACTACTGCGGTTTCCCTTAAGAAACGTTTGTCAACTACAGATGTTCCAATAACATGTACTGCACCAGCCACATCAAATAACTATCAGAGAAGCATAATGTCTCATGAAGATTCGCTAGTTAATCCATACACCTCAAGCCTTGGTGGTAGTGGTGATGATTGTAATAATACCAATATCTCAGGGAATGATATTGGGGAATTTTCCCATCACTTAGCTGAAGAGGAATATTACTGTGCCAATAAGAACCAAATAAATCAGCCTACACACCAACAGTCTCAGCAAAAATTGTTGCCAACGGTGCCGCCAGGTGGTGGTTCCACTGGCAAAAAACTGCCCACCATCAATGATAAATCGGGCAATTTGGTTAAACAACAACCGACCGATATTTACGAAGAGGACATCAAAGTTCAGGACAATAAGTCTCAGCCGTATCTTAAAAGGGTTTCGACTTATGACATCGATAGTGAGCAGGACGATTACTACATGGATACGCAGCCAGTGGCACCGTCTGCTAGACTTGTGGAAGCAAATGCTTATTATGAACTTATAAATGGTGGTAGTTATGATTATCGGAATGATTATTTCAACGAAGAGGATGAGTTCAAGTACCTGGAAAAGGAAGAGATTCTTGATAATAAGCTTCAACAGCAGCAGCAACTGCTGCAAATGCACGAACAGACGTCTTTACAGTATGCTGTGGATGATGACTACCAACCTGGACAACATGAAATTGTGGATGATTATGTAGACGATATGTATCACAGTGAGGATAGTGGCAATTATCTAGATGAAAGTTCGAGCGGAAGTGTAAAAGACTTGGCGACTCATCAGCCAAACCCATCAACAATGACAGACGCCACGATATTGGAGGACTCAGATATTCAAACCAAAATGTCAGCATCTGCTGTATACACGACCACTACTACGACGTCAGCACCTACAGCATCCCACCAGCAAATTAAAAAGCAAGACAGTATTGTACTAGAAGATGTAAAGAATGATATTTCTGCAATCGTTGGACTCCCTGATACGATTGCATCTCCATCTAAATCTCTTAGCCGAAAGTCTAGTCACGATATTCTCGAAAGTGATCAAGATATGATGGAGGATCTGCAAATGGTCAGCCTAAAATCTTCACAATACCGCAAAATGAAGCTAATGCGTGGTGAAACAGAAGAAGTGGTTGGTGGGCATATACAAATTATGAAACGTAAAACAGAAGTAACGGCAAAACATCGTTGGCACTGGGCTTACAACAAAATTATATTGCAATTAAATGTAAGTAAAATATTTTATATGTTTTATCTTAAAAGTACTATTTACTCTAGAATAACATAAATGTGTAAGTCTGTACTATATATATCCTATAATAACATATAAAGCTTCACACTAAAATGCTGCAATGATATTTATTAATGTTGAAGTAGCTTGCAAAAGCATTGAGGGGGGAAACAATAGAAACTATACGTTTGTTTGATTTTACCATGCTGTCCACCAGGGTACAACTTGTTCATTCATTTATATTACAATGGTTTGATCATAAGATTTTGCCTATAACGAGCGAATAAACGAGATCGATTCAAACCGGTCATTCATCATTACTGCCAGAAATTGCGTTTTTAGTAACAAGATAGCAATATTGGAATAACATAAAGCTGAACCAGAAGAAAAATGAAATAGAACAATAAAAGCAAAATATAACCACCCTAGAGGAAAAAGAACCTGTCATGTGACTGGTTCTCCGTGACTAGCAACCAGTTAGAGTTCCGGAGAAGGTAACGGTAAGATTTACATGGCGTTGTCATTACGAAGTGTGAATTGACACAATTAAGATACTCGGTGACAGGTTCTAGACCTAACATTTGCGTAATTGCCCTACTGTGGTATCCTTAGTTCTACTGCCAGTCCCAGTTGTGGTTTTATAAATACCGGTATTAGAAATATCCTAGAGTAAACTGTACAAGCATAGTCCTCAATGATTATGTCCTTAAAGTCTGGTATAAATCATAATTTTAATCAAGTTATAACATACTTATTTGATATATCCCATGACTGTAAATTAAAGAACTATATATACGATTTTTTTTCTCCCCAAAAATTTACAGAAATTATATATATATATATATATATATATATATATATATACATATATATATATATATATATATATATATATATATATATATATATATACATACATATATATATATATATATATATATATATATATATATATATATATATATATCTTCAGATATTCACTTTTCAATTTGTTATTTGACAAATTTTATATAGAAATTTGTCAAATAAGAAGGTTATAAGCCTTAAATTATTTTTATCATTCTCATTTTTACCAGTTCTAGGGAGGTACTTCAAGGCAATTGGTGCAACATTTCTCATAGGGATAGTACACATCTAGTCGACAATGTTCAGAGCAAATTAAATGCAGAAAAAGAGATATATATTTTTGGGACTCAAATGTTACTTCGGCTCCCAAGAAATTGTTTAATTTTTGTTAAAAACACCATTTTCATAGTCCACTCAAATATTTCTACTTATTTCTTAAATACTTTCCTTCAATAAATTTTAAATTTTTCAACACCTTGTCTAATTGGGAATTCTGTTTTATATTTTAAAGAACTGCAATGTATGTATAATACAATATATCCACCTTAATCACTCATAAAATTAATGTTTTCTTAAACGGTTACTAAGTTTTGATTATATCCTAAATTCATATTTATATTGTCTTTGTTTGCCTCAAATTATATATTTAAGAATTAAAAAAAAACACTTACAATTTACAATACTGCTCTTCACCAATGTGCTTACTACACGCTATTGAAAAAAACGTTCTTTGTATGTTTTCTTCTTTAAAGTAGTAGTATTTTTTTTATTCAACATGAATAAATTTTAATGCAACATATTTCATTATAATACAACTTCATTTTAATCTTGAATTCAACATGAATAAATTTTATTTCAACATGTTTCATGTTGTTTCAACATACAACAATTTCATTTAAATATACTTCAGGCCCTACTGATATATGACAATGTTAATAAAATATAAAGAACATGAAATTTATTTGTTGATGGTTAAGCAATGTCGATATGCATTTCGTTGGTGCTTTACCTAATCATCAGTACACTTTAACCATAATTTTGAAAAGTTAAAAAACCCTAATCTTATTCACATACTTTCAGAAACCATATCAGAATTAACAATTTGGAACTTCCAAATTATTTTCAAAAATCAGAGCAGGATAAGCATAGTAGGCATTGAAACTCATACAAAAGCAACACTACAAAAAAATTTTATTCGATACGAATTTATTTTATTTTTCTACTCTATTACACAATTAGAAATCAATTTGATAATAAGAAAAGTATTTATAAGGCAAAATGAAAAATAGAATCGAAATTAAACTGTTAAGAAATTTTTTATTTGACATATTGTCACAATTCTATTTTAAATGAAATTTATTTATTGATGATTTGTTGCATATGTACATATATGTATCATCATCTGTGATGTTTTTTATCAATAATAGAAGAACCGAAAGTTTCGATCCCCTAAAAGCTGCAAGAGAATATAGCATGCACTGTATACTAATTTATATAAAATTTTTAAACTATGGAAAACGAAGCCATAATAAAAAGGCTATTATAAGTTGTTCAAACACAGTTTGAACACGTAAATAATGTTACCTAAAATAAATTGTATGTATGTATAACATAATTTTTATATTATATCTAATAATATAAGGTGCGTGTAGCTAAACACAAGTTATATAAAAATATGTTTAACATCACTCATTTCGAACAAATGTGGTGAATTTGAATTGTAAACGAACCATTTTTTAAGATAAGAGAACCTTCTTGGATCGTATGTTTTTAATTGTAAATTCAGTCTTCACTCGCTTAGCACACGACAACCTTGTTAGAGGATACCTGAATTGTAGTACTTAAAATTAAACTAATAAAGCATTAATAAGAAGTAAATCACAGCATTCCTTTTGGATTGAAAATTACAAACAGGTGAGCATTCCACCAACCCGGCACTTCACCCCGCTAATCCTTCTCTTTTCTGTTACCACCTCTAAATTATAATCGAGCAACTGGGCCGATTATAATTCTAATTCCCTTTAACAGAACCCTCTGTGCGGTGTATTTGGAAGCGAATTAATTAAATATATTTGCTATTTCAAAGTTATACACATATGTAATAAGACCAAATAACGAAATATTTATAAAATGGTTACTTATATTTCAAAAGCAAATATTGCACATCTTGTGGAATATTTTCAAGTTTAATTATTGCATGAAGATTTTTGGCACTAACACCGTATGATGTATGATTATAACTTTATGCAGTTTGGCTTGACGTTTGTCATACTTTTTTGGTATGGATTCCAGGATTTCTAATCTATTTCCATTGTTTGGAATACTAATGGGACAAAAATGATCTGGCGCCAGTTGCAAGATTTCATAGCTGATCAAGAATATATATGTATATACTTTATGGGCTCCAATTCTTTTTTAAAGGGTATAAAAGCTCTCGGCAAGGGCCGTGGGGTAGACATCTTATTTTTCCCATAAAACAATAAAAAGGAAATTTTTGGGGTTATTAAGTGAAAAAAATTTTTTTTATAGGGTCATTAAGAGTGAAAAAGCCAGGAGGGGAAGAGGACGATCAGATAACGTGTCAGCTAAAAATTGCATTTTTAAGAAACTTTAAAATTAATTTTTTTGACATAAAAATAAATTATTTGCTTAACAAAATTACAAAAATAAAAAAAATGTAAAATTATGGTTTTAGAAGTTGGTTTTGTTCTTCATTTACGCACTTGACGTGTGCTTTATCTATATCAAATATCAAGGATCTTTTAATTCGAACTGAATCGTGATTTCCCCAGACGAACAGACTTAACTAGATCGTCTTAGATTTCATCACTGATCAAGAATATATACACTTTATGGGGTCTTAGAGGGTTATTTCTGCACACACGGGATTACAAAGTGAATATACACCCCAATTCTTTTTTGGAGGGTATACGATCCTTTGTAAAATTAATGCTCAGTTAAAGAAGTGCATGTGCTCAGCGACGAAGCTCGTTTCTAGTTGAATAGATACGTGCACAAGCAAAATTGCCAGAAGCATTACAAGAACTGCCCGTGCATCCAGAAAAATGCGCGGTTTATTGGCCGGTGACATCATTGGACCGTTCTTGTTCAAAGATTACGATGGTAGGTACGTTACAGTGAATGGAGAGCGCTGCCGTGCGATGATTACAAGTTTGTGCCTAAAACGAAAAAGCTAGAATTGGCTAACATGTGGTTTCAAAAGGCCTATGCCACACAGCACACCAAACAATGGAATGAGAAGTGAATTCGGTGAACAGATTATATCACGTTTGAAGCGGTCAATCGGACGTCTAGATCGTGCGGCTTAACGCACTACTTTAGACAATTTTTATAACCCTGAACGTAGTAGTAGTGTAGTATAAAGTATTTGACTACAAAAATCGCGGATCCAATAACATAATTTTCTAATTTAAACCTGTAAAGATTTAGCCATATGGAAGAAGTAAATAAACGCAACTTGTTAATTTTTCCAACCACAGAAATATAATTGACCAGGAACTTTATTTAATAATGTTGGAGTTTTCAGCAAAAGGCTTTGTAAGATATGCATTAATAATTTGTCAAATTAAACATTTTTTGTTGACTTTTATGCAGATTTTGATAGAATATTTTGCAAAATCAAAATATTTTTTGGTGCGTTTAATGCCGATTTTGAGGAAATACTTTGACAACTAACAATTTTTTGTTGATTCCTTTGCTAATTTTGGCTAAAACGTTTTCTTATTATCGATGTACATATATATACCTATGGGTATGGCTAATTGAAAAAAATTAATCAATATGTATATTTTTAAACATCAATATGTATATTTTTAAAAAGCATCAATATATTTTTTCTCAAAACATATACTCGTAAGTATATAAAATCGACTCATTTAGTGAGAAAAGTTCCAGTTTTGAAATACACTCACAAATAAAAATGCGATGAGAAAAAATTTTACAAACATAATATATATTGAAAATGTAAAATGCAATGAATAATAGCAATTTTTCTTTTGAAAATTATTTTTCAATGTACAATTTTTAATACACTATTTTTTACAGATGTACATATTGCTTATTTTTACACGTCGCTTCTGTGAGAACTTCTCGCATCATTTTGTAAAACACAGATTATATTTATTTATTTTTTTGTATCGGGTGTTTTTTATAGAGTGATACAAATTTAAACCATAATAAAACATAGTAATATATTTTTTATATCAAGTAAACGGTCTTTATTGGATAGAAAATTTTATGACATTAATGTTTAAGTATGATTTCGGCCATGTGGCCGCAACGGCTGGTGCGTACAAGGTGCAATCTGGAACATCAATTTTCACAAACTTTTCGCAGCGTTTGCAGGCGTATCTGGACGATAACTCTTCGAAAGTTGACTTCCAGGTGTTCAATTATTTGTGGTTTATCGACGTACACTAGTGACTTTACATAACCCCAAAGAAAATAATCCAATGGGGCTAAGTCACACGATCTTGGGGGCCAATTAATTGGGCCATTTCGTGAAATTATTTTTTCGTCAAAAGTTTTCTTGAGTAAATCAATTGTAGCGCCCGCTGTGTGGCATGTGATCCCGTTCAAAAGCTTGTGGATTCTCCTCACTCCATGTGCGACAATTCTGTTTATCAACCAAAAATGGGCTTCATCGGAAAATAAAATTTTGAATGGAAATTCAAAATCAATATCAATTCGTGCTTAAGCCCATTCGCCGAATTGGCGGCGCATACGATGGCTGAGAACGGCGACGGATTGATTGATTAGGATCATCTTCAATGCTTTCCTGTACAGCGGCTATAGATTCTTCAGTGCGCACTGTTCGGCGTCTCACGGGATGCACATTATCAGTATTAGTAAATGTGGTCCGAAAACGATCTATTGTTCTTCGAATTAGCAGCTCTCAAGGACGATCGCCATAAAATGGACGAAGTTCACAATAAGTTTGACGAACAGAACCATTATTTTGATTAAAAATTTTCACAATTTGCACGCGTTGCTTTGGTGTAAGTCGATCCATAATGAAATGTCAAAGCAAACCAAACGAAAAGCAACTATCAGCTGTTAAATGAGTGGTCAAATAAAGCAGTGATGTCAACTCAAAGTTGTATCACTCTATAAAAAACACCTTTACCTATATTTATATACTCATAATACTCTATGGATCACCCTGCAGTGAACAGTATAACAAGCATAATTATAAATGTTTTTTTCGATGTGAAAACTTCTCACAAGTTACAGAAACATTGTGCTTTTTACATAAATTACTTATTTATAAAGCACCAACAAATTTAGTTCACAATAGAAAATATTACACCCAAGCAATTCACAATAAAACTTTTACTCTTTCTTTCTGCCTTGTTCTGCTTCAGTGCGTTTTCAAAATGATGGTATGTGCTCAGCATGCTTCGAGGCCGGCATCCTAACCTTTCATTAATTAAAAATAGTCCTCTTCTACTTTTATAAGTCTTATTGCATTCTTATGGACATTATCAAATAGTTGATTACAGTCATATTTCTACTCATCTCTTATGCTTTTATAAATGTATCCACTTAATTTTTAAATTAAAAAAAAACTTATTTAAGCATCACATAAATCTAAAAGCTTCTTAACACCTCGAAGCGGAGTTTTGACTAAACTCGACCACCAGATTCCTCTACACATAGCTTAATAACTCTTGTAATATAATATAAACTTGTAAAACAATCTTCTTTAGATAGTAACTTAGCTGCTTTTATCAGAAAGTTTGGGAAGCCAACAAAATAAATTCCTCTTGGCACTTTTTCACAAATTGAAAGTAGAAAATCAATTAAACAGCCGAAGCGAATACAATGTTTACTTCCTAGAAAAGAATTGAAAATTTTTTTTCGGGGATCTGCCTTTGTAAAATACAAATGTATTAATGTTTAGTGTTGTTACACAAACGTGATTTTATTTTGATAATTTAAATAGTAGTTTTTAAGTCTGTACAAAAAAAAAATAATAGAACGGAACAATTTTTTTTATTAACAGGAACTTGAAAATTCATATGAAAATCCAAAACATTATGAAATCGATCATATCTGACCTCACGGTAAAATAGGGTTGAATATTTTATTAAAAGAATTCATAAAAATTTAAATTTAAAACCATGTTAAATTTTATATTTAACTGAAACGCTCAAGCGTTAACTAAACAGAAAATTATGAATCTCAATTTTTTCGATAGGGCTATTTCGGGGGGAAAGGTGTAGCAGGGGAAGATCAGAGTACGTTTTTCCTTCGTCATAAACGCTTAAAAATTTTATTTTTAGGGAATCTAGGCTTAATTAATACAATTTGTTAAATATTTACACTATTTTTGCATATAATCCCAGAAATGGAATTTTATAATTTTCTGGCTCCAAGTCCAAGACTTTGGAGCCACTTTTACATAAAAATGTTTCATTTGCTTAACAAAATTACAAAAAAACTTAAAAAATATGCTGTTTTTTAGAGGCTGGGTTAGTTTTTCTTAGGGGAATTTTTTTGCCCCTGGTCTGTGCTATTCTTCAAAATGTATCTATAACAAATTTCAAGTGCATGGCTTTTTTCGTTTGGACTGTATCGTGTTTTGCACAGACAGATGGACGCTATTCACAAGGATCCAAAATATATATACTTTATAGGGTCCTATATTGGTATCGAAGAAATTATACACGGAACGACAAACCTATATATACCCTTTCACTTCTTTGTGAAGGGTATAAAAATCCGTTTCATGTACCCCAAAAAGTCCTAATTGTGCAACCGTAGAATCGTCTTTTAGATATTTTTGGTTTATAATACTAATTTATTTCTTCCTTAGATATAAAGTAGGTATAATTCATCATACAAATCAAAAATAGCAAATAATTTAATTCTTAAAACAAGTTTAATTCACTGAAAAAACCAAAATTGAGAACTTATATGGTTACTTCTATCTACCGAAGAATTTCTCTTTTCCAGCCATGGAACCTAATTTTGAATTTTAAAATTTTTGATACCAATTTAATTCATCTTCAAGTATAAAAAAAAATTGGAATTTATGTGGGTACTGGTAGCGAACTTTTATTTTTTTACCAATGGAATTTTTAGTGAGGTGTAACATAGTTTTACTTGACAAAAAACTTAAATCTTTAAACTTTTTTGGTCACTTTCGTGTAGATACCACAAAATATTTCACTTGTCCAACACTGGAGTCGAAATTTTAATTTTATAATTTTAATGCCAATTTTGTTCTTCCTGAAATATAAAATAGTTAGCAAAAACAACAGTTAATTGCCTTTTGGGTTACTTTTATGCATAAAAGATATATCAATTTCCCAACCCTGAAAACGAAACTTTAATTCTTTTTGTTTTTTTTACCAATGCAACTCTTAATGAGGCATGAAATAGTTTTGTTTAAGAACAACTTAATATTTGTAGCCATTTTGGTAACTATCATGTACTACAAAATATTGCAGTTATGCAACTCTGGAATCTAAATTTTGTTTTTTTTAATTTTTGATATCAATTTTGTTTTTCCTGAACTAAGAAATTGTTTTAATTAGTAAAAAACCGACGTTAGTTGCTTTTTTGGTTACTTTTATGTATAAAAAAATTTAAATTTCCCAGCCCTGAAAACGAAATTTTAATTTTTTTTTGACCAATGCTAGTCTTTGTTAGGTAGAAAGTAGTGTTATTTAAAAAAAAATTTTATTTTGACTTAGGTATGATGGAACAAAAAATTCAGAAAAATGGGACATGAAGAAAAATAATCAAGCGGTAACACGGGTATTGTAACAATAACATGTTAACATCAGGTTGATACAGTTCTCAAATTCTTTTTCACAATAAAATTTGTGTAAATAGGAACTGTTATCAAATTCAACTAAGCCACCTAATAAGTGGTGACAAACACAATACACATGAGCACAGATGATGGAAGGATTACGTCTTTCGAAAACAGCTGTTCTGTTATGCTGTGTAAGCTGAATAAAACTGATGTTGACTTTCCTTTGTGCCTTGGAATATTTATCATGTCTTTCTGAGATTTAAAAACAAATTTCGAACAATTAGCCTATGAATCTTTATTCAATTTAATAAAAAATAGTTTTATTTCGCAAAAAAAAACAACGTCAATTGCCTTTTTGGTTACTTTTATGTATAAAAAAATATCAATTTTCCAACCCTGGAAGCGAAATTTATATTGTCAAATATTTTTTTATCAATGCAAATCTTCGTAAGGTATAAAGTAATTTTGTTTAAGAAAAACTCAAATTTTGTAACTATTTTGGTTATTACATGTACTACAAAATATTGAATGTACCAAAATCAACCGAAAATCAATTTTTCCACTTGAAACAGTGGAAAAATTTAACAAAAAACGCTGAAAAATGGCGTAGCGGTCTCGAAATCAGTACTGATCTGTTCTGCTGGTTTAATGACTATGAAAAATATCCTTAATATTCCACTCTAAGAAATAAATAGAATGTAATCACATTCATTTATTAAATAAAAATAAAAAATTATTTGAAGTTTCGCAGAACTTATAGCCTGTTGAGAAAATTAACATCCTGTAATACAATTTACATAAATAAAAGTTCACTATTAAAATAGAAATTCATACATAATTAAATTTTTGTTTTTTGTTTTTTTTTACCAATGCAACTCTTTATGAGGTATAAAGAAGTTTTATTTACGACAAATTTACAACCTTTAAACATTTTGGTCACTTTTATGTACTATAAAATATTACACTTGTCCAACCCTTGATTCGAAATTTTGATTTTTTTTTTAATTTTTGGTACCAATTTTGTTCTTCCTAAATTATAAGACAGTTTTAGTTAGCAAAAAAACAACATCAGTTGTCTGTTTGATTACTTTCACGTATAAAAAAATTAAATTTCCCACCCCTAGAAGCAAAATTTGAATTTAAAAAATTATTTTTTTGCCAATGCAAATCTTCATGACGTATGTTAGTTACTACATGTACTACGAAATACGGAATGGGCCAAAAAAAAATTTTAATTTCCCATCCCTGGAAAATATTTTTTATTTTTTTAGTTTTTAAGAGACCATTGAGGCTTACCAAAGCACGAAATAGGTTTAATTTACAAACATTAAAAAATAATTGATTTTTGGTATAAATTTTGCGTCGAGAAACAGGTGTAAGCTTCCCAGCTCTGGAACCCTACTTCAGATCTTTCTGAATTTCAATACCACTTTTTTAAGTTCATTTCCAATCCAACGTTTCAAGAAGATGGACAGACAGACGGACATCGCTCAATCGTCATCGCTATTCATAAGGATCCAGAATATATATACTTTATGGGGTCCTATACTGATATCGAAGAAATTACACACCGAATGACAAACCTATATATACCCTTTCCCTTTTTTGTGAAGGGTATAAAAAGTATTCATTAAATTGTACATATAAGAGCATGATTGTGTTAGTTGTTGTCAGCTTGTTTTTAGTGATGAAGGCATAGTCATAACTTGGCAGCGATTGACACTATCATGTACTAAGAGCAAAGTAATACCATAATCCTCCGACGGCCCTGTAGCAAAAGTTAACCGCGAAGAAAAACAAGTTGAAATAGCTACACAAATTTTCTATCCTACATCTGTCCCCTCCTTTCCTAGTTCTGGCATAATGAACACCATATGTATGTCGGGATTTATCTCCTGGGTGCTAGTCCGAGATAAGAAATATATATATATATATATATATATATATATACATATATATATATATATATATATATATATATATGTATATATATATATATATATATATAATCCAGACCAATTATTACCAGCACAAGATAGTATATACGCAAATGTAAAAAAATGATATGTATATCAAAAATTATTTTCTGTGATTTGAAAAAGCAATATTGCCTACCGTCAACTGGTGAATTTTGAAAGGAATTTAATCCCTGCATCAAATACCTCTTCTTGCCTTTTTCAGATACAATAATATTATAGCCTCTGCAAAATTAAAAATAAAATTTTATTTGTATATTGTAAAATAATACTTTATTTTATGTACAGTTACGTGCGGTTGGTATTTTTTTTCAGAAATTGGTCTATAAGACTCAAAAATAGTGTCAAGCTGCTGCCGCCACAAGAAAACAATATTTGCCATGATATATAGATAGATAATTCCTTTTGGTAATAAAAGTTTTATGACTACATCTTTCAGCAAATTAAACAAGTATTAGGAAAAACTGTTCCTAAGTTTCCTCTATTGGGAAATAACTTGTTTTGTTTGTTATAGGTCAAATACATATGTCCATGTTTATACCGCATTGCATTAGTTTGGACTTTATCTAATGTAAACAGCACAAAACCTCTTGGGTTATACCCAAAATCTCACAAATTATTTTAATTGTCACCATTAAAAACAACGTGAAAACTTCTGCGAATCAAAAAAAAAAAAAAAACAAAAAAATTGAATATTTTTCGCGAAAGATTTAAAATTAAAATGTAAAATTAATAAAATAAAAGGGTGTATAAAGCTAAAGAAAAGTTTTTAAATATAGGGTCCGCCAAATAACTTTTTTTTTTGAAAATGCTATAAAAAAACTACTGAATATTTTCTCAAACTTCTTTTTTTATTTGAAAGTACAATCCTTCCGGTTAATAATGAAAAATAATTTCATTCAAATGGCTGCATGACCCGATAACGATCGCCATTGACTGTAACGGCCACTCCTTGCTCATTTTCGAAGAAAAATGGCCCAATTATACCTCTGGACCAAAATCCGCACCAAACAGTGACTCGTTTTTGGTGCGTCGGCTTTTCAATGTATGCGTGCGGGGTTTCTGTGCCCCAAATGCAACAATTTTGTTTGTTTACATACCCGCCAAGATCAAAATGAGCTACATCTGAAGATATGATTTTTTTGGCAAAATCGGCATCTTCTGTAAGTCGATCGCAGGCCCACTTAGCGAAGCGAAAACGCATTGGATGGTCAACCATATTCGTTCAGCGGGAGGTTAAAACTAATTATCTGTCAAATCAGACATGAGCTAAGTGTTACCATTCAGGAAATAAGCAGTAGTTGAAAAAAAAGTTAAATTGCGGGTTTAAATAAAACAAGTAAAACTTGTTCACAGATCTAATTTTATTTTCTTTCTTGCTAAAACACAAAGTAACTTTAATTAAAAAATAATTTAAAAAAAACAAAATTAAAAATCAGTTACTTTTACATTTAAGACAATGTTTAAATTTTTTGGTTAGGGAGCTAAATGTGTGGATCTTTTTACTTCTAATACCTCTGAACGTCTTTCAAAAATATTAAATATGTTTAATTTACAAACAAAAAGAAAAAATCCGTTTCATGTACCCCAAAAGGTTCTAATTGTCCAACCGTAGAGTAGTCTTTTCGTTTTTCTTTGTTTGTAATACCAATTTATTTCTTCCTGATATATAAAGTAGGTATAATTCATCATAAAAATCAAAAATAACAAATTATATAGTTACTTTTATGAATCAGAAAATGTCGATATTCCAACCCTGAAATTGGATTTTTAATTTAATTTTTAACGTCAATTGCCTCTTTTGTTACTGTTATTCATAAAGAATATTTCAATTTCCCAACCGTGGAAACGAAATTTAAATTTTTTTTGTTTTTTTCAACAATGCAACTCTAAATAATGAGGTTCATGCAACTCTTAATAATGAGGTTTAGTTAAGAAAAACTTAAAATTTTTAACCATTTTGGTCACTTTCATGTACCATAAAATATTGCGGTTATCCAACAATGGAATCGAAATTTTGATTTGTTTTAATATTTGATACCAATTTTGTTTTTCCTGAATTAAAAAATAGTTTTAATTAGTAAAAACCGACGTTAGTTGGCGTTTTGGTTACTTTTATATATAAAAAATTCAATTTCCCATCCCTGGGAGCGAAAATTTCATTTTTGTTTTCTTCTTTTTCCAATGCTAGTTTTCATTAGTTATAAAGTAGTTTTATTTACGAAAATCTTAAAATTTGCAACCATTATTGTCACTTTCATGTTTGACAATATATTGCATGTGCCAGCCCTGGAATTGAAATTTAATTTTTTTTTTGTTGCTTTTTTATAAATGCGACTCTTCATGAGGTATAAAGTAGTTTCATTGAAGATACATTTATGTATAAAAAATTTCAATTTCCCACCAATGGAAGCGAAATTTTAATTTATAAAATTTTTTATCAATGCAAATCTTCATGAAGTATAAAGTGATTTTATTTAAGAGAAACTCAAATTTATAACAATTTGGGTTATTACATGTACTACAAAATATTGCATGTACCAAAAAAAATTCATTTTCCCAACCCTGGAAACGAAATTTAATTTTTTTATTTTTTATCAGTGCAAGTCTTCTGGAGGTATAAAGTAGTTTTATTTAAGAAAAATTTAAATTTTTTTAACCAATTTGCCCACTTTCATGTACTACAATATATTGCACTTCTCCATCCCTGGATTCGAAATTTTTGTTTATTTTTTATTTTTAAAACCAATTTTGTTCTTTCTAAATTATAAGACAGTTTTAGTTAGCAAAAAAAACAACATCAGTTGCCTGTTTGATTACTTTCACGTATAAAAAAAATGCAATTGCCCATCCCTGGATGCAAAGTTTTAATTAAAAAAATTTTTTTTGGTCAATGCAAATGTTCATGACGTATAAAGAGGTTTTGTTAAAGAAAAACTTGAAATTTTTAACAATTTTAGTTACTAAATGTACTACAAAATACGGAATGAGCCGAAAAAAAAATTTTCTTTCCCATCCCTGGAAAAAAATTTTAATTTTTTTCGTTTTTAAAAGACCATTGAGGCTTTCCAAAGCACGAAATAAGTTTAATTTACAAACATTAAAAAAAATTATTGATTTTTGGTATAAATTTTGCTTCGAGAAATAGGTGTAGGCTCTGGAACCGTACTTCGGATCTTTCTGAATTTAATAACACCACTCTATTTAAGTTTATTTCCAATCCAACTTTCCAAGAACGAAGTCTCTAGCTCTTCTGGGGGCTTGGGAAACACTTGTTTGCTTTGTGTTAAGATTAATTCTGATTTTATAAAACTTATTTCTGCGCTTATATACTAAACTTATGTCTATTCAGCATAATTGAATCAAAATCAATTATTGTATTCATTTTGCATAATGGAATGAAATTTGCCAAAAAAATATCTAAATGTGGCAACTAAATATTTTTACGACTTTGTGTACGTCAGTGAACTTCATGGTGTTGGAAGAACTTTTTGAAACCAAATTGCAACTAAGCATTTTTGTGTTCATGGTCAAGTTGTATTTAAAATGTGCCAAGTTCATTGACGTAGTTATGTTGTAATTTAATATGAACAATATTATTATGAATTGTGTTTTTGTATTGTGTTAAAAGGGTGGTGCATAAGTATGTGTACACTACACCCTTACCCTTTCAGATTTGGGTTTTATTAAAAATAGACATTTATTTTTGTTAAATTTAAATTTTAGATAAAACTTGTTTAGTAATTTTTTCATTATATATTAATAAATTTTGTGTTGGCTTAAATGTAAGTATAAAGTAAGAGATTAAGGTCTTAATATTAATTTTCTTTTATTCTTATGTGGTTAATGGATATATATATTTTTAATAAATTTTTATGTATTAATTTTTCTTTATTATTTTCAATTTCTATTAGTACATTTACCTATTTTATATCTAATATCTTGTATGGACCTTTGTAAGGTGGTTCATTTTTTTTCCTATTTACTACTTTAACTAATACTAAATCTCCTATTTTAATGTCTATGCTATTCTGCTTATTAACTGACTTTAATTTTCTTTTCGTTTTAACTTCTAAAATTATATCTCTTGCTCTTTTTAGTGAGTAATTAAGTCTAGCTTTCAATTCATTTGTATAATTATCAAGATTGTAAAGTTTTTCATGCTTTCTGAATTCATCATTTGGTAGTCGAGGTAGTTTTCCAAATACCAATTCAAATGGTGAATAGTCTGTGTCACTATTGGGTCTTGTGTTAAAGGCAAACGTAAGGTATGGTATCCATTCGTGCCAATTTGTATCTTCCACAAAATTTATAAAGTACTCGTTTAGAACTTTATGGTTTCGTTCTACGGTACCTAGAGTCTCGTGGTGGTACGGGGTTGAGAAATGTTGGTTTATTTTTAATAAATCACAAATCTCTTTCATTAATTCATTTGTAAATTCTGTACCTTCATCAGTTTTTAAAATGTTAAATAGAATAGAATGTTTAGAACTACTTGTTCTACTAAAGTTTTAGCTACTGACTTTGCATCTTTTGTTACTATAGGGTACGCTATTACATATTTTGTTAATTCGCATTGCATTCTAAGTATATATCTATAATTGTCCGATAGTCGCAGAGGACCTACTGTTTCTACTATTACTGTGTCGAAACTCTGTGTAGGTGTGTCTGTAATAGTAAAAGGTTCTTTTGTATGTTTATATTGTTTATTTTTCTGACATGAATCGCAAGTTTTTATGTAATTTTTTACCATTCTGTTCATATTTTTCCATATGTATATTTGTTTTTATTTGGAAATAGTTTTTCTAATTCCGAAATGTCCACTATATGGTTTATTGTGGAATTCTTCAATCAATCTATACTGTTTTATATTCTCATTTATTCTCTTTTTTTTTTTTTTAGGAGTAGGACCAGCACTCAGGGGATGACCCCTATATATGCAATGCATTGCGCCGGAACTGAAAACGAGGGGATAGTATTGAGGGGACAGACTAGGAAAGATGAGAAGATAGACAGTTGTTTTTGTAGCTATTTCAACCTTTTACTTCGCCGGCTAATTTTTGCTACAGGGCCGACGAAGGTGGGTGCTGTTACTCTGCTTTTAGTACATGATAGTGTCAGTCGCTGCCAATTATGTTCAGTGACTACGCCTTCATCATTGAAACAGGCTGGCAACAACTAACACAACCACGCACTAATGCTGTTTTAGAAGAGTTCAACACAATATTTCATGACTCAGCGCGGGCTTGAACTCACGACCCTACGCTTCATGGTCTCATGTTCTACTACTTCAGCCAACAGCACCATTTATAAACAGCAGGCATTTTATAAATTATTATTTCAATTTCGGTATTCTGCAGATTATTATATTCATTTTTCAATTTCTCGGACGTTATATATTTAAACATTTCATTATTATATAGTGCGTACTTTTTAATTTTTAAATTCTTTAATTGTAATAAAAGTTTCTCCATAAATGTTTCGGAAAACATGGGATTTTCGCTTTTATTACATATTATACTTGTAATATTTTTATTCAATGCATTGATTTCTTTATCTTTCATATCTTTTTATTCGTGCTGCAGCTTTTTATCATATATAAATTTTATTCTTTGAGGCTTCTTAATATCATTAATTGACGTGCATTCCCACATACGGATGTGATCAGTCTCTTTTGGAGACATGCCGTTATTTTCTTTATTTTTCTCTAATATTTTGTTCTTATTTTGGTTAACCATTCCGCGCGATATTGCCAATGTTTTCTTTTCTTTTTCATCAATATAGATTGGAATCATGTCTTTTAATATATGCGAATTTATTTCAATTCTTGATAATGCATCTGCGTTTGTATTATTTGAACCATTTTTGTATACAATATCAAAGTCATAGTCTGATAGTTCTAGTCTAATTCTAGTTAATTTGGAGGATGGATTTTTATGTGAGAATAGAGCAATGAGTGGTCTGTGATCTGTAACAACCGTAAATTTTCTGCCGTATAGGTAAGGTCGGAAAAATTGTATGCCCCAGTGTATTCCTAGCAATTCTTTTTCGATTACAGATTTATTTCTTTCATGTTTGTTAAGGGATTTACTAGCGTAAGAAATGGGTAAGTCACTTCCAATATTGCCTTGTTAAAGTATTGCACCTAACGCAACATTTGATGCGTCTGTAGTTAGTATGAACGGTTTATTGAAATCTGGATATTGTAGTATAGGTGGGTTTTTTAGGCTGTCTCTTTGGCAATCTTCTGTCCAGTTGAAAGTTATCTTTTTTTTTAGTAAATTATTCAAACTGTTGGCCGTTTTGGCAAAGTCTGGTATAAACCGTCTATAGTAATTGCAAAAAGCAATAAATCTTCTAACGTCATCAGCGTTTTTGGGTACAGGATATTTTTCGATTCCTTCATATTTTGTCGGATCGGTTTTGATACCGTCCTTTGTGGTTAAATGTCCTAGGTATAAATCTTCTGGTTTTAGGAAACAACATTTGTCAGCATTAAGTTTAAAATTATAATGTTTAACAGCAGTATTCACAAAAAATAAAGTAGACTTGATCAATACTTTAAAATAAATTTTGTATGAAATTTTCACTTTAAAGCACACTTGAAGTACACATTAATTTTTGTGAATACAACAGTAAGTCTTTCGAATACTTTAATGAGATTCTTATTGTGGTGTTTTAGACTGCAACCGAAAACAATTATGTCATCAACATATAAAAATGCTTCTGTTTCTAACCCTGATAATGCTATAGTTAACATTCTCTGGAAGCTGTTTGATGATATTTTTAATCCGAAGGGTAACCTATTAAATTGATAATGTCCACTATTGGTGGAAAATGCTGTTAGAGGTCGTGACTCATGGTCTAGTTCGATTTGATGGAAAGAACTTGTCATGTCTAGGGTAAAAAAATATTTAGCTCTTCCTAATTTGTCTAATGTATATCATCTAGTCTTGTTAAAGGAAATTTGTCATTTACTATTTTATTATTTAAACGTCTGTAGTCTACGACCAAACGCCATTTCTTTACATCGACTTTTTTGGGCACTAGAAGTTATGGTGAGTTATATGGGCTAGTAGATGGTTCAATAATGTCTTCTTTCAGTAGTCCTTGTACTTGTTTGTCTATTTCACTTAGTTGTGTTTGTGGTAGACGGTAATTTTTTATATATACTGGTGTATTATCTGTAAGTTCAAATTTCTGTTTGTAGAAATTATTGGTTGTTAATTTTTCATCTTCAAGGTGAAATATTTATTGGTATTGTCGCAAAATTTTGTATAGTATGTGTTTATTTTCTTGATTAAAATCTTGAAGGTTCACTGCTTTAAGGAGTTTTTGGAATCTTTCTTCCGAAAAGTTCTGATCTGTGGCTTTAAAAATATGAAAATGTATAGGTGGTATTGTAGATATATTTACGCTTGAAATTTTTGTCGGTAATTCTGTAGTGTTTAAGATTTTGACGTGCCTGTAGCCTTCTTTTGGTACAATTGTATTTGCTACGCAAATGCCCTTTTGTATTTCTTTATTACATACTATACTATCTTCATTAATGTTAATATTTATTCTTACAATTTTTTCCGATCTTGGCGGTATAATGATAGTTTTTAAATGTTCGGTATTAATTTCGATTGGAATCGATATATTTTCTCCATTAATAAACGCATTTATTTTGTATGTATCATAATCTATTTTGCAACTGTATTTGTAGAAGAAATCTATTTCTAAAATTCCATCGGTTCAAATTGGAAAGTCACTATTAACTATATAAAATTTATGTGTTATTTCCTGTTCATTTAATTTGAAATCTAGGTTCGTTGGTCCGAGAGTATATATCGAATCTTGTGTTATACCATTAAGTTTACAAATGTATTCGTTATATATGTTATAGCCATGCAGAAAATTTTCTTTACATAGAGATATGTCTGAACCAGTGTCTATTAAGAAAGTTAAATTGTAGTTTATGTTTTAACTGATAAGTAGATAAAATTTGATGTGTCTGTTTTTATGGTAAATATTCTTAGTTTTCCCTTATTGGAGTATCGTTCCGAAACTCCAGGGTATGGTCGTTTCCCTGTTGTATAGTGTTGACATTAGTTTGTCTGTATCTTTGGTTATATCTAGGATTGTTGTGGAGATTTTGATCTCTATATCTGGAATTGTTGTAGTCGTTTTGATAATTTCTCCTATTGTTATTTCGGTTAAAGTTCACATTGTTATAAGTGCTTCTTTGGTTTTTATTAAAATTGCTATGTTGTTGAGTGGTATTATAATTTATTCTGTTTCTGTTTGGTATATATCTAAAGTTTGGATTATTTCTTTTAGTGTTCCTAAATCCTGAATTATTTGTACTTGTACCATTATAATTACCTCTTGTATTGTTATTTATTCGCAAAGTTTTAAATGTATCGGATAGTTCTAATGACCTTTCTTGTGCACTTGCAATGTCATAAGCTTGTGATAAATTTTTGGGCTGAGCTGCTATCACAGCGGTTCTTATATCACTGTATAAACCTTCTTGAAAAGTTTCTAATGCTAATTTTTCATTCAAAGCCCTAATCGTAGAGCGTGCTACTTCGTTTGGACTTTCTCCTAATTCAGATATTTGTATTAATGTCAATTCTGCAATTAGTGTGCTAATTGTTTCTTTGTAATTTAGTACATTGCCTTTTTGTCTGGTATTTTTTAATGCGAAATGTATGCTACTAGCTGTTGTAGTTGTTCTAAAGTTTTTGGTAAGGCATGTTTTTAGTTGTTCAAAAGTTTCGGGTATATTTTCTATCATTAAAATGTCTCTGACTTTATCTGTTAATTTTATTGCTACAATATATTTAATTAGATTTTTCTTCCCTTGATCATTAAGTTCAGAGAAGACAATTTCAATCATTGAAAAAAATATATTAAGGCGTTTTGCTTTTTCGTCAAAGACTGGAATTGTATCAGAAGCTTTTTTGATATCGAAATTCGACATGATAATAGAATTTTCAATTTCTGATGAAAGTTTCAATTTTTCTCCTTTACGTACCGTTAACAGTTCAATTGCTGTTAATTTTAATTTTTTAAATTCCTCAATTTTCTTTTCTCTTAAAGTTTTAGGTAGATATCCTGCTAATTTTCCAAATTTCTTACATAGTTGGTTAATCAAATTGTATTTTTCTTTTATAGTATCTTCTGTGTATTTTCTGTTTCTTGATTTCTTATCATTTGTTATTAATTGTTGAATTTCTTGAAAAATTTTATCCATATGATTTACTTATTTATACAATATACATGTATATATATATATATATATATATATATATATATATATATTTTTTTTTTTTTTTTTTTGTAAGTCTAAAAAAAATTCTTATTGTCTATTAAACATTTTGGACATTAGTCCGTACAATTTGTTTTTTCACATATTGTTTTGCCAAATGCCATAATGCTATTAAAATAAAAACTACTAAAAAAATTATTACGATGTCTTGGCTTATTGCGATCTTGTTGTCATTTATGGCGTAGGCATTGGCCTGTCCTTCGACGTTTGCGTCTGCTATACCCATTTTAATTTCTTCCAAAATTAAATATTTTTTGTCTTCTTTTGTTACTTCAAATGTATGTAGTTGGTTCATTAAGTTGTTTTCCAGCCTTCGTCTTTTAAATTTTTGAGTTCCGCAATTAAGATTTTCTTTTGAGCGCCTTCACTTATGTTTATTACTCTTTGCAGGTCTTTGTTGGAATCTATGTTTCCTCCCTCCTTTCTTTTTCTTTTTTGGGGCTGTTGTCAGTCTTAATTGTTGCAGTTGATTTTTATAGTTTTGTTGCCTCTTTTTGTATTGTTCCAAAGTTATAGGCTTTGGACCTGCCGTTAATGGTGTTGGTATGTACTCTTGTGGTGGTGGAGATTCGTTAGTGTTTCTGGGAACATATTCTTCTGGCACCAGTAACCTCTTGACTCGACATTCGAAGGATATTACAGTATTTAAAAAAAAACAGTATATATTTTGCCAGGATTTATAATTTTTTTTTTATAAAATATTTGTTAGGATCTCAAAGGTTTATTTTCATCTCAAAAATTTATTAGTTCCAAAGTTTGAATCTAAAAAATTTAGCATTAGTTTAAGAGTTTGGCAGGATCGCCATGTAGTGTATTTTAAAAATATAGTTTAATGTAAAAAAGAAGGATAAGTATTTCTTAGCACTTCTGCCGCTTTGGTCCAGCGTTCGCACGCCGTTTTATTTCGAGAATCAATAAAACACTTGCTTGCTTTGTGTTAAGATTAATTCTGATTTTATTAAACTTATTTCTGCGCTTATATACTAAACTTATGTCTATTCAGCATAACTGAATCAAAATCAATTATTGTATTGATTTTGCATAATGGAATGAAATTTGCCAAAAAAAAATCTATATGTGGCAACTAAGTATTTTTACGACTTTGTGTACGTCAGTGAACTTCATGGTGTTGGAAGAACTTTTTGAAACCAAATTGAAACTAAGCATTTTTATGTTCATGGTCAAGTTGTATATAAAATGTGCCAAGTTCATTGACGTAGTTATGTTGTAATTTAATATGAACAATATTATTATGAATTGTGTTTTTGTATTGTGTTAAAAGGGTGGTGCATAAGTATGTGTACACTTCATAACAATAACATGAGAACTTGGAAAAATGTCTTCAAATGTGCATGACCTTAAATGCATCGCTGTGAATATAAATATTTGAGGCCTGTTCTTAAGCAACACGATTGTTCTTAAACGCATCGTAAGTTATATAGAAAGATCTCATATGCGTCACTGTGAATATACATATATATATATATATATATATATATATATATATATATATATATATATATATTGTAACGTGTTTTTGTCGTCGGCTGAGGCAGTTCAGCGATTGTCCAAGGTCGACTTACGGATCCACAAACCTTAAGCAAATAATAACACCAAAATTTTTCCTTTCTTGGGCAAAATTAACAATCTTTTTTATTTAAAGTTTTATATCAAAATATAACAGCAGCAGAGGCGATGATCAGGTGCGATGAAAGCGCAGGATCGGTAGCTTAGCTCTTCGGCGTACGTTCTGTAATATTTCTCCTCGGATCAGGGTCGGTAGTTTGGCCTATCGGCCCAGTTTCGGTAATCTTCGATCCAGGTTCGGTAATTTGGCCTATCGGCCCAGGTTCGGTGACGACGGTAGTCGGTTTGAAATCGATGACTGTCTGAGATGTCTTATAATTAATCGTAAAATAAGTACAATAAATCTTACAATACGCCAATCATTTACGTCAGTACCTGCCATGCGGCTCAAACTGACGGTGCTCTTAACACCGGGTGAAAAAATAAGTGTTACCAGCACCCCTCTTAGTGCCCAAGAACCACACGAAGGTGACCTCGGGTCACCCAGGTGGCAATTTCGAGAACATGATTTGGTAAGTCCCATGATCTAACACCTTGCTTAAAGTGCCGATTCTATCTAGATGATCTTATATTTGTTGATTCACAACAACATATAGGTTCTGCTACTATCAGCCGGACCGAAGTCCAACCACAAGGATTGAACATCAATCCTTATCTGACAAACCTTCCACCAAATTGGTGACCACAGCCACCACGTGTACTCCCGAGGGAGACCTCTCCAATATCCAGCCGCAGTAAACTGCGAGGCTTGTACTGGATCCCGTGGTACCAGTTAACTACTGGTAAAGCCTCAAAAGTCAAACCAGTGTAGGTTCTATAAACTTTCTATCGACTTCGGTCTTTTTTTTTACCCAAACCCAGGTGTCAACTCACCTGTCAATTCTTACTCAAGCTCGTAGGCGAACCTACTTCTTTTAGATTCTTATATGCACATCCGTTCCACTGGTTAGAGATTGGGCAGTAACATAGAAGTTTTACGGAGCTACCTGCAAAAGTTATGCCTGAAAAACAGAATAACCCCTCGAAAGCCAACCATTATAGGTTTCAACTTTCTATTGACTTTTGAACTCTTAATTAGATCGAGGCGTCTTTGGACCTCCTTTCTTATTTCAAACTTACGTAGGGGGCATGGCAATCCCCTACTACTTTACTTGTTCTTACAGTAGCCAGCATGTTTCCTACTGAGACCTGTCCCCAACGTCCCATTCGGTAACGCACAGGTACTTATAAGTTCTATGGGTTACCAACAAAAGTTCTGTTTGAGAAAATTGTGTAACCCCCAAGAGCAAAACCAGTCAAGGTTTTCAACTCTCTATTGACTTCGGTCCTCTTACGGTACCAGGCGTCCTTAACCTCCTTTCTTACACAGACTTACATAGGAACAATCCTTTACCAAATTTCTATGCGTCTCTTCGGATGTGTTTCTGAGTGGATGCGGCTCCTACTACAGTGATCGTACTAGGACGATGTACTTTTCAGCAAAAGATGCACCTACTACTTTTTATATTCTTATATGCCCTTCCGTTGCACTGCAACTCCAGGGATTGGGCAGAGTACATACATATTAGTTATATGGGCTATCAGCAAAAGCAGTGTCTGCAAAAACTGTATAACCCCCGAGAGCAAAACCAGTCAAGGTTTTCAACTCTCTATTGACTTCGGCCCTCTTACGGTACCAGGCGTCCTTAACCTACTTTCTTACAACAGACTACATAGGAGTAACCTCTGCCAAATTTCTACTCGACCCATTTTCGGATATGCTTCGGAGCGGAGGGAACTCCTACACGCAGGGATCGTACTAGGCGGTGTACTTTCTGGGGAGGTATACCTATTACTTTTTAATTTCTTATATGCCCTCCCGTTGCACTGCAACTCCAGGGATTGGGCAGGTAACATATGAGTTTTATGGGTTATCAGCAAAAGTTCCGTCTGTAAAAACTGCATAGCCCTTTCCCCGGAACTATGCTGGAGCGAGGCCTGACATCATAGCCAGGCACCCCCGGGGGAAATAAATCTTACAGCTAGTTATAGCTAAAGGCTAACTACGGTAATCTACTTCCGCTAGTCGGACTACGTTCTACAGTAGTAAACAGTCAGCCGGAGCCGCAGTGGAAAACAGTCAGCCGAAGCCGCTGTGGACAACTGTCAGCCGGAGCCGCTGTGGAAAACAGTCAGCCGAAGCCGCTGTGGAAAACAGTCAGCCGAAGCCGCTGTGGAAAACAGTCAGCCGAAGCCGTTGTGGAAAACAGTCAGCCGGAGCCGCTGTGGAAAACAGTCAGAAGGAGCCGCTGTGGAAAACAGTCAGCCGACGCCGCTGTGGAAAACAGTCAGCCGAAGCCGTTGTGGAAAACAGTCAGCCGAAGCCGTTGTGGAAAACTGTCAGCCGGAGCCGCTGTGGAAAACAGTCAGAAGGAGCCGCTGTGGAAAACAGTCAGCCGAAGTCACTGTGGAAAACAGTCAGCCGGAGCCGCTGTGGAAAACAGTCAGCCGGAGCCGCTGTGGAAAACAGTCAGCCGGAGCCGCTGTGGAAAAGTCAGCCGAAGCCGCTGTGGAAAAGTCAGCCGAAGTCGCTGTGCAAATTTATTAAAGTAGTGAGGGGACCCTGGCTAGCTTTCCACTGCGGAATCTCTAGGCAGAGTAATCTCGACATTGGTATTGGTGGGATTCGTTTCGCTTCGTAAATCCCTCGGTATATTATATATCGTCTCTCTTCGTGTTGAGACGAAGTATAAGGATGGTTCGTGTTCTGTGCGAGTCGCCCCGATTGTGTGGTAACTTATGTTTCTTATGCCGTACCACTTATGAAGCCTCTGAGAATTATTGTGTACAAACAGTGGCTTGCGTATACTGCAAACGTACCATGAGTAGTGCGTATGCCGTATGAGTGTGTGTGCATGGTTGTGCACAAGCAGCGAGGTTGTTGCTGTTGGTTTGCTACCATGCATACAGCAGATTGTGTATGTTGTGTTTATTGTTGTACACAAGCAGCGAGCATTTAATTATTACACATTCCTTCTGCCCTGCAGTTCTCAACATACACTTTGCCCTGCAGTACTGAGTTACGCCGTGGAAGTTACCTTCATGTAAACGTGTTTCACGTTACATTCCCTCCCTGCTTTGGAGAGCGATGCTCTGGCGATCTTGGCGGTGGTAGGTTTGGGATTATTTTTGTTTCACTATGAGCTTAATTATTCGTTGGTGGATCCCTTCCTGTAGGACCTGAGTTCCTACACATTCCCTCCCTGCTTTGGAGAGCGATGCTCTGGCGATCTTGGCGGTGGTAGGTTTGGGATTATTTTTGTTTCACTATGAGCTTAATTATTCGTTGGTGGATCCCTTCCTGTAGGACCTGAGTTCCTACACATTCGCTCGGGCCGACTGATTACTGTTTTGTGCGAGTTGCACGATATTAGACGCAATTTTGCGTTTTACTGTAAACGGTCCTGAGTATTTCACGGCGGGTTTTTGGTTAAAATTGTCGGCTACTGCTAACAAGTGTCTCTCTCTTTTCCAGACTGCTTCATTTGTCTTCGGCTCCCAAGGGCGTCGTCGGAGATTGTAACACTTGGCCTGGCGCTTGCTGCCCCGTGTTCTACGTTTGGATACTTCTGACCAAACCTTGCGTATGTCCATTTCCGTATATCTTTTGGTATATCTTACGTGGTGGCTAGTGGGGTTCCTCCCATATATTATTTCGGCCGGTGAAAAAGTGGAAACTTCGTTAGTGGAGTTGTTGATGACGAACGCTGTTTCGGGTTTCCGTTTGTCCCAGTGTCGAGGGTCGGTTCCCGTCGGTTGAGCGATCATTGTTGTAACGGTGCGATTCATTATTTCGGTGGGCTTCTCTGATTGAGGTGTCGACCGTATCATTTAGCCATTTAGTCGTAGTTCGAGGTTCAGTGTTGCTAGAAAATCCATTCCCAGTATCATTTCCTCCGCTAGAGAGGTGATTACTGGTATTCGCAGAGGAACCGTTTACCCCTCATATTGGACGTCTAAATGGAATTCCGCCAAGAAGGCTGCGAGCGACTGGTTGGCCATCTGAACTTGGTCCTGGGTACGCACAGGGTTAATATTTAATCTCAGCAGGTGTCGTTTTAGGGCCTGGCCCATATACGCGTGGGAGGATCCGGTATCGATCAGCGAACGGATTCGTTTGCCGTGGGTCGTTATCATGACGTAATACCGCCCATCATTAGCTGATTGTGGTTGGGTGGGTACTTCGGAAATGACCTGACGACAGGAGCACGACCGTGAGTATCTACCATCTTCACCGCAGTATGAGCAAAATAGCCGAGATGGAAACCGGCATGCGTATCTCTTATGTCCAATTCCCTTGCACCTCCAGCAAGCTGCTTCTCTTACGTACGCCAGGCTTGAAATCATATGCGAGCTCTGTGGGCGTTCCTCTTTTTTCAAGGCTTCGTATTCATCCGTCATACTGATCAGGTCGTCCAAGTCGTTAAAATTACTTCGACGGACGTAATGTCGGTATTCTGTGCGAAGGCCGTCGTAGATACGGTCGAGGTGTGATAATTTCCGAAGCGTAGGATGTTGTCTCGCGATCGTGAGCATGGTAAGGGTGTAATCTTTGGCTCGTTCTCGTGTGTATTGTCTTCGATTGTAAAAACTCTGTTCCAATTGTGACAGGTATCGCGTAGGGAGAAAAATTTTCTCCATTTCTCTCCTAAACGTCTGCCAGTCGTATATTGCCGCCCTTTTGACGCGGAACCAGTTGAGCGCATTTCCTGTCAGCATGCTTAGCATCGCCGGTAATAGACGGTCTCGATCGATGTGGTAACACTCGGCTAACTTTTCGAGTCGCTCTAAAAATTCCATTAAATCGGTTTCGCCGGAATACTTCATCTCCCATCGCTGGACAATATTCACGATGTCAATGTCTGGTAGGCGGTGTTTAGAGGGTTCTGTTAGTGGGTGGAGGCTGGTCGAGGCCTCGCGATTGTTGTTTTGTTTGTGTTGGGACGATTCTTCCTCGTTGGCGGTTGTGTCCTTTTTTGAGCGTTGCGACTTAGAATCGGGTCCCTGCTCGGGCGCCATTTGTAACGTGATTTTTTCGTCGGCTGAGATAGTTCAGTGATTGTCTAAGGTCGACTTACGGATCCACAAACCTTGAGTAAATAATAACACCAATATTTTCCCTTTTTTGGGCAAATTTAACAATCTTTTGAATTTAAAGTTTTGTAGTGTATCATAACACTAGCATACACTGCACACCCTAACTAGAACCTAAGCTGAGTTACACACACATGCATAAGATATGAGCATACACCACTGGCAGTGCAGTTGATCGAACTAACGATTGCATACAAATTGAGTGACGTCGCAATTTGAGTGACAATTATGTTTGCACAGCTAGCATTGCTATTGGCCAGTGTAACTAAAGCAAATTAAATATTAAAAGAAATTGAGAAATGCATAATATTGAAAGAGACAGTAATAATTATAGGATAAGCTAAAATAAATTAGAGAGGCTAACACAAAATTTCATAGGTAGTATATAAGCCGTGTATTTTTGTGAATAAAGCAGACTTTAACTTGAATCATTAATTCGGCAATAACTTGCCTTTGTTTTTACTTTAAAGTCTCAACAATATTTTGGCAGTTCTTTTGAACGCCTAATGTTAAGCTGGCACCCTAACAGCTGTCAAAAATAACCAAGGGCTGTAGGGACAATAGATCTTCTTTTCTTAACTTATACTTTCATGTCAACCCTTACATGGCGATCCTGCCAAACCGGACCAAACTTAAGAAGAAGTGAAAATTAAACAACATAGCATCATTTAATGACGAATAAGGAGGTGGATAAAATTTTCCAACGGTGGGAAAAATACCTACACGAGGAATACACACCAATCCCCGTCAACTCATCCGCCCCACAATATCGGGCTACACCGCTGAACGCTGGTCCACGGGCGATAACGATAGACGAGTACAAGAAGCGCCAAGGTAAGCGAACAAGTGAACAGGGCGAGGAACATATATAAAAAAAAGTGCATCAAAAGAAGAGGGCTGGAAAGAAGTTCCAGGTAAGAAAGGACGTTGCGAGCCTGTATAAACAGTTGATGTTTGCTACCACAAAGGAGGCACAAGAGGCAATACGGAGCAAAATAAGAACAGCAAGGAAACAACAATAAATAGGCGACAGAATAAAATATGACGTGGTGGAAGAAAAATTTGCAGGCAATCCCATTGCTGGTTGCAGGTTATGAGGTGGGTAAATCCACGGTAGACAACAATAATAAAGAAGCAACAGAAATACTACATAAAATGAATATGGAAGAGACTAGAACAAAAAAACGAAGACATGAATTACATACAGATATTTTCGATAATAGCAGTTATCATCTTAGCCATTATCTACGTAATGAAAATGATTCTTAGAGCCGTAAATAAAAATATCATCGCTACCGCACCCCAGCAACAGATATAAGAGAACAAAATTAATATAAAAAAAAAAAACTAATCATTTAAGGGATATACAATTAAATATGTAATAATTTGAATTTTGTAGCAATATTATTAAAAATAATTTTCACAACAGTTTCACTTATCAAGATACTTAAATTAATTGTTACTTAATCAATAGGAAGATTATTATTGTTAAAAACTGGAAAAGAGAAATTTAGCTTAAATGTTTGTAAATGCTACCTCAATGTATAAAAATATGTGAAATAATGTTATTATATAAATGCTAAATGGGAATGTAAGAAGTTACTACACTTTTAAATTTAAAAAAAAAAATTTTTTTTAAACACAAAAACAATTCAAATATATGCAAATAAAAATAGACTAATGGAATGGCAAAATTTATTAACCAAAATTAGACTAATTAAAGAAAAATTTGACAGGTCTTACAAATGCTTAAACTTTGACAGGCCAACAAAAAAGGAAACAGTCATAAAACATATAGAAAACTCATTAGAAGCTCTAGAGGAAATTAGAATTATACTTAACGTAAATTATAACCAGAGCTCAGATTCACTCGATTTTACTCGCGAGTGAAAAAACTCGCGAAGAAGAGTACTCGAAGATTACGAGTGTTACAAAAAGTTTACTCTCCACTCGTTTGTTTTAGGTGGGAGTACTCGCGAGTACTCCTTTTTAAAAAATAAGAGTGGGAGTAAAAATCTTCGAAATAGAGTGAGAGTTTACTCTTAAGAGTAAAATCGAGTGGAAAAATAGAAACTGTTTGTCTTTGCTGACTTGTGTGTGCGTGTGGTTTTTGTGTACTCTTTCAGTCTTTCCATACAGTGCGCGTGTGCAGAGCAATTAGTTGGTTTTATAAAAAAAGTTTTATTATATTTTTAAAAGTTTACTTATATTTTCTATATTATAATGAACAATAAAGACATAAATAATGAAACTCGAAAATATTTTCGTTATGACCTTGAAGGAAAAAACACAATTTGTGGAATTAACAATTGTGGGAAAAAATTAAGTGTAAATTTTTTTTGTTTGTATGAGAAAGACTGAAAGAGTACTCGGCAAGAGTATAATCTGCTCGATTTCGAGCGTATTTTACTCGCACTCGAAATCGAGCAAAGCATATGCGCTCTTATTCAAGTGGCATAGAAAAATAGAGTACACTCGATATTTTTTTTCACTCGCAGGAGTACTCGCGCTAGAATTGGAGCGAGTTTCACTCTCTACTCGAATTCGAGCGAAGATTTCGGAGCTCTGATTATAACAGACTAACTACGGCACATAAGGCAGCAGCAAATGCATTCTTTTCAGATATCAGAAACAAATTGATAAATATAGCTAATAAAAAGAACATTTCATTGGAATTACCAATTTCTCTACACGAAGAAATACCACTGCGTATTAGCATAGAGACAAAACCAACTAACATAATGGCATCATTCAGTCTGGAAACGGCTTCAAAAGCCATTCCTCTATTTACGGGTAATTACAACGAACTAGAAAGTTTTCTGATAACTTCAGAACTATTGAAAAAGACACTGTCGGAGGAAGCGAAAAAAGACTTCCTGCAGTATATATACCACGGGAAATTATCATCTAATGTCAGGATAGCGATAGGCAGTTATACCAAACCAGAGAACTTTGAAATACTACGGACATTTTTAGAAAATAGATATAAAAACAAAGAAACAATCCCGGAGTTACAAAACAAATTGAATACTTTATTTCAAGGGAAAATGTCAATACAGACGTACAATGATAGAATAACAGACCTAATAGATAAACTTAACAAATTAGGAATTCAAGAATTAGGCAATGACGCTTCAATAGCAGAGAAAAACGTAATAATTAAATTAAACAGTAGATTATCTTTAGAAACATTTAAGAACGGGCTAAATGAACATTTTAAGTCAACCGTATATGCAGCTAGACCAGAAAACATACAAGAAGCATATGAACTAGCATTAGAACTGGAAAATGAGAATAGAGCTAACAACAGTTCAATATTGCATGTTAGGACGTATCAACCACGGTATCAAAGCCAAAATCACTATCAACACAACACATACATGCGACAAAATAACAACCCCAATTACAACAGATCATACAATACTAATAATAGAAACAATAATAACATCAACTCCAATAGGAACAATATACTTTACAACTCAAGAAACAACAACGATATGAATAACAATTTTAGTAGAAGATCTAACAATAATAACATTAATAACAATAACAGAAATGACAACAGAAGAAATCAAAACTATACAAATAGAAACAATAGATACATACACACAATACAAAATGCGGGAAACGGGATGGGCCAGGGATACATGGTCATCCCGGAGGGCAAAAATTAAAGATTTATAAAGTATCCAACAACAATTCCAACTATATTAATGTCACATATAAAAACAAAAATTTAACTTTTCTTATTGATACTGGCGCCGACATATCACTCTGTCGAATGCGTGATGAGTTCATAGGTGAACAATTTAAACCAGAGGAAAAATGCAAACTAACAGGTATCACAACAGAAGAAATAGAATCAGTAGGAACAATTGAACTTAAGTTAACAGCATCGGATGAAATATGCGAACATCCATTTCAATTAGTAGAACAAAATTTTCCAATAGAAACAGATGGTATTTTAGGAAGAGATTTCTTTAAATAATATTTATGCAAGATCGATTATGAAACATTCACAATTTCCTTATTTATAAACAATAACACAATTATAATTCCAATGCAAACAAAATCAATTCACACATTGAAAATAACAATACCGCAAAGAACTGAAGTCATTCAACCCATTAAATTAAACTTAACAGAAGATTCCGTCATATACAATAATGAAATACGAGAAGGAATATTTTTAAGCAATTCAATTGCACCAAAAAACGGCATGCCACACATAAAAATATTAAACACAACGAACGACACAATAACTTTAGAAAATTTCAAAATACAAACTGACCCACTTTTAAACTATGACATATTAAATTACAATTGCAATAATTTTCAACATAACAGTGAACGATACAACAAAATAGTCAATGAACTGCAATTACAAAATAATGACAACAATGCAAAAACAGAATTAATAAATATATTTAAAAAATATCAAAACGTTTTCCACTTAGAAGAAGAAAAATTAACCGTAAACAATTTCTACAACCAAAAAATCACGACCTTAGACAATAACCTAGTTTATATTAAAAATTACAGACTACCACATTCACATACAGACGTAATAAATGAACAAGTAAAAAAAAATGCTTGTTGATGACATAATAGAACCATCAGTTAGCCTATATAATGCACCACTACTGTTAGTACCAAAAAAGGGTGTAGAAGATAAAAAGAAATTGAGACTAGTAGTAGATTTTAGAAAACTAAATGACACGATAGTAAGTGACAAATTTCCTTTAACAAGATTGGAAGATATCTTGAACAAATTAGATAGAGCAAAATGGTTTTCTACACTTGATATGACTAGCTCATTTCATCAAATTAATTTAGACAAAAATTCTAGACCTTTAACAGCCTTTTCTACACAACAAGGACACTATCAATTTAAAAGACTTCCATTTGGACTAAAAATATCTTCAAACAGCTTTCAAAGAATGTTGACAATAGCACTTTCAGGATTAGAATCTGAAGCATTTCTATATGCAGACGATATTATCATATACGGATGTAGTTTGAACCACCACAATAGAAACCTAATAAAAGTATTAGGCAGATTGCAACAGTACAATTTGAAATTAAATCCAAAAAAATGCCAATTTTTAAGACCAGAAGTCACTTATCTTGGACAGCTTATAACTAAAGACGGAGTAAAAACAGACCCATCAAAACACGACGCAATTAATAATTATCCCACACCAAAGAATGCAGATGAAGTAAGACGATTCGTTGCATTTTGCAATTACTATAGACGATTCATACCAAATTTTGCAGACACAGCTAAAGACTTAAACCAACTATTAAAGAAAAACACAAAATTCAAATGGACAGACAATTGCCAAAAAGCTTTTGATGACCTAAAAAGAAAACTTATAAGTCCTCCAGTATTGCAATACCCTAATTTTGACAAAACCTTCATATTAACAACAGATGCTTCAAACTATGCACTAGGAGCAGTATTATCACAAGGCGAAATAGGTAAAGACCGACCAATCTCATATTCAAGTAAGGCATTGCAGAAACATGACATGAACAAACCAGTAATCGAAAAAGAACTATTGGCAATCCACTGGAGCATTAACTATTTCAAACCATATTTATACGGTAGAAAATTCACAGTAGTAACTGACCATAGACCATTAGTATCACTATTTTCTCATAGAAATCCTTCTTCAAAAATGACAAGAATTAGACTTGACTTGTGTGACTACGACTTTGAAATTGTTTATAAAAAACGAAAGATGAATACAAACGCTGACGCACTATCTAGGATAGAAATCAATTCTGATATACTAAAACAGATGATACCAATAGAAGATAATGAACAAGTAAAAAAAGTATTAGTAACTACAAGGGCTATGAAAAATAATGAAATAGAGGCAAATAAGAAATTAAATAATAGTAAAGAGGCAAATAATATAATAGAAAACTACGACGTACGTGTAAGAAACGATGATTCTCAGAAGTCTGATCAACTTCGAATATGGGAATGTACATCGATAAATGACATCAAGAATATAAGAAAACTGCAGTTTAATAAAATAGGAGATATAAAGGAAAATGATATATATATAGAAGATAAAATTGTGCACATTGGACGTGACGATAATTCACCGAAACCAGATTCGATGAAGAAATCACGTACCAAAATTATAAATGAATTGAATATAGGATGTAATGATAATTCACCGAAACAAGATTCGATGAAGAAGTTACATACCACTAATAAAGAAAATAATATGCATGCAAGATTCAGCGATAACTCAGCGAAACTAGATTCGATTCTGAGGAAACTGATATCTAAAATGAAGAAAGAAAATATAAAAGAATTAGCGCTATCAAGTAATGATAAAATATTTAAAATGTATACAAAAGAAAAATTTAAAGAAATATATGCCAGAATAATAATAAATAATGAAAGTCCTCAGCTAAATATACTAATATACAACGCCCCGAAAAGAATATCAGATGACATATTGAAATACAAACTAATTGACGAATTTCACAATACCACACACGCAGGCCACTTAGAAATAAGAAAAACAATCATTAAACTAAAACAAAGATATATTTGGAAAAATATGAATAAGATGTAAAAAAATTTGTTACATATTGTGACAGTTGTAACAAAAACAAACAAACCAAACTCATTAAAGAACCACTTACACTAACAGACACTCCAAACAATAGTTTTGAAGTGATTTCAATTGACACCGTTAGTCCCCTTCGTATTTCAAACGAATACCGATACATTCTTACCATGCAGTGTGAACTAACAAAATTTGTTGTTGCACATCCAATGCCGACAAAAGATGCATTTACGACAGCAAGAACATTGGTTGAACAATTTATTTTAAAACATGGACAATTTAAAGTGCTCAAATCTGACAAAGGTACAGAATTTACAAATGAAGTTATGCGAAACATATGTTCATTATTACAAATTAAACAAATATTTTCAACACCATACCATCATGAGACATTAGGATCAGTTGAAAGAAACCACAGAGTACTTAATGAATTTCTATTAACAACTGCAAGCGATTATGAATGTGACAAGTGGATTCCATATTTTACTTTTGCCTACAATACGGCACCACATATAGACACGGGCTACACGCCTTTTGAACTAGTATATGGAAAATTACCATATTTACCCTCTGACATTCTAGAAAATAAACAGAAATTTTACAATTATGACGACTACGTACAACAGTTACGGGTCAGGTTACAATTTGCTTTGAATAAAGCAAAAGAATTATTGATAAGAGCAAAACAGAAAAGAATCCTAAACAATGACCACAATAATAAATTTAATCTAGAAGTAGGAGATTTAGTTTTAATAAAAATAGAAAATAAGAAAAAAAATCAAAGTCCCTATAAAGGACCATTTAAAATAATAAAAAGAAATAATGTAAACACCATAATAGACTATAATGGTGTAGAGAAGGAAATACATAATAATAATTTAAAGCCATACCATACATTATCAAACTAAAAAAACAAAAGAAAAAAAATAAAATTTTTATACTACTTAAAACTACATACATAAGTAACTAATTTTAATTATTATTTAAGAGACAATATTACATACCAATTATATTACATTAAAATTATCATTGTTAAAATTGTATGCATATAAAGAATGCTGAAACAATGTCATGCATCCTATAGAAAAATCACTCCGTAATTTTTCTCTTAAGGGTGAGGGTGTAGTGTATCATAACACTAGCATACACTGCACACCCTAACTAGAACCTAAGCTGAGTTACACACACATGCATAAGACATGAGCATACACCATTGGCAGTGCAGTTGATCGAACTAACGATTGCATACAAATTGAGTGACGTCGCAATTTGAGTGACAATTATGTTTGCACAGCTAGCATTGCTATTGGCCAGTGTAACTAAAGCAAATTAAATATTAAAAGAAATGGAGAAATGCATAATATTGAAAGAGACAGTAATAATTATAGGATAAGCTAAAATAAATTACAAAATTTCATAGGTAGTATATAAGCCGTGTATTTTTGTGAATAAAGCAGACTTTAACTTGAATCATTAATTCGGCAATAACTTGCCTTTGTTTTTACTTTAAAGTCTCAACAATATTTTGGCAGTTCTTTTGAACGCCTAATGTTAAGCTGGCACCCTAACAGCTGTCAAAAATAACCAAGGGCTGTAGGGACAATAGATCTTCTTTTCTTAACTTATACTTTCATGTCAACCCTTACAGTTTTATATCAAAATATAATAGCAGCAGAGGCGATGATCAGGTGCGATAAAAGCGCAGGATCGGTAGCTTAGCTCTTCGGCGTACGTTCGGTAACATTTCTCCTCGGTTCAGGGTCGGAAGTTTGGCCTATCGGCCCAGGTTCGGTAATCTTCGGATCAGGTGCGGTAATTTGGCCTATCGGCCCAGGTTCGGTAATCTTCGGTTCAGGCTCGCTGATGACGGTAGTCGGTTTAAAATCGATGACGATCGGAGATGTCTTATAATTAATCGTAGAATAAGTACAATAAATCTTACAAATATGTCAAAAGTTTAACGTCAGTTCCTTCCTTGCGGCCCTACCTGACGATGCTCTTAACATCGGGTAAAAATTAAGTGTTACCAGCACCCCTCTTACTACCCAAGAACCACACGAAGGCGACCTCGGGTCGCCCAGGTGGCAATTTCTAGACATGATTTGGTAAGTCCCATGATCTAACACCTTGCTGAAGTGCCGATCCTATCTAGATGATCTTAATTCTATGAGCTACAAAAAGTCTCCCAATAGAATTTTATTTGTTGATTCATAACCGGACCGAAGTCCAACCCAAGGGTTGAACATCAATCCTTATCTGACAAACCTTCCACCAAAGTGGTTACCACAGCCACCACGTGCACTCCCGAGGGAGACCTCACCAATATCCAGCCGCAGTAAACTGCGAGGCTTGTACTGGATCCCGTGGTACCAGTTGTAACTACTGGTAAAGTCTCGAAAGTCAAACCAGTGTAGGTTCTATAAACTTTCTATCGACTTCAGTTTCTTTTCTACCCAAACCCAAGTGCCGCCTCACCTGCCAATTCTTACTCAGGCTCGTAGGCGAACCTACTTCTTTTAGATTCTTATATGCACATCCGTTCCACTGTTTTAGAGATTGGGCAGTAACATATAAGTTTTACGGGGCTACATGCAAAAGTTATGCCTGAAAAACAGAATAACCCCTCGAAAGCCAACCATTATAGGTTTTAACTTTGTATTGACTTTTAAACTCTTAATTAGATCGAGGCGTCCTTGGACCTCCTTTCTTATTTCAAACTTACGTAGGGGTCAAGGCAATCCCCTACTACTTTTATTCTTCTTACAGTAGCCAGCTTATTTTCCTACTGAGACTTGTCCCTAGCGTCCCATTCAGTAACGCGCAGGTACTTATAAGCTCTAAGTGTTACCAACAAAAGTTCTGTTTGAGAAAATTGTGTAACCCCCGAGAGCAAAACCATTCAAGGTTTTCAACTCTCTATTGACTTCGGCACTCTTACGGTTCCAGGCGTCCTTTGACCTTTTATTCTTACAAGATAACATAGGAAACCACCTCTGCCAATTTTCTATGCGTCTTCGGATGTGCTTTCAGAGGAGATACTCCAACCTACTTACAGGGATCGTACTACGGCAATATACTTCTCAACAGAGGTAGCCCTACTACTTTTAATTTCTTATATGCCCTCCCGTTGCACTACAAATGCAGGGATGGGGCAGTAAACATATTAAGTTCTATGGGCCAGCAGCAAAAGCATAATCAATAAAACTGTTTGACCCCCGAGAGCAAAACCTGTCAAGGTTTTCAACTCTCTATTGACTTCGGTCCTCCTACGGTACCTAGGCGTCCTTTGACCCTTTATTCTTACAGCAGACTACATAGGAAAAAACCTCTGCTAAATTTCTATGCGTCTTCGGATTTACTTTCGGAGCGGACACATACTCCTACTTGCAGGGATCGTACTAGGGCAATATACTTTTCAATAGAGGACATCCTACTACTTTTTATATTCTTATATGCCCTCCCGTTGCACTGCAACTTCAGGGATTGGGCAGAGTACATATTAGTTTTATGGGCTATCATCAAAAGCAGTGTCTGCAAAAACTGTATAACCCCCGAGAGCAAAACCAGTCAAGGTTTTCAACTCTCTATTGACTTCGGCCCTCTTACGGTACCAGGCGTCCTTAACCTCTTTTTTTACAACAGACTTACATAGGAACAATCTTTTGCCAAATTTCAAAAAAAAACATACAAAAAATATTCGTATTACATATTAAATTTGATAAATAAGCTTTTTTTGCTTTGTTAACATTTTTACATATAGAAATAACAAAAACAAAAAAAAACCTGGACAGACGTAATAGCGGAATTTTTTTTTTTACATACAAACTATACAAAAAAAAACATACAAAAAATTCTCGTAGTACATATTAAATTTGATAAATAAGCTTTTTTTTGCTTTGTTAACATTTTTACATATAGAAATAACAAAAACAAAAAAAAAACCGTAAACGAAAAACATACAAAGTACCCTTGAGGAATACTCTATATGAGCACCTTAAAGGAAAAAAATAGTGAATTGAGTCCTAATGGCAGAAATGCCTATTTTACTGTGAGTTTTGATGCTCATAATGATAACAAAAAAAAAAATATAAAATTCGATAATAGACTTGCTGTGAGTTCTGAAGCTCTTAACAAAAATCAAAAAACTGATAATAGACTTTTTCTGACGGCAAAACCACAGTTTCGTCAGCGATCAACTTCGCTTTGTCCAATGCCATCTAGTGAATCGTTGATATTATTGCCTAGTACTTCCACATTTAACTCAGCGATATCACCCGCTTCGGGATCGAGGTCATCACTTAACCAAGTTGTCACTGAAGATAAGAGTAGCTCAAAACCCAAAGTCCAAGTCGGAATGGACAGATATATCACGATTTTAAAGCGCGGGCGAAGCCCAAATTCATCAAAAATTTCATCGGTTCCCAAGATATCCAGGGATAACGACATCGCAGCAGTTAACCGTCAAAATCGTTTTTCAATATTGCAAGCTAATAACGACCAAGATGCTGTTTCATCAAAAAAAACTTCCAAGCCACCACCAATATACCTAAGAGAAAAAAATTCGAATGCCCTTATTAAAAAACTAGTCTCGGCAGTTGGTGAGAACGCATTTCACATTATTCCAATAAAACGTGGTAAAATTGATGAAAAAAAATTCAAATATACAAAGAAGAAGATTTCCGCAAAATTATTACTGATTTCGAAAAAAATAAAACAAATTTTTATACTTATCAGCTTAAAAGTGCTAAAGGTATGCAAATCGTATTGAAGGGTATTGATGCTTATGTTAATCCCGACGAAATAAAGGATGCACTCATCATACAAGGATTTAAAGTAAAAAGTGTTACTAATATAATCAATAGAGAGAAGATCCCACAGCCTCTATTTCGTGTTGAACTGGAGCCAAATGATATACAGTTGAAAAAAAACGAGACACATCCAATTTATAGCCTAAAATACCTTTTATACCGAAAAATTACAGTTGAAGAGCCACATAAGCGTTCAGGTCCCGTACAGCGCCACAATTGCCAAGAATATGGTCACGCAAAAACTTACTGCAATTTACCTACAGTTTGTGTTATCTGCGGTGAATTGCATGGTACTGATAGCTGCACGAAGCCAAAAGATCAAGCAGAAAAAAGATGCAGTAATTGTGGAGGTAATCACACCGCTAACTACAGAGGATGCCCTGTATATTCTTTTGTTAAACAGACTATGGGTCAAAAACCTAAACTAGCTCCACCTCAAGCAGCAAACGCTTACTCCGCCACTCTTCCTCAAACAAGCCAACCAGTTAGTTCACGTGTATCGTATGCCGATGCTGCTAAGACTAGTTCTTTTCCTACACAAAATGTTCCACCGCCAAATAACTCAACGAATGCAAACTCAAGCTTTAACTTTAGTCGCCTTGAAGCTACTATTGAGAATCTGGTGCTGACTATTAATAGTTTTACAACAAATATGACTAGCATGATGCAAGAAATGCTGCGAATGCAGAATACACTGCTTCAGGCATTAGTTAAGAAGCCATGAACACGTTAAAAATATGTTTCTGGAACGCAAACGGCATTCGCCAACATAAAAATGAACTTGAGCACTTCCTCACGGAAAAAAATATTGATATAATGTTGGTCTCAGAGACTCATTTGACTTCGAGAAGCCTTTTTAAAATTTCTGGCTACACCTTATATGATTCAAAGGACCCGAGAGGAAGAGCATGCGGTGGATCATCAATTCTAATAAAATCTAGACTTAAACATTATGTTATTGACAACATTTGTGAGGAATATCTACAAGCAACGAATATTTGTGTTGAAAATTTTTGCACAAATTTTGTGATATCATCAATTTACTCCCCTCCCAGATTCGCAATTACTGAGAATCAATACGAGGATTTCTATAAATCTCTTGGCCCTTGTTTCGTAGCAGCTGGCGACTATAATGCCAAACATACGTTCTGGGGTTCTCGTCATATTACACCCAGAGGTCGAGCTTTGTTCAACACAATTTCAAAAATTGGTTTGGACGTCATTTCGAGTTGGGAGCCTACTTACTGGCCTACTGACATAAATAAAATTCCGGATGTTATAGATTTTGGCGTCATGAAGAACATTTCTAGGGAATTAATTAACGTTGAAGCTTCTCTAGATCTCTCGTCCGATCACTCTCCAACGATCGTTACAATCTGTAGCCCACAGAGAAGTGATTTACCTCACACGTATGTGAAGTTAATCAGTCGTGTAAATTGGCTGCGATTCAAAAAATATCTTAGCAGTCATTGCACGGAAAACATTACGCTAAGAACACCCGAGGATATTGAAGCTAACATCGCCAACATTAACGAAATGATTACACAGGCTGCTGAACATGCTACTACCTCCCATCCGCAGACTGGATTTAATAAAATTAATTCTACCGATATTGAACGTGCCTTATGTGAAAAAAGAAGAGCCAGAAGGGAATGGCAACAGCACAGATCACCGCAACTTAAAATCAGATTTAAAGAGTGCACTAAACGACTCCAAGAGTTACTTGCAATTGAAAAAACTGCATCTCTTAAAAATTATCTGGAAGGTCTTGATGTCACACCAGCATGTAATTACTCTTTGTGGCGCGCTGCTAGAAAGCTGAAAACCCCCGTTGAGCTTAAACCACCTCTGCGCACATCTACCGGAGGTTGGGCAAAAAGCAAAGCTGAAAAAGGTAACATATTTGCTAATCATTTAAAATACGTATTTACCCCAAACACATGTACTGGTGTTGCTGATTTGCCAAGTGTAGTTGCTCTACCCCCACGACCCATAAAGTTTAAGATGCGCGATGTACAAAAATTAATTGCTGAACTTAATCCGAAGAAAGCTCCAGGTATTGACGGAATTAGTAACAGGATGCTGATGAATTTGACTCATATTGCAATAAGAATCCTGCTATTTATTTTTAATGCCATTTTACGAATGCAGTATTTTCCACATAACTGGAAACTTGCCAAGATTAAAATGATTCCAAAGCCAGGCAAAGATCTTACCAAGGCTGAGTCATATAGGCCTATAAGCTTACTATCAACAGTCTCAAAACTTTTCGAAAAGCTGCTCATGACTAAATTGACCACAATTTTAGCTGATAATGGGTGCATCCCGGATCATCAATTTGGCTTTAGAAGTCAGCATAGCACTATTGAGCAAACGCATAGATTGGTTCAAGCTATAAGGAGGACGTTTGAAGAAAAGAAGTATTGTTCTGCCCTTTTTATTGATGTTTCTCAGGCATTTGACAAAGTATGGCACGAAGGCCTATTTTTAAAATTGAAGACATATTTGCCAATAAATTTAGAAAAACTTTTGGGAAGTTATATTGTTGATAGGGAGTTTACTGTTGTGGAAGGAGACTTCATGAGTGTTCCCGAATCCATATCTTCTGGTGTGCCACAGGGTAGTATTCTGGAGCCAGTCTTGTATTTAATATATACTTGTGATATGCCTGTGAGCAATAACATCCACACTTCTACATTTGCCGATGATACAGCCTGTATGAGTATGCACAAAAACCATGATGAGGCATCCCACAATCTCCAAGTACACATTACCCAGCTTGAAAGATGGTTGAACTTATGGAGAATTAAAGTGAATGAACAAAAGTGTGTTCATATAACGTTTACGCTAAGAAAAGATACCTGTTCCCCCATTCGAATCAATAATCAAAATATTCCTCAACATTCTCAAGTGAAATACCTTGGCATACACCTTGATCGAAGGCTTACATGGCAACATCATATTGACGCTAAACTAATTCAAATGAAACTTAAGTTATCTCAAGTACATTGGTTGATTGGCAGAAATTCAACACTCATTCTAGACTGCAAATTTTTGATATCAGCAAAAAGTTCCATCTGTAAAAACTGCATAACCCTTCTACAGTAGTAAACAGTCAGCCGAAGCCGCTGTGGAAAACAGTCAGCCGAAGCCGCTGTGGAAAACAGTCAGCCGAAGCCGCTGTGGAAAACAGTCAGCCAAAGCCGCTGTGGAAAACAGTCAGCCGAAGCCGCTGTGGAAAACAGTCAGCCGAAGCCGCTGTGGAAAACAGTCAGCCGAAGCCGTTGTGGAAAACAGTCAGCCGGAGCCGCTGTGGAAAACAGTCAGAAGGAGCCGCTGTGGAAAACAGTCAGCCGAAGTCACTGTGGAAAACAGTCAGCCGGAGCCGCTGTGGAAAACAGTCAGCCGAAGCCGCTGTGGAAAACAGTCAGCCGGAGCCGCTGTGGAAAAGTCAGCCGAAGCCGCTGTGGAAAAGTCAGCCGAAGCCGCTGTGCAAATTTATTAAAGTTGTGAGGAGACCCTGGCTAGCTTAGCACTACGGAATCTCTAGGCAGAGTACTCTCGACCTCGGTATTAGTGGGATTCCTTTCGCTTTGTAAATCCTTCGGTATATTATTTATCGTCTCTCTTCGTGTTGAGACGAAGTATAAGGCGGGTTCGTGTTCTGTGCGAGTCGCCCCGATTGTGTGGTAACTTATGTTTCTTATGCCGTACCACTTATGAAGCCTCTGAGAATTATTGTGTACAAACAGTGGCTTGCGTATACTGCAAATGTACCATGAGCAGTGTGTATGCCGTATGAGAGTGTGTGCATGGTTGTGCACAAGCAACGAGGTTGGTGCTGTTGGTTTGCTACCATGCATACAGCAGATTGTGTATGTCGTGTTTATTGTTGTACACAAGCAGCGACCATTTAATTATTACACATTCCTTCTGCCCTGCAGTTCTCAACATACACACTGCCCTGCAGTACTGAGTTACGCCGTGGAAGTTACCTTCATGTAAACGTGTTTCACGTTACAATATATATATATATATATATATATATATATATATATATATATATATGTATATATATATATATATATATATATATGTATATATATATATATATATATATATATGTATGTATATATTTATTTTATTTATTTATTTTATTTTCAGTCTATGGTATAAACCTTACAGACTATATGTAGTAAGAATTTTAACGAACATTTTTATAATGCTATATTAAATTGAATTAAGATTCTATAGGCTAATTGTTCGAAATTTTTAATTTAAATCTCAGAAAGACATGATAAATATTCCAAGGCACAAAGGCAAGTCAACATCAGTTTTTGTTATTCAACTTACACAGCAGAGCAGAACAGCTGTTTTCGAAAGACGCAACCCTTTCATCATCAGTGCTCATGTGTATTGTGTTTGTCACCACTTATTAGGTGGCTTAGTTGAATGTGATAACAGTTCCACAAATTTTATTGTGAAAAAAAATACGAGAACTGTATCAAGCTGATGTTAACATGTTATTGTTATAATACCCGTGTTACCGTTTGATTATTTTTCTTCATGTCTCATTTTTCTGAATTTTTTGTTCCATCATACCTAAGTCAAACTTATTTGGTTTGAATTTTATACTTAAGTACATGTGAACGTTATTCCAATTTATTATTGGTAGCTCAAGCCATAGCTTAAATTTGTATGTAGTAAGAATTTTAACGAACATTTTTATATTGCTATATTAAATTGAATTAAGATTCTATAGGCTAATTGTTCGAAATTTTTAATTTAAATCTCAGAAAGACATGATAAATATTGCCTTGGAATATTTACAGACTATAATTAAAAGGACAAAAATTAAAACTATAACAACATATTTAAGTGAATTATACAGTGTTTAAGTGAATAAAGTCTAAGCTTTTGTTAAAATCAATAAAGGTGTACAGCGAATTGAACTGATCACAAATTCTACGGAGAGGATCGGAGTTAGCATAATTTGAGGAATTATATTTAATATGAAGAAAATTATAGTTCCTATTTACTAGTACCGGTACATTCAAATATATCTTATTCAGAAAAAATTCAGAATCCAGATTCCCGTTTAACATGTTTATAAGGAAGGCCACATTTAACATAAGTCTACGGCTTTTCAAAGGAGGTAATTTAATAAGAGCAAGGCCGTTTATATAAGATGGCAATCTCGTATTAGAGTCCCATCCTAGACCACGAAGACAGAATAACAAAAACGGAACTTGAACAGATTCAATTTTATTAGAATGGACTTGGTATTGGGGATCCCATATGACAGATCCATATTCTAGTATAGTAAAGAGCTGCTTCGTTATGTATGGATAACGTGACCATGTTTTTTGTAACTCAAACCGGGACACCGCAAAATAATTTTTATCCAGTTTTTTTACACTACCAGTTTTGAAATCTTCAAGTGACGAACAACATATATAAATTTTAAACAAGTTGCATTTATTAAATTAAACGCATTTCACAGTATTGGAAGAAAAAAGTTGTTGTTAAAACAAATTTATTTAAATTAAAATCTTATTTTAATCTCAAACATTTGTCACTTTTTAAAGAATTAAAAAACCTTTTTTATAGCATACATGTTGCAAAAAACTTAACAAAAAAAAAAATTAATTCATGTTTAAATTATACAAATTTTCCTACTTTCAATTTTGTACCTTCTATTAATTTTTTTGCTACAATAAAAATTAGTCCATTTAATTTGTACTTTGTTTTTTTTAAGGAAACAAATTTTTTTTCTTCATAGGTACATATGTATATTGCAAATTGAGTTAAAAGTATTTTATAAAGAGAAGAGAAGAATGCAACAGAAAAGTTGTTATTAATATAAAGTAAATCAAATAAATCTTCATATTTTGATTTTAAATCTCAAAGATGTTTTTGCTTTTTAAAAAATCAAAAATATTTAAATAATAAACACACAAATTGTTAAAAAAATATTAATTTAATTTTATATTTAATATACACCTTTTGTATATAAACATACATATTTGTACTTTCAGCTTTCCACATTCTTTAATTTGTTTAATTAAAATAAAAATTAAAAGTTTCAACTTATTTAATTAATTTGTACTTAAAGTTTTTTTTGGGAGAATTCAAAAATATAATATTTTTATGAACTAAAAAAATTATTTCAATTTGACGTACCTACTCTAAATACTCTTTTGTGCACTTACTTTAACACTAAATTTTTGTACTTTTCAACGGAACAAATTTTTTTTCAAATAGCTGGTTTTGATTTTAAATAGGAAAAAAATTCGCTGCATGTTTTTTTAATATTCACTTTAGTTATCAACATCGCCATCAGTACCGAAATTTCTAACTGGGTTTTTTCACTCGTCCACAATTTATTCATTAAAGAAAAAACTCTTTCCACCGGTGCGTTTGTGCCAGGCAGGCATAAAATGTATTCAGTAACAACAGAGATATTTTTGTGTGAGAGATTGTTGGTTCGAAAGTGTTTGAATACTTCCACCCAACGTGTTTCCGTAGAAGCATTTAAACTATTCCATTCGGCTACTTTTTGGGATGTGACGTAGCTAGAAATCAATGAAAATTCGTCAAACACTTCTATGTCTTTACTGCACATAACATATTTCTTTTCAATCAACATATCCAATGCTGGTTGCACGTCTTCCCAAACAGGAATGGTTTTTAGTTCTGCCCAATAAAATGTTTCCAATTCTTTAGTGAAAAAGCAGGTCCACTGTTCCAAATACTCGCGACTTATTTTATAAAATTCCCTTGCTGTACCTTTTACACATTCTTCATTAATATTAAAACCACTATTTTTCAGCTCTTTTATCAAACTACGGACTGTAAATGGAATAAATTGATTAGATTCTTTCTGAGCCAAACTATTTTTTAGCAGATTAAGTTCTTTTGCCACTTCAATTGCAGAAATTTTTTGATTTTCAACCTTCAAGACGGCTTGATGAAAGGCTGCAGACTGAGCATGTAAAAAATAAAGCCACAATTCTGATGTTGGTTCTTCAAAAAAGTTTTTCAATATATAGGGACATTTTTCTATGCTTAAAAAATATTTCTTTAAGGGTTGGTACATTTTTAAAACCCTTTCAATGCCAGGCATAAGCGCTAGCCACCTTGTCTTGCTATAGCCAAGAATTTTCTGATATTCTGTTTCGATGCAAAACTCCTTCAGAGCTGCAACTCGAACGGTGTATATGTAAAAATATGAGTATATCTTTACAATGATACATTCATAGTCTACTGGAAGCCCATCTGCAGCAGATTTAATGGCGTTGTGAATTATATGGGCCCCGCATCCAATACCCACCAAGATTTTTTTCAGTGATGACTGTAATTTAACTACCACGTTGTTAGTTCCTCGTCTAGCTGCACCTCCAAAATTGACATTGGCATTGTCGCCGCAAAATGCCACGACTTTTGCAGCTAAACTATTTTCTTTTAACACTTTGACTAAATAATTTACGATGATGTCAGAAGTTTCACCAGGTTGGTCTTGAAGATCTAGAAGTTTAACTTGGACACCTTCGTATGGTTGAAAAAACCGAACAAGAACAGGATATATTTTTTTTTTGCCGTGATTTGAAGCGTCGGTTAAAATTGTGAAACATGTAGACTTTGCAAGATCATGTTTCAATTCTTGGATTGCTTAACACGCCAAGACATTAACTACAATTGCTTCCGTTTTCGTACGAGCGCATCTAAATTTCTGATCAAAACAAGCTTGGATTAACCTTGATGCACAATCGTTTGAGCGAAAACTGTGATTTTCTTGCACTGTGTGGTAGGCCCAAACGCCTTCCGCAGCTGCAATTTGTAAATCCTTTGATGTTGGATCGTCCAATTTCTTAAAAAAGTTTTTCATTGAAGAGCTTGAAGCGGCTGCATTATCTGCATTTCTATGTTTTTCTGATTTTATGTGACGTTCGACATCAGCGGCGCCACTATGGGAGACACTAAATTCTGCTCGACACTTTTCACATCTGACTCCTGGAGGAGCATTTATAAGTGCAATAAAAGGATATTTTGTTTTTAAATTGTCACTAAAAGCACATTTACGTTTCGGCATGTTTAAATACCATGGTAAAAAAGCGTTTGCACGAAAAAAATTTTTTTCTTTTAAAGATTAAACTTTTAAAATGTTTACAAGCTTTTTTATGCAAATTTGAAGAAAAACAAATAAGCCGATTAATAGCTAAGGTCGGCGTTGACTCAGGCGATGGCTGCTAGATTTTGTCGTTTATACTTTTTAATCTACACGAGCAATTTGAAAAAAAGTTTGCTTTCTTATTTCTTGTTTAATCTATTGCCCTATTTTGGAAAAAAAAACGTACGGAATAACAATTTTTAATTTTTCAAACATGTTTATTATTCTACAGGAAACCGGGACAAATTCCCATTTTAAAGCTACCTTCCGGGACACCGAGACGGTGAACTGGAAATCGGGACGGATGGTCACATTATGTATGGATCAGAAAATTCTTTATCCCATCTTTTGATGAATCCTAGAACACCAGTTGCTTTGGCAGATGTTAAAGATATATGTTTTCTGATGTCAAATTTAGCATCTAAAAGAACTCCCAGATCATTGATAGAATCAACCATATTAAAACAATTAGCATTTACGTAATAAAGCACCCCTGTAGGGGATGATCTACAAAAAGTCATGTGTTTGCATTTATTATCATTTAATTCCATTACGTTAAAATCACACCAAGACGACAGAGCATTAATATCGTTGCGCAGAAGTAGATGCTGCGCAGCACTTTTAAATGAAATAAATATCTTTACATCATCAGCATACATCAACGTGTTAGTGTGTATAATAGCGTCAGGAAGATCATTAATAAATAGAGTAAATAACGGAGGTCCGAGATGACTGCCTTGTGGCACACCTGATATTACATCAATGTACTTAGAATATGAATTGCGGAATTTAACGCACTGCTTTATATCTTCTAAGTAAAATTTAATCCATTTCATAAGTGATGTTCCAAAGCCAGTACGATGTAGTTTATATAGCAGAAGATTGCGATTTACTTTATCAAACGCCTTACTAAAATCAAAGTATGCAACAGCAGTCTGCTCTCCTCGCACAAATCTTTCATTGTCAAAAGTCGTAAGCACAAGCAAATTTGTAACTGTGGAGTGAGATTTCCGAAATCCATGTTGTTTTGACGTTCAAATAGATTATGTGACAAAGTATCATATAAAAGTTTTTCGAATAATATCGGTATATAATAATACTTGACTTAGCAATACCTCTATAATATGCTAAGATTGCTTTAGATCAGTGGTGGGCACCGTCAATGTATTGGTAAATTGTGTATGTGTTGATCTTGCGAGCTACCCACCAAACAAAAAGCCAAGCGTTTGAAAGGTAATGGTGCATTATATATTTATACATAAGTACCAATATTTTGGGGAAAAAGCGTTGATTACGTGAAATTATTAATTAAAAATAAAACTTTTTCTACGTAAACAGTCATACGAAAAAAATTAAAAAAGATAGGACAATAAATTATTAATACATAATAAGAAAAAACAAATAAATAAAACAAAGGTTGCTTGCTGGAGCATAACACTGAATATTCGCCAAAAAATATACGCGGTTGGATGTATCAAAATTAATAAGCTTTGATATTTGTCGGCATGGACGATCATTTTCATATGGGAAACATATTCAAAATATTTTTGATAAGATTTTACACAGACTAATTAATAAGAATAAGTGTATTACTGAATTAGGAGAATTAGTATAGTCCGTTATTGGAGAAAAATTGTATAAAAGGCATTGTATGTTATCCAAAGGATTGTTTATGACAAAATATATTTCGCATATCATCATGACTCAAATTGCTTGGTGGGCAAATATTCTGGAAAAAAATATATGTAAAAGAATTCGTAAGCATCCGCCTGATATTCATTCGTCGCTGTCTCATCGACGACTAAATTAAAGAGGGTAAGAATACGTGTGAATGATCTCAGCACAATTGTGCTATGAAACGCCCGTATCTGCTTTAGATCGCGACTTCAATAGAGATGTAATATAATATAGTTTCCAAAGCGATGGAAAATATCCGTCAGTCAAGGATTTGTTAAATAAATAAGCTAGTGGAACACATAGAAACTGACAGCAGTTCTTTAATACGGAGCTTGGAACACCATCCGGACCAGAAGAATACGAAAATTTTAGTCTGTTCATATAAGTTAGAACTGTTTGCTGATCACAACGTGAAATATTAATATTGGTTGATTTATATATTTTGTACGGGTAGTGGTTCTTGGTGTTAAATGATGATGCAAACATATTACTTATAGCACAGTTGTCTGACGATTCTGTGTAACCAAATTTCATAACGGAAGGAAAATCCATTGCTTGTCGTTTAGAGTTAACAAACTTAAAAAACGATTTTGGATTATTTTTAAAAATATATTGGTCATATTAGCAAGATAATTTTTATACGCCATTTGATTAGCAGCTATATAATCCGATCTAGATGTTGAATATCTTATGTAGTTAATACGTGAACTATTCCTTTTATAATTTTTAAAAATTTCAGTTTTTTTGTTCTTGAGCCTTGCCACATAATTTGAGTTCCATGGAAGACCAAGCCTTTTAGCAGGAATTACATTATGTGTAGTAGCCAAGAAACATTTGTTTAAAATACTGTAAAATTTGTTTATACTCAGATCCAAGTCTCCTTTACAGATAGAAAATTCGTGGAACCAATCGATATGTGACAGGCGAAGTAGTAATTCATCATAATTTTTGAGTTTAAAACTGAAGACAGCAGATCCCTGAGCAGTATTTGGACACTGAATTGGGCATGAGCAGAAATAGTTTAGTTCAATAGTTGGATGATAAATATCTTCAGGACAAGAAACCGGTGTATGACGTTATACTTAGAATCAGAAGGTTCGTTGACAAGTATCAGATCTAGCATTCTGTCCATATTGTTGCATATGGTATTCATTTTAAATGGGCAATCTTGAGATAATTCATTGATAAATGTTTCAGCAGTGACCAAAGAGCTGGATGGATATAAATAATTGCTATCAGTAGAAGATTTTCAAGAAACTAATGGCATATTGAAATCACCAATCACAATCACTAAATCAGAAGACTTTAAATATTTTAATACTGCAGAAATAGCGGCTAAATATTCATCATAAATAGAAAATTTTTACTAAAACGCATAATCCGTTTTATGTAACGGTAAACATAAAATGCTAAGTGTTTGACTAGAGAGTCAATTAATTGGTAGAATTAAAGTTGTTACAATTTTAAAGAAATGTTTACTTTTTAACTTATATTAATAATAAATAAATAACAAAATGTCATCCAGCGATGAAAGTAGTCGCGCTACTAATTCTGGTGTATCGAATGTACGAAATTATCGTCGGCTTCAGTTTCTAACATATAGTTCCTCCGAGGAAAATATATCTGAAATAACATCGCCTGATACTTATCACAGAAGACGTGAAAAATAAAACCATATTAGCGTATATAAAAAAACATATTTTGATGAAGTCTAAATAGCTGGTATAAATAAAAACACAGCTGCATTCATTATAAAGCGTTACAAGAAGGAAGGTTGCGTTATCATGAAAACCGTGGTTTAAAACGTCCCTCCAAATTGACTCAAGAAATATTGAAAAAATTTAAGAGACAATCGAAAGAAATCCATGTATAACATTAAAGGCATTCGCGGAAATATTCTAGAAATTCATAATGTGGATTTCAGTACAACGAGCATACATACTGCATTAAAATCTTTGCGAATTACATTAAAAACTGCGACAATTAACATAGATTGTTTAAATTCCGATGCTACAATGCAACGACGTATACCGTACGCAAAGAATTTCGCCCAAGACACTCCGGAAATAAGAGAAAAAATAATATTCATTGAGGAATCCGGTTTCAATTACCACCGTCAGAGAAACAATGCTAGAAGCAAAGCAAATACCGCAGCACATGTGGTTATTCCTACCGTTAGAGGACGCAATGTTTCCCTTATTGCAGTTATAAACATACATGGTAGTGTACATAAAAAAAAGTAATTCCCAATTCCTCGGTTAATACCAATATTTTCACATCTTTCCCTGAAGAATTAGTTGAATCCAACTTCACAGGTGCTTGGGTGATCCTTGACAATGCAAAGATACACAAAACGCAACTAGTGAAAGATAAAATTACTGGTCCGGTCATCAGCGTTGTCAACTTTAAAAAGCACTAAAGCCGGACAAAAAACGCGTAATTTTTTAAAAAACCACTAAATATAAATATTTTTTTATTTAATACACTAAAATCAATTCGACATATTCTATATATCGCCATAGAAAATGCAATCAATTTTACATTGTTTTTTATTTTCCTGTAAACTTTTAAAGTAATGCACTTTCTCTGCGATATTTTATTTCTTTTAAAGTAACAAAAGTAATATAACGTTTAAAATAACAAAATATATTCATATAACAACGAATGAACTTCAATTTGTATTTGTTAAAGGTCAATATCAAAGTCCGTGAATTCCTCATCACTGTCATCCGCCCATAATACCGTTTTTATTTTATATTCCGACGTTTTATGATGCATGTTTGTATTAATATGAATACCTTACCTCATCTGGAATTTCGTACGTTTCGCAACAAAAATTTTCCCTCCATATTTTATTTTTAAAAGCGGATTAACCGAATGCAGCGACATTCGGTTTCTAATTTTTGTTTTAAAAGATTCATTGAGCTAAAAACTCGTTCTACTTCAGCATTGGAATATGGTAAAGATAAAAGTTTCATAGCAAAATTTGTTATTTTCTGGCGCCACCGAATGAAAAAAGACACTAAAAACAAAAAAAGCACTGAAGCCAAAATTTTTCGCGTAATAAATTTTAAAAAGCACTAAAAACAGTGCTAAAAGCACTGAGTTGGCAACGCTGCCGGTCACATTTTAGTTGTTCTTCATCCATACTCCCCTATGCTAAACCCAATTGAAAAATTTTAGTCAAAAACTAAACTGTGCTCGTAATATGCTAGCTCATCCAGAGAGTAACATAGACTTGGTCACCATAATTAACCGATCAGTAGAGTCCGTAACACCTTCAGATTTCTACATTATTATATTGATATGACTGAATTTGTCATAATCTGCAACATTACATTGAAAATTTTATATAGAAAGTAATAGAAGCTTATTCTAAATTTAATTTTGTACACATACAAATTATTTTGTAGTATTTTTTGTTTAATTTAAAAAAAAGTTATGTATGAATTTCTATTTTAATAGTGAATTTTTTATTTATGTAAATTGTATTACAGGATGTTCGTTTTCTCAACAGGCTATAAGTTCAAATCTGCGGAACTGCATATTATTTTTTATTTTAATAAATGAATCTGATTACATTCTATTTATTTCTTAGAGTGGAATATTAAGAATATTTTTCATAGTACTCAAAGCAGAACGAATCAGTACTGATTTCGAGGCCGCTACGCCATCTCATCAGCGTTCTTTGTTCAATTTTTCCACTGTTTTAAGTGGTGCTAGTTAGTAGAAATATCAACTATTTAACCAATTTTTTTAACGAAAATTGAATATGAGAAGTTCTCACATCCATTTTTACAAGTTATTACTTTTTGGTTAGTACGAAATTCCCTAACCCTGACGCTAAAATAATTTAATGTAAAATGAAAAATATTCAATATGATTTGTAAAAAATTTAATTTGTGTTGAAAATAATTTAATTTGATTTGAATAAAATTGAATATATGTACTTTGAAAAAACTTTAGTTTGATTTGAATAAATTTGAATCGCAAAAGCGTTAATTTGAGAATAAAAGCCTATCAGTTTAATAAGCAAACATCGCTAAATGTGTATTCATAAACGTTAAATAGCTTATTTTACTTTTAATAAACCTCTGCAAAACTGCAAATTTTTATTTAAGCCTTTACCCTTGTTTAACCGTTTAATAAAGAGACATTTCATTGTTTTGATTTTTCAGTAGTGTCAGAAATTTTATTTTTTCTTTTTGGTAGAATTTTAGAAATAAATTAAAAAAAAATTAAATGAAATTGTAATGGATGTGATAAATTTGATATCAAGAATTGGTAAGTTAAATAAACTTGTGTCGTGAAAGATATGTATCTTTACTTCAAAATTTCAAAAAACATCGCAGGAGAATCAGGCGACCGATGTTGCAAAATATTTAGGGAAAGAACCTACACATTTCGAATTCCGGAAAACCAATTCAAGTCTAGACATAGATTCAATAAATCCACAGTAAAAAAAATTATTGCAATGCATAAACAAATGCGATTCATAAGTGGGTATCTAATGATTTGTCTAGTTTTTAGGAAAACAAACACTTTTTAAACAAATTTTGTATAAATTCCTTATTTTTTATTTTTCTGTTTATAAATTATTGGTTTTAAAATCATATTCTAAAATACATTTCGGTAGTTTTTCAAGATTTTTCATTTAATAGTTTTTAAATTTGGCCAACTACATTAATAATGAATTGTAGTTATGTGCATCACTAGACATGTAATTGCGACGAAGTTGGTACGACGTTGTCATCATAAAAAAGCAAAATTGACAAAAGCGTTTATTTGTTAAACTAGTGTTATTTAACGTTTATGAATAGTAATTTTTATTACAACCTTAACCAGCAAAATCCGTTGAATTACAAAACTAAGGAATAACGCTTAAATAAGAAATTTTTGTGAATAAGGCAGTATATATATATATATATATATATATATATATATACTCATATAAATATATTTATATATATATATATATATATATATACATATATACATATGTATATATATATATATATATATATATATATATATATATATATATAAATATAAATATATATATATATATATATATATATATATATATTTATATAGATATATGTATATATATAACGGATAACGGGGAGTAACAACCCCGCGTTTCCTGAGTTATTATAACGGGTTGAAGGGCTTGAACAAAGATGCCCCAAGAAGACCTGTTATTCAGTGTGGCACTTTATTTGGCACACTGCAGGATGTTGCTTTGAAACCTCTGGCATTAAGACCAAGTCCAGTACGGTCTTAATTATGGCGCTCCTGGGCAAACGATTTTGAAGTGGCAGAACCCTGGGCAGCTGAATGTGGTAGTCTGGGACTTAAGTATGTATGAGTGAATTTGCGCAAAAATGGCTTCCAGGCTAATGCCACAGCTGCCTCCGTCCTATTAAAACTTGGCAAGTCTCAAAATACGTTTGAAGCTCGTCATCATTAAGTTGGTGGTGTAAGTCCGGATGTAGACTCCCGGTTAGCACGGATATGGCGGATAGATCCATAAGGTCTTACAGTGAACTCTCGTATGAACCTCACTGCTTGCAAAGTGACCCATGGGATCTTATCGTAACTGCACAACGAACGGAGATAGCGGCTGCGAGCTTGAACCCAATTGAATGGAAAACCAAAAGACTAAAATTAACTTGAAATCGGGCGCGGAAGGCGCAGAAGATGAAGAGATTGAAAATCCAAATCCATTCCTGAAGAACCCGGTGATCCTCAGGTCGCCCCCTACGGTAGTGAACACTTTCTCAAGACAAGATCGAATGTCCACAAGGATATAGTTTCGATGTCTCGAGAAATACTGGCGTTGTATATGCAAATGTCAGATGAGCTAAACATTGGAACTGCTAGTAAGGGAAAAGCGCATTGCAACAAGCAGACGCAGACAGGGGATATGGTAAGACCATCTCCCTCTATGCCTGTAGGCGCGACCTCGAAGTGTAAAAGAGATGAAAATACTCTTAGGCGAATAGGGCTAAGAAGAAGAGGAAGGATGCTGTAGATGATGTCAAAAGTAGTGAAGGTACTAAAGTACTAAAGAAGCTGGTTGGATAAAAGTCCGTCCCAGGGTAAGGAATATAAATAGGATAAGGAATAAGTGTCACGTTCTGATATCCTTTTTCTTAAATCTTGAGGGAACGCTTCCTATGCTGATATTCTCTGGCAAGACCCTAAGCTTATTAATCTGGGTGAAAATGTAAAAAGCCTTTGGAAACCGCGAGAGGTGATCTGTTGCTAGAGCTGAGAAAACCTGCTCACTAAAACACAGCTGTGTTCAGGTGGGAAGTGGAAGCGGTACTGGATGAAGCTGCCGAAGTACGAGCACTATCCCAGGAGGGTAGAATTGAAATTAGGGACATAGATGAAGTAATTTCTAAGGAGCACATCTATGACACCATAGTTAGTAAATCCAATGATTTTAAAGTAGTGCAGATGACTGCAGTTGAATCACTGGGAGAGCATATGGGGACACACAAACTGCCACTATTGGCCTGAGAGTTCCTCCAGCTAGGCGTCTTCTAGAGATATGCATCGGCTTGGTGGTATGTCGAATACGGGTATAGATGGCACTGAAAATGTGCTACAACTGTCTCGACTATTGACATAGTGCGACAAATTGTAGGGGCCAGGATCTTTCCAAGAATTGCTTGCGGTGTGGGGAAACTGGCCACAGAATTAGAACATGTTCCAATAAACCGTCGTGTTGCTCTGTAGAAAGGGTGCAAACACTAATGGTGACCATGTTACCGGATGTGTAGTTTGACCGTAGTACAAGAGAGCCCTACAAAAGCTTAAGGGTTAGAAGGGTACTTGAGAATCAAAATGCGCACATTACAGCTAAATCTATTTTCAAGCAGCACAAGAGTTGCTTAAGCAAATCGAACAAGATTTAAATGTAGACGTCGCTATACTAAGTGAGCCATATAAGAAGATTGTATCTGCAAATTTGGTTGCTGATAATACAGATACCTCGGCTATATGGACTACCGGTTCCTTAACATTGAGGGAAAAGTCAGCACCAGTATGTGGGTACCCGCGGGCCACTGTTTACGGCATGTTCCTCCTAGGTATTCTATGAGGACTTTCGTGTTATTGTAGACAACATAGTGATGGACGCTGCAGCCAGGAGTTCTGTTATAATAGGAGGAGATTTCAATGCTTGGGCTGTTGAATGGGGTTGCCCCTCGACAAATGCAAGGGGAAGGGTTCTATTGGAAGTCCTTTCTCCGCTGAGTGTTGTACTCTTTAATTCTGGAGATGAGCAAACCTTCAGAAGAGGAAATGGTGGATCAGTTATTGACATTACGTTTGCTAGCGATACCATCATAAACAGTGTAAACTTGAGAGTATCTGATCTTTATACTCACAGCGATCACAGTGCCATTATTATGGATGTGCAGGATGATATACGTCAGTCCAGGCACAAAGTTTGACAGGATGGAACGTGAATACCTTTAGGATGTTTTTGCCATCTGTATGGAGGGTATCGACTTGACTTGTACTGCCATATCCTCAGCTGAACCAGCTGAGGATATGGCAGTACAATTAGTAAACTATATCACGCGGTCGTGCGATGCATCTATGGTGAATATATACGTGCGAGAAGGCAATATACAAGAACTCGAGGTAGGTTAGAGAATAGTGTACACCAACAGAATTATAGGGATAAGAGGAAGGCCCTAAAAATGGCAATTCGTAGAAGGAAGCAGCAGTATTTTCTTAATATCTGTGATGAGGTAAATAATAATCCTTAAGGTCTTGCATTTAAGCTGGTCACCAAAAAACTTAAATGCCTATGCCCGTCGCAGCCGAGTGAAGCGCCAATCCTAGAGGGAATTGTAGACCAATCAGGATGCACCACCTTGGGAGCACAACGAAAGTTTAAACTTTCCCTCGGTTACAATAACTGAGATCGAAGACGTTTAGAGACAAAAAGGCACCGGGTCTAGACTGTATTCCAAATATAGTATTAAAAGAGGCCGTCAAGCTGTGTCTCGAGAAGTTTTAAGAGTGGTAAATGCACTTTTCCAGCAAGTAATAGAACTTTTCCAACAAGATGGAAGAGACAGAAGTGGGTGTTAATACCAAAGGACAAAAATCCCTAGATGACCCCTCATATTATCGGCCACTGTGTATGATAGATACATGTGGGAAATTGCTAGAGGGTGTAATCTGCAGAAGACTTGGAAATTGCGTTGAAGGCAGACATGGCCTATCAGACAACCAATTTGGCTTCAGGAAAGCAAGGTCAACAGTGCATGCTGTAAGTATGGTATTAGAAACTGCTGCTCGAACTATCTACGGGAAGAGTTGGAGGAATGGTACAAAAGAGTACTGTGAAGTTGTGACGTTAGATGTAAAGAACGCGTTCAACACAGCAAACTGGGTGCGTATTGTTGATGCTTTAACTCGATTAGACATCAAAGAATATCTGATAAGAATAGTGCAGGACTATTTTCGAAATAGAGAATTGATCTATAATAGATGTAGGTATAAGGAAACGTAGAATTAGTGGTGGAGTTCCCAAAGGATCGATACTTGGACCATTGTTGTGGAACGTAATGTACGATGGAGTACTAAGATTGAGTTTACCGGAAAGAGTAAAGATAGCGGGATTCGCAGACGACATAGCGTTAGTGTGTAAAGCCAAAGAATTATTTGAGACAGAAACCATCGCAAATGCCAGCATACAATTAGTAAAGTCTTGGATCACCTTAATGGGATTAACTATAGCTCATCATAAAACCAAAGCTGTTTTAATAAGTACTATGATTGAATTTACCTGAAAGAGTAAAGATAGTGGGATTCGCAGACGACATTGCGTTAGTGTGTGAAGCCAAAGAATTATTACAGGCAGAAACCATCACAAATTGCAGCTTACAATTAGTAAAGTGCTGGATCACCTTAATGGGATTAGCTCTAGCTGATGATAAAAATCAGCTAAAGTTAATGTGGGTGCTGTTGGCTGAAGTAGTAGAACACGAGACTATGAAGTGGAGGGCCCTGAGTTCAACTCCGCGCTGAGTCATGAAATATTGTGTTGATTTTTTATGCTCAGCATTAGTGTATAGTTGTTGCCAGCCTGTTTTCAATGATGAAGGCATAGCACTGGGCACTAAACATAATTGGTAGCGGCTGACACTATCATCTACTGCAGAAAATAAAAAATTTGCAAAGCACGAAGGGTTCACTAGGTTTTCATATGAAGGAAAAAATTCTAAGACAAACTGCGTTTTTACTTTTTTGATATCTCAGTTTGTCTTAGAATTTTAGCGCGCGTATGAAAACCCAGTGTGCCTTTGTGTTTAAAAAATACGCACAGGCTAATGTACATGTTTTATTATTAAATCCTAATTCACATACAAATATTTTATGTATATAATCTTGTTATTTGGAAAATTTTAAAATCTTATTATTTGCAAAATGTGTCATCATTTGTATTAAAACGGTACGTCATATAGATTTTCCACAATTTTTTGTGCATGGTGTTCCCTAGAATTTAAAACAAGATTGAGCTCATATTAAACAAGGAAGAACGTTATATTCGGCCGGATCGAAGCTTATATACCCTCAAAATATTTAGTAAATAAAAACTCTATTTTTATTCTTATTAAAATTAAAATTTTTATGGTATTTGGCTAAGCCAAGTAAACACAAGAAATAAATTTATTTAATACGGTCTATTCCAATGAGTTGGGCTCAGCATGGCTGAGACACTTTTCCCATCAGCATAAAAGCAATTTACGTAAAAGGGACTGAGGTAAGTTAAAACTGTTTAATATGCTGGGTCAGAGTTCCTTTAAGATATTTCTGTGCCCAATTTTAAAACTCTATTCTGGGTCACTCCGGGAAAAGCCGTGATGGAGAGATCTCACCTTTGCCATACAAGACTAAAAAGCAACTTTTTTGCGCTTATTAGGTGTAAAAAAAAACAGGCGAAAGTTTCTCATAGTTGCACATGTGTGCAAGTCACACACGCTAGAAGTGAAACTTCTGAAAAGTTTCGAAGTCGAATTGCGACATTCGTACGCATTCAAAGTGAAGAAAACATATGACAAGACATGATTTTATTTTGATAAGAGGCGAAACCTATAGCTCTTGATTAGCACTATAGTTGGTGCTAAGATTAACTTTCGCCAATTTTTCGTTTTCAAAATAATTACAAGAAACCAAGACATTCGCACGCGACAAAAACAGAAGTCGCTTTCAAACCAAACAAATCAAACACTGAAATCAGCGAAACTTGAAGGAATATTTTAACGCGACTTATTATAAATATAATGCACTGATGTATCTCAATAATGTTTTTTATTTTACTTTTGTCTAATTTTTTTTAACATTTTTTCTTTAATAAATAATATATTTGTTTGAGGCTTGAGGTTAATTTATATTAATATTTGATATTCGATATTTCGCTAACCATCGGTTAGCTTCTTCAGGAAATTATTCAGTTTTGTCAAAATATTGAAAAGAAAATTTTTGACAAAACTAAATAATTTCCTGAAGAAGCTAACCGATGGTTAGCGAAATATCGAATATCAAATATTAATATAAATTAACCTCAAGACTCAAACAAATATATTATTTATTGTTTTTTATTTTATTTAAAAATATTAAGAAGTTTATTTGTTATTTAATTTTTTATCACTGTCGCACGTTACATGTCGATTGCGACATTTTGTTCCTTTATACTTTTTATGTTTATTATTTTACTTTTTATGCATTAAAAAATGCAAAATATGATTATAAATGATTTTTTTATATATTCAGTATATTTTATTTTCACAGCAGAAATTATAAACTTAACAACATATCTTCAATAATGAAAAACAAAAATACTTGTATTCATCTAATGTATGTTCCAACAAAAACAGAAACTAACTTAACTGAGAATAGTATTACTAAGATCAAAAAGAGTTTTTTTAATGGAATATGCAGTCCTAGCTGCCGCTACCTGTTGGCCATCGCAACAAAACGAATGGAACTGGGATATACCTGGAATGCTTTTCACTTCTTTCCATTTTTCGTCCAACTTATATTGCAGAGACAAATTTTCAATTTGAGCAGATGGCATAAAATGCATTTTGATTCCATTTATGTTGATTTTTGCACATTCATAAAACGATAGTGCATCGGGTAAAAAAATCGTTTTAGATTTGGTTGTTTGCCACACTTTTCTTTTAATGACAACCCCAACTCCATCAACGCCTCCCTTTCCATACTAACCTTTCTCTCCATCGTTTGCAGTTGGCTTTATTTTTTTCTCCGCCATTTTTACTCATCTACATTCGAAATTTTTATATTAACATATACAAATAAATATATTTTAGAATTTTTATTTTTTTTATTTTATTCATTTTACACTTACGATGTCGCACGCTTTAAACTTTAAATAAGTGAAGAGATCAAAGCGCTGATTATTTTGCAGCAATTTTTTTTTTTAATTTGCAATAAAAATATATATTTGTTACTTGCGTTTGATGCGTTTTGTTCAAATACCTTCGACTCACTGATAAAAAATGTTCTTTTTCAATGTCGCACGCTACAACGAAATATACGGTAAAGCAAAGAAAAACTTTACCGTAATTGGCAATCGCTTCGTTCCTTTTACATATTTCTCATATTCTTTAAATATAAACTGAGATTTATAAAAGCAAATGTCAATGCACAATGTCTCTCATTAAGATCATTAATCAAAACAAAACAAGCTATAGAAATGTTTAAAACAGAACTTTTGCAATTATTCGACTTTACATTCGAATATTTCAAAATGAATTATGAATAAATGTAAAATTTGTTTAAATTAGATAAGTTTGATAAATTCTCTAAAAAAATATTTTAAAACAACTTACTTTTATAGACCATACATTTGTTGGCTGTGGTTGACATTTCTGTGGAAATGCCCATATGCAATTTTGTATTAAAAATATTAGAAAATATTCAAGTACTTACTATTTGGTACACCGGGCACATTATCATTCACGTTAGAACTATTATTTTCATTTTGTACATGTGATAACTTTTTTTGACATGCACGAAATTCTCGGACACGTTCCGTAGAACTTTTTGCGGTTTTTTTAATTTTTTTTTATTTTTTCCGCCAGTATTCACCATTCTTTTCGACTTTAGTTATAATTGTAAAATTAATTTATCAAGGAGTTGAAAATATCGACACAAATAAAAATTCATCAACAATCAACATATTTATACTAAAACTTTCTAATACGCAGGCGCAAACACATGGATTAAACATATACTAACATAACACGTAGAGCGCTCGAACCTGGAGCAATATATAGATCAGACACGGGCGTTTCTTAGCACAATTGTGCTGAGATCATTCACACGTATTCTTACCCTCTTTAATTTAGTCGTCGATGAGGCAACGACGAATGAATATCAGGCGGATGCTTACGAATTTTTTTATACATTTTTCCAGAATATTTGCCCAGCAAACGATTTCAGTCATAATGATATGCGAAAAATATTTCGTCATAAACAATGCTTTCGATAACATACAATTTCTTTTACACAATTTTTCTCCAAACACGGACTATACTAATTCTCCTTATTTAGTAATACACTTAGTTTTATTAATTAGTCTGTGCAAAATCTTATCAAAAATATTTTTAATATGTTTCTCATATGAAAATGATCTTCCATGCCGACATATATCAAAGCTCATTAAGTTTGATACATCCAACCGCGTATTTTGATTTAGCGAATACTCAGTGTTATGCTCCAACAAGCAACCATACTTTTATTTTTATTTCCTTGAATAGAAAACATAATAAATTATTTTTATTATATTCTGATATTTTTAGGCTTAAGGTCTCATTATTTTAATTTCAATATTTCGTTACTCCTTTGTGTGACTTCTTCAGGAAATTAATAATTTTATTTGAAATATTGAAATGAAAAATTAAGTTAAAATAGAGAGGTCTTAAGCTTAAAAATATCAGAATATAATAATAATTAAAAAGAGGTCAAGAAACCAGAAAAATTTAATAAAAAATTATTGTCCTATGTTTTTTAATGTTTTTCGTTTGACTGTTTACTTAGAAAAAGTTTTATTTTTAATTAGTAATTTTACTTAATCTAAGGTTTTTTTTCAAGTTAGAATATATGTCTACTTTGTATAAAAATATAATGCACCATTATCTTTTAAACGCTTGGCTTTGTGTTTGGTGGGTACCCTGCAGTCGGCGTAGCTAGCGAATGTCAAGCTATTTCCTTAACTACCAATCATTACCATTAACTACCAGCCTAACTACTAGCAATGTACACGACTGACTATTCTAACATGGGGATGACACTGACGGTAGTCAATTGCCTCCATCTGCATAACCTGTGATATGCGATTTTATATAGCGAAATAATTAAGTATTTGTATAGCAGAACCCATATATTCCTCTAGTCAAAATGTACCAGTTATATAATCAATGATATTTCCATAATGAAAATACTACAGAAACTTAAAATTTTTTGATTTTTATTTATTTAACAAAAAAAATTATATAATTCATTTTTAAACTATAATTAAAACCTAAAATAAATTCCAGGCATTTCACATCTATTAAAAATGTTTAAAAAAATTAATGAGGAAAAGTATTAGTTGTTTGTTTTTAAATGTTGTTTTTTTTGAGACAGAGTTTGCCTTTACTTTTATTGAAGTGAATTACAGTTTTTTAAATATAATGTGACCTGCTCCACGAAAAGGGAAAGTTATTGAGAAAAACTCGTTTAAAAAAAGCGCTTCGTTTTTCCGTGTTTTGCGCATGGTTATGCAACGCTTCCTTCAACCTGATCATCTGGCGATGTATTTCAACTCTCTGGTACTTTGTACGATGTTCACTATGCAGTGTTGCCTCTATGAAAATTATTTCTAACAGTTAAAAACCTGTTTTCGCTAATTATATTTTCAAAATTACTAGATAATATTATATATATATATATATATATATATATATATATATATATATATATATATATATATATATATATTTATATATTTATATATTATCTGTTTATATAACATTATTAAATTTTTTCATTAATTATGTTCATCTTTACGGGTGATTTGTAAAAAAAACTAAAAGACATAGAAACTTGCGGTTTGGGGCATTTGAAAGATCGTTTTTTTTGCCTATAAGAATCACTCAAAAATTAAAAAAAAATTTCGGAGGTCCCTTTTCGTGGAGCAGATCATATTATGATATTACCTATGAGGGCGAAGTACACATTTTCCAGTCCTTTGAGACTTTTTTAGCCATGAACCCCATCAATGTTGTAGGCCATGACAACATTATTACTTAGAATGTATTTTAAGTAATAATGTATTTAAAGGGTAAAGTCATTGCTTTACATTCTATTTCCTTGACTAAAAACGTTTCCTCATTATTCGAGTTTTCTTTATCAACCAAACATATGCCCAGGGATTTTGAATCGATGGGTTCTTTATAAAAGCTTCTAAAATTATTGGAATGTTGACAAACTACAGAGCCTGTCTCGTCATGCAAAAATTTCAATATTTTTAGAGTTACATAATTTTTTATATAACAAAACGTTATCAGGGTTTTTTGCTGTCAGTGTGCAATTAATTATTGAAAGTATATTTCGTACCCGTATTATTGAAACCACTTTGGATGGAAGAAACATTAAAATTATCCTCAACAAGTCTCCTATATAGCTGGTTCAATATTTGAGTTGGTTTTTTACACTATTCTTTAAATCCTGCAAATAATTTTCGAAGGGATATGAAGTTCCCTTTTAGATCGAGTAGATTGTGCACATTAAACGGCACACTTCTTGGTCCAAAAATAACCTGAAAGTCGTCTACAAAAATATTAACGAAAGACTACTATGAAATTTTTTATTTGACACATTGTTGTCACAATACTATTATATATAAATGAAATTTATTTGTTGGTGGTTAAGCAATGTCTATATACATTTCATTGGTGCTTTACCAAATCGTCAGTAGACTTTAACCACAGTTTTGAAAAGTTAAAAACCTCTTATCTTATGCATATACTTCCGAAAACCATCTGAGAATTCACAACTTGTAAATTACAAATTATTTTCAAAAATAACAACAGAACAAGAATAGTAGGCCTTGAAAGTCATACAAAGCTAAACCAACAAATAAAGTATATTCGATATGAATCTATTTTATTTTTCTACACCTTTATACAATCAGAAATCCATTGGATAACAAGAAAAGTATTTGTAAGGCAAAATGAAAAATAAAATCTAAATCAAACTGTTATGAAATTTTTCATTTATATATAATAGTTTTGTGACAACAATGTGTCAATATAAAAAATTTCATAACAGTTTGATTTAGATTTTATTTTTGCGAATTTTTTTATTTTTTTTTCAGAATATTTGTCCAGCAAACAATTTCAGTCATGATGATATGCGAAAAGTATTTTGTCATAAACAATTCTTTCGATAACATACAATGCCTTTTATACAATTTTTCCCCAAAGTACACTTAGTCTTATTAATTAGTCTGTGTAAAATCTTATCAAAAATTGTTTGAATATGTTTCCCACATGAAAATGATCTTGCATGCCGACAAATATCAAAGCTTATTAAGTTGGATACAGCCAACTGCGTATTTTTTTTGGCGAATATTCAGTAAGCAACCATCCTTTTAATTATTTGTTTTTTGAATGGAGAACATAACAAATTATTGTCCTATCTTTTTTAATTTTTTTCATTTGACTGTTTACCTAGAAAAAATGTTATTTTTAATTAATAATTTTACGTAATCAACGTGCTTTTTTCAACTTAGAAAATATTGGTACTTATGTATAAATATATAATGCACCATTATCTTTTAAACGCTTGGCTTGTTGTTTGGTGGGTAGCTCGCAAGCTCAACACATACACAATTTAGCAATGCACTGACGGTGCCCACCACTGCGCTAAACACACCATCCGCAGTCATATAGAGAGGTATACTTACTCGTACATACATATATATGTATATATATATTTGTATGTTATTAGAAAATTTTCATACCCTCCAAAAAAGAATATGGAGGGTGGGTATATTCATTTGTCATTCCGTTTGTAACGCGGCGATATACCTATTTGAGACCCATATAGTATATATATTATTGATCAGTGGTGAAATCCAAGACGACGTGAGCATGTTCGTCCGTCCGTCCGTCTGTGAAAATCACGATTCAGTCCAAACGAAAAGAGCTAGACTTTTGAAATTTATAAATATATCTTGAAGGATAGCACAGGTTAAGTTCGGAGATAGGCTAAATCGGGCGAGAGGGAAACAAGTTCCCCTAAGAAAAACTAAACCAACCTCTAACGTTGTTTTGTAATTTTGTTAAGGAAATGATTTGTTTTTATGTCGAAGAAGGTCCATCGTCTTAAACTTGGAGCCATAAAATCAAAAAAATAAATTGTTGGACTCCGGCCCCTTTAGTGGGCGTTATTATACGCAAAAATAGTGTAAAAATTTAACGAATTGTTTTACTTAAACCTACTTTCCTTAAAAATAACATTTTTAAGCTTAAATGACTAAGCTGAGACGTAAGCTGGTACTATACCGATTCAGTCCAAACGAAATGAGCCAGACTATTGAAATTTAACATAAACATATATTGAAGGATAGCACAGGTCATGTTCGTAAATGATCTGAATAGGGTCAGAGGGAAAAAAGTTCCCCTAACAAGAACTAAGGCAACTTCTGAAAAACCACATCATTTTTGAAGTTTTTTCTGTAATATTGTTAAGGAAATGATATATGTTTATGTCAAAGAAGGTCCGACGCATTAAACTTGGAGCCACAAAATAAAAAAAAATAGTTTTTGGACCTCGGCCTCCTTTAGTAGGCGTTGTTATATGCATAAATAGCGTAAAAATTTAACAAAGTGTAATACTTCAGCCCACATTTCTTAAAGTTAAAATTTTTAAGCGTTTATAACGAAGCTGAGACATTGAAAATTACCCTATGATAAAATAAAATTGTTGTATACTTAATTATCCCAAATGAAATGTCTCCCGCACCGGCATTCCAAGAGCGACCACGACAAAATACAGTTTTAATACCCTCCAAAAACAGTTGGATCCCATAAAGTATAGATATTCTTGATTAGTGATGAAGTGTAAGACGATCTAGCAACGCCCATACGTCCGTCTTTGGAAAACATTATATAGTCTATTTTTGGATTCCGCCCCTTTTGGCAGGCGTTCACGTATGATATTATCTGCAAAATGGTGTAAATATTGAACTGTTTGTATTTCTTAAGCCTATAAGAAGCTGAAATGTTCTCTGAGCTTGCAAAGGTGTTATGTCTCCTCCCGGAATTATTCTTTTAAAATAGAGATTTAAAATTGGGCACTGAAATGTCTTAAAGGAACCCTGACCCAGCAGGTTAAACATTTTAAATTTACTTACTAAATATTTGGAGGGTATTTAAGATTCGACCCGGTCGAATATAACGTTTTTAGTTCTTTTTTTTCTAGTTAATAATTAATTTAATCAACAACCTTATCATCAACTTGGCTGGACATATTTTGTTTATGGTTCTTTTAGTCTTTGTTCACATTTTAGGTGCTAAGTCTTCATGAACGGTGTTCAGTGAGTTGTAGAGTTGTGCTTTTCAGTTCAGTGAGCTGACCGCTCATTTTAACTCAGCTCAGTTCATTTAATACCTCTGTAGCTCAGCGGCTCAGTAGCTCAGTGCCTCAGTAGCTCAGTTATAATGAAACAACAAGGGTGATTAAAAAAGTTTTAACCATATATATGAAAACACCTTGGTCATATTCAAAGATGGCAGAAAGTATAAGAATAATATCATGGAGTTTCAGAGACAAATATCCTCCAATATCATATTTAACATATTAAAAATCAATCGGAAGTATAATGAGACTTTTTGAAGAGGTGTAGTATGAACTAAATATATATATAAATGACAAACAAAAATACCGTGTTTGACATAAAAAATATATATTTTAGCAAGTAAAAATGGTCAACACTATTTTAAATTAATTGTTTTATTAATTTTTAATAACAAAATATAAAATGCAATATATTCAGTTCACTTTGCATTCGATAAATAACAAAATAATATATCTAAAATAAAGGACAAACGAAATTCATTTTTAATAACCAAGAATAACAAAAAATACACTAAAATAAGTAGGAACATTTGTTTTTCGTTGGACAATTAAGGATTAGTTAAGTAAAGCTTAAAAGAAAAAATCAGTGATTCCTTTTTGGTAAGTTTTTTCTTTTGCAAGAGCTTTTTCTCAGCTCTCCAATGTCACTTTGGTCTACCATCTCGTTTTCAGCCCATATTAAAACCTTACCCAAAGCTTCAGTATAGCCCTTGCAGTAATTGAAGGATATTAACATTATCTTGTAAAGTTAACACTTAAGGTTTTGTTAATGGCATTTTTTACTTTCACGAGCTAAAGTTTTTTATTCACTTGCAAAATCTACGTAGCAATGTCAAAAGGCAACTAACAGGTCAACGCATAAATAGAGGAGAAAAACCGATTTAGCATAAGTAAAGAAAGAGATAATCTGTTATTCAGAGGATTTCCCAATTACAAAACAGATTAAAAAACAATCCCTCTTATTCTGTAACTATTTGTCGACGTCAACGTCAAGACAATACCAAAAACAAGTCAATTATTTGCACTTTTTCTGAAACAATTGTCTCTTTGTAACAGCCTCTTGTTACTTTGTAGTCCATAGAGAATAGTCACCACAACGAGTATCTAACTGTCCCATTTGATATTGTCTTGACGTTGACGTCGATAAACAGTTACAGAATAAGGGGGAATATGTAAATAAAAAGTGTTCACGTTTTAGAGCCTTTTCACATTTTAGAATACTCTGTGGAAAAATATATTTCTTCACGTTTCTGGGACGTTTACACTTTCGAGTGTTGACGTTTTTGCGAGTTAACTGTATATATATATATATATATATATATATATATATATATATATATATATATATATATATATATATATATATATATTTATATATACAGTATGCAAAATCCATATTCATACACCATATACCTCCTTCATAATTTTCAATTTTAAAATAGCAAATAATTAAAATACATTATTTATTGTAATATATTGAAACTCAAAACTATTTTATTAGAATATAAATAACAATATAAAAATTTTATTTATTAAATATAATATAATGAATTACTTAATAGTTCCCAATATATTATAAGATGTTGGTAAGAACTTATCCTATTAAGGGTGTACGAACATGGATTTTGCATACTGTATATATATATATATATATATATATATATATATATATATATATATATGTATATATGTATATATATATATATGTATATATATACATACATAATTACTTAAATACATATATATATATATATATATATATATATATATATATATATATATATATATTTATATATATATAGGATTCCGACCATGCTGGAATCCTTATTGAATTGGACCAGCGTGTGTAGTTTTGTACAGCTTGTTCTAAGAGAACTTCGCAGATTAGCACAGATTCGTAAGAGATTTAGTACGTCTTAGGATTCGTTAGCAACTGACGATTAAATATGCGCATCAGTTCCGAACGTCCTTACCTAGGAACTAAGGAGGACGTAGGAATAATACTGATAACACTACCCACCCCGATGAAATGCCAAAGCTGTCCCAGGGTGGTGCTAGTGAAGTTGTCGTGGGGCCACTATTGATAGTTGCTATCATTACGTCCATAAAAAAAAATATATATATATATAGATATATATATATATATATATACATATATATACATATATACATATATATATATATATATATATATATATATATATATATATATATATATGTATATATACATATATAAATAGATTTAATTTTGTATATATATATATATATATATATATATATATACATATATATATGTATATATATATATATATATATATATATATATATATACATATATACAGTAGCAAGGTGGAATATATTTAAACAAAATTATGTAAAAACATTCCCATGTACATATATATGTATATATATATATATATATATATATATATATATATACATATATATATATATATATATATATATATATATATATATATGTATATATATATATATATATATATATATATGTGTATTTATATATATATATATATATATATATATATATATGTATATATACATATATTATACATATATATTAAAGAGCTTCATGATCTACCTTTGTATATGAGCATGCACGTGTGTTCATTATAAAATGCCTATGTTCGGACACAATGTAACTTACTAAGCAAAAGCAAAAGTTGGTTCATACCTTCAACCCATGAGCTCTGTTTCTTATTAATTCAAGTGTTTTTGTGCTCATGAGCATGTGCTTGTGTTCGTTGGTATATGGTTGTGTTCGACCTAAGAATTTTAAAAGTTATTGCATTTGAATTAATTTTTGAATTTATATTCTGATTTTTTAAATTTCATTGACGCGCATATATGCCTCCTGCCAACTATACGGTACATTTGTTTAGATATAGAATATTAACAAATGAATGTAAGTAAATCTTTATTTTTATACCCTTCACAAAAAAGTGAAAGGGTATATATAGGTTTGTCATTCCGTGTGTAATTTCTTCAATATTCACATGGGACCCCATAAAGTATACATATATATTCTGGATCCCTATGAATAGCGATGACGATTGGGCGATGTCCGTCTGTACGTGAAATCGGTTTTCCCAAGCCCCCAGAAGAGCTAGAGACTTCGTTCTTGGACCATTGGATTGGAAATGAACTTAAATAGAGTGCTATTCAGAAAGAGCCGAAGTACGGTTCCAGAGCTGGGAAGCTTACACCTATTTCTCGACGCAAAATTTATAGCAAATATATTTTATTTTTTTTAATGTTTGTAAATTAAACCTATTTCGTGCTTTGGGAAGCTTAAATCGTCTATTAAAAACAATAAAAATAAAAATTTTTTCCAGGGATGGGAAATTAAAAATTTTTTTTCGGCAAATTCCGTATTTTGTAGTACAAGTAGTAACTAAAATTGTTAAACATTTTAAGTTTTTATGTAGTAAGAATTTTAACGAATATTTTATATTGCTATATTAAATTGAATTAAGATTTTATAGGCTAATTGTTCGAAATTTTTAATTTAAATCTCAGAAAGACATGATAAATATTCCAAGGCACAAAGGCAAGTCAACATCAGTTTTTGTTATTCAACTTACACAGCAGAGCAGAACAGCTGTTTTCGAAAGACTCAACCCTTTCATCATCAGTGCTCATGTGTATTGTGTTTGTCACCACTTATTAGGTGGCTTAGTTGAATGTGATAACAGTTCCTATTTACACAAATTTTATTGTGAAAAAGAATACGAGAACTTTATCAACCTGATTTTAACATGTTATTGTTATAATACCCGTGTTACCGTTTGATTATTTTTCTTCATGTCCCATTTTTCTGAATTTTTTGTTCCATCATACCTAAGTCAAACTTTTTTGGTTTGAATTTTATACTTAAGTACATGTGAACGTTTTTCCCATTTATTATTGGTAGCTCAAGCCATAGCTTAAATTTGTATGTAGTAAGAATTTTAACGAACATTTTATATTGCTATATTAAATTGAATTAAGATTCTATAGGCTAATTGTTCGAAATTTTTAATTTAAATCTCAGAAAGACATGATAAATATTCCAAGGCACAAAGGCAAGTCAACATCAGTTTTTGTTATTCAACTTACACAGCAGAGCAGAACAGCTGTTTTCGAAAGACGCAACCCTTTCATCATCAGTGTTGATAAACACAATACACATAAGCACTGATGATGAAAGGGTTGCGTCTTTCGAAAACAGCTGTTCTGCTCTGCTGTGTAAGTTGAATAACAAAAACTGATGTTGACTTGCCTTTGTGCCTTGGAATATTTATCATGTCTTTCTGAGATTTAAATTAAAAATTTCGAACAATTAGCCTATAGAATCTTAATTCAATTTAATATTTTAAGTTTTTCTTTAACAAAACCTTTTTATACGTCATGAAGATTTGCATTGGTCAAAAAATAATAATTTTTTAAAAAAAATTTCGTTTCCAGGGGTGGGAAATTGGAATTTTTTTTTATTCATAAAAGTAATTGACGTTGTTTTTTGCTAACTTAAACTATTTTATATTTTAGGAAAAACAAAATTGGTATCAAAAATTAAAAAAAAAGTCAAAATTTCGAATCCAGGGTTGGATAAGTGCAATATTTTATAGTTCATGAAGGTGACCAAAATGGTTCAATATTGTAAATTTTTCTTAAATAACACTAGTTTATACCATGAAAGATTGCATTGATAAAAAAACAAAAAAAAAATAAAATTTCACTTCCAGGATTGGGAAGTTGAAAGTTTTTTTGGTACATGCAATATATTGTAGTGCATGAAATTGACTAAAATGGTGGCAAATTTTAAGTTGTTCTTAAATAAAACGACTTTATGCCTAATGAAGACTAGCATTGGTAAAAAACATTGAATTTTCGCTTTCAGGGCTGGGAAATTTAAATTTTTTTTATACTTAAAAGTAACCAAAAAGGCAACTAGCGTCGTTTTTTTTACTATTTATAACTATTTTTTAGTTCAGGAAAAACAAAATTTGTATCAAAAATTAAAAAAAAAAAATCAAAATCTAGATTCCAGAGTTGGATAACTGCAATCTTTTGTGGTACATGAAAGTGACCAAATCGGTTACAAATATTAATTTTAATTTGAGAGTTGCATTCGTAAAATAAATTAAAATTTCGTTTCCAGGGTTGGGAAATTTAAATATTTTTTTCTGCATTAAAGTAACCAAAATGGCAATGGACGTTTTTTTCTGCTAATTAAAACTGTTTTATAATTCAGGAAGAACAAAATTGATTGAAAGATTGTAATCTTAAAAAATTAAAATTTCGACTCCAGTGTTGGCCAAATGAAATATTTTATGGTACATGAAAGTGAACAAAGAGTTTAAAAATTTTAATTTTTTGTCAAGTAAAACTATGTTACACCTCACTAAGAATTGCAGTGGTAAAAAATATTAAAATTCGCTTCCAGAGTTGAAAAATCGAAATATTTTTGGTACATAAAAGTACCCACATAAATTCCAAATTTTGCGTTTTTATTTTATATATCAAAAAAAAATTAAATTAGTATTAAAAAATTAAAAATTCGGTTTCAGGGTTAGAAAATCGAAATTTTTTGGTACATACATTTGGTACCCACATAAACTCCCAATTTTGTTTTTTTTTTCAGTGAATTAAAAATATTTTATACTTCGCTAAGAATTAAATTGGTATTAAAAATTGTTTAAATAAAAATTCGGTTCCAGGGTTGGAAAATCGAAACTTTTTGGTACATAAAAGTAACCATATGTAATGCTTGTCTACAATTTGTTTATTTGGAAAATACTTTTCAACCGGCAAATGTGACACTGGTTGGAGCTAATCTTATGCCGATCTTACAATTTCTCGTAAGGGCACAAGGAGACTTATTATCATTAAATAAAACTAAGGCAGTTGTTGCCAGTTTAGTTCTTCATACAACAATGTCTACTTTATTCTGGGATCACGCCAGTTTATATACAGCTTATGAAAATAATTCTTAACCTATTACATAATTTTTTATTCGGTATCATGGAGTTTGATATTTTTAAATGACATACTTCTCATTTGACCAATCAGTGTGTAGCACAAAGAAATGCATAGAGTTAATTTGACACCACCCAAATGTGTCAACGAAATGCATTGAACTATTTAGACACACTTAAACGTATGTTACTCAAATGAATGCTAATAGTAAATGTTGATCGGTATGATATGTGTATGCATTGTAGACATGTGAGGTACACTACACATATAAGTTCCCAATTTTGTTTTTTTTTCAGTGACTTAAACTTATTTTATACTTCGCTAAGAATTAAATTGGTATTAAAAATTTTTAAAACTAAAAATTCGGCTCTAGAGCTGGAAAATCGAATTTTTTTAGTACATAAAATTAGCCACATATGTTCCTAATATTGTTTTTTTGTGGATGAAATCTTTTTTATACTTCGGGAAGAGTTAAATTGGTATTAAAAACCAAAAAAATTAAAAATCCAATTTCAGGTTTGGAATATCGACATTTTCCGATTCATAAAAGTAACCATGTTATTTGTTATTTTTGATTCTTATGATGAATTATACTTACTTTATGTATCAGGAAGAAATAAATTTGTATTAAAAACCAAAAAAATCTATAAAACGATTCTACGGTTGGACAGTTCTAACTTTTTGGGGTACATGAAACTGATTTTTTTTTTGTAAATTAAACATATTTAATATTTTTGAAAGACATTCAGAGGTATTAGAAATAAGAAAAGCCAAACATTTAGCTTCCTAGCCGAAAAGTTTAAACGAAAAAAATGACATCTGTGAAAGGTATTTAAGATTCGGCACAGGCGAATATAGCACTTTTACTTGTTTTAGTTTTTATTTCACATATTTTTAATTTAGTATTTTATAGAAAGCATCCAGAATTTACCCCCTGATATTTTTGATGCTGATCAAATCTGAAAAAAATGTGTTGCCACACCTTACAACAGTATCGCGGAATATTCATAAACTTTACGACCAAACATATGATTTACTTCAAACGAAAATAAATACAATAAAGAAAAGTGGGTTTGCAATAACAACAGATCTTTGGACAGATAGTTATTCGAAAATGTCATATTTAGCCATAACAATGCACTTTGTTAAGAGCGCTGAATTTAAAACTAAAGTACTTGGATTCGAATCAATGAATTTTGAATCCTGTACAAGTAAGCGAGATTTTATTTTACAATATTTTACACAAATAGAGCCAGAATATCATGCATGTAAGTTTTAATTTTGCATTTTCCATATTACATTTGCTTTAGATGACAAAATTTTGAAGAAAGTTGTACAAAGATTGCAAAAATTTTAGTGTAGCCTCGACGAAGCCATAATTGTTACTGATAGAGGCTCAAACATGAAAGCAGAGGTTAGTAGGTACAATCATATATTTTGCTTTAATCATTTGCTTCATAATATGGTAGAAAAGGCGGAAGAAACAGCGGAAGTTGAAGATTTATATCAAAAATGCATAAAAATTGTGAAATATTTAAAAAAATCAGGATGCAACGCTGAATTAGCAACGACATTGAAAAGTTTCTCACCCACCCGGTGGAATCCTACTTATTTTTTGTTGCAATCAGTCCTTCAAAGCTGGACTCAAATTGGAAAAATTTTGCAGGAGAAAAATCAGATGTCTACATTGTCTGGAATTAATATAAACTTAATAAAGCTTTTTAATTTTTTTTGAACGGGCTTAAGTTCGAATCTGCATGACTGCAAATGATTTTTTATTATATTATTAATAAATGAATTTGTTCAAATTCTATTTATTATTTTTTTATATTAAGATTGGAATATTAAGAATATTTTCAATAATCATCAAACCAGCAGAACGGATCAGTACTGATTTCGAGGCCGCTACGCCATTTCATCAACGTTCTATGTTCAATTTTTGCACTTTTGCAAGTGGTGCTAGTTAGTAGGAATATCAACTATTTAACCTATGTTATTAATGAAAATTGAATATGAGAAGTTCCCACATTCATATATATATATAAGTTATTACCGTTTTGGTTAGTACGAAATTCCCTAACCCTGACGATTAATATTCCCAATATTCCATATATCTCTTTCGCTTTTTTTCCAGATCCATCGGCTGCTGATATCTAAAGCTTTTGTTATATATGTTCAACAAATTGCATTTTAGTTAACAATTTACAATGAACATGTAAACAAGTGAGCAAATGAATAAACAAAAATTTCCGTTACTATACCAAGTAAGCTGCAAGATTTTGGCAACACCAGCAAGCAGTGTCTGCTCAGAGCGGGTTTTCTCGGCAGCAAAAACTTTGCTTCGTGAAAAACGTTGCGTCATTGCGTGGAATCCTAACTCTGTTTAAAAAAATTATGTTCTTACATCAGAATATGAAATCAAAGGATGAACTCACTATACAGTGAATCACTGACGTCTACTTGCAGTCCCTTGCGACACAACCCGGAGGCACAAAACTTAATATATACTAATAAAACTTTACGTATAGATTCACGTCGCTATTTAGCACCATTTTATCACTGAGCCCTATTAAAAACCGAAAAAAGGATTTTTTTGACCCAGCCTAATTTAGATATACATACATATGTATGTGTTAACGCCACTACCAAAAACCCTAAATTCAGATAATCCATCTGGCAGGACTTAAATTTAAACATAGAATTTTTTATATTTTTCTGATTTTAAAACTAAAAATGTAGTACTAAAAAAGCCATATTTAGGAGCCAAATTGAACTGCCATTTTATTCATTTGTAAGTTCCAGAATATAAAGTTGGCAGGGACCAGATAATATATTGAATTTAAATATTTGTTCATATTTCTTAGTGGTTTCCAAACCAAAAAGTATGTATAAATAATAATAAAACTTGTAATTATATGATTCCTAATTAATGTTATTTATTTAGGAATTTTAATAGAAATACATTTGTTGAATAAATTAAGTTTTTATGAAACTCGTGTATTTTATTCAAAATCCCCTTGGAAGTCACTAAAAGTTACCCTAGGCTGGCGTGCCTCCAACAATTTTAAAATTCTTTTTGCTTCATCATCTTTCTGGACCATATCTGCCCTAAACTCTTGCCAATCTCGCAGTAAGTAAACATGTATTTACCACATTTCGATAGTCAAGCGCTAAATGAACAATCAAATCACGAATGTGCATTTTGCCACAAACCCCCTGACAAAAATATAACAACCTGCATCGATTGCCACAAAATATTTCACAAAAATTGTATTAATTTCACCGAAGATGACATAACCTTCAAATGTACTCAATGTTCTGCCGTAAGGTCAAATTCACCTACTCCCAGTACTTCAAGTAGATGCTCAAATCGTTCTCACGCTTCGCAATCTCGTAAAGTAGAATTGAAACTTCAGAGGTTAGAAGAAGAACGCAAATTTCATAGAGATTATCTTAATAAAAAGCATCAACTTCTTGAGGAAGCCGAGGACCTTAATAATATTTCAGAAGATGTTGATCTGCCCGGTCATGAATGGTTGCCTTCATCTGAGCTTCACAATCAAAACACCGAACAACATACTGTTTCGAATCTAAAAGACACTCAAGTCTTACAAACACCTCATTTGCCGAACCAAACATTCAATCAAAGTGCATCTCGTATGCCAAATAATATTGTGTCAAACACAAGACAACCACCGTTTATTTTAAATGGCTTAAATACGATGCCACAAAACCCTCTTAGATTTGCTCCACCGATAGTAACCTCAGCTGCCATAAATTCGTCCTCAACCATGACCGCAGTACCGAATTGTACTACGGCCATACCCACCTATAGTGGTTATCAACAACGAATGCAGCCTACATTATCTTCAGTGAATACTTACCAAACCAGCAGCGTATTTGCCCTTGTCCCACAAATAACAACACACAAAATTTATTTTATTCGGTTCCGCAAACATTCAATCAAACGCAACCAACAACATCAACAATTAATTTTTTACAAAACGCGGCCCCTTGCCCGCCACCACAAAGAGCTCTGCAGAACCACCTTAGTTCTCGTCAATCTCTGCCCAAAGAACTGCCCGAATTTTCTGGCGATCCAGAAGATTGGCCATTATTCATTTCGACCTACGAGTGGTCCACCACAGTCTGCGCATTTACCGAAAACCTTATTCGCATTCAAAAGGCCTTAAAAGGAGATGAACTTCACAGCGTTCAACAAATGTTGATTCATCGTTCAAATGTAAGTGGTGTACTACAAGTTCTTAGCATGCTGTATGGTCAACCTGAAAAGATAATAAATTCCATAAAAAACAGGATTAATTCTTCCCCAAAAGTAGAAGAAAATAATCTTAAAACACTTACCACCTTATCGATTGAAGTCCGCAGTTTGATATCCACAATTACAGCCAGTAATATGCTTGTTGAAATAAATAATACATCACTTCTATTTGATATACTGCAAAAGCTACCACCATCGTATCAAATGCAGTGGGCAAGTCAAAAAATTCAGCTGATGAATCAAAATAAAAAGCCAAATTTGTTCGAATTTGACAAGTGGTTTTTTAATATTGGAATAACAGCTAGCAGTATAACAATTGATCAACATACGAATAAAGGGAACAAAGAAAAGGCAATAAATAAAACAATTGCAACTACAACAAACAAGAAAGCCTTTATTCACTCCCATAGTGAGCGCAGATGCATTGTATGTAACAGCAACAATAGCTGCAGCGCAGTCGCTAACTGCCCAACATACATATCTCTGGATCGTGGTGAGAAATGGAACACAGTGAGAAAACACAATTTATGTAAGTTCTGCTTGTTCAAACACAGTGGTGACTGTAGGAAAAAGAAAAAGTGCGGTAAGGAAGGGTGCGAATATTTTCACCATCCGTCATTACATCGATATTCTGTACCGGCAAATAAAGCAATGAAAAACGAAATGTCAAATGAAAATAAAAGTGAAAATATAAATTTAACAAATAAAGAAGTAAATAATACACACAGTGAAAAATTTAAAAGTATTTTATTTAAAATCATTCCAATTAAAATATTTGGAAATAATAAAACAATAAATTCATTTGCCTTTATTGACGAGGGGTCATCTATTAGTCTGATGGATGAGTCATTGGCAAGTCAATTAGAAATTGATGGTGTTCCAAGCCCCTTATGTTTGCGGTGGACAGGAGGTATGGAAAGAAGTGAAGAAAACTCAAAAAAACTAAAAGTATACATTTCAGATGGTAATAAAAAACGTGTGGCTATTGATGTTTCTACTGTGAAATCTTTGAATTTGCCTATTCAGTCGCTGAATTACAAAGCATTGTCGGAGCGCTATCGCCACTTGCGAAATCTTCCCATACAAAGTTACAGTGATGCTGTGCCACAGATATTAATCGGATTAAATCATTTTAATCTTGGAGTTTCAAGCAAAATCCGAGAGGGATCACCACACGAGCCTGTTGCAGTTTGTACAAAACTTGGATGGTTTGTTTATGGCACTGTTGCAGAAATTAAAACGGCAAGTACCAACCTCAATTTTCATGTATGCGATTGCTCTGCTAGAGCAGATAAATTAGATGAGTTGGTTCGAAGCTTTTACTCGTTAGATAGTGTGGGAGTTAGTGTAAAGAATCCACTTGTGGCTGAAAGTGAAACGCGAGCGTTAGATTTATTAGAAAGGTTTACAAAATATAAGCCGTGTGGGCATTACGAGGTTCCCCTTCTGTGGAAGTTTGATTTTATTGAAATGCCTGATAGTTATCAGATGGCGCTTAAACGATTAATTTGCCTAGAACGAAAATTGCGACAGAATTTAGAACTTTTTAATATTTTTAAAGAAACTATTTCCAAATATCTGGCAAAAGGCGATATCCATAAATTAGATTCTCATGAAATTAAACGTGGTGATAAGTCGGCCCTGTAGCAAAAATTAGCCGGCGAAGTAAAAGGTTGAAATAGCTACAAAAAAAAAAAAAAAACAACTGTCTATCTTCTCATCTTTCCTAATCTGTCCCCTCAATACTATCCCCTCGTTTTCAGTTCCAGCGCAATGCATTGTATATATAGGGGACATCCCCTGAGTGCTGGTCCTACTCCTAAAAAAAAAAAAAAAAATAAAAACAAACCAAATAAAACCAGGGTTGTTTGGGATGCAGCAGCCACATCAAATGGTATGTCCTTAAATTCGTATCTATTGAAGGGACCTGATTATTTGGCTTCTTTGCCTTCCATACTTTTTAAATTTCGTCAGAAATCTGTGGCTGTTTGTGGTGACATAGAGGAGATGTTCCACCAGGTGCATGTACGGCCAGAAGATTGCGATGTCCAACGTTTTCTTTGTCGTGACTGTGTGGAAGGAAAGAGTCCCGATATATTCGTAATGAATGTTATGATTTTTGGAGCTACATGTGCCCCTAGCATTTGCCAATACATAAAAAATCTCAACGCAAATAAATTTGAAAATGAATTTCCGCTGGCTGCAAAAGCAATAAAGGAAAACCACTACGTTGATGATCTTCTTATATCCGTAGATGGTTCGGAAGAAGCTATAAAAATTATAAATGATATTGCTTATGTTCATCGCAAAGCAGGATTTAATATAAGAAATTGGATTTCCAACAGCAAGTTAGTGTTAAAATCCATTTCCTCAGGAACTAGTTTTGATTCTAAATGCTTAAACCTAAATAATGAAAAGCAAACTGAAAAGGTTTTATGTATTTTTTGGGAACATCAGGAAGATATCATAACATTTAAAATATCCCATTGGTTGAGAGAGAGTGACATTTTTTCTGGTCAAAAAGTACCCACAAAAAGAGAAATGTTACGATTAGTGATGTCAATCTACGACCCCCTTGGTCTAATAGGACATATTGTGATGTATGTTAAAGTAATTATGCAAGATGTTTGGCGATCAAAAATAGATTGGGATGAAAAAATTTCTCCTGAACTAACAACCAAATGGGCAAAATGGGTTAATATTTTACCTGAAATTGAAGCAATAAAAATTCCTCGTTGTTACTTAAAATATTTCAAGTGTTACAACAACATTGAAGTGCAACTACACACCTTTGTGGATGCAAGTAAGGACGGTTACGCAGCTGTATGCTATTTTCGACTAAGAAGAGGTGATGACGTCATCTGCTCAATTATTGGAGCAAAAACTAGAGTAGCGCCTATGAAGATAACATCAGTTCCACGCCTCGAACTAATGGCCGCCGTCATAAGGTCTCGTTTTGCCAAATATGTATCAGAAAATCATGATATAATAATTAATAAAAAATATTATTGGACCGACTCCAAAACGGTGTTAAGTTGGTTAAATTCAGATCACCGTAAGTACAATCAATTTGTTGCCTTTCGCATAACAGAGATTTTAGAGCTGACATCAATCAAAGACTGGAGATGGATCTCAAGCAAGCAAAATGTTGCTTATGATGCCACTAAATGGCAAAAAATTCCTAAGTTGACGAATTCCTCTAGATGGTTTGAAGGACCTGAATTTTTACGTCTTCCAGAAAACGAATGGCCACAATCAGTTCCATTATCACAGTGTACCGAAGAAGAGCGTGTGCACCATACATTTAAAATAAAGAAGTATGAACCGATCATCGATGTTTTCAGATTTTCAAATTGGAATCGACTCGTTCGTGCTACAGGCTACGCTCTTCGTTTCATACACAATTGTCGAACAATTAAAAAACAAAAAGGTCAATTAACCCAAGACGAACTACAAGCCGCTGAAAATATTTTATATAAGCAGGCTCAGCTTGAAAAATATTCTTATGAAATGTTTGTATTAAACTCTAACCTAATCATACATAAATCCAGCGATATTTACAACAAAAACCCATATTTGGAGCACGGTATATTACGAGTCCACGGCAGAATTGACAAAGCGGATATTACACTAGAACATAAAGTCCAATAATTCTGCCTAGAAAAAGTCAAATTACAAAACTTATTTTGACACATTATCACCACAATTATCATCACATGAATCATGAGACTGTTATTAACGAAGTCAGACAAAAATTTTCTATTTCAAGACTTCGTGCAATATACAAATCTATTGTTCGTTCATGCCAAATGTGCAAAATTAAGAAGGCAATACCTCATAACCCTCAAATGGCCGAATTGCCGCGAGCTCGTGTAGCTTCATATGTTGCGCCATTTACATATACTGGAATCGATTTTTTTGGTCCAATTATGGTCGTTGTTAATAGGCACAAAGAAAAACGCTGTGGATGTTTGTTTACTTGCCTGACTATTAGAGCAGTCCATATTGAGGTGGCACATTAATTAACAACCAGCTCCTGTATCTTAGCCATTCGTAACTTTATGGCACGTCGCGGGATTCCACATGAATTCTACAGCGACAACGGCACAAATTTTGTTGGTGCTGAACGGGAACTTCGTGAAGCTTTGTCCGATGTTGATAAAGATGTGTTGGTTAAATCATTTACCAACACCACAACAAAATGGAATTTTAATCCTCCTGCATCACCTCACATGGGTGGGGCGTGGGAACGTCTTGTACGCTCAGTAAAAACAATATTGTATCAAATAATGCCTTCAAGGTCACCAAGCGACGAGCTGTTGCAAAGTATGCTGGTCGAAATAGAGAACATTATAAATTCAAGGCCCCTAGCCTATGTTCCAGTGGATGCTGAATCTGGTGAGGCATTAACACCAAATCACTTTCTAGTGGGATCTTCTTCAGGACTGAAGCCTTTGTCAAATTGTGATGACAGTGGCACATTACTAAAACAATGTTGGCTAACGTCACAACAATATGCCAATATTTTTTGGAAAAAGTGGCTATGTCAATATTTGCCATCTTTAACTTGTAGGTCAAAGTGGCATGACAGACCAAAACCTTTATGTCAGGGGGATTTAGTGGTCATTGTGGATCCATCTCTTCCTCGAAATGTGTGGCTACGTGGTAAAGTCTTAGAAGTTAGGTCGGCAAGTGACGGTCAAGTCCGTAGAGCAAAGGTGCTTACTAAGCAAGGTGTACTTGAGAGACCTACGGCTAAGTTGGCTATTTTGGAAGTTGCTCATCAACAGGAGTCTGACGGCGAAGAAGCTTCTTGCCATACTGCCGGGGAAATGTTAAGGCCACTACCAAAAACCCTAAATTCAGATAATCCATCTGGCAGGACTTAAATTTAAACATAGAATTTTTTATATTTTTCTGATTTTAAAACTAAAAATGTAGTACTAAAAAAGCCATATTTAGGAGCCAAATTGAACTGCCATTTTATTCATTTGTAAGTTCCAGAATATAAAGTTGGCAGGGACCAAAAAAATATTGAATTTAAATATTTGTTCATATTTCTTAGTGGTTTCCAAACCAAAAAGTATGTATAAATAATAATAAAACTTGTAATTATATGATTCCTAATTAATGTTATTTATTTAGGAATTTTAATAGAAATACATTTGTTGAATAAATTAAGTTTTTATGAAACTCGTGTATTTTATTCAAAATCCCCTTGGAAGTCACTAAAAGTTACCCTAGGCTGGCGTGCCTCCAACTGTATGTATGTATATACCAGAGAACTTCACTTGTTGATTAAAAAACCGTTCAACAATAACAAAGGCACAAAAAACTTGTCTTTTATTTGCAAATGATCAAACTTGCCGGCACACTCTCTTTTGTTGTTGATTTTAAATCAACCGAACATATTCCTCTTTGCTGGTTCTGATGCTAAACACATCGGCTTACTCACAACAATAATCGGCTTACTCACAACAACAATATTAAGAATATTTTCAATAATCATCAAACCAGCAGAACGGATCAGTACTGATTTCGAGGCCGCTGCGCCATCTCATCAGCGTTCTTTGTTCAATTTTTCCACTTTTTAATAATAATATTCCAATCTTAATATAAAAAATAATAAATAGAATTTGAACAAAATCATTTATTAATAAAATAATAAAAAAATAATTTGCAGTCATGCAGATTCGAACTTAAGCCCAAAAATTAACAATGTATATTACAAAGTTCGACTAATAAATATTCATACATATATATATATATATATATATATATATATATATACATATATACATATATATATATATATATATATATATACATATATATATATATATATATATATATATATATATATATATATATATATATATATATAGATGTTGTCCACATAAAAAATGATTTTTTTTTACCCTTAGGTCCCGTTCTCTGTTTAGCGCATAGAGATGCGCTGTCACATATATATGTATGTATATATATATATATATATATATATATATATACATATATATATATATATATATATATATATATATATATATATATATATATATATATATATAAGAGCCCTAACCACTATTAATTCGTACACTGAGCATTTTTCATGAATGTGCTATTAATATATGTATGTATATTTTCGGAACTATAATGACTACACAAAAAAGTTTATACTTTTCTTAAAGAACATTTCATTCTCTCTAGACATACATTATAAAAGTTACATATTAAAAAAAGGACTTTTTAAAAAACAAACAAAAACGAAAGTTCATTATTTTAAACAAAAATATTGTGACCACTATTAATTCGTACAGTCGCCAATTTTCATACTTAGAATTTTTTTACGCCACCTTTGTTTTTTAAAACGGTCTCGACCCGCTTTGGCATGGTACTGACTAGTTTTTGGCAGTCTTCTGGGGTTATGGAGTTCCAAATTTCCTGAATTTTGGACTTTAACCCGTCAACAATCCGTCGGGGTCCATTTCGAAGTTTTCTTTTCATAATAGCCCACAAATTTTCTATCGGATTAAGGTCTGGACTAGAAGATGGCCAATCCAGGGCCGCGATTCCATTTTCCTGAAGCCACTTTTTCGTTTTCTTTTGCAGTATGCGAAGAAGCACCATCCGGTTGGAATATGTATTCCCCGCAGTCTGTTAATTTCGATGCTGATGGTATCAGATTTTCTTCCAGGATTTTTATATATTTGTCTGCATTTACGATTCCATCTATGAAATGGAGCTGACCGACACCTTTTGAGGACATACATCCCCATACCATAACGCTAGCTTTAAACTTGACTGTACGCTTTAAGCAGTCTTTGTTGTATGCCACGGTGCTTTTACGTATTGCCCTTTTTCTTGCATCACTAACACTTACATCAAACTTGGATTCGTCGCTAAAGATAATGCTGTCCCATTGCCGTTGTACCCAAGAGTGTCTCTCCTTAGTCCATAATAGACGCTTTCTCATTTGAAGTGCGGTAAGCAATGGCTTTTCCTTGGCCTAAAAAAATTATCAAGTTGATTTCGAAATACCGGGTTAATCTTTAACTTACTTTATAAAAATTATAACCTATGATTTTCATTTGCAGTCGGGTCCACTCACGTTTTACGGGCCTTCCAATTGCTTCAGACCATTTTAAGGCTATATCCCGAACTGTGCTTCGACGATTTAGTTTAATGATATTTACTAAAGCTCTTGTATCGCGATGACTTATTCTGGAAGTGCGGCCTTTGTTTGAAACATTATTGCTGAAATTTTCTTATTTCATATTTTCTAACAATACTTTGTATTGTAGATCTTGGGATTTTAAGGTCGGTCGATGTCTGCCCATATGTCATTCCCGATTTGAATTTATCGACGATTAAAATTCGAATTTCCTCACAAACAGGTTTACCACGTACCATTTTTTAAAAATTATGAAAATTATTTTAACTATTAATTTTTTTGTCTCCTTTACATTCCTATTCTCTTATACATTTAAAATTTTTGTTTGCATTTTGATTTTTTATTTAGCTTGAGCGCAATTAATACACTGAACGAATTAATAGTGGTCAAATAATTTTTAATAAATAATAAAGGCCTTTAAGTTTAGTTAATTTTTTTAATATTTTGATGCAGAACTTAAGAATATTTCTAAATCCGTTTATAAAAAATAAAACGACCTTTCAGAAAAGTATAAGCTTGTTGGTGTAATTAACATAATTGAATCTTTATTTTGGCGTTTGGTGCTAAAGAGCGAAAAAATAACTGGTGTACGAATTAATAGTGGTTAGGGCTCGTATATATATATATATATATATATATATATATATATAAATATATATAAATATATATATATATATATATATATATATATATATATATATATATATAGTAAAGAGGGAGCCGTTGGGTGAAATAGTTCTCCCGAGACTAAGGAGTCGAAAGTCTCTGTTCGACTCCGCTCGCAGTCATATACGTGTTACAGAAATCTTATGATCAGCATTAGTGAGTAGTTGTTTAATTTGTTGTCGTCCTATATCAGGGACGAAGTCACTGATAGCTACTGGTAACTTGTAACGGGGAAAGTCAGAACCCTCGTTTTCCCCACCACATAAATAAAATAATAGGTCACGAAGACTGTTTTGTTATTATTGAAAGAACTTCTTATGTTATTAAATATTGTTTTCTTTGTTATTTACTGTATTTCACTTTTATAAAGCAAATTAATTACTTTACTTGAGTACCACTATTATATTTAGATGGTAAGTCACAAATCCTAATTGAATTATAACGACCATTAACGGCTAGAAGTAGCGCCCCCTGTACGCCAACATAGTGTTGTACACACAACACAGCAGTGATATATACACCTAATCAACCACGATGAATACAACCCGCGGTGTGCGACGTAACGCCCTCTGTACGCCAACATAGCACACACAGCACAGCTGTGATCTATACACCATATCTACCACGGGGAATACAACACTTGGTGTGAGTTTGTGTATGCACACAGCTGGTGGGTATAAAAGACGGGTACGTAATGAATACAGGTCAGTCTGCTGGCAGCTCGCTTAGCGATAAGAACTCACTTTGGTTGTGCGAGATACGTCTGCCAATTGTTTGTGATTGAAACTAAAAAAGCTTTCCGAACCTTGCGAGGAGCTTATTCCTGCGTAGTTTCTAGACTCTACTGGTGTACTTACTCCACTGCCAGTCGTCCCCAGGAAGTGTAGTAGGCCCGTATGGGAGCTTATTCCTACGGCTGATACTACCAATTGTCTGGGTCGCCACTAGAGTGGTTGAACACCTGTATGGGAGTTTGTTTCTACAGGCGTCTATCACCTCCCTCAGACGGCGTCTATCATACATCAAGCGACGTCTATCATCCCCCCAGGCGACTTCTATCAGCCACACGAGGCGGCTTCTATCACTCCACCAGGCGGCTTCTAACACTCCATCAGGCGACTTCTATCAAGTACATCAGGCGGAGTCTATCATCCACGTCAGGCGACGTGTATCATCTACATCAGGCGACGTGTATCATCTACATCAGGCGACTTCTGTCACCTCCACCAGGCGACTTCTATCACCCACACCAGGCGACTTCTAACAGCTACATCAGGCAGCGTCTATCATCCACGTCAGGCGACTTCTATCACCTCCACCAGGCGACTTCTAACAGCTACCTTAGATGGCGTCTATCATGCACGTCAGGCGACTTCTATCATCCACGTTTGACCACAATAGTCGGCGTTACTTCGAGTCGTCACCCTCTCTAAAATACTAAGCAATAAAAATTATAACGTGCAGGAAAAGCAGAGCGTCTTATTTCTCACTAAACAAACCCACGACCCTGGAACTATCCCAATAACCAGCGGGAAACGTGTCGTTACAAACTATTGACACTATCATGTACTAAAGCGTAAAGTAACAGCCCCCACCTTCATCGGCCCTGTAGCGAATCTTAACACCGTATTATTTGCGGCCGGTGGTTTTAGTATTTTGTTTCTTAAAGCATTACTGCATAGCAAAAGCATTTATCTTACCATGCAAGCTTTGAAGCAACAAGCTTTCGTAGCAGTTTTGCAACTGCAGACTTTCTTATGGAAACCCCATTAGTGTTAATCGGTTTGAAAGAGAAGTTTGCTTCTTTTGATATTCTAGCTAGATTTTCAATATTTTTCTCTACATGTCTTTTTTTCCACGGTATTAGCTGATGAAGTAACATGCAATTATGTAAGTACGTATGTACATATTTTTGAAAGAGGAAATTCAATGTGATAAAAAATATACTGCTGTATGTGGTTTTTTTTCTAAAGAATATTAAGAGGTGCGTCTCCTAAATTGTGTATGTTCACGTAGGGCTCTAAGCTAAGATTTTTCTCATGGCGGCATCCACAGCATGATTCCATGGGCTACATTTTTCTATTTCTTTTAAATTCATTTTTGGTCTTATTTTTATGTTTTATTCTTTCTCTACTTCGAAAGAATATTAACCAATTATATGAAAACTGGACCTGGAAAACACATTAATTAAAAATTATAGTACAAATATAAGAGATTTGTAAAAGGTGTTTTTAAAGATAAATAAAAAGCATCCTAAGCTTTAAAATCATCGAGCGAATTGCCTGTAACTACTATAGCATTCAATCGGTTAACCGATTAGTTGTCGGTTAAACCGGTTAATTTTTGTCAATGAACCGACTAACCACCTAAGTAAAATTTAGAGTTTTGACATATTTTATTATAATTAAAAACAAATAATTATATGCTTCTTCTCATATACAATAAGTATGTGATTTGAGAACCTTAATAACATTGGATGGCATTGGCCGAGATGACATCAGGAACATAAGCTGTTTACATGGAATCTCTACTATATCTGATTTACCTGTTTCATTGAAAATTGAGCATCAGCAATTTTTTATTGGCTTACCGCATTCTCCCGAGACTTGGTTTTGTTTTGGTTTTTCATTTTTATTAATAATTCGGCAAATGCCTATAATTTATTTATTTAAATATACATATAGTCAATGGATATAATACTTACAGACTGTTAGTATAATATTGGAACAAAATAAAAATAAAGTACAACATTTATGAATTAAGATAAACAATAATTTTGTTTCACAGCATTGGCACTTAAAGAATAATTAACGAATTCAGACAAATAATTATATTCACGACATAACCTCAAAAATGAATCTGCAAAAGCATAGTTAGATCTAAAAAAATTAATAACAAGAGCATTATAATGACGAGTAGTAATGTTAAATTAGACAGAATTTATCAGATATTCGGAACAAATGTTACCATTAATAAGGTTTATCATAAAACTCACATTTAACATCGTAGTTTAAGAGTTGGTAATTTTATTAATGCTAGTCTACTAGTGTAGGATGGAAGATTTGTGGACGAGCTGTATTGAAGGCCACGTAAACAAAAGAATAAAATTGTTTTTGTACAGACTCAAGACTATTATTGTAGATATTATAATAAGGATCCCATATGATTGAACCATATTCCAAAATAGGCCTCACTAAGGATACGTATAGCTGCTTCGTAATGTAAGGGTCAGAAAACTCCTTTGCCCAACGTTTTATGAAGGCAAGAGCACCTCTAGCTTTACAGTTAGTGTAATATGAGAAGCAAAATTTAATTTTGGATCAAGCAAAAATCCAAGATCAAGAAACGAGTTCACCAACTCCAACTGATGATCACCCAAGGAGTAGTTAATAGAAATAGCTTTGGTTTTAAACAAACGCATACATTTACATTTCTGTAGATTCAACTTCATTAAATTATAATTGCATCATAAGAAAAATTTGTTAAGATCCGTTTGTAGATAAATATGGTCAGCAAGATTATTGAAGTTTGTTTTCTGCGTGTTAAATAAGTTCTTAACCAGCTTAAACTGTTTCGAGTTACACCCAATATATCTAATTTATCAAGAATAAATTGGTGGTTAACTTTATCAAATGCTTTACTGAAGTCTGTGTAAATAGCATCAGTTTGCTTCTTTTGTGTAAATGCTTGATTGACTGCAGAAGTAAATTGTAGTTGAGCAGCCCTTTCTAAAACCATGTTGACAAGGTGAAATTAACGATGCAGCATGATGGCAGAGGAAATCAGCAACTAATTTCTCAAACAATTTCGGAATGGCACTTAATTTTGCAATACCTCTATAATTCGTTATATCAGATTTGTTGCCTGATTTATATAAAGGTATTATATATGAATCTTTCCAAAATGTGGGAAAATAAATAACCAATGGTTCCACGATTGTTTCAGCAAATCTATTTAACACGCAACTAGAAACTCCATCAGGACCATTACTGAGGGACATTTTAAGATTTTCCAGGCAGAACAAATATCACTGCAGGTAAGTACAGGGAAGGAGATTCCTTGACTTGAAGCAACAACATAAGGGTAACAAACTCTGTGATCGTAAACAGCATCCGAATAAGTACTGGCGAAGAAATCGGCAAACATATCACATATGACTTCAATATTACTGGATTCTCGATTATTAAATTTCATTGCTGATGGATATCCACAGGTTTTTCTGTTAGAATTCACAAATAAGTAGAAAGATTTAAGGTCACGTATGAAATTGTTTTTCATTTTAATTAACTAATTCTTATATAAAGCATGGTTGAGGAAATTATATTCCGAACGACTAACAGAATACTTTCCATAGTCAACAAACGAGCCGGACTTTTTATATTTTTTGTTTTTAATATTTTTCAGACATGACAGCTGGTTGGAACTCCATGGGGGTCCAACATGTTTTTGAAAAGCTTTCTTAGGAACACAAATTTCAAAAAATTTGTATATTTTATTGTAAAATAAGGTAATAGCCAAATCAATATCGGATTTATTGTGCACGGGACTATTTAATACATCATTCCAGCAAGTATTTTTATTAACTCATTCAGTAAGCTATAATGTGTTAGTTTGAAACAAAAACGTAGGACATTATCGGATGACTTCAGCTTAATTTCAGATGGAATAGTACAACTCATTTCGATCGTGGGATGATATCGATCCTCAGGCACTGAAATTGGTTCGGAACGAATAATACTGCAATCATCAACATCATTAACAAATACTAAATCGAGTATTCTACCAAAATCATTGAAGACATGATTTATTTGATAAAGGGATAATCCAAAAATATCATTTAAAAAATAATCATCACAGTTTTTATTGTTCACCGGAATTAAATACGACGTATCAGGTGTCTGCTTCCATAAAATCGACGGCATGTTAAAATCACCAACTACGATAGTCGAGTCATTTGTATCAACAGGTAAAGCTACATACTCAATGGCTTGAATATGTCTAGAATAAACAGATAAATCAGATTCAGGAGGAATATAAGAACAAGTCAAATAATTTTTTTTTTATTTTTCACTTTGTCTACAACCGCAACATCAGGAACATCAGTTAGTATAACTTCAAATGAGTAAAAGCAAGACACAGCAATCAGAACTCCACCACCTCTACGGCTAGTGCGATTATATCTATATATTTGGTATTTATTACAAATAATTTCTGAGTTATAAACATCATTATGAAGCCAGGTTTCAGTGCAAATAATGACATCGTAGAAAAAATCATAGCTATTAGGAAACAAGGCAGATAGTTTCGTATTCATAAGTAATATTTAAATGATCCTTGCATCTAATTAGTTTTTTGAAGCCGAAAAGTTAATATGTGGCAAATGGGCAATGTTTTTTGGCCTTGAATTCTCCTTGAATAAAAATTCGCGAACAAAAATATTTGCATTCCACAAACGTGGACCAACAATACTGTCAAAGACATTAGCAGGAACAGTAATTTTCAACGAAGTTATACTCCTGGGCTGTGAATAGGAAAATTTTGTTGTAGACAATTCGATAGCTGGGTCTAGTTTGGATTTTTTTTTTTTTTTTTTTAGGAGTAGGACCAGCACTCAGGAGATGACCCCTATATATGCAATGCATTGCGCCGGAACTGAAAACGAGGGGATAGTATTGAGGGGACAGATGAGAAGATAGACAGTTGTTTTTGTAGCTATTTCAACCTTTTTACTTCGCCGGCTAATTTTTGCTACAGGGCCGACGAAGGTGGGTGCTGTTACTCTGCTTTCAGTACATGATAGTGTCAGTATGTTCAGTGATCAGTGACTATGCCTTCATCATTGAAACAGGCTGGCAACAACTAACACAACCACGCACTAATGCTGTTTAGAATAATTCAACACAATATTTCATGACTCAGCGCGGGCTCGAACTCACGACCCTCCGCTTCATAGTCTCGTGTTCTACTACTTCAGCCAACATCACCCACTCAGCCAACAGCACCCACAATTTGGATTTTATATAATAATTGATATCTTCAACAGTAGTGTTAAAGGCCAGACGAGAAATAAAAATATGTCATTTCCGAGGCCAAACAATTAATTCCTTAGGACTATTTTTTGTCCTAGAAGAAGTAGATGGACCATGATCTAGACCAGACATAGGCACAAACACATCAACATTTTGAGTTTGTGTGTGTGAGAGAAATTTTGTGAGCCCAATGGACGGCGCAGGTGGCAGATCAGATTGATTAGATTGTACATTTTGCACTATTGTTTAAAATTATCAAATAAGCTTCCATAATCTGCAATTTCTTTGGATGGAGTAGATATTTTATTTTGAATGCCTATAAAAGTATCCTTAGTGCTTTGGTAAAAGCGAAACAATTCGGTATCAGTTTTCATACAGTCATTGCAGCAGCGTTTTAATCCTTTAGTATTACGGAGAGCTTCAGCGATAAGTGTTTTCAATCCACTACACTTAAAACGAGAAAGACCGTTGCAAAGCCAGCAGCATACCATCCTTTCGTCATCACCAGTTATATTACAATTTTTATTTACGCATTTAAATTTTGTATCACCCATAATTATATTATCAAAGAGCAGATTATTAAAGATATTATCGTATCGCGTAGTGTTGTTGGAATCTCAACAATAGATGGCGCCACCAAAGCTTATTTAATTCACAAACCAAATTGAGATGGGGCCATATTACCGCATTCGATATCGAGCGAAATTCCAATACAATTTAAATACAAATTTCGTTCCATATCGAGTGCCGTAATTTGCCCCCTGGTCTTAAAAGTATCACTGGTTAAGTAGAACAGCTGATCACACAGATGGAATAAGTTCGTGCTTGCAGAAAAATTTAATAAAAGATGTATGTATGTATGTGGAATTATTTTGTACGAATATAATTGTTTACGTATGTATATATGAAATATAAGGGTATGTACAGAGTGGCAGCTTGTTTCCGAGCCGAGCTGGTTGACGCTCTTTGCGAGAATTGTTGATGCGAGAGACAAGTTTGAGTGTTCATAGTGGATGCGAGAATCAGCGCTGATATTTTATCTATTAATTGTGTTTTATGTACATATTTTCTTAGAAAATAGTACAGAGAAAAAATATTAACATTGAGTTTTAAAATTTTGCTTATTATTGTTTATTTGCATTTTTACTTTTTTGTTTAATTTTTATTTTATTTTTTAATTTTCTTTTTAATTTTTATTACTTTGTTACTTTTTCTAACATTTTTGTTTTAATTTTTTTTGTGTTTTCCAAACAAGTTGATATCATAACAACATAACATAAACAATGTTATTGGCGCTGAAAAATCGGCTTAGCGCTCTGACCAGCTCGGCGCCCACTATGACCGCTTCGCGCTTGTTTGTACTAATTTGTATAGAACCAGTTTCCTCGCATTCGTTCTCGCAATAAGCGTCAACAACCTGCCACTCTGTACATACCGTAACACACAAATCAGCACCAATGAGGAATTAAAAAGTAGTTTAACAGACGGACGAACAATTCACCCCAACATACAACTGCATAGATCAGCAACCAATACTTCAATGATCACAAAAACACAGCTTATGGTATTATGCACGCAATAATATATACTTTATAGCAAATATTTCACAGAGAAAACCAGACACGTCTTGATACTTGTAAGTGTTACCGTTCTCTTACTTTAATCAAATATCGAAAGACTAGATTCAATCAAAAATGTGTTAAAATTTCCAATACAATTTTGTCAGTCATCAAATGGAGAATATTTCTTTCAGGTAACAGGTTCTATTTTTAAATAAAACAAAACAATAGAAAATAAGGAATTTGATGATTTATTGTTTTTGTGTCTTACAACTGAATTTCTGCTTTAGTTTTCAGTTAGCAATAAACAAGTAAACACGATACTTGCCTGCGTTTTTGACAAATTCTTAAGACTGACTAATAATTTTAATGTGAGTAATAGCTTCTTTTCCAATGAATTCAAAAAAATTTTCTCTTTAGTTTTTTTTTAAGATAAATGAACGAAGCTATTAGTAGTCTTGAGATTAAAAGCTGAATATATGTTTAATTAAAAACATAAAAGTAAATAACAAATTTTTACCCCAATAAAATAGTAATATAAAGCGTATGTTTGTTTTTTATTTGTATAAAATTATTATACTCTTTTCTTATATAAAATTATGATGTATGTATGCATACACCATTTTTTTCTGTAAAAACATATGGTGGGTTTTTAAGCATTCTATAAGCGGAGCTGCATTAGTACTTGCGCTGCGTCAGCATTTACGATTTCAGCGTTCGGCTAAATGGGCCTTGAAATTCTATTTTTTGCAGGTTGGTTGCGCTGCGTTTTATAGCGCTCAAATAAGCATTTTCACAATTTGCCTTATAACAGATTTGATCATCTGATGCGTTTGCGCAGCATTTACGATTTCAGCGTTCGGCTAAATGGGCTTTAACTCTTTGAACGCAATTTGTGCAATACACAAAAGCACTACACAACTACTAGCTCACACGACAAAGGGAACCACTTTGCTCGCTATCTGTTTAGACGACTGCTCTTGTTTCATATATATATATATATATATATATATATATATATATATACATATATATATATATATATATATATATATATATGTGTGTGTGTGTGTGTGTGTGTGTGTCTGTTTCACAATAATTTTTTTTGTTTCTTCTTTGTTTATGTAGTTTTGACAGCTAGTTCAGATGAATTTGCGATAATTTGTTATCATAATTGGAGATGATAGTGAAATTATAGAGTTTCGCATCTATGATGATGGACAAATAAAGTCAACTTCAGTGTTTGGTTGTAGTTTAACAATTAGTTCTATATTTTAAATTTCACTTTCTTATATCTAAAATTCTTAATTGCTAATATTGAGTGATTCCTAAATCACTCCCTAACTTATTCTCTTCTTACACCAAAACTCATGCACGCAGTATGTAAACGATCATAAAGAAGAGTATAATTAAAAGTATACTATTTCACTCACTATGGCAATGTTATGACTGTTGACACAATTATTGGTCAATCACTTTGTATGAATTCGAAATACATTACGTTAGCACAAATTCACAACAAAACCATGTTTTTAAAATAAATATTTTCTTTGTGATAAGAAATAAATATTTTCTTTTTGTTTTACACAGAAATGCATGAATGTTATGTGTACACTACACAGCAAAATTTATAATGAACCAAGATGGTTCGCTCTTAAAATTTTGTATGACGAACCATGCTGGCTCAACCATGGCTAATAGAATGAGGGAATAAACCTCGCATTTTGCTGTCCGCGTGAACATACTTATCACATGATTGACATGAATGAAATATGCTGACAAAACATAAAATTTTTGTTAAGTCAAATCGTATACACATGTAGACTAAAATTGTACTCAGTGTAGCACGACATTGTTTGCTGATAAAATTAAATAATTATCTTGTCTATGTTAATGCCACAAACTTTTATCCACAATGAAGTTGGTTAAGTTATTTAGTGTTGATGGTGAAATACTATTCGTTATTTAAATATGGCTCAACCACAATATAATATTGGAAATAATGGAAAATTATTAATTCTTACTTCTCTTGAACGTACTCGGCGTTTAAGCCTTATACTGTGGCAAAATCACTTCAATGTTAGACATGTAAGTTTTATTTAATATTTTCCAAGCTACATAAAAAACAAGTTCACAAAATTACAATTTTATTAAAAGAGAATTATTAGAATTTAGTTATAATAAATTGTTAACAGTATCAGGTGTTCTTTTAAATAAAAAATTGGTGGAATAAGTTTTAGCCATCTACAAACTCCTTCGCTTCTTGGCTTAACAAAACTGGCATTTTCACTCCTTCGTAAAATACAACTAGTTGTTGAAATAAAGGATTTCGCATTTTTTGTCTAAGAAGAATCCTCTCAAATATACTTGAATCGTTGCATCGACCTGGACATCCACAACCATTTAACACTACCCAGTAGCAAAAGTAATTACATCGCACTATTAATACAAACACAAAAGTCTATATTAGTGTTTTTTGTTTATTATGTGGACAAGTATGTCTATATGGCTGCATTTCATTGGTTCTTACACCAAATCATGTAGACTTTAACCTAATTCCAAAATAATAAGACCTCTCAGCTTATACATAAACTCCCAAAAATTAATTGACTATGTTCTCGTCTTATGGTATGTACATATATCATTAGCTTGTATAATTCGCAATATTATTTCTATGAGGATTACTTAAAAGCTATATATGTTATTGCGAATAAAGTAAATACAAGTGATCTTATACTTGTGCTGGGAGATTCTAATATGCCAAATGTGTCCTGGAAATCTGTGCCTGATTGTAATTATTTGACATCTCTTCAATCTTCGGAGTTGCTCGTATCACAGTATTTCATTAATAGTTTACTGGAATGCTGCCTTTTTCAAATCAACTGCATCATAAATAGATAGATTTTGTAGTTGTTAATGAACCGTCAGACTTTTTGATCTCGCAGCATTCCCCGCTTTCAAATTCTGAGGATAGGTATCATCCTACGTGCGAGGGCAAGCGCACTTGTTTACTTGTTCATTGTAAATTTTTAACTAAATTCATTTACTTGAACATAAATAACAAAAAAGCTTTAGATATCAGCAGCCGATGGCTCTGAGAAAAGCGAAAGAGATATATTGAATATTGGGAATATTAATCGTCAGGGTTGGGGAATTTCGTACTAACCAAAAAAGTAATAACTTAAAAAATGAATGTGGGAACTTCCCATATTCAATTTTCGTTAAAAACATTAGTTAAATAGTTGATATACCTACTAACTAGCACCACTTGTAAAAAGTGGAAAAATTGAATAAAGAACGCTGATGAGATGACGTAGCGGCCTCGAAATCAGTACATATATTTCTGCTGGTTTGATGATTATAAAAAATATTCTTAATATTCCGCTCTTAATATAAATAAATAGAATTTGAACAAATTCATTTATTAAATAAAAATAAAAAATAATTTGCAGTTTCGCAGATTTGTAAAAATTAACATCCTGTAATATAATTAATATACATAAGAAAGTTCGACTAATAAAATATAAATTCATACATAAGTTAATTACACTAAACATCAGCGTGAACTCTCTCAAATCGACTGGTTAAATGAACTATCTTATAGCAACGATTTAGACAAAAGTATATTTTACCAGATACTACACAAATGCTTCCTATATTCAATTCCCAGAGTACTACCTGTGCCCTGACATGGTCCACCTTGGAACGCTAAGCAACTCTCAAGACTTAAAAACCGAAAGAGTAGACTATTCAAGAGATACAAACAAAATGCATCTCAACTTAAATATTCTATGTATTCCTCAGCAAGATCTGGATATACCATTGCTAATCAACTGTCTTATAGTGCTTATTTAAATTGACTAAAAAATAAAATAAAAAATGATCCCAAATCTTTTTATAAGTTTGTTAATTCGAAGAGGCGTGTGTCAGATTTCCCTTCTGTTATGAAGTTTAAAGATTGTGAGTCTTCAGATGATAAAGTTATAAGTAATATGTTTGCTGACTTTTTTGCATCAACCTATTCATCGTCTACGTTTAGCAATATCGAGCAGTATTCTTAACATATCCCTGAATCAGTGAATTTTAATGTACCCCGTATTGAGCAGAACTCTGTTTTGACTTATATGAAAAATGTAAAACTCTCGTATGTTCCCGGTCCTGATGGTAATCCTAGTAGTATTTCTAAATACTGACCTCATTTACTAAGCACTCCATTGATCTATTTATTCAACAAATCGCTCAAATTGCGTTATTTTCCTACAATTTGGAAGAAATCGTTCACCATTCCATTGTTAAAATCTGGATCTAAAGTTGATAGATCAAATTATAGAGGTATAGCTAAACTGAAAGCTATACCAAAGTTGTTTGAGCAGCTCTTATGCGATATATATTTTTATCAAGCAAAGTCTATCCCTTCTTCCGCGCAGAATGGTTTTTGTAAAGGTAGATCAACTATTACGAATCTCTTAGAATTAACAACCTTAGTTAACGATGGATAAGCAGATGCCATCTATTTTGATTTTAGAAAGGCATTTGATAAGGTGAACCATAACTTACTTATTCATAAGCTTGATCGAATTGGATATGGATTGTCAATAATAAAATGGATTGAATGTTATTAGAACAGAATTTAGTGTGTCAAGTTCCGGAATATGCTCTCTACTGATGTAAATGGCATATCAGGTGTGCCACACGGTAGTCAGGTTCAGTAGGTCCACTTTTATTTACTTTATTTATTAATGATCTTCCCTCAGTTGTTGAAAACTCATATATACTTATGTATGCAGATGACGTGAAGTTATTCTTATTGTTTAACTCTATTGAGCAAGAATTGGTCTCTAAGCTGATATTATACTATACCAAAGTTGTTTGAGCAGCTCTTATGCGATATATATTTTTATCAAGCAAAGTCTATCCTTTCTTCCGCGCAGAATGGTTTTTGTAAAGGTAGATCAACTATTACGAATCTCTTAGAATTAACAACCTTAGTTAACGATGGATAAGCAGATGCCATCTATTTTGATTTTAGAAAGGCATTTGATAAGGTGAACCATAACTTACTTATTCATAAGCTTGATCGAATTGGATTTGGAACGTCAATAATAAAATGGATTGAATGTTATTAGAACAGAATTCAGTGTGTCAAGTTCCGGAATATGCTCTCTACTCATGTAAATGTCATATCAGGTGTGCCACACGGTAGTCAGGTTCACTAGGTCCACTTTTATTTACTTTATTTATTAATGATCTTCCCTCCGTTGTTGAAAACTCATATATACTTATGTATGCAGATGACGTGAAGTTATTCTTATTGTTTAACTCTATTGAGGAAGAATTTGGTCTCTAAGCTGATATTATACACTCAACCACTTGGTGGAGCTAAATGTAAAAAAGTGCAAATCTATTATTTTCTCAAGAACAACTCCAATCAATGGATTTTATAAAATGAATAATGTTGTTCTTGACCTAGTGGATTCATTTAATGACTTGGGAGTTATTTTAAATAAAAACTAGACTTCAAGTTCTATATATCTTTGACCCTTAATAACCAAGAAATTACTTACTACTTTAGTTCAAGCAATACTAGAATACGGATCTGTTGTATGGGACCCGCAATATCTTGCACACTCAAATAAAATAGAGTCAGTACTAGTTCAATTCTTATTATTTTGTCTTCGTGGTCTTCCTTGGAACTCTAATATAAGATTACCATTTCACGAAAGATGCCTAGGACTTATTAAGCTCCTAATCTTAAGGAGCCGTCGGCAAATGCTAAATGTTACCTTCCTGCTAAAATTAATAAACGGCAGCATCACTTCTCAATTTCTCTTCAGCAAAATAAACTTGAATATACTCAATCGTCCAACAAGGTATTATAGCTTCTTGAGTATTAAGTTTTACACTACAAACTATAGTAACTTCGATTCCTTTCGGAGAATTTGCAATGATAGACTTTTACATATATCGATTTCAACAAAAGTATTGATGTCGTAAAAAATTATATAATTTTACATCTTAACTCAAGACAAAATTAAATATAAATAAATGTTTAATTAAATTCTTCTGGTTTCTTGACCTCTTTTTAATTATTATTGTATTCTGATATTTTTAAGCTTAAGGTCTCTTTATTTTAGTTTAATTTTTAAATTCAATATTTCGTCACTCCTTTGTGTGACTTCTTAATTAATTTCCTGAAGAAGTCACACAAAGGAGTGACAAAATATTGAAATTAAAAATTAAACTAAAATAAAGAGACCTTAAGCTTAAAAATATCAGAATACAATAATAAATGTTTAATTTTTTAAATCGACATCTGCTAAGTCCATACTTCTTTTGTTGTAATTTGTCTTGCTACTATTGTAAAACAAAGCTTTATTGATTCCATTTATATATCTACTTATAATTTCGAAAACATTGCTATATTTTAATTGTATCAGTTTGTAAGGATTAATCCATAGACTAAATTAAATAAATAAAATAAAAATTTAAATTCCAACATTTATATATAGAAACATATATCGGTGATCAACAACACCCTTTGTAATTGGTTTCTGAAAATGGGATGAACTTTAAAATAGCATCCATCGATTTATGGAAAAACATTATGAAAGTGGCAAAGTTTAAAGGTAAAGGACGATGATTAAAAAATTATAAAAATTGCGTACCTGTCGCTCCAAAGCACTGCGGAAAGCCCCGATTGTTAAACCTTTTTACGCATTATTTTACTTTGGCTTCATTTTTGAAGTTTAGTGACAATCATTCCCTTGAAAGATCTTTCCAGATTTCAATGCAGAATTTTTGTAGAATGAGGCATAGCTTTTGCAACTCCAAACATGTGAGCTATGGGCGCATATTCAGTTGACGACTTCAAACAATAAAGTGGAATACACTTCCTAAACTTTGTATCGGTTTTGTTCATTGTAGCTAGTTTTGAACATAGAAACTGGAAAGATTGCCGGCTCATTCTAAAATTTTCTGTGAACATTTCTTGCGACATAAGAGGAACATCTTTTTCCCAAAAGGAGCAATGACGAGTCTGTAGTGAAAACTTTCATAATAAAATACTATAGTACTCATATTATATTCTAAAATTACACGTGTCCATTCCAGTCTGCTGTACAACATTTATGTGTAATAAATTTGCATTACTTGCTGAAATCTTATCTTCAACAAATTCCGGTTTATTACATTCTAAAATTACACGTGTCCATTCCAGTCTGCTGTACAACATTTATGTGTAATAAATTTGCATTACTTGCTGAAATCTTATGTTCAACAAATTCCGGCACTTTTCCTTACGTAAACATGATAATTTGTTTTGTCCTGGATGCACAATAAAAAAACATTTCCTTTACTTTCCATATCCATGGTATAGTCGAACAAAATTTTGGAATAAAATTGTTTCTTTTACATATATGTTTCTTTATATATGTATTAGTCAGTTGTTGTTTGTTATAAACATGAAATCTACCCATATGTCAAAAAATTAGGTGTAAACGGTATAGATTTTGATGAAGTTTTAAATTGATATCTACTAAATTTCGCTTAGGTGAAAATGACTTACTAGTAAGTTTATAAAAAAATATAATTACACATTTTTTGATAAATTGACATAAACTTTCAAAATATTCATGAACCTAATGAAAAATTAAGATTTTCTCGATGACAGAAACAGAAAAAATTATTAAATCAGCATATACATTTTTAAAACACTAGTTAGATATATTGTTTATACCTTTCACGAAAAAGTGAAAGGGTATATATAGGTTTGTCATTCCGTGTGTAATTTCTTCGATATCAATATATGACCCCATAAAGTATATATATTCTGGATCCTTATGAATAGCGATGACGATTGTGCGATGTCCGTCTGTACGTGAAGAGCTAGAGACGTCGTTCTTGGACCGTTAGATTGGAAATGAACTTAAATAGAGTGGTATTGAAATTTAGAAAGATCCGATATACGGTTCCAGAGCTGGGAGGGCTTACACCTATTTCCCGACGCAAAATTTATACCAAAAATCAATTATTTTTTTTAATGTTTGTAAATTAAACATATTTCGTGCTTTGGGAAGCCTCAATGGTCTATAAAAAATTAAAATTTTTTTTCCAGGGATGGGAAATAAAATTTTTTTTTTCAAATTTCAAGTTTTTCTTTAACAAAACGTCTTTATACGTCATGAAGATTTGCATTAACCAAAAAAATCAAAATCTCGAATCCAGGGTTGGACAAGTGCAATATTTTGTTTTACATGAAAGTGTCCAAAATGGTTAAAAATATTTAAATTTTTCTTAAATAAAACTACTTTATACCTCCAGAAGACTTGCACTGATAAAAAATAAAAAATAAAATTTCGCTTCCAGGGTTGGGAAAAATTAAAGTTTTTTTTGGTACATGCAATATTTTGAAGTACATGTAATAACCCAAATTGTTATAAATTTTGAGTTTCTCTTAAATAAAATCACTTTATACTTCATGAAGATTTGCATTGATAAAAAATTTTATAAATTAAAATTTCGCTTCCAGGGGTGGGAAATTTAATCTTTTTGTACATAAAAGTAAACAAAATTGTTAAAAATTTAAAATGTTTCTTCAATAAAGCTACTTTATACCTCATGAAGAGTCGCATTTATAAAAAAGCAAAAAAACATTAAATTTCAATTCCAGGGCTGGGAAATAAAAAGTTACATGCAATATATTGTAAAACATTAAAGTGACAAAAATGGTTGCTAATTTTAAGGTTTTTGTAAATAAAACTACTTTATAAGTAATAAAAACTGGCATTGGTAAAAAAAGAAGAATATTAGAATTTCGCTCTCAGGGATGGGAAATTGAAACTTTTTTTATACATAACAGTAACCAAAAAGCCAACTAAAGTCGGTTTTTTACTACTTAAAACTGTTTTTAATTCTCGAAAAACAAAATTGGTATTAAATAGTAAAACAAATCAAAATTTCGATTCCAGGTTTGGATAACTGCAATATTTTGTAGTACATGAAATTGACCAAAATGGTTAAAAATTTTAAGTTTTTCTTAAATAAACCATATTATTAAGAGTTGCATGATCCTCATTATTAAAAGTTGCATTGGCAAAAAAAAACCCAAAAAATTTTAATTTCGTTTCCACGGTTGGGAAATTGAAATATTCTTTATGTATAAAGGTAACAAAAGAGTCAATTGACGTTGTTGTTTTTGCTAATTAAAACTATTTTATAATTCTGGAAGAACAAAATTGGTATTAAAATCTTAAATTTCGATTCCATGGTTGAAGAAATGGTTCATGTACCATTGACCAAAAAGTTTCAAAATTCACTAAAAATTGCATTGGTAAAAAAATAAAAATTCACTTCCAAAGTTGGAAAATCGAAATATTTCTGGTACATAAAAGTACCCACATAAATTCCAAATTTTTTTTTTAGTGAAGTAAACCTATTTTATACATCAGGAACAATTAATTTGGTATGAAAAATTCGGTTCCAGGGTTGGAAAATCGAAATTTTTTAGTACATAAAAGTAGTCATATAAGTTCCTTATTTTGGTTGTGTCTGAATGAAATCTTTTTTATACTTCGGGAAGAGTTAAATTGGCATTAAAAACTAAAATAATTAAAAATCCAATTGCAGGGTTGGAATATCGACATTTTCTGATTCATAAAAGCAACCATATAATTTGTTATATTTGATTCTTATGATGCATTATACCTACTTTACATATATATCAGGAAGAAATAAATTGGTATTAAAAACCAAATAAATCTAAAAGTCTATTCTACGGTTGGACAATTAGAACCTTTTGGGGTACATGAAACGGATTTTTTCTTTTTGTTTTTAAATTAAACATATTTAACATTTTTGAAAGACGTTCAGAAGTATTAGAAGTAAGAAGAGCCAAACATTTCGCTTCCTAACCAAAAAATTTAAACGTTGTCTTAAATATAAAAGTAACCGATAACATCATTTTGTTTTTTTGTTAATTATGTTATAATTAAAGCTACTTTCTGTTTTAGCAAGAAAGAAAGAAAGAAGCATTACATCTGTGAAGGGTATTTAAGATTCGGCACAGCCGAATATAGCACTTTTACTTGTTTTTTATTTAAATTGCAAAAATATCTAATGAAAATATATTATATTAAACATTTTTTAGCTCTTTGCAAAAAGTGTTAAATTCAAAAGTTTGAAAAGAGATATATGATCATGCACGTTATTGTAAAAATGTCGTGACTTTCAACTTTGGTTCTTAGTAAAGAGTGTACTCAAAACAATTTTTTTGGTTAATTTATTTATTTTTCTGCATTACATACAATTTTTACGTTTTTGGTATTTATGTATAAATATTTTCATAAGGATTTAAATAATATATTTTCGGTATAAACTAAAACTATAATACCTCAGTATTATACGGCATTTACCTCAGTAAATAGTAGCATAATACCTCAGTATTATAGTTTATACCTCAGTATTATAGGTTATACCTCATTATTATAAGTATTTATTTACTTCATAGCTAAACCTCGTATCTGTGCTTTGTTTCGCAGAATATACTGTTTTTCGACATCAAAAACTGCGTACTGCTTTTCTCCCTCAAAATAATGTTTTTCGATACATAGTAGAAATAAAAACGGCGGACAGCGAATTAATGCAATCATATTGTTTACTTAAAAGTAAGCATTCTCCTCGGATTCGTCGCCAGCCACGAACTGCCTCTGTTGTGCGTTGGCGGTTGACGCCGAATCACCGCACAGAAGAAGTTTACGATTGGTGGTGCCAGTGTAGATAATTGCAGCTGGCATCGACTTTTGTTATTTTTTCGTGCTTCTTCTTTGCTACAATTTTATTATTATCTCTACCAACGTAAATTCGTAAAGTCGCGTCTTCCAAAAAGTCAAATTAAACTTGAAATTAAAGTGTTAAATCCATAATAAATAATTAAAATCAACTAAAAAGCATGTCTCCTTGTGGGCAGCGACGCCAACGTTCAACAACTATTTTGTGGTCAACGCATTCTCGGATTTTGTTTGCAAAGCAACCACCACGGGTCCCAGTGGTGTTTTTTTTTCAAAAAGTGTATTTTTTACAGTTTTTTTTAGAAATCTAATGATGCAATTCTGTAGAGAAATGTTTCATTAGTAGAAAGCAATGGTTTGTTTTCGAAAAAAATTAAATTTTGTGTGGTAAAGTAATCTATATATTATACAACGAAAACTGATGAAAATTTTACTACATTTCAGATGTTTATACAATAAATATGATTCGACTACCAATAGTTTTAGAGCATTTTTATTAAAATATACTATTTTAAGTATGAATTTTTATTAGTCGAACTTTCTTATGTAAATTGTTAATTTTATCAACGGGCTTAAGTTCGAATCTGCAAGACTGCAAACCATTTTTTTGTTATTATTTTATTAATAAATGAATTTGTTCAAATTCTATTTTTTTTATTAATTTATATTAAGATTGGAATATTAAGAATATTTTTCAATAATCATCAAACCAGCAGAACGGATCAGTACTGATTTCGAGGCCGCTACGCCATCTCATCAGCGATCTTTGTTCAATTTTTCCACTTTTTGCAAGTGGTGCTAGTTAGTAGGAACATCAACTATTTAACCAATATTTTAACGAAAATTGAATATGAGAAGTTATCACATTCATATTTTTAAGTTATTAAAATGAAAATGAAAGCGTCGCGTCTTTCGAAAACAGCTGTTCTGCTCTGCTGTGTAAGTTGAATAACAAAAACTGATGTTGACTTGCCTTTGTGCCTTGGAATATTTATCATGTCTTTCTGAGATTTAAATTAAAATTTCGAACAATTAGCCTATAGAATCTTAATTCAATTTAATATAGCAATATAAAATGTTCGTTAAAATTCTTACTAAATACAAATTTAAGCTATGGCTTGAGCTACCAATAATAAAAATTGGAAAACGTTTACATGTACTTAAGTATAAAATTCAAACCAAAAAAGTTTGACTTAGGTATGATGGAACAAAAAATTCAGAAAAATGAGACGAAGAAAAATAATCAAACGGTAACACGGGTATTATAGCAATAACATGTTAACATAAGGTTGATACAGTTCTCGTATTCTTTTTCACAATAAATTTGTATAAATAGGAACTGTTATCACATTCAACTAAGCCACCTAATAAGTGGTGACAAACACAATACACATGAGCACTGATGATGAAAGCGTTGAGTCTTTCGAAAACAGCTGTTCTGCTCTGCTGTGTAAGTTGAATAACAAAAACTGATGTTGACTTGCCTTTGTGCCTTGGAATATTTATCATGTCTTTCTGAGATTTAAATTAAAAATTTCGAACAATTAGCCTATAGAATCTTAATTCAATTTAATATAGCAATATAAAATGTTCCTTAAAATTCTTACTACATACAAATTTAAGCTATGGCTTGAGCTACCAATAATAAAAATTGGAAAACGTTTACATGTACTTAAGTATAAAATTCAAACCAAAAAAGTTTGACTTAGGTATGATGGAACAAAAAATTCAGAAAAATGAGACATGCAGAAAAATAATCAAACCGTAACACGGGTATTATAACAATAACATGTTAACATCAGGTTGATACAGTTCTCGTATTCTATTTCACAATAAAATTTGTGTAAATAGGAACTATTATCACATTCAACTAAGCCACCTAATAAGTGGTGACAAACACAATACACATGAGCACTGATGATGAAAGCATTGCGTCTTTCGAAAACAGCTGTTCTGCTATGCTGTGTAAGTTGAATAACAAAAACTGATGTTGACTTGCCTTTGTGCCTTGGAATATTTATCATGTCTTTCTGAGATTTAAATTAAAAATTCGAACAATTAGGCTATAGAATCTTAATATGTAATATAGTTTAAGAGATCTAAACAAATCAATTTGACTCCAAAAATTTAGCATTTGCAGTTTTCATTAGAAAAAAAAATAAGTTAGCTCGATCTACCTCCGTGTTAGTACTACTACTAAATGAAAGTTGGAAAAAATTTCTTTCATTTTATGTAAAAAAATTCTGCTACCTTTTGAGTTCGCAAATTTATAAATTTTGTGATAAAACTCACGTATTTTTTGTGAATACTTACAATAAATTGCAATGCATATTTACAATAAAAGTGTTTTTGAATTTAGGTGTAAAGTAGGGTAGACCCTACTTTACATATTCTTTGTAACAATAATTTTTGAATAATTGTTATGAAATTGTTTTTTATTTGACTGCTGTAGAAAAATAAAATAGATTCATATCGAATATAATTTATTTGTTGGTTTAGTTTTGTATGAGTTTCAAGGCCTACTATGCTTATTCTGTTGTGATTTTTGAAAATAGTTTGTAATTTACAAATTGTGAATTCTCAGATGGTTTTCGGAAGTATATGCATAAGATAAGAGGTTTTTAACTTTTCAAAACTGTGGTTAAAGTCTATTGACGATTTGGTAAAGCACCAATGAAATGCATATAGACATTGCTTAACCACCAACAAATAAATTTCATTTATATATAATTTTTGAATAATACTTTACGGGATTTTGCTAAATAAAGGTTATTAAACCTGTATTCATATTTTTTGAATAAGGCCGTTAGGCATTTACTTTTACTTTTTAATAACTGATTGACAGCAATATCGAAAAAGTGCATAACAAAAAGAGAAAAACAAAACCATATGATTAATTAAACCGTTATTTGAAATAATAATATTTGCCAAAAAAAAGTATAAGAAAATTATTAAACGTAACTAAATGAATTCCTATATAAGTAGTATAAGACGTCAACCACGTAAACATATTTTGGAACTAGATGATGTAGTAAAAGAAATGATAATTGATAAATAAATAGTTTAAAATGAGTTTAAAAACTTACTCATTTTGTTTATACTCAAATAAAATTATTCTTAAATTTGTATTATAGGTAAGAAGGGTATCCGATAGGGCAGCGAAACATGATGATATAGTTACAGAAATGATAGATGATTAATAAAAGTCTATATTTAAATGCATATATTGCAATTTATTTATAAAATAATTAGTTTTGGTAGAGAAACAAAAAGTTGTGGGAAAAAATTTAGTATGGGTTCTATGGGCGGTGGGTAGTGGGCGTGGCCAATTTTGATGAAATTTTATTTTATTCTTAATTGAGGTAATAAAAGGCTTTGTGCCAAATTTCAAAAACATTGGGTCAAAAATAAATTTTGGTTTCTATGGGCGGTGGGTAGTGGGCGTGAACAATTTTGATGAAACTTTATTTTGTTCTTATTTAAGGTAATAAAAAGCTCTGTGCCAAATTTCAAAAACTTTGGGCCTAAAATAAATTTTGGGTTCTATGGGCGGTGGGGAGTGAGCGTGGTCAATTTTAATTAAACTTTACATTTTTCTTAGTTGGGCTATACCAAGGTTTAGACCAAAATTTCAACATTCTACGAGCACTCCTTATACTTTTTGCCCAACATTGTTTTAACCAATCCCACCGTGCGGCTGCCCAGACCAACCGGGACGATCAAGGTAAACAAGTATATACAGATTTGTCTCTGTTTGTGTGTGTGGTATAAAATTTTTTAAATAAAATAAAAACACAATATTTTAATTAGAATTTGTGATATGCGTTCCTTTATTTTTTCAACTCTTTGTTACCTTGAATAGCGATATGTGGTTCCGAAAAAGTTCACAAAGCAAGTGCTATAACTAGGAAAAGTTGAAGATGGCGAAGACAATGTTTAACCTACCCGTTAGCGGTTTACTCGTTGGAATCCAAGAAAATACTCCAGCCAAACAATGTTTATAACAAAGGAATAATATTTGAATCCCAACAGAGAATTCCAACAAAATACATAGACGGTAAACTAATAAGTTAATAATATAAACAAAGATATCAAACGTAAAATTCAGCTTAAACATTGCCAGCCACCTTGCAGGAACATAGTTACACGCAAGATGGGTGCTGTTGGCTGAAGTAGTAGAACACGAGACTATGAAGCGGAGGGTAGTGAGTTCGAGCCCGCGCTGAGTCATGAAATATTGTGTTGAATTCTTCTGAACAGCATTAGTGCGTGGTTGTGTTAGTTGTTGCCAGCCTGCTTCAATGATGAAGGCATAGTCACTGGACATAATTGCCAGCGACTGACACTATCATGTACTAAAAGCAGAGTAACAGCACCCACCTTCGTCGGCCCTGTAGCAAAAATTAAAACAAAACAAGTAAAAACGTTATATTCGACTGGGTCGAATCTTAAATACCCTCCAAATATTTAGTAAGTGAATTTGAAATGTTTAACTTGGTGGGACAGAGTTCCTTTATATAATATCGTACGTCAACGCCCACTAAAGGGGGCGTAGTTCAAAATTATACAATATCATGTTTTCCACAGACGAACGTATGGACATTGCTAGACCGTCTTAGACTTCATCACAATTCTCTTTGGAGGGTATAAAAACTTTATTTTGGCGGGGTCGCTCTGGCAAGGGCTGTGGGGGAAACATTTCACCTTTGTCATAAAACTCTAAAAATAAATGCTTGGGATAATTATATACAAAATTAAAATTTTTTTTTGATAGGGTCATTTAGAGGGCAAAGGGGGAGAGGGGGTAGGGCAGAAACAGGTAGACATAAGACTCTAAAAATAAATGCTTGGGATGATTATATACAAAATTAAAAAAAAATTTTATTTATTTTTAATAGGGTCATTTAGCGGGCAAAGGGGGAGGAGGGGGTAGGGCAGCAACAGGCAGTCATAAAACTCTAAAGATAAATGCTTGGGATGATTATATACAAAATTAAAAAAAAAAATTTTTTGGCAGGGTCATTTAGGGGGCAGAGGAAGAGGGGGGGGGGGAGGTAGGGCAGAAATCGGCAGTCATAAAACTCTAAAGATAAATGCTTGGGATGATTATATACAAAATTTAAAAAAAAAATTTTTTTTTTGGTAGGGTCATTTAGGGGGAGAAGGGGAAGGAGGGGGTAGGGCTGAGTAGTACCAGGTTTCGTCTCAGCTTTGTCATTAAAGCTTAAAAGTGTTATTTTTAAGAAATGTAGGCTTAAGTAAAACAACTTGTTAACTTTTTATGCTATTTTTGCCTATAATAACGCACACTGAAGTGGGCGGGGTCAAAAAATATTTTTATTTTATTTAATGGCTCCAAGTTTAAGGCGTTGGACCGTATTTGACATTAAAATATATCATTTGCTTAACAAAATAACCAAAAACTTTAAAAATTATGTTGTTTTTTCTGGGTTTTTTTAGTTCTTCTTAGGGGAACTTTTTTCCCTCTTGCCCGATTTAGCCCATCTTCGAACTTAACCTGCTCTTTAAAATATATTTATGCCAAATTTCAAGAGTCTAGCTCTTTTCGTTTGGATTGAATCGTGATTTCCACAGACGGACGGACGGACGGACATGCTCAGATCGTCTTAGATTTCATCACTGATCAAGAATATATATACTTTATGGGGTCTGAGATGGATATTTCGTTGCGTTACAAACGGAATGACAAAGTGAATATACCCTCCAAATTCTTTTATGGAGGGTATAAAAAGACAGTGAATTTTAAGTATAAATAATAAAGTAAATACTTGGATATATTACAAGGTATTTTTATAATAAAGGTATATTTTTTCATATTACAAAAGGCGAATGGTTTTTACGACAGATCCATCAACTGATTTTTGCGGCATGGTTTTCAGCAGATCCATAAGCTGAATATGGTTTTTACCACAGACCCATAAACTGAACCCGTGTGGGATGGTTTTGGTCAGATTCATGAACTGGGTTAAGGCACGATATTAAAACGGGGATTGACCAGAAATGATCCACCCAAATATCGTGTGTTGAGCCATCAAACAACCCGAACTCGTCGTTGATTGGCCTGTAAATACTTGGGCAACTACTTCTGGCCCCAAAACCAGTGCCACTTGACCGGAGTGGTAAAATGTGGGATCCGCCAACTTGAAATCAGGAAATTGATTTCCAATTGTTGTCGATACGTCTTAGACTGGCGTTTTCACACCACGCATCGCAGAAACTGTAGCGGTTAATGAAATCCGCTTTAATGGGTCATAAATCGATTCAATATTCACACGACAATATGAATCTGCAACAAGAATCATTAACCGCTGCACCAAATGTTGGCAAATATAGCTGTGGCTGCAGCAAAGATCAATGACTCCCCGCAATTGAATCGTTTTATTCCCCATGCGCAATTTCACCTGAAAGGTTGGTGAGAATGCTATCACGTGGCGAAGTGCAACATAGGCCTAGCCCACGTACTTGGGAGCTGCCATGAAGACGCAGGCACTGGCTTCGATTTTATGGTGGAGGATTTTTTGCCTTTCGCACCCGGAGAATGCAGCAGAGTGTTATGTTCACCCTGACATTTGCTACACTTCCGAGTGCTAGGACAATCTTTCCTCGTGTGGTGCTCTGACAAACAGCGCGAGCAGTAATCAAAGGTAAGGATATGCCGCAATTTTTTGTCATAGGCCAAGCGTTTGAAACGAAGGCACCCTCGTAGAGGATGCGGTTTCTTGCAAAGTTTGCATTGGTTGGCCTCAACCTTTTCTACTACCTGCGGCGACGTCGACGAGTCGGAGTTGTCAACAGGCTGTGGTTTTCCGGCGACTTCGGTGGTATTCGTTGAAGAGGCAGGACCATCCGCCTTGGTAATAACCGCAGAAGCCCCTTCAGACAGAGGTGCCTCCAATGATGGGCCCGATACTTCCATCGCCTCTTCATATTCCTCTAGCAATACAGCTTCAGAAAAATTGGTAAAGCGTCCATATTACTAGGAAAGAATGAAGTTTAGTAAATGTGATAAAATTAGGTGGTCAAAATGACCAGTTTTGTGATTGGTCGTCTTACAATCCCATTTTGTGTTCGAACGTCGGCGACGCGAACATGATCATCAGTACCTAGATACGTTTTCACGACCCGACCTAACTTCCAGGCAGTGGGCGAAAGTTGCTCATGATGAATACCAACTAAATCATCTACAGCTACATCACGCTCAGGAAATTTCCATTTATAACGTTTATGCACATTTTGTAAATATTCTTCTTTCCATCGGCGACAGAAATCATGCGTAAGTGCCTTAACTTTGCGGTATCTATTTATCAAACCTATTGCTGACTTATATAATGAAGGTTCAGGGGGCCCCAATATTGGTCCGCCTATCAAGAAATGACCCGGAGTAAGAGCCACTGGCTCATTAGGATTATCTGACATAGGACATAGTGGGCGCGAATTTAGGCACGCCTCTATTCCCGCGAGCACAGTCGAAAGCTCCTCAAATGTATACTTAACAGATTGAGCCTCCTTGCGAAAATGATTTTTAAAACTTTTGACAGCCGCCTCCTAGAGTCCCCCCATATGGGGCGCACCAGCTGGGATAAACCGCCACGAAAGACCATGAACTCCAAGTGTTGAACACATACGAGCGTGACTTTCCTTCAAAAAAGTGCGAAAATCCTTTTCAATCTCTCGAGAAGCACCTACGAAATTTGTGCCATTGTCAGAAAATACTGTTTGTGGACAACCTCGCCTAGCAATAAAACGATGAAAAGCAGCCAAGAAGGCATCCAACGACAAATCCGTCGTAGCTTCTAAATGGACTGCTTTGGTGGAGAAGTAAACAAAGATACAGACATAGGCTTTTGTTATTCGACAAGATCGACCGGTAAAACTTCTCAGGTCAAAGGGACCTGATAAATCCACGCCAGTAGTGGTAAAAGGGCGATTTAAAGTAGTTCGCTCTGGAGGAAGTGCCGTCAAGATCTGATTGCATGTGCGTTTCCTATCCAAAATTCAACGTTTGCAGCGGTTCACTACAGTGCGAAGCAACACCTTGAGCCGTGGGACCCAATATTCAACGCGTATAATCCGCAGCATCACCTGATTCCCACCATGAATCGAAATCATATGTACAAACTCTGACAACAAAATCGTAAACCTACTTGAATATGGTAGAATAATTGGATGTTTTTCAGTGTAGGATAAAGAGGAAGATTTCACCAAACGACCATTCAACCTCATTACTCCATTGCTGTCCAAAAAGGGATTAAGGGACTGTAACGAAGTTTTTGCGGAAATCAATTTTTTCAACAGAAGACATTCATATTCCTCAGGATAATGAACTTTTTGAGCCAAAATCGCCAATCCCAATTTCACCTTCGATATTTCCTCACTTGAAATCATTGTCGACTCAAAAGTATACTTGCCCCTATGTGCAGAATGTGTCCGATAGTAAAAACGAAACAAATATGATATCACTCTGAGAGCACGATCAAGCTTAGAGAATCTATTCAACACATCTTTGAAATCTGAAAAGAACACTGCAAGCGTCTTAACAGCTCTGGCCTCGACATCTGTGTCCATAGTCGAAAGATCCTCTATGGTCCAATTAGACTTAGCATTACGCAGCCACGTCGGTCCATGCCACCAGAGATCACTTCCCGCCAGATCCGAAGGTGAAACTCCTCTACTAGCTAAATCCGCTGGATTATCTTCCGACCTAACATGATACCAGTTCTCCTGAATTCTGCACACTCTATTAGCAACAAACGTTGTCCAACTACTTGGCATTTTCCTCAACCAACAAAGCACAATAGTAGAATCGGTCCAACAATACACCTGTCTGATTGGAACACCAATTTCGCTACTCACTGTTTTTAAAAGCCCAGAAGCCAAAACTGCTCCACAAAGTTCCAGCCGAGGCAAAGAAATAGAAATAGGAGCGACTTTCGTTTTACAAGACAGTAAATGTGCATAAATTTGGCCAAATGCTTCAATGCGAATATAAATTGCCCCCCTCGTATGCTTTTTCCGAGGCGTCGGAAAAAACATGAATTTCCGCTATAGTATCTGGAGAATAATGTACCCGTCGCGGCATCCGAATACTGTTTACATCCTTATAAAAATCAACGAATTTTCTCCATTCCCTTTCCGTTGACGAGAGCAAGAAATCATCCCAATCAATATTGTCGAGCCAAATCTTCTGCATAATCATCTTTGCGGCAACAATTAACTGAGCTAACCAACCAACAGGATCAAATAACTTTGCAATCGTAGACAAAACCTCTCTTTTTGTATACCTAGACCTTTCAATAATGGGCTCCACTTTGAAATAAAATGAATCCAACAAAGCATTCCACTGAATACCCAGTGTCTTCGAACTACTAGACTCCACAAAGGTCAAAAGCTTTGAATCCACCAAGTAATCTGGCGATAAATCATAAAAAATTTTGATTTCATTTGATGTCCATTTGCTCAATTCAAATTTAGCTGAAGACAAAACAGTTCTTAATTCAACCCGGGCCCTCAAAGCACACGAAATATCGTGAGCCCCAGTCAATACGTCGTCAACGTACATATCCTTGCATAAAATATCAGCAGCAAGGGGGTACTCAGCCTCCGAATCCCCTGCCAACTGTAACAATGTCCTAATGGCTAAGTAAGGAGCCCAGTTGACACCAAACGTCACTGTCTGTAACTCATTCGCCATTACCTCTTCCACGGGAGAAGATCGAAAAAGAATACGCTGAAATGGCGTATGAGCGGGATCGAGACGAATTTGTCTATCCATCTGAGTAATATCGCAGTTAAATACATATCGAAACAGCCTCCAACGCAAAATCAACAGAACTAAATCTGATTGTAAAATGGGTCCCACTTAGAGGCAATCATTTAGACTATTTCCATTAGAGATTCTGTTCGATGCATTAAAAACCACACGCAATTTTGTGTCCTCCTGTCAGGCCTAATCACTGGGTGATGAGGAAGGTAACACGAAAGAGAAGGTTTAGCAAAATTATCCGATAAAGGCTTCATATGACCTAAAGTTAAATATTCTTCAACGACATCATCATATAATTCCTTGACATTAGGTTTACGCAGCAAAGAGGACTCATTTCTCAAGAATTGTGCCATGACATTCTGATTCGAAAAGCCTAAACTGATAGAATGAGGAAATTTCGGCCTAAAAGGTAGTGTCACTACATAACGACCATCGGAGTTGCGCCGCGTCGTTTTCCTATAATTATCCTCACAAAATTTATCCATCGGTGAAACAATTTTCCTTTTAGGAGTTTCTTCAAGTTCCCAGAAGCGAAGAAGATTTCTATTTAAATTGTCTTTCAGAGACACCTCTATTGTGGTCGAATAAACCTGAACGCGAGATTCCTGAACAGATCCTGTAACAATCCATCCGAATACGGTCCGTTGCGCCACCAAAGATCCGAAAATATCACGATTAATTTCGCTCAAAATAATCTGTGGATACAAGTCAGCGCCTAAAAGTACATCAACAGGCCGAGCTTGGTAAAAACGAGGGTCTGCTAGCTGTAAATTCGAAAAACTATTACGATAACTAGAGTCTACAATGAACGAATGCAGATGGCCTGATATATTAGGTAGTACCAGGGCCATGGTTTCCAATGGGATAGATGAATCTAAATGAGAACCAATTTTCAAACTACAAGTTTTTCTAGTAGTGGCTGAAAGAGTTTGATTAATTCCTGAAACTCTGACATTCGTAGAATGTGCAAATAGTTTCAAGCGATTCTGTAAATGCTCAGAGATGAAAGTTGACTCTGAAGCTGGGTCAATCAAGGCTCGAGCTGGGTAAGTCATACCATTGTGAACAATATTCACCATAGCTGTTCCCAGAAGCACTTTTCGGTTCTGAGAGACATGAAATACCTGTCGAGTAGGATTACTGCTCGAAGATATGCCACTCGATGTAGAAGGCAGGGAGTAATCTGCTTGAGCATGCTGTGCCAAATTTCCAGACGTGGTACCAATATTATCCCTAGGCGCAACTTCCGAGGTAGCATTATCTCGATGTATTAAAGTGTGATGCCTTTTATTGCAAATAATGCAATTAAAAGCACTCTTGCAACTCTTTCCTTCATGTTCGCGTGATAAGCAATTCACACAACAATGAAATATTTTCACCGTTGAAAATCGTTCCGAAATTGAAGAATTTTTGAACCGCTTACTTCCTCTCAAGAGGTGCCCCGAATTCCGACATAAAACAAAAGACGTAGAAGCAGAAGTAGAATTTACAACATGAGCCCTGACCCTATGACCCGAATTTTTTACAGACTGCTTCGAACCTTTAAGATCATGAACGCACTCCAAACTCTGAATCCTTTCCGTCAGAAATTCATCGAAACCTTTCCACGAGGACAAAACCGATTTATTACGAACACTTTGTTCCCATAAACTAACGGTAGAAGTGGGTAAACGTTGAACCGAAAGGAAAATTAAAATAGGATCCCAATTGTCTGTTGAAACTTTTTAAACTGAAAGCGATGTAAGACAATTATTAATGCCGCGCTGCAAAGTTTTTAAACCGGCACTAGATTCAGAAGATTCATTTATTTTTGGCGTGTTAACCTCTAAATATTGAGACTTTTCATTAATCAAGGCTAAACAATTAAGGTAAGCTATGTAAGTACTCTGATATTTAGAAGCAGCCACATTTACATCTTCAGAGTTCACTTTTGCATTATCGTCAACATAGTCGACCCACCCTTCATATGCATCCTTAACTTTCTCCCATAAATTCTTTAATTCGTCGCGTTGAATTTGTAGAGTAAAAACCGTATGGAAATCCTCATGACAATCATTAAAATTTGCTGCGAATTTAATGAGGGACTCCGACACACGCGTAAATTTATTGAAATATTTACTCGCCATGATTTATTTTTGAACATATAAATTAATCGCAAATTTATGGGAGAAAATTAATGCACACACGATATAATAGTCAAAGTGAGCAACGGTAGGGTGTAAAGTAAAAAAACAAGTTGAACAAATAAACAATTTTGTAATTATAAATTAAAGCAAAAAGAAACTCAAACTTGATGTTGCACTCAGTTATAGGTAATAATATATAAATTATAATAAATATTATTTAATTTAATTGTAATAACTTAACACTCAGTAATTTAAGGTAAAAAGTGCTAATATTTTATAAAAAAAATTATTTTTATTTGCAATTCCGTCCGTCCACGTAAATAAACCACAGAAGACACATAGGCTAATTGTTCGAAATTTGTTTTTAAATCTCAGAAAGACATGATAAATATTCCAAGGCACAAAGGAAAGTCAACATCAGTTTTATTCAACTTACACAGCAAAGCAGAACAGCTGTTTTCGAAAGACGCAAACCTTTCATCATCAGTGCTCATGTGTATTGTGTTTGTCACCACTTATTAGGTGGCTTAGTTGAATTTGATAATAGTTCCTATTTACACAAATTTTATTGTGAAAAAGAATACGAGAACTGTATCAACCTGATGTTAACATGTTATTGTTATAATACCCGTGTTACCGTTTGATTATTTTTCTTCATGTCCCATTTTTCTGAATTTTTTGTTCCATCATACCTAAGTCAAACTTATTTGGTTTGAATTTTATACTTAAGTACATGTGAACGTTTTTCCAATATTTTTTTTTTATTATTGGTAGCTCAAGCCATAGCTTAAATTTATATGTAGTCAGAATTTTAACGAACATTTATATTGCTATATTAAATTGAATTAAGATTCATAGGCTAATTGTTCGAAATTTGTTTTTAAATCTCAGAAAGACATGATAAATATTCCAAGGCACAAAGGAAAGTCAACATCAGTTTTATTCAACTTACACAGCAGAGCAGAACAGCTGTTTTCGAAAGACGCAACCCTTTCATCATCAGTGCTCATGTGTATTGTGTTTGTCACCACTTATTAGGTGGCTTAGTTGAATTTGATAACAGTTCCTATTTACACAAATTTTATTGTGAAAAAGAATACGAGAACTGTATCAATCTGATGTTAACATGTTATTGTTATAATACCCCTGTTACCGTTTGATTATTTTCTTCATGTCCCATTTTGCTGTTAGTTATTTCTACTAATGAGGGATGAAACGCGATCAATCACAAAAACAATTTATGGTAGTAACGCAACTGGGACGAACGACGAATTTCTTTCAGTACGACGAATTCGTTCGTAAAAATTCGCTCTATAAATTCGTCGTATGAAACACAATAACGACGAATAAATTAATATAATGAACAAAAAATTTTAAATTTTTTTAAAAATCTTTGTAATCCTCTGATGCCAGATTCTTTAGACATTCAATAATTAACCTGGTGGTGTCCATTTTTTTCCAGAACAAATTCCTTTTTGTAATTGTTTTCTGAAAATTTTTTCTGTAAATAAATTATTCTTTGCATTTAACAGCTGATGGGGTGACCATATGAAAAAGTAGGAAATAGGAAGAAAAAATATATTATAAAAAGTGTTCAAAATTAATAAAAAGTCATCCGAATGATAAATTTTTGTGAATCGGTTAATGCATTTTTAGTATGTACTGAAAATTTTCGTGCTAGATGCAACAATACAGTATTGAATTATGTTTTCCCACAAAAAACCAGTTTGAGTATATAAAACCTGGGCACCTCATATTGATTTGTTCGTCGCTCGCTGACGAAACAATTAGAAACAAATCTATTTCAACTTTCGCTGAGTATGACGAATGTCGTCCAACGCCACGATTGTGTGCATTTTCATATACACCAATGTGTTTTATTTTTGGCGACGAATATTCGCGACCAAAAATTCGTCGTTCGTCGCAGTTGTGTTCCTAGCATTATGCATATAATTATACAGTAGTCGCTCGGTTATATGAAATAATTCAAACAGAGCCTGTTCACTAAATGGAGAAGTTCACTAAATCGAGAGAATAAAAAATAAGTAATTCATATGACTTTTATTAAATTAAGTTTTTATTTTTAATGTTTTTTAATAATTAATGAACATGAAAGAAGTCGGTTATATTTTTTTGTACTTTTTTTGCTTCAAGAGATTTTGCCTTGTCCCTGCATTTGCGCTATACCAAAATATCATTAATATCAGATATAATATTTTCACTCCAATCAATAACTTTATTGAATGTTTCGATTGCCTCCGTTTTGCCTTCCCTATCACCAGAAGCATTTGTACAGGACAGGAATGTAAGACGTGCTTTTTCGGTTTTTCTTCTAGGTGCACTTTTTTCACTTCTTAAAACGTATGTTTTGTCTGGAAGCAGTTTCCAAAATAGGGCAGTTTCGTCCGCTTTGTAAATTTCATCATGCATTAAATTGTGTTCTACTATTAAAGAATGGAGTTCTTTTTTAAAAGGTTCTACAAACTCCGGACGATAATTTTTCACCGGATATCTATAAAAACCTATACCAAATCGTCGCTTAAATTTCTGCAGCCACCCATCACTTGCAGTAATAGAACTTTTTTCTTTCAATTGGTCGTTTAAATATTTTGCTTTTGTTGATTGAACCAATGATATAGCTTCGCCTCCTCCAACGACATTTCAGCTTCTCTCAATGTTCTCCTTTTAACTTTTTCTTTACTTTTTGCAGTCACTTCCAAAATCGGATTTTTATTTTTCTTAATAGCACAAATTGTTGACTTGGCCACTTCATATCTGTGTGCAAGAGAAGTAACGCTTGCACCTTTATCCAAAATGTCACTTTTTTCAGATAACGTTAACACCTTGCGCTTCATCTTCGATGCACTATGTAAGAAACACTAAAGACTTCAAAAAGCTTTTTTGTATTTGTACGCACACGCTTATCTCGGGGAAGAACCGATTTTTAATATGTAAGATAATCACTCAACACTCAAAACATTAACAAAATCAACAGTTTGAGATTTTTAACTTATTTCGGGGAAGAACATACTTCCAATAAGACAAGCATTTAAAAAAAAATTAACGGTTGAAAGCTGTTCACATAATAGAGATAGGCTGTGTTCACTCTTTAGAACCCCATGTGTTTAAATTTTGTTGTTCACTATTCTGGATGTGCATATAACCGAGCGGCTACTGTATATGTATATACAAGTGTATAATATGTATGTGTGTATTTTATTTCTGTTATTACCTTACACACTTTTTCTTTTTTCACTTTAACACAATTAAAATAAAATTATATTTTACGCACCTTTAATTTAAATGTTCAATATTTTCCAAATAAACGAAGAATATTTTGGTGGTTTTTATGAATTCTCAACGATGAAATACCTTGATGTAAGTGAGAAAAAGAAAATACGATGAGTTAATTTCTTACAAAAATTTCAAAGAAATCCGGCTCGAAGGACCAAAAGTTTGTGTGTGTGGTATAAAATTTAAGAAATAAAATTAAAACACAATATTTTAATTAGAATTTGTGATATGAGTTCCTTTATTTTTTCAACTCTTTGTTACCTTGAATAGCGATATGTAGTTCCGAAAAAGTTCACAAAGCAAGTGCTATAACTAGTAAAAGTTAAAGAACGCGAAGACAATGTTTAACCTACCCGTTAGCGGTTTACTCGTTGGAATCCAAGAAAATATTCCAGCCAAACAATGTTGATAACAAAAGAATAATATTTGGATTCCAACAGAGAATTCCAATAAAATACATAGACGGTAAACTAATAAGTTAATTATATAAACAAAGATATCAAACGTAAAATTCAGCTTAAACAGTCTCTTTCCTTCTCTTTTGATCATCGTCAGTATCCATACTTGCTTAGAAAACGTTGCTTAATTTTTTCAATTCTAATATCATCATATCAATAATTTTTATAGAATAAATAATGTCTAAATCAAGACGAAAGAACATATATAATGCAAAAAGTCGTGAAAAGTACCCGTCTTTTGAAAAAACAAAAGTGATATTGATGTTTTGAGCAAAAAGTGCAGAGGTACTTTTTCTATTGCGTTTGTTGGTAACGCGGATAACGGTCGTCATACCAAAACAAAAAACATCAAGACGCTCAAATTGGCGCTTCTCGCGACATCGATAAGGTCACATTTTTAATCGGATTTGGATTTACATATATCGGCAATGGAAGCGGTGTGGGCATATCATGTTATTAATTCTAATCACAGTTTTAAATCGTAGGATTGTACGACACAAATATTTAAATCATGTTTTAACATAAACAAGTTTTCGTGTGCGCAGAAAATTTTAAGCAATAGCCACCAATGTTTTTGCGCCGCACGCCAAACAATTGCTTAAAGAGGATTTAAAAGACTGTAGTTATGTGTCAATATACACAGATGCATCAAACCATGGGAATATAAAATTTTTTCCTGTGCTCGTTCGATATCTTATCTCTACTGTCGGTGTACGCGCTAAAGTTTTGAATTTAACCGAAGAAGCTGGTGAAAATTCCACCATAATATCCGATCTAATAACGTCTACTGCCAGTGATTACGATCTTAGGAAGAAAATCGACTGCTTCTGTAGCGATAATGCAAAAGTTTATTTTGGTGGAGAAACTCGTGGCGGAAAGAATAATGATTATTACCGATTGAAACAGTGGTTTCCACATTTGGTCGGCATCGGCTGTGTCGCTCACACGTGATGAAATACCATTCCACGTAGAGTGGGTTGTTGTTAAAACATATTCTCACTTCTAATACCTTAACACTGTACGCAAGACAGCATTGAAAGCTTTTTGTGAAGAATCAGAAGTGGAACATAACAGGCTACTAGGATATGCAAAAACACGATTTTTGTCTCTCGGACCAGCTATGAAACTCTATGATGCTCTTCAAATGTATTTTCTTGGACTTGAAAGAGGAGAAACAAATTTAAGGATTTTTTAGTGAAGATTCATCAAAATTTTGGTTGCTATTCGTTCAAGAACAGGCAAAAAATTTCATTGGGGGGTGCCAATTCAATTTCTCTTCTCTTTCAGCTTTATTTTTCTTTTATCAGACTGAATTATTCGGGAAATATGTGCTGAAAGTTTAAGTTGATGATGTCACTGCAATCGAAGTTGCACACTGTTTAAATTAGCTCAAAGAAACACTAAAAATGCGTCAAGAGGATGATTTTTTATCGCCAGCTGTAGTAGCAGAAAAGCAAAAACTTATTGACAATGGATACAATTCGATTGAGATGGCTGCTATACGCACTGATTTTTTCGGTAATTTTGCCTTCTTTGATTTAAATACTTTTATACTAATCTTGCAGCCGCTGCACTCTCCTACTTCCAATTATGGACAGCACCGTTGCAAGAAACACCAACATGGAATGAAGTCGAAGCCGTTATGAACAAGTTGAGCGCATACAATTTGTAAATGCCAATAAAAACGCGGTAAATTTGCACACCCAATTTCGATATATCAAAAAATATTGTACGAGCGACAAAATTATGCAGTGGAGAGAAGGCAATGTTCCGATTGTGGATCGAATCTTGGACGTCAGACAAATCTCGATTAGATGTGCAAACACTGAAGGCGATTCTGACCGTCAAATGTAATTTGAAGTACAAATGTGTTGATTTCTACAACTACCTCAAAACGAAGCCGTCATTGCTTATTCAAATTGCTTCAAACGACAAGTACAAAACAAAAAGAAAAGCTGATTCTTATGGAAATGATTCAGATGATGGAAATGATAGTTATTTTTTTTTTTATATATTGCATAAAATATATACTGCGAAAAGTGCTATTTTTCTAAATCGATTTACTGCTTTTTGAAAAGTTTTCAGTGAAATGTACTGTTTTTGGTCCAAAAACAATACGATCGTTATTCATAACAGAAAAAATTTTTAAATTTTTCTAAAAATTTAAGTTTAAGCAATTATTTTACCAGAGCGAAGAAAATTCGTATTTTACACATCAAGTTTATGTAAAATCTTTTACATAACATCTAGTGACGTTAAAACGCGTAAGTTACTAAAAACGTTATCGTAATTGGTTTAGAATTTAATGCCATTTCTTTTCTAAGAGTGGAAAATTTTTTTCTCTAGAAATTTGTCTATGCATCAAAGCACTGTACATCATCTACATATGTATTGGATAATCGCTATGTATATATATATATATATATATATATATATATATATATATATATATATATATATATTAGACTGTCGCAAACAATTTTTTTCTTTAATTGATATATTTGCACTAATTAAAATAAGAAGTTAGCTGTCATAAATGCGGTCTTAATTATTTAGTTCGAAGCGACGGTGTCTTCTAGTTAATAGTGGGGCCTAAAGTACTCGATATTATGAAAAAACACACATTTGAGCCTATTTTTATAACTGTTCTGTAGAAATATATGATTAATTGTATAAAAATAATTTTGATTTATTTTAAAGATAAAAACTGGATTATTAATTTATAGTGTGGTTTTTTTGTTATTAATTCATGAGAGCAGATTTGTTGTGAGATGGATATAATTGACCATAGTGCTAAATAATTTGAAGTAGGAACTGCTTATCTTCCTCCTCGTAGGCCAAAGAGCGATTGAAGTCCGTTAATTTCTCTCTCTCTCTCTCTCTCTCTCTGCTGCATCGTTCAGGACTTGCTAATGTTGACAGACTCTTTTGCCAGCGCAGTAATCGTCTCTTTGCCTCCATTCAGAGGGGTCGAACTGTAAAAATTATACATTTATAGGCAATCGAGTAAAAAGTTTTTTGTCCGTGATGAAACGAAATGCGAGATATCTTTTGCACTGTAAGAAAAAATTTTTTTTTATTATTACAACATTTCCTTTCGAAACTTCTTTATTATTTACGTCTTTATTATCTATATCATGTTTTTGGATCATTATCTTTTTTATTTCCAATGGGACACTTTCTTCAAAAAAGAAAGACCACGAACTTTCTTCTGCTAAATACCATAAATGTTTCCTTACTTTTTGCAACAATGTGGTGGGAACTTCTTTGTAGGAATAAGAAACAACGTTTTGAATAAAATCGAGTTCCACCTGCGATGATGTTGGATTCCGTTGAACTTCTTCCTCCAATCTCCTTTCTGTAAAGTTGCTAGCTGCAATGTTTTTCCAATACTTAGCAAATCGGTTGAAAAAAGAATTTCTGGTCCGGATGTTCTTACAAAATTCAGTTCAAACACCGACTTTACTAACAATTCGCAAATATAGTGGCGACGTGGAAGAAAAAGCAGTTTTCGTCCTAGCTTTTCTCGAGTAAATATGTAGCGCGGTTATTAATTCCAGTATTAGTGGCTGTGGTGTCAAAAGATACAATTTCTACCAATCCATCGCAAAAAATTTGAGGTGGCTTCAACTATATTTTCGACGGAAGCATTTTTTATTTTTGGCATGCATAGCAATTTTTCATGTTTTCACTGGTTACAAAGAGAGACAGTCGATCTTGTTTTTCTATTCTCTTTGTATCTGGAAGGAGTTTGCCATCCCAGTGTAGAACAAATACTTGAGGAATCTTTATTGTAATAAAAAAAATGCATAAAACTATTTTTCAAATTTGCTATTAAATCAACTACATTGGTTTCATCGATAATCCGCTTATCTTGTCTTCTACGGTAGTCTCTTCGCATTAAATAAATCGTTGTTCGATTTAATACCAAATCTTCGAAATTTATTGCTGTAGCAGCAGTGGAAACGTCCTTTACTCTATTCAGAATTGCAGCAGCAGTTGAAGTAACAATATCCATAGCATGTCTTGCAGAAAGTTTACATTTGTTCATTCTTGCTACCATTTTCTCATCAATAAATTGAATAGTACCGCGAGATTGAGTGTGTATTTTACTGATATTTCGACGACGTTCTCATTATCCTAGACATATTGGGAGCCCATTGCATGACTTAGTTCAACATCTTCGACTTCTGTGTCATCTGCAATTTTCGTACTTCATTCACCTAAGATTATTTGCCAATGATTTTTAAAGAAACAGTATAAATCTAAAACATAGTAAAATAAATATCTTGAGCTTTATACTTTGCAACACTATTATTTTCTTCTTCCAATCGCTTCTCTTTACGTTTTTATTTTTTTCAGGAGAATCGTACCCACACCATGCATCATTCCTGGGGGACCTCTCTTTCTTTGGAGCACTAGAACATTTTTGTCCTCTTTTATTTTAATTTTTTCTAAAGCATCTGGAGTTGCGATGCCAAAAATAAAATTTTGTATATCATACCGAATATCTTGTTCTTGTTTTCGATATTTTTTATATGGGGCTCCATAATTTTTCTATATTTATTTATTCATTTTCATTTCCTGTACAACAAGATCGAGTCGTATTTGTCTCCATTTTTCAAATGTTTTATTTTTCAATTTCCGCATACAACTTGTTTCATGCATTGTTGGAATGTGTGCCCTTTCCAAAATTCTAGTTTAACGCCAATAGTATATTTCATACTAATTAACAATGTCTTATGTTCAACCCGCATTTTGTACACAAAAATAATTGAAGCACTTGCTTTATAGACGGTATTTTGGCTCCCAAAATATCATTTACACATTTTCCCACTAAAACAATATCTTGGTCAGAGCGTAATCACCATATTCTTAGAAGTCATATTTCTAACACGATAAAAATATTAAGTTGCACGACTTATAACATCTAGGAGCAGTTTGTAAAAATCAGCAAAACATAAATGACGTTCTCTCAAGTCGCACATTTAACGAGCAAAATACTGTAGACAACTGCTGAGTTTATTGTTTTGGCGCGTGTTTCTCAAAACATTTGTTTTCGTGTTCTGCAATTTGCAACGTATAACTACGCTGAATCAAAAATTTTCGCAGACACGAAAATATGTGTGTTTTTTACGTTATATGATATTTTAGGCACATGTATTAGGCTGGTCGCAGCTTGTGTGGAATTTATATAGATATATAAATATATATATATATATATTTATATATATATATACATATATATATATATATATATATATATATATATATATATATATATATATATGTATAGGTTAGGTTAGGTTGAAGAGAGGGGCATAAGCTATCCCAATCCGTTCAGGATTACACTTAGGCCTCATAGGCCTGTTGTGCGCTCTATAATAAGGAGATTCCATTACACTGTGGGGAGTCTCCACCGATACCATGGAAACCTCTGAGTTTGATTACGTCAAGAACCGAGTTTCTTCAACGTACTTCCTTAAGTCTCTCCAATTAGAGCCCCTAAGAAATTCCATCTCCTATATAATCTCCTGATTAAATGTTTGTCTTCTGACATGGGTAAAAGCTGGACAGTAGCACAAGCAGTGCTCCAGTGTCTCGTCCTCTTCCTGGCAGGCTATGCATGTTACATCGCCAACGATACCCATTCGTGTCAGGTGATTCCTTAACTCTGTATATCCTGTTATTAAATAAATCAATCTCCATAGTGCTGGCCTACTCAATGTTAGGATCTTCTTTGTCCTGTTACCATCTGGGTCCCCCAAGGAATTCTAGTCACCCTACCTACGGTAGAGTGCTGCCAATCTCTTGTATGCAATTCTATAGCCCATCGTTTTAGTTCGTTCTTAAAAACCTGGGATGGCCTCGGACTGTCTAGTGTGATGTTCGCCATTAATGCTCCCATCTTTGCTAGCCTATCTGCCTCAACATTTCCAGGTATTCCCTGATGTCCTGGAATGTATATTATCTCAATGCCTCCACAGTGCGTGTATGAGTTAATCTCATCCTTGCACTGTAATACACACCGAGATTGAACCACATGATTCCTCAGGGCCTCGATGCCCTTCCTACTATCCGTGAATATACAAACCGGTAGTCTGTTATCGATTCCCTTTAACCACTTTATCCCTACCGCAATAGCCACGATCTCACTCTGAAATACTGTGCTATGATCCGGCAGGCGGTAGTATTTGCGAAAGTTACGACCCATGTCACAGAAACCTCCACCTGATCGGTCACCAATCTTCGACCCGTCTGTGTATAGGTTATTTATGGGGCTCATTGTACCTGCACCCTCCCACTCGATACCTTCCGATATTATGGTGGTGCAGTGTGATTGTACATATATAATAGGAATTCTGTCGCACGTAACCGTGCGAGCGTTGTTCTCGGGTAAGACGTGTATTATACTCTTTTTATTAATTTGTATCGTCCTATTTCGAAAAACCGGTGATTCCAAATGTTTTGGGAGGGGGTCTCTTGAGATACACTAATATCCGATTTCCCCTTTTCTTTAGGCTCAGCCTTATCCTTTTTGGCATTCTCAGTCGGGCCTACTGATTAGCCAATGGGAGTCTTCCCGACTTTGAAATATATGCCCGAGGTGGCAAAGAAGGCCTTCCCTTTTCGTTCTTTGAGGTAAGCCATGGACGCTTTGTCTAGACCCACCACGATCAAGGTGCCCTCCTCTGCCTCCTCACGGTGGACGATTTCCCACTTGCTTGCATCGAGGCCTTTGTTTTGCTTGGTAATGATATTTGCTATGGCCTCGGTCTTTAGACTTCCACCCCATCCTTTTATATAAAAGGAAACCTTTGTTAGAGCTGGGATTTCCGGCTTCTTCACAAACGAGAGTTTTCCACCTTCCCATGGTGCCTTAATGCTGTTTATTCGGTTTCGTAGTATCTCCACACAGGAGTCAGACTCCAGTTGCAGAAACATTACGTCCCGAGCAAACTTGCTGCTTTCAATGTGAATTTGTGGAGCATCCTCATCAGCTGACAATATGTACTCCACAGTACATTCGTTTATGGCACTTTCCACCTCCTTGTGGTAGTGCACTGGAATTATTCTTGATGGGCTGCTGGAATCTATGACAGCATAGCTCAGCTCTTCTGCAAGTTTCCTGCGAGCCACTTTGGCATACGTAGGCTGCTCCTTAGCACTCCTTTCTCTTCAGTGATTCAGAAGCTTTCGGATCTCCTCCAAGAAGACTTTCCTGACGTCATCGCCTGTTTGGAGGTACTAACGCACGGTGTGGTCCCTACTCCCTTTGAGCCCTCCGAAGAGTTCTCTTTAGGAAGTTTGGACCCCCGGCCCGCTACACCCCCTCCCTGCGGGGAGCTTTTTAATTTAAATTGTTTGCGGTGGCCAGCAGTGTTCTGCTCCTCCGGCGAGCGAATTCTCTTGCCCTTCTCCGTGGAGATGGGTGTAGAGGCTTCACCTTCCTTTGAAGCATCCTGCTGATTCCTCCGTTTCAATTTTGCCGCTTTCCGCCTGAAAGATTTCTCCTTTTCGTGGTGAGTTTGGCTATGGTAGCACTTACTTCCTCGACCATCCTATCTACTTCGGAGGACTCCTTTATGTTTTTTGAATGGGAAGAATCGGAGACCCCGGCCGTCTTTTGTGGCTGGAGATGGTTAGTCATCACCCTTGGCACCTATTCTACATCTCCTAGGCTTCTTGTAGCTTTAGCAACAGCGGAGGCCAAGTTGCCCACCCCCGAAGTTGTTTTCTTACAGTCACTTGCTGACGACGACTCGGGGCCTGTTTGCTTACCACCACTAGCCGCCGCTACTGAGTTATTTAAGTTCTGCACCGTAACATTCATTTCTTCTAAGTTTCTTCCCATAGTAGTTATTATTCGGGTACCACTCTAGCTTGGTTGGTCCACGAGGGTCCGCACTGCAGACGATCAACATCCCGAGTGTGCTGAAATCCTCTTCCCCCACTCTAACCGCCACCAGGGGACGCGTCCGATGGGAGAAAATCCAAGCAAATGTCTCCACACGGATTATGTATAAATATATATATATATATATATATATATATATATATATATATATAAATATATATATAAACTGAACTGGTTTACATCATACCTGACAAATAGAAAACAAATAACCAAAGTAAATAATATTATTTCTGACACTGTGAACAATGAATACGGAGTACCTCAGGGATCAATTCTGGGCGCTCTTTTGTTTATCATACATATAAATGACGTACCTAACATACTAGAGAAATGTGAGATAGTGCTATACGCGGATGATACCCTAATATTTAGTGAATCTGAAACAGATGAACAGTGCCACAGAAACTTAATGTATGACATGGTAAATGTAAATAATTTTTTAAAAATTAATAAGTTAAAACTAAATGAAAATAAAACAAAAATATTAGAAATAAACATGAATAGTCAAATAGCCTTTGAAATTAATAACAAAATAATTGAGAAAGTTGAAAACATAAAATATTTAGGATTCGTAATAGACAGAAACTTGAACCTTAAAGATCATGTAGATTACATATTCAAGAAAATTGGGGAAAAAATTGGCTTTTTTAAAAGAATAAGAAATGAAGTATCAACAAGTACTGCAATAAATATATATAACACCATAATTAAACCACATTTCGAATTCGGTTCAACAATATTATATACATTCTGCACAGGCTTACAAATAGAGAGACTTCAAAAGCTGCAAAACCGGGCTATGAGATCGATAATTATATGCAATAGATATACTCCAATACAACACATGCTGGATACATTAAAATGGCTGAATATTAGACAAAGACATCAACTAAATACCTTTATCTTCATCTATAAAATGAAAATAGGGAACGCACCTGAATATTTAACAGAGCAATTGAGATACGTGAACGAATGTCAACCTTACAGTCTTCGAAATGCAAATGATTTTAGGATACATAGAGCAATTAATAGTGCAATGAAAAGATGTCTATTATATAAAGGATTGCAGTTATTTAATCTACTACCTATAAATGTAAAAAATGAAAGAAATATTAATATATTTAAAAGAAACTGTGTGAATTTTGTAAGAAGTAACTTATATCAGAGCAATTGAAATAATCGAAAATTTAATGTCATTTAGTTAACATGAAAGTATTTTTAATACTACTAAATAAAATAAATAAAAAATAAAATAATAAAAAAAATAATATATATATATATATATAAATCTATATATATATATATATATATATATATATATATATATATCTATATATATACATATATATATATATATATATATATATATATATTTATTTATATATATATATATATATATATATATATATATATTTATATATATATATATATATATATATATATATATATATATTTATATATACATAAATATATATATATATATATACATATATATATATATATATATATATATATATTTATATATTATGGTGGGTCAAATTGTATGGGGCCAAAATATGTTAAAATGCTCATCGCGATTATTATTCTTGGGGTCATTCCAAGAAAGTTTCCCAAAAAAACCTACGGAACTTGCGCCGAAGTTTTGTATGACATTTGAAGCATTTGAACGAAAAATTTCATACATTTTCAATCCCAAATATAAAACTAACGGTAACGGTAATGGGACAGTCTTTATACTCCTCTGATTGCGTGAAGTCTCTAGAATTTTAGTACATTAAAGCTTTTTCCTTTAAATTGATCGTGGAGTTGATACTTTGAAAATTGTAAAAAGTGCCGTTCAAAATTCTGGCCAATTTTTGAAAAAAAAGTTGAATTTTCAAATCTTTTTATCTAAGCTGTTTTAAGTAACAAATACAAGTTTTTATACTTTTTGGATTCTGCGAAGTGCCAGCAATACAACGGTATAAAAATACTTTGGTTGGAATAATCAGGTTAGACAAAGGCTTTAAAGTAATAAAAAACAAAATAATCGAAAAAAAATCATAAATGGCATTTTGCATCATTGAACTCTTATTAATAAAAATGAGCCACAGATTTTAAAAATATTTACAGCAGTTAAAAGACGAGAAAATTATCTTTCCATTGACATATAATTTGTGTACATTATCTTATAATTTCATACAATTATTGACATCCGAATTCTAAAATTTCAAAAATTAAAACCTCTCGTATAATAATAACACAGGAAGTGTCAACAATACAACGATACCACAAGCTTTGGTTAGAATAATTACGTTCGTCAAAGGCTTTAAAATTAGAAAATGATCATGAAAAATTTCTCTAGGTTTTTTTTTAATTTGTCGTTCTCAGAATGCAATCTCAAATTTTTAAGAGCCAAAAATGTTCTGCGTTAAATATTGCGGAGATGTGGGATGGGGAACTCATTCATGACCTATATCGATTTCGTTTAATTTATGCAAAGAAACAAGGTATGTTTTTTCCTATTTTTTTTTCAAGTGAAATAAATGAATTATTCCTGAATGCAATTATTTATGACTTGTGCGGGAATTTCCGTCATAACTATATTTAAAGACTTTTGAATTTTTCGGTTTTTTTATAAACCATCAGTGAAAGTTGACATTTCCAAAGCATGTACTCGTTTGAAAATCGGTTGAGTGGTTCTCGAGTTAGAGAATCATGAACTTAGCACAACTTATTTTTATATATATGTATATATATATATATATATATATATATATATATATATATATATATATATATGTACATATATACAAATATATATATATATATATATATATATATGTACATATATATATATATATATATATATATATATATATATATATATATATATATATATATATATATATGTACATATATACATATATATATATATATATACATATGTATATATATTTGGCCATCTATTCATTTAGCCGACTATTTACCACCCGGAAAATTGATCGGTTAGTTTAAAATTGTATATGTATATATATAGCCGACTACTTACCACCCGGCAAATTGACACATATATTTGATTTCTTGCTTTTGCTTTCTTAAAAGTAAAATGTTATATTTGACTTGAGTAATTGTTCAAACAGATCTTTAAAAAAATTTGTGCACTTGAAATTTAAATTGTATTCCCTATGTTTTTCTATGTACATAAATATAATAAAAAATAAGTAAAAAAATTAATATTTATTTTTTAGCTTTAAAATATAAGGCAGAATTTTCTGTATTACCAAGTGTCAAAATAATTAAGAACTGAATTATAAAACAATTTTATACGATCACAATTTTACAAAAATCTTTTCGTTTACTTTTTCGTTTTACTGTATCTTTAAATTAGTCTCTGCTTACTTTTAACAGAGGTGGAAATGTTTCTGGAATTACTTTCTGTTTATCAAAAAAACTGAAGACAGTTTTTGGGTGCTATTGGCTGAAGTAGTAGAACACGAGACTATGAAGCGGAGGGTCGTGAGTTCGAGCCCGCACTGAGTCATGAAATATTGTGTTGAATTCTTCTGAACAGCATTAGTGCGTGGTTGTGTTCGTTGTTGCCAGCCTGTTTCAATGATGAAGGCATAGTCACTGATCATTGAACATAATTGGCAGCGACTGACACTATCATGTACTAAAAGCAGAGTAACAGCACCCACCTTCGTCGGCCCTGTAGCAAAAATTAGCCCTCGTTTTCAGTTCCGGCGCAATGCATTGCATATATAGGGGTCATCTTCTGAGTGCTGGTCCAAGATAAAAAAAAGTTAGTGCCTGCGTATTCTCTTTCAATGTTAATAAAATAAATAAGTTATATAAAACTTTTCAAACGCTGGGTTGTATCAGAGAGCTAGAAGAAGAAATAGGCTATTAGCCGGGAGAGGAAAATTTATTCATTAGAAGATTTGACAAACTCTTTTTAACCCCTTAGTGCTTCAGATCCCACCATGACTACTTCTTCCCAAAATTTCTGAATTTATTCGGTTACAGGCCGCTCCAATACAGTATAATATAGATCTATTAACTCAGTAATTATCCCTGATAGTTAATGTAAATACGATAGCAGAATATAAAACACAGACAATTGATAAAATCAACTTTGATGGAAAAAACTCTTCAGTCATTTGGAGGGAAATCGCAAATAATTGAATGCAGTTGTATAAAAAGTGTAGCTGAAGATAGTTCACAGCATTACTAATTTTAAGAAAAAAAATGGTGGAAGACGCAAACGATAGTCTTACTACTCACTGCATAGTCCTGAACTTTGACGCAATCATATAAGGGTGTTTATCACGGGATTAAATGCTCCGTTGACTAATATATATTGTTCTCATTATCACCGAGTGACCTAACAAACGCTTCGCTTATCAGTTCAATAGAACAACAAATCAGAATAATGGTCACCAGGAGTCCACAAATCCGCTAAGTTTTCCCCGATGAAACCAAAATAACCCACAAGTTAACTATCGCCATTTACGGCAACTCTAACCCAAACCTGAACCAATGAATTATGTATGAATTTTTATTAGTCGAACTTTCTTATGTAAATTGTTAATTTTTTCAACGGGCTTAAGTTCGAATCTGCATGACTGCAAATGATTTTTTATTATTTTATTAATAAATGAATTTGTTCAAATTCTATTTATTATTTTTTATATTAAGATTGGAATATAAAGAATATTTTCAGTAATCATCAAACCAGCAGAACGGATCAGTACTGATTTCGAGGCCGCTACGCCATCTCATCAGCGTTCTTTGTTCAATTTTTCCGTTTTTGCAAGTGGTGCTAGTTAATAGGAATATCAACTATTTAACCAATGTTATTAACGAAAATTGAATATGAGAAGTTCATATTTTTAAGTTATTACCTATTTGGTTAGTACGAAATTCCCCAACCCTGACGATTAATATTCCATGTATCTCTTTCGCTTTTTCCAGAGCCATCGGCTGCTGATAGCTAATGCTTCTTTGTTATTTATGTTCAAGTAATTGAATTTAGTTGTCAATTTAAAATGAACAAGTGCGCGTGCCCCCGCAATGTTTTAAATTATGTATGCATTTTTATTAGTCGAACTTTCTTATGTAAATTGTTAATTTTCTCAACGGGCTTAAGTCCGAATCTGCGTGACTGCAAATGATTTTTTATTATATTATTAATAAATGAATTTGTTCAAATTCTATTTATTAGAGGAACATATATATGTGAATATAGTGATCAATACACTCAGAGAGGCATATATGAAAATATTCTTAGAAAAGTCAAAATTTTTTGAGGAATAAGTGGAATTACTGAGGTATGTAATAGCACATTGCGTAATAAAAACCGATCCAAATAAAATCGAAATAATCAAAAATTACCCGCAGAATGTTTGCTAATGCGTCAAAAAGGTGAAAAGAGAATTCATACTTGGCTGGTGAGGTTGAATTAACACGAACTGATTACCAGCAAAAAATTATCCTAATAACTGGTGCGTCAAAAGGAGCTATTGGTGGTGTATTAACATAGGAGAAAAAACCAATTATATTCATATCCAAAACCCTGAACTCCACCCAACGTACCTATGCTACGAACAAAACAGAACTTTATGCCGTGGTCTACGCATTAAAAACCCTTCCAAACTATTTATATGGTGTAACTGATTTGGAAGACACACCGATCACCAACCTCTTGCAACTGTAGTATAAAATAAAAACCCCAACGCGAAAATATCAAAGATTAATATCTTTTATTGAGGAATATACTCCTAAATTTTTATATGCACCTGGTGCTACGAACGTTGTAACTGACGCACTATCTAGACTGTCTTGAATAATGTTCCCGATGATGAGTCACTGCAAAGCACCCAACATTTTCTTGAAAGCATTGATAGCTTTAATTATCCTAAAATCACTAAGCCTCTTTATGAATTTAAGCAACAAATTTTGCTTTATAAAGCTAATTTCATAAAACATGAATTCCTAATAACTTTCGGTAGAATTCGCCACATGATTGAACTCTACAAAAGGGAAAATTTGAAACCTTTTTCAATCACAATTGAAAGTAATGAATAGAAATAAACCCACTACGATAAAAACGGATCAAGAGGTTTATGAAAAACGTCTTGATAAACAACAGTTATAGAAGGCAAAAATTATAGAAGATTTAGGTAATAAAGTAAACATATCTTCCGTTTTCTTGTAAATAAACGAAAAGAAAACGGAAGATTGCACCGGAATCACAGGTTTTTCGAAATAAAGCAATACAAAATAGTAGAAAAGTCAAATACCTAGGAGTGATACTCGACTGGAGGTTACACTGCACCACCATAACATCAGAAGGTATGGAATGGAAGGATGCAATTACGACGAACCTCATAACCATCCTATATACGGACGGGTTGAAGATTGGTAACCGATCGGGTGGAGGATTCTATGAAATGGGTCATAACTTTCGTAAATACTTCTGCCTGCCAGATCATAACACACTATTTCAGACTGAGATCGCGATCATTACGAAAGGGATAAAATGGTTGAAGGAAATTGATAACAGACTACCATTTCGTATATTCACGGATAGTAGGAAAGTCATAGAGGCACTAAGAAATTATGCTGTTCAATTTCTTGAGTTTATCTAACAGGACAAGGGTGATCCTACGGTTGAGTAGGCCAGCAATACGGAGATTGGTTAATTTAATAACGGGACATACAGAGTTAAGGAATCACCTGGCACTCATGGCTATCGTTGCCGATATAACATGCGGGGCCTGTCAGGAAGATGACGAAACACTTGAGCATTACTTGTGCTACTGTCCAGCTTTTAGCCAAGCCAGGAGACAAACATTTAATCAGGAGATTATACAGGATATGGAATTTCTTAGGGGTTCTAATTGGAGAGACGAGAAGATACATTGAGGAAACTAGGTTCTTAACGTAATCAAATTCAAAGGTTGGTTTTTAATGGAGGCTCCCAATAATAGAATTGTTATAATAGAGCACACAATAGGCCTATGAGGCCTAAGTGATCATAATGTTTCTCTTCTGCAGGAAAGGTCACTCAAAGTTATATTACTATTCACAATTAATCAAATTCTCAATTGTGCATATATACATATGTACATTTTGGATAAGAGTGGTTGCAGAATGGAAACTTTAAATTAATATATATTTTAAATTTGACGCAATATGTCTCAATAATTTAAAAAATAGAATCAGAAATCCAAAACAAAATACTTAGAAATAGAAACTTAATGCCATCTCTCCTTCACGATGTCGGACAGATGAGGGACCACCTCGGAAAACGAGCTTTGAATATACTGGGTACAGATTGGAAATGGATAGCTGGTTTTTCTGATCATGATAACCATAAAATAGTAGTGCAAAAGATGGAAAGACTGCTGTAAAATGCCAAAAAAGAGAGGATAATCAACAGAGAAGTTTAAGAGAGGGTCAATTTGTTAGCTTTATAAAGCAAAATTTGTTGCTTAAATTCATAAAGAGGTTTAGTGATTTTAGGATAATTAAAACTATCAACGCTTTCAACAGAATATTGGGTGCTTTGTAGTGACTCATCATCGGGAACATTATTCAAGACAGTCTAGATAGTGCGTCAGTTACAACGTTCGTAGCACCAGGTGCATATAAAAATTTAGGAGTGTATTCCTCAATAAAAGACATTAATCTTTGATATTTTCGCGTTGGGGTTTTTATTTTATACTACAGTTGTAAGAGGTTGGTGGTCTTTCCAAATCTGTTACCCCATATAAATAGTTTGGAAGAGTTTTTAATGCCTAGACTACGGCATATAGTTCTGTTTTGTTCGTAGCATAGGTACGTTGGGTGGAGTTGAGGGTTTTAGATATGAATATAATTGGTTTTTTCTCCTATGTTAATCCACCACAAACAGCTCCTTTTGACACATCGGTTGTTAGGATAATTTTTTGCTGGTAATCAGTTCGTGTTAATTCAACCTGACCAGCCAAGTATCGGATTCTCTTTTCACCTTTTTGACGCATTAGCAAACACCCTGCGGGTAATTTTTGATTATTTCGATTTTATTTGGATCGATTTTTATTACTCCATGTGCTATTACATACCTCAGTAAGTCCACTTTTTCCTCAAAAAGTTTTGACATGAGAGGACCTACCAATGAATTTTCTTTAAATATCGTCCATTGCATTTTGAAAAATGCTGGCTGCATTTCTCAATTCGAAAGGCAATTGAACAAATTCGTCATTCCATTGTGGACGGAAAATGCGCTTTTTCCCACATGCTCCTCTTTCATTAGAATTTGATGGAAACGAGAATCAAGATCAATGATTGAAAAATATTTTGGATAGTATAAAACCAAACGGAGTTTTTGTGTCCCGTCCTTATTCATTCTCTTTTTTGGGACTGGTGAATTACAAGGGTTCTTACTATCACGCATAATGCCTGCTTATAATAATTTTTCTATTTAGCTATTAGCGAATAAATTTGTGGATATCAATTTACTGTCTTAATTTCCGCCTTATTATCTGTTCTAAAAAGCAGATATGAATTACTATTAGAGTGTAATCTAAACACTTGTCTTGTATAATTTTGCGAAGTTTTCCTAGGTTCGCAATGTATGATCAACGTATTTAGTTGAAAAACCTTTATCAGTACCTTTAGGACACTCCTCATTAATAATTTTATTCAAGACATTTTCTCTAATGTCTTTGAGGTTATTTTCCTTAGATTTATTATCTGACATATTTTTACCAGAATTATATATTTGTTTTTCAAGATATAGAAACTTTTCGCAATATCCTCCACAAGTTATTGTCCCTTGCTGAAAGTTCAATATTGCATTTGAGTTTTTTTTTAGAAAGTTATAACGTATAAGCACATCTCTATTAGGGCCTTGAATTTCGTGATTTATTCCAAAAATGCTTGCTTCATAACAATATTCAATGTGAGTATAACCGTTAGTAGTTTTTACTCTCTTTTTAACAACTAAATTCCTTCTCTTAGTAAGAACACCAGGATTGCAGTAGCTGCTCGTTGTCACTGTCAATTAATATTGTGAATTTTCTTCCATCCTTTGCTGTCCTCATGATATAGGACAGTTCGTATCTACTCCTAAAAAAGCGTCTTCATTGAAGTTATTTATTCTTTGAGTCTTTTGATTGGGCTGAAAAGTTGATTGTTTTCCATCCTATTGGCTAGTAGCTCGATTTTTCGATCCAAACCGGTTGTAAAAATAATTCGTCCTTTGGTTTTTATATCCATTTTGTAGAGGTTTAACACTGGCCGAATCTTCTAACTTCATTGGTTCAGGTTTGGGTTAGAGTTGCCGTAGATGGCGATAGTTAACTTGTGGGTTATTTTGGTTTCATCGGGGAAATCGTAACGGATTTGTGAACTCCTGGTGACCATTACTCTAATTTGTTGTCCTATTGAACTGATAAGCGAAGCTTGCATGAATGCTATTTGATTCCAGCTCCTAGGATTTTGTTAATGCGTTTGTTAGGTCACTCGGTGATAATGAGAACAATATATTAGTCAACGGAGCATTTAATCCCGTGATAAGCACCCTTATATGATTGCGTCAAAGTTCAGGACTATGCAGTGAGTAGTAAGACTATCGTTTACGTCTTCCACCATTTTTTTTTTTAAATTAGTAATGCTGTTAACTATCTTCAGATACACTTTTTATACAACTGCATTCAGATATTTGCGATTTCCCTCCACCTGACTGAAGAGTTTTTTCCATCAAAGTTGACTTTATAAATTGTCTGTGTTTTATATTCTGCTGTCGTATTTATCAGGGATAATTGCTGAGTTAATAGATCTATATTATAACTCAATGGAGCGGTCTGTAACCGAATAAATTCAGAAATTTTGGGAAGAAGTAGTCATGGTGGGATCTGAAGCACTAAGGGGTTAAAAAGAGTTTGTCAAATCTTCTAATGAATAAATTTTTCTCTCCCGGCCGAGCTCTTCTAGCTCTCTGATACAATCCAGCGTTTAAAAAGTTTTGTATATCTTATTTATTTTATTAACATTGGAACAGAATACACAAACACTAACTTACAATAAAGTTCATTTAAATTTCTATTACAAAAATCACATCCTTCACACAAAAAATGCTTAAATTAGCTTACATAGAATTAATAAACCATTAGTAGAAACCTCGTTGATTAGTTTATAACTGAGAAATATTCTCAATCGTTCCGGGATGCTTAGAATGGGCAGTTTTCCATTCAATTATTTGTTGTTTTTGATTTTGCTTTCTTGAATTCTTCTCGTCCTCAGTATTCTGTTGATTTTGTTCACATTTTAATGTCTTTTTTTTCAGCAAACGTTTCCAATGTTTTTAGTAATATTTGTTTTATATAAATCACCAAGTTTATTATTGAATACAAACCTTGCACAAGGTAAGTTTCTTTCCATCGAAGGGTACTTGTTATTAGTTTTTAAAAAGCATTTATTTTATATATATGTTTCTTCTCTACTTGAAGAATTTTAAATGTCTTGAAAACAGAGTTTTGATTGTAAAAATTAACTATCAATGGTGAAAATTTTAATGTATCACTTCGTAAAATTCGAACAACTTTCCTTCGTAATCAATCCCTCTGAGACGTAAATTGGAGAATCAGGGAACTGTTGCTGACAATAAACCAAAACAATACACCCGCAGTGGCCAACCATAACCTCTGAATTGAGAACGAGCCTGAAAAATACACTCGTCCACGTTCGCAATAATTATACATTACACGAGGCACTTTATGCAAAATTTTGCATCTTCGCGCTTATAAAGTTCAACTTCAAAGGCTTTCAAGTTTTAATTAATTAAGTTTTTTGGATAATGCTAATCAAAAATCAGTCAGAATTATATGCTGGGGAAATGTTAAACCATATTTGACAACCATATGTTAGAATAGGTGTAACAAGTGATTGGTAGAAAGTAATTTTTACTTTATTTGTGTTGTGTTGCGAATAAAACAATTTTTAATACATTAAAAAGGCCTTTCTTGCTTTTGTAATTTGTGTATTTATATGACTATTGAAATGCAAAAGTTTATCTAAATTGATTCTCAAATACTTAACTATCTGTTTATTGGGAATACTTATATTTGAATTTGATGTTATGCCGTATTCTTTCCATTTTGTTTTCATATTATGGGTACATCTTCCGACTGGAGGACGAAAAAGAATTGTTTCGCATTTGTTAAAGTTAATTTTCATTGAAGCTGATAGTTAATTTTCTCTATTTTGTTTTCGGCATGATAAATTATAACATCATCAGCGAATTCAATAATCTTATCAGTTTTTGTTAATAGGTCATATAAAAATATGCAGGCCGTTGACTATCACGAATATTTTAGTACTTACATATTCTCTGTTATAAACTGAGAATGTTTTGTTACTTAACATGTTGTGAATAAGTATAATTAGGTATGTAGGTATTTCATAACTTAATAGTTTATAAATTAAAGCCGATATCCATATGCTTTCAAAATCAATCAAGCAAGCTCCGGTATACAAGGATTTATTGAGATTCCAATGATTTTCTGATACAAGAAGTTGCGTTGCATGAATTGTTGAATGCTTGTATTTAAATCCAAATTGCCTTTCATTTATTAATTGCTTCCTTTCGCAGAAACTTGTTATGTGATTGTTAACGCAAAATTTCAAATACCTTACTTATATTGGGTAACAAACTAATAGCGCGTAAAATAAACCTTAATACCAAAAAAAAAGTTAAAATTAAAATCTTTTGCATCAAAAAAAATTATTCAACAATGACGAGACGAAGACGTTCAGAAATTGGCCGACGAACACGCCAAAGCAGTCAAATACGTTTAAATAGATTTAATCAGGACGAAGAGGAGCGATTAGAAAGTAATGAATTAGCAAGGCAACGAATGGCACGATCAAGATCCTATCAAAATCCAGAACAAAGAGAAGAACGTATTGAAGGTATGAGAGTTACAGAAGAGATCGTGAACGTAACACTGAACGTGACAATCAAAACAGGCAACAACGGAGTCAGGAAAATTTCTATTCTTTCTAGAAAATTTAATTTTTAATTCAATGACGTAAACGTATGTTATTGTATTGTCCAGCAACGGGAGCAGGGTTACTCTAGTATATGTATATGTATGTGAATATGTATATTTATATGTATATGTGTATGTATACAAGTATGTACAGTACTTTTCGCTTATAGTCCATTCTGCTTAAAGTCCAAAAACGGATACAAGCCAAAACGTTCGTATTCATTTGCAGGTTTCTTTTAATTTCATACATATTATTTGTTCTAAAGTCCACTTCGCTTGTAGTCCATTTTCGCTTGAAGTCCACGTTTTGTTGGCATGCGTAACTAATATTGGGCTTAAATACACTATAGCTACGCACTTCCTATTGAAATGAAATTTCGCATATCGAAAATTGAAAAATAGGACGAAAATTTCAAATGGTGAAAGTCTCGGAAATGCATAGTTTTCGAGTTATGGGCCTCCAAAATTTTCATATAAAAACGCTAAGTTTTCCTAAGTTTTTTTAAGTTATTTAAGTATATGTATGTATGAACACAAGTATATGTATGTATGAACACAGAGAAGCTTTAATTAGCGAATCCGGTGTTTGTTATACCATAGAGGAGAAAATCTTTCAGTCCGGTCGAAGGCCAGCTATGCAGAGTAGATTTAGTTAGCGAAGCCGGTGTTTGTTATACCATAGAGGAGAAGCTTTTCAGTCCGGCCGACGGCCGGCTATACAGAGAAGCTTTAGTTAGCGAAGCCGAAGAATTTTTTCATAAATTTTGCATATATCATAAGATTACTTCAAAACCTTTCAAATGATACCAATATTGTCTAAGTAAATTTAAAAATGTAGGAAAGCATTGCATTTTTGTACGAAAATTTACGAGGTCCATAACTCGAAAACTAAGCATTTTCGAGACTTTCACGATTTCAAATTTTCGTCTTATTTTCCAATTTTCTATCGATATGCGAAATTTTATCTCAATCGGAAGTGCGTAGCTAAATTGTATTTGTTTCTAATATTGTATGGAAAAAACTCGCGTATAGTCCACTCTGTTTTTTTAATTGTATATTTTATGGCTCCAAGTAAACGCGTTCGACCTTCTTGGACATAAAAATATATCATTTGCTTAACAAAATTACGAAAAAAAAACTTGAAAAATTATGTTGTATTTTAGAGGTTGGTTTAGATTTTCTTAGAGGAACTTTTTTCCCTCTTGCCCGATTTAGACCATTTCCGAACTTAACTTGTGCTATTCTTCAGGAAATATTTATACAAAATTTCAAGAGTCTGGCTCTTTTCGTTTGGACTGAATTGTCATTTCCACAGACGGACGGACATGCTCAGATCGTCTTAGATTTCATCACTGATCAAGAATATATATATTTTATGTGCTCTCAGATGGATATTTTGCTGCGTTACAAACGGAATGATAAAGTGAATATACCCTCCATATTATTTTTTTGAGGGTATAATAATAAATATTTTGTTTTAACTATTGATTTAAATTAAATCAATATTGGTTGTTTTAAATAAACTTTTCTTTTGTTTTAAAAAAGTGGAAGAAAATAATTTTATATAGTCCAAAATGTGGGTTAAATCAGGAGTCACTTATAATCCAATAAGTGGCTTATAAAGAAAATCGGTTATAGTCCAAATTCGCTAATAATCCACAAAAGTTGGGCAACTACAGTTTTGGACTATAAGCAAAAATTACTGCATATGCATATCTACATATATGCATATCAGTGGTGGGCACCGTCAATGGATTGGTAAATTATGTATGTAATGAGCTTGCGAGCTACCCACCAAACAAAAAGCCAAGCGTTTAAAAGATAATGGTGCATTATATATTTATACATAAGTACCAATATTTTCTAACTTGGAAAAAAACGTTGATTACGTAAAATTATTAATTACTGACAAAATATTTTTCGCATATCATCATGACTGAAATTGTTTTCTGGACAAATATTCTGGAAAAAAAATTCGTAAGCATCCGCCTGATATTCATTCGTCGCTGTCTCATCGACGACTAAATTAAAGAGGGTAAGAATACGTGTGAATGATTTCAGCACAATTGTGCTATGAAACGCCCGTATCTGATGTATATGGATATGTATATGTGTATGTATATGTATATATTTATGCATATCTATGTGTATATGTGTATGTATATGTACGAGTATATGTATATGCATATGTATATATCTATGTATATATGTATGTATATGTATATATATATGCATATCTATATGTGTATGTATATGCATATGGACGAGTATATGTACATATATGCACATGTATATGTACGAGTACATGTATATGCATATGTAAATATATGTATGTATGTATATGTGTATTTATGTATATGTAAGTATATGAATATGGATATGTATATGGATATGTGTGTGTATATGTATGTATATATATATATATATATATATATATATAATTATATATATATATATATATATATATATATATATATATATATATCTGTATATATATATATGTATATATATATATATATATATATATATATATATATATACCATTCGGTTAACCATATTTGCCCAAAAAAGCGTAACCACTTAATACTATTGAAAACCCTTTCAATTGAGATTTATTAGTTATTGTATAAAACTGTTTTACTTATTAAAAATCTATCTGACTCAAAATATTTTTTTATGAATATTTATTTTAGTGGTTACGGTTTTTCGGGCAAATATTTGATTTGTGTGAATGTACCTTTAGTCCTTAGAAAAAATCGTGTTTTTTTTTATTAATTCAGGCCGATGAAGCCAAAATAAGTCTGTCTGTTAGAATTTTTGGATTTATTATATTTTAGTCTCAGTTTCCTCTTCAACAATCTCTTTAGTTTGATATCCATATCATATCATGTAGTGGATAAGAATTAGTCGTATGACCATTTTTAGACTCCCGCCATTATGGGGCATATCCGACATTCTGTTTCTACATATTTCATCATATATTGTGTTACCTTTCTAAAATACCTTTAATTTTATACTCATATAGTGTATTGTATAAGAAGTAGTCATATCACCATTTTGGGAGTGTCCCATAAAGCGTTTGTAGATATCTTATTTTGTGCTCTCGTTTCCAAAATTTCTTAAATGGGGTATCTACGTCATGTTTGTTTTATTATGTTCTATATTTCGTTCTCAAAACTCCATTCAAGACAGTGAAAATTGAATTACAAGATTGGGCAAACATGTCCCACAGGACACGATGTTATTCATACATTGTTATGCAGGCGTTATTAGAACCCCAAATAAATTTTTATATATAATACGTGAATATTGTGTTAGATATACGTCTTCGCGAATATCAAAATTGACATTAGTAATTTTTGTTTTTTTGTTATATGCAGTTGAAAGACCTTATGTAAATGAGAAATTTACACACATAAGATTTTTCAGTTCTATATAACAATAAGTAAAAACGTTATATTCGACCGAATCTTAAATACCCTTCAAATATTTATTAAGTAAATTTAAAATGTTTAACTTGGTGGGTAAGAGTTCCTTTAAGACATCTCGGTACCCAATTTTAAATCTCTCTTTTGACAGAGTCATTCCGGCAAGGGCCTTTGGGGAGACGTTTCACCTCTGCAACCTCTGATAAAGAATATATATACTTTATGGGGTCTCAGATGAATACTTCGCGGCGCTAAAAATGGAATGACAAAGTGAATATACCCTCCAATTCTTTTTTGGAGGGTATAAAAAAAAACGTTTTTGCTGTATAAATACCAAAGTTCTTAATATGAGCAAAATAATTTCCAAAAAGTGCTATCTTCACAAAAATGGGCATCAGTTTGTTAAAGTTGGATGGGGCCTCTGAGAGAATGTTCAATGTTCCACTGCGGTAGATATCTATATGGCTTTTTCCGCATGTTGTTTCGCGATTGTTGAAAGTAATGCTATTTGCTAGACAACATTATCAACTATTAGATTAAGTAACGATATAAAAAATGTACTTGGTTCGCCGAAAAATTTTAACTCTGAAATGTAAACAGATGTTTTATAATAAATTTAAGCTTGCTCAATGACTTGAAAGCTATTAGATCTAATAAAACTGTGTAGAAGGAATATGAGATTTAATGGCGTACATGCTGGCTAATTTTAAAGTGTATCAACCACTTAGGTATTAAACAAAATAAAAATTTGGATGTAGATTTTAATACGTGAAAAGAGTTGAGAATTTGAAATACAGTACAATACCCATATAAGAAAGTCTAAAAATGCACCGATTTTGTTTCTTATATGCGAGTTTTCTTATAAAGAAAACACACATATAAGAAAAATACTTTCTTATATCTGTGACACGCATATACGAGAGATATTTTCTTATATACATCAGTAACAGAATTTAAAAAATTTCCAATAGAAATATATAATTGAAATAAAACTGTTTAATAATACATACTACACATCATTTTGTACTAAATTTCGTTTATTTGTCGTACAAATATAAATATGTAAGTACACAACTAAAGATAGGAACATAACAAAAACAAAACAGGTGATTGCACTTCACTTAAAATCACATTTGATAATTGTAAATTATACACAAAAAAATCTATTTTAGCCGAGGTAAAAAAAAATTCAATTGTGAGAATATATACCACTTTCTTATACACGTACCATTTTCTATGGAATGAGTATCATTTTTCTTCAGAATTTTTTTCTTATAGAAGAGTTTTTTCATAAGCGAGATTCTTTTATGATGATTATTTAGCACACAGATATATACAAATGTGCATGGTGTCTGAAGATGTCTTTCTTATAACCGAGTTTTTCTTATAAGCGAGTTTCTTATATGCGTATTGTACTGTATTATGGATTTTTGACATTATGTGGGACAATCCCGTGCTAAATGGTGCTTCTGGCAACCTTATCGAAAATGTTTAATATTTAGGGGTTATTTGTAGTAGCGGTGGTGGTGCACATTTTAAGAGTTGTATTTCTATGGAGTTTGTGCTATGAAGCTTTTGCTGTTGTCAGAGCTTTTTATCTCTATTAAAGCTCCAACAGTAATGTGTTTGTATAAGGAAAAGGAAAATACACATATAAAAAATTCAAGTCCAACAAATACTACTAAGTTTTTTACTTACACATCTAATACGATTGCAAAACATTAACCACGGGACATTGAAGTGTAACGAAATTTACATTAGATAGAGATTTATACTTACTTTGATGAATATATATAATTATATATGCTCTAAAATAAATGAAAATTATAAACAGACTATTAAATTAACATTACAAATATAAAAATCCTGCAAAGTTTGCAAAGATATGCTGTACAATCTAAAGTGGTGTTTAAAATAAAGCAAATTCGTATACATACATAATGTACGTGCGCGTGTTGAATGCGTGTGTGTTTAATTGCAGTTTAGGATGAATAATTAATTCCTTGAATTCCGAAGCATATCTGCATCATAACATTAGCATAAATTTAAAAAATAATATAAAAATAATAATCTACTATGATTTTAGCAATGAATTAACTACAATATGTGTTTAATTTACCAACAATCGATGGGGTTTCGTACTGAGGGGCTGGCTAGTGTTTGTTTGTATTTTTGCATTTGAATGATTTTTTCCACATACGCATACAAACATACTTATGTAAAGCATAAAAATATTTTGAGCAAACATAAACTTTAGCTAAGAAAATAGCATTCTTTCCCTTGAAGTAACTTAATTAAGATTTAGTAATGTGTATAATTTTGCTGGTTTATAGTTGTTCCACTCACATACGTATGTATGTATGAACCAGCGGTGAATTGGAACAAAAACAAAATGAGAGACATGGTCAGCATTTGATTTTGTTTATTTGGATAAAATATATGAAAATATATGTAATTTACATGTGTGTACCTTTATTGTAGGATGTCGACGATCCTTTCATTATCATTTAAATACATACATCTATACATGGGAATGTATGTATGTACATACATACATTCTGAAATTAATGTTTGATCAATTCAGTTGTTGATCAGTTGTTTAGATATCTACATATTCACATGCATAGGTCCGTATATACATAAATATATAGAGTAAGAAATTATTCTATTATAACTGGAAGCCGTTTTGTCAAACAATTAGTATCTAATGTAAGAAATATTTAAAACGCTTCTTTTACTATACATATACATAAGCTTTCCGCAGGATTTCGCTAAATATATTTTGGTTTTAGTTTTATATTACTTTGAAATTGAAATACAAGTCTTAAGAGTACGTAATATGTAGAAAACGTGGCCCATAATATATGTAATTCACACGAATTTTATAAATGTTATGTTTATATAATGGATTTTCTATTTCCCTATGCATGTACTGAGATAGACACAACAACTACATCAATTGAGACTCTATTGAATCCTCTTGTCTCTAAACAATACAAAATATTTTATAAAATTTCAGTTATCCCTTTGACGCGTACATTATAATGTACATCGATTTTATCAATCCGTCACTGATTTGAATTTTATCATTTATGCAATTAATTTACAGATATCGGTTTGTTGTTTTGTTGTTGTTTAAATTCTTAAAATGTATATCTTCAAATCCCACTTTAGAAGAAAAATTTCTTCCCATAATTCTTTACACATGTTTTTAAAGCCTTTTTATGCTATGAACACCATATATAAAGTTTTGCAATGGACAGAATTAATTTCCGTGTCAAAGGGGTAGAGCAAATTATGGTTGTTCGGAGCTTTCCAGTTATCTGTATTCTATTTTGAAAGCGCTAGGTAGATGCATAAGTAGAAAAGTGCTAGGTAGATAAGTAGAAAATTCGGAAAGGCAGTGATTCTTCTAATTTTATTTCTTATTTTGAATTTTTATAAAATGTGTACATTAGAAGTAGTGAAGAGTATGTTTATCAACATTTTAGCTAACTCCAATTCAATAAAAGTTAATAAGTATTTTACGCATTTAAGTTGTGGATGAAATTCACAGCAGGTTTGAAAAAGAGCTTTGAAACGCGTCTAGCTTGGTGTGAACATTAATTGATCAGATATATAATATCACAGATTTCCTTAAAAAAAATCAGATTTTTCCGAATTCGCGAAATCTCACGAACGCATTAACCGATTTGAACCCTGTTGGTAGCTATCGACGTGCTTTTTGATTTTCAAAAACTAGTTAGTTTTTGGATTCAATGAGCAAAGCCGTTTAAAAGTTATTCTAAAAAACAACTTTTGAGAAATAACTTTTTGCAGTTTTTTTGATATATCCGAAAATGTAGCAGTCTGAACCGGTTCCAAATCACAGTAGCTTTCCACTTTTTTTAAAATTTTCAATTTTCTTAGCAGGAAGTTAAAAATTTAGCCGGATGTTCGTTATGTTATTAGACCTTTATTTGAATTGCATGTATTTAAAAGGTTTGTTGGCTCTTACATCAAATCATCATTAGACTACAATTTTATTTTAAAAATAACAAAACCTCATTACTTATTCAAAGACTTTCAGAAATTATTTGAAAGTTACCAAAGAAAGCATAGCAGGCCAAGAAATACATTTTATTTGATATATATCTATTCAGTTAATTTTATTTATTTGTTCTTTTTCCAAATTTTCAAAAAACAAGTAAGAACGGTTTATTCACTACGGCTACCGTTATTCATTTCGGTTGCCAATCTTGGCTTTTAATAATTGTACATGGACGTTTTTTTAATTAAATCATTAGACTTAATATTGTGTGTAAAAGTAAAGCAGTCATTTTCCCCTACCCATGAGTGTGCTGTTGGCTTAAGTAGTTAACTTGAGACTATGAAGCCGAGAACCCCGAGTTCGACTCCACGCTCAGTCATGAGCATAGTAACGGAGGCATAACACTGGGCACTGAACACTAGTTACTGCAATTGACACTGCCATGTACTAAGAGCAGAGTAACAACAGCATCCTTCGTCGGCACTGCACCAAAAATTAGCAGGCGAAGGAAAAGTTTAAGGTAGCTACAAAAAATATCCACCTTTTCATCTTTCTTCTCACTACTATCTCATCCTTTCTAGTTCCAGCGCAATGCATACATAAATTTATAGAAAATATTAGAAATCTGCATTTTGATACGATTAAGGCGATATATCAAAAAACCTTTATAAAATAAAATATTTGGCATATTGTCATAATTTTATTTTAAATGAAATTTATTTGTTGATAACTAAGCAATATACATACATTACCAAATCACCAGTAGACTTCAACCATACTTTTATCTTATGCACATACTTTCAAAAACCTTTAGAGGAATATTTCTCTGCGTTGCAAACGGAATGACAAAGTAAGTATATTCTTCAATTCTTCTTTGGAGGGTATAAAAGTGAATTCAAAATTAATTTATTCCCATTTTCGAAATTCATGGGACAGATAAGTTCAAGACAATTGGTAAAACATTTCCCGCTGCGGTATTACTGCTTGCTCACTAAACCGTTTATTTTGACCGTCAAAATGACCGAATGCTCTGTGAACTTCACGAACAGAGTAATTTTTTAAGTAAATTTCAATACAATACAATTTGACATACTCAGTTGTATAGATATCGAGACTTTTAGTACAGGCAAAAAATGAGAGAATTAAAATAAGCAACTAAAAACGTTATAATCGAACGGGTCGAATCTTAATTACCCTCCAAATATTTATTAAGTAAATTTAAAATGTAAATTGTTAATTTTTTATCGGGCTCAAGTTCGAATCTTGCATGACTGCAAATTATTTTTTGTTATTTTTTATTATTAATAAATGAATTTGTTTAAATTCTATTTATTATTTTATATTAAGATTGGAATATTAAGAATATTTTTAATAATCATCAAACCAGCAGAACGGATCAGTACTGATTTCGAGGCCGCTACGCCATCTCATCAGCGTTCTTTGTTCAATTTTTTCCCACTTTTGCAAGTGGTGCTAGTTAGTAGGAATATCAACTATTTAACCAATATTTTAACGAAAATTGAATATGAGAAGTTATCACATTCATATTATTAAGTTATTACATTTTTGGTTAGTACGAAATTCCCCAACCCTGACGATTAATATTCCAAATATTCCAATATCTCTTTTGCTTTTTCCAGAGCCATCGGCTGCTGATAGGTAAAGCTTCTTTGTTATTTATGTTCAAGTAATTGAATTTAGTTGTCAATTTACTTTGAACAAGTGCGCGTGCCCCCGCAATGTTTTTAAATTATGTATGAATTTTTTATTAGTCGAACTTTTTCTTATGTAAATTGTTAATTTTTTATCGGGCTCAAGTTCGAATCTTGCATGACTGCAAATTATTTTTTGTTATTTTTTATTATTAATAAATGAATTTGTTTAAATTCTATTTATTATTTTATATTAAGATTGGAATATTAAGAATATTTTTAATAATCATCAAACCAGCAGAACGGATCAGTACTGATTTCGAGGCCGCTACGCCATCTCATCAGCGTTCTTTGTTCAATTTTTTCCCACTTTTGCAAGTGGTGCTAGTTAGTAGGAATATCAACTATTTAACCAATATTTTAACGAAAATTGAATATGAGAAGTTATCACATTCATATTATTAAGTTATTACATTTTTGGTTAGTACGAAATTCCCCAACCCTGACGATTAATATTCCAAATATTCCAATATCTCTTTTGCTTTTTCCAGAGCCATCGGCTGCTGATAGGTAAAGCTTCTTTGTTATTTATGTTCAAGTAATTGAATTTAGTTGTCAATTTACTTTGAACAAGTGCGCGTGCCCCCGCAATGTTTTTAAATTATGTATGAATTTTTTATTAGTCGAACTTTTTCTTATGTAAATTGTTAATTTTTTATCGGGCTCAAGTTCGAATCTTGCATGACTGCAAATTATTTTTTGTTATTTTTTATTATTAATAAATGAATTTGTTTAAATTCTATTTATTATTTTATATTAAGATTGGAATATTAAGAATATTTTTAATAATCATCAAACCAGCAGAACGGATCAGTACTGATTTCGAGGCCGCTACGCCATCTCATCAGCGTTCTTTGTTCAATTTTTTCCCACTTTTGCAAGTGGTGCTAGTTAGTAGGAATATCAACTATTTAACCAATATTTTAACGAAAATTGAATATGAGAAGTTATCACATTCATATTATTAAGTTATTACATTTTTGGTTTTGCAAAAGTGGGAAAAAATTGAACAAAGAACGCTGATGAGATGGCGTAGCGGCCTCGAAATCAGTACTGATCCGTTCTGCTGGTTTGATGATTATTAAAAATATTCTTAATATTCCAATCTTAATATAAAATAATAAATAGAATTTAAACAAATTCATTTATTAATAATAAAAAATAACAAAAAATAATTTGCAGTCATGCAAGATTCGAACTTGAGCCCGATAAAAAATTAACAATTTACATAAGAAAAAGTTCGACTAATAAAAAATTCATACATAATTTAAAAACATTGCGGGGGCACGCGCACTTGTTCAAAGTAAATTGACAACTAAATTCAATTACTTGAACATAAATAACAAAGAAGCTTTACCTATCAGCAGCCGATGGCTCTGGAAAAAGCAAAAGAGATATTGGAATATTTGGAATATTAATCGTCAGGGTTGGGGAATTTCGTACTAACCAAAAATGTAATAACTTAATAATATGAATGTGATAACTTCTCATATTCAATTTTCGTTAAAATATTGGTTAAATAGTTGATATTCCTACTAACTAGCACCACTTGCAAAAGTGGGAAAAAATTGAACAAAGAACGCTGATGAGATGGCGTAGCGGCCTCGAAATCAGTACTGATCCGTTCTGCTGGTTTGATGATTATTAAAAATATTCTTAATATTCCAATCTTAATATAAAATAATAAATAGAATTTAAACAAATTCATTTATTAATAATAAAAAATAACAAAAAATAATTTGCAGTCATGCAAGATTCGAACTTGAGCCCGATAAAAAATTAACAATTTACATAAGAAAAAGTTCGACTAATAAAAAATTCATACATAATTTAAAAACATTGCGGGGGCACGCGCACTTGTTCAAAGTAAATTGACAACTAAATTCAATTACTTGAACATAAATAACAAAGAAGCTTTACCTATCAGCAGCCGATGGCTCTGGAAAAAGCAAAAGAGATATTGGAATATTTGGAATATTAATCGTCAGGGTTGGGGAATTTCGTACTAACCAAAAATGTAATAACTTAATAATATGAATGTGATAACTTCTCATATTCAATTTTCGTTAAAATATTGGTTAAATAGTTGATATTCCTACTAACTAGCACCACTTGCAAAAGTGGGAAAAAATTGAACAAAGAACGCTGATGAGATGGCGTAGCGGCCTCGAAATCAGTACTGATCCGTTCTGCTGGTTTGATGATTATTAAAAATATTCTTAATATTCCAATCTTAATATAAAATAATAAATAGAATTTAAACAAATTCATTTATTAATAATAAAAAATAACAAAAAATAATTTGCAGTCATGCAAGATTCGAACTTGAGCCCGATAAAAAATTAACAATTTACATAAGAAAAAGTTCGACTAATAAAAAATTCATACATAATTTAAAAACATTGCGGGGGCACGCGCACTTGTTCAAAGTAAATTGACAACTAAATTCAATTACTTGAACATAAATAACAAAGAAGCTTTACCTATCAGCAGCCGATGGCTCTGGAAAAAGCAAAAGAGATATTGGAATATTTGGAATATTAATCGTCAGGGTTGGGGAATTTCGTACTAACCAAAAATGTAATAACTTAATAATATGAATGTGATAACTTCTCATATTCAATTTTCGTTAAAATATTGGTTAAATAGTTGATATTCCTACTAACTAGCACCACTTGCAAAAGTGGGAAAAAATTGAACAAAGAACGCTGATGAGATGGCGTAGCGGCCTCGAAATCAGTACTGATCCGTTCTGCTGGTTTGATGATTATTAAAAATATTCTTAATATTCCAATCTTAATATAAAATAATAAATAGAATTTAAACAAATTCATTTATTAATAATAAAAAATAACAAAAAATAATTTGCAGTCATGCAAGATTCGAACTTGAGCCCGATAAAAAATTAACAATTTACATAAGAAAAAGTTCGACTAATAAAAAATTCATACATAATTTAAATTTAAAATGTTTAACTTGGTGGGACAGAGTTCCCTTAAGACATCTCTGTACCCAATTTTAAGTCTCTATTTTGACAGAGTCATTCCGGGAAGGGCCATGGGGGAGTCGTTTCACCTCTGCAAGATCAGAGAGCATCTCAGTTTCTTATAGGCTTGAGGAACACAAATTGTTCAATATTTACACTATTTTTGCATATAATATCGCACGTCAACGCCCACTAAAAGAGCCGAGGTCCATAAATAGACTATATATTTTCCACAGGCGGACGTATGGGCACTGCTAGATCGTCTTAGATTTCATCACTGATCAAGAATATATATACTTTATGGGGTCCAATTCTTTTTGGGAGGTATTAGAACTGTATTTTGTTGGGGTCTCTCTGGCAAGGGCAGTGCGGGAAACATTTCACCTTTGCCATAAAACTCTAAAAACAAATGTTTGAGATAATTAAATGAAAAATTAATTTTTATATTAAATTGAATTAAGATTCATAGGCTAATTGTTCGAAATTTGTTTTTAAATCTCAGAAAGACATGATAAATATTCCAAGGCACAAAGGAAAGTCAACATCAGTTTTATTCAACTTACACAGCAGAGCCGAACAGCTGTTTTCGAAAGACGCAACCCTTTCATCATCAGTGCTCATGTGTATTGTGTTTGTCACCACTTATTAGGTGGCTTAGTTGAATTTGATAACAGTTCCTATTTACACAAATTTTATTGTGAAAAAGAATACGAGAACTGTATCAACCTGATGTTAACATGTTATTGTTATAATACCCGTGTTACCGTTTGATTATTTTTCTTCATGTCTCATTTTTCTGAATTTTTTGTTCCATCATACCTAAGTCAAACTTTTTTGGTTTGAATTTTATACTTAAGTACATGTGAACGTTTTTCCAATATTTTTATTATTGATAGCTCAAGCCATAGCTTAAATTTTAATCTAGTAAGAATCTTAACGAACATTTATATTGCTATATTAAATTGAATTAAGATTCATAGGCTAATTGTTCGAAATTTGTTTTTAAATCTCAGAAATACATGATAAATATTCCAAGGCACAAAGGAAAGTCAACATCAGTTTTATTCAACTTACACAGCAGAGCAGAGCAGCTGTTTTCGAAAGACGCAACCCTTTCATCATCAGTGCTCATGTGTATTGTGTTTGTCACCACTTATTAGGTGGCTTAGTTGAATTTGATAACAGTTCCTATTTACACAAATTTTATTGTGAAAAAGAATACGAGAACTGTATCAACCTGATGTTAACATGTTATTGTTATAATACCCGTGTTACCGTTTGATTATTTTTCTTCATGTCCCATTTTTCTGAATTTTTTGTTCCATCATACCTAAGTCAAACTTTTTTGGTTTGAATTTTATACTTAAGTACATGTGATCGTTTTTCCAATATTTTTATTATTGGTAGCTCAAGCCATAGCTTAAATTTGTATGTAGTAAGAATTTTAACGAACATTTATATTGCTATATTAAATTGAATTAAGATTCATAGGCTAGTTGTTCGAAATTTGTTTTTAAATCTCAGAAAGACATGATAAATATTCCAAGGTACAAAGGAAAGTCAACATCAGTTTTATTCAACTTACACAGCATTTAATTTTTTTTTTATAGGGTCATTTAGGTGGCAAAGGGGGAGGAGGGAGTAGGGCAGAGGAGTACCAGGCTATGTCTCATCTTCGTCATTTAATAAAACATTTTGTTAAAATTTTTTAATTATTTTTCATATGTGTTATAACGCCCACTAAATGTGGCGGGTTCCAAATATTTTTTTTTATTTTATTGCTCCAAGTTTAACGCGTTGGACGTTCTTTGATATCATTTGCTTAACAAAATTACAAAAAAAAGGAGTGTGAGTTCGATCACTGGGGAGATGTGTAAACATCTAGTTATGAAAAAGTTATTAATCAGTTGTTTACTGAAATGTACTGCATGTAGTTATTTTAGAGCAATGGCTGCCGAACTGGCTTTCCGAATTGGCGGCGACTGACACTATCATGTGCTAAAAAGCAGAGTAACAGCACCCACCTTCGTCGGCCCTGTAGCAAAAATTAGCCGGCGAAGTAAAGGGTTGAAATAGCTACAAAAAAACTGTCAATCTTCTCATCTTTCCTCATCTGTCCCCTTAATACTATCCCCTCGTTTTCAGTTCCGGCGCAATGCATTGCATATGTAGGGATCATCCCCTGAGTGCTGGTCCTATTCTTAAAAAAAAACTGTACAGCGCTAGCACAATTGTATGTTAATGAAAATTAGTAGCTACTTTTAACACACTAGATGGTGCCTATATGCAGCTCTTAAGTTTTTTTTATACCCTTCACAAAAAAGTGAAAGGGTATATATAGGTTTGTCATTCCGTGTGTAATTTGTTCGATATCAATATAGGACCCCATAAAGTATATATATTCTGGATCCTTATGAATAGCGATGACGATTGAGCGATATCCGTCTGCCCGTCCATCTTTACGGTTTTCCCAAGCCCCCAGAAGAGCTAGAGACTTCGTTCTTGAACCGCTGGATTAGAAATGAACTTAAATAGAGTGGTATTGAAATTCAGAAAGATCCGATGTACGGTTTCAGAGCTGGGAAGCTTACACCTATTTCCCGACGCAAAATTTATACCAAAAGTCAATTATTTATTTTAATGTTTGTAAATTAAACATATTTCGTGCTTTGGGAAGCCTCAATGGTCTACTAAAATATTAAAATTTTTTTCCAGGGATGGGAAATAAAAATTTTTTTTCGGCGCATTCCGTATTTTGTAGTACATGTAGTAACTAAAATTGTTAAAAATTTCAAGTTTTTCTTTAACAAAACATCTTTATACGTCATGAAGATTTGCATTGACCAAAAATCAAAATTTCGAACCCAGGGTTGGACAAGTGCAATATTTTGTGGTACATGAAAGTGGCCAAAATGGTTACAAAATTTAAATTTTTCTTAAATAACACTACTTTATACCTCCAGAAGACTTTCGCTGATAAAAATTAAATTTTGTTTCCAGGGTTGGGAAATGAAATGGGAAAGTTTTTTTTGGTACATGCAATATTTTTTTGTACATGTAATAACCAAAATTGTTTCTCTTAAATAAAATCACTTTATACTTCATGAAGATTTGCATTAATAAAAAAACTTTAAAAATTAATATTTCGCTTCCAGGGGTGGGAAATGGAAAATTTTATACATAAAAGTAACCAAAATTGTTAAAAATTTAAAATGTTTCTTCAATAAAACTACTTTATACCTCATGAAGAGTCGCATTTATAAAAAAGCAAAAAAATTAAATTTCAATTCCAGGGATGGGAAATTGAAAGTTTTTTTGGTACATGCAATATATTGTAGAACATGAAAGTGACAAAAATTGTTGCTAATATTAAGGCTATTGTAAGTAAAACTACTTTATAAGTAATGAAAACTAGCATTGGTAAAAAGAAGACAATTATTAGAATTTCGCTCCCATGGATAGGAAATTGAAACTTTTTTTATACATAAAAGTAACCAAAAAGCCAACTAACCTCGGGTTTTTACTAATTAAAACAATTTTTTAATTCAGGAAAAACAAAATTGGTATTAAATATTAAAACAAATCAAAATTTCGATTCCAGGGTTGGATAACTGCAATATTTTGTATTACATGAAAGTGACCAACATGGTTAAAAATTTTAAGTTTTTCTTAAATAAACCTCATTTTTAAGAGTGGCATGAACCTCATTATTAAAAGTTGCATTGGTAAAAAAACCCAAAAAATTAAATTTCGTTTCCACGGTTGGGAAATTGAAATATTCTTTATGTATAAAGGTAATAAAAGAGTCAATTGACGTTGTTGTTTTTGACAATTAAAACTATTTTATAATTCAGGAAGAACAAAATGGATATTAACATCTTAAAAAATCAAAATTTCGATTCCAGGGGTGGACATATGAAATATTTTATGGTACATGAAAGTGACCAAAAAGTTTCAAAATTCGCTAAGAAAATAAAAATTCGCTTCCAGAGTTGGAAAATCGAAATATTTCTGGTACATAAAAGTACCCACATAAATTCCAAATTTTGTTTTTTTAGTGAAGTAAACCTATTTTATACTTCAGGAAGAATTAAATTGGTATTAAAAATTCGGTTCCAGGGTTGGAAAATCGAAATTGTTTAGTACATAAAAGTAGTCATATAAGTTCCTTATTTTGGTTGTGTGTGAATGAAATCTTTTTTATACTTCGGGAAGAGTTAAATTGGTATTAAAAACTAAAATAATTAAAAATCCAATATCTGGGTTGGAATATCGACATTTTCTGATTCATAAAAGTAACCATATAATTTGTTATTTTTGATTCTTATGATGCATTATACCTACTTTATATATCAGGAAGAAATAAATTGGTATTAAAAACCAAAAAAATTTAAAAGACTATTATACGGTTGGACAATTAGAACCATTTGGGGTACATGAAACGGATTTTTTCTTTTTGTTTGTAAATTAAACATATTTAAGTAGTAAGAATTTTAACATATTTAATATTTTTGAAAGACGTTCAGAAGTATTAGAAGTAAGAAGAGCCAAACATTTAGCTTCCAAACTAAAAAATTTAAAAATTGTCTTGAATATAAAAGTAACCGATAACATCATTTTTCTTTTTTTTTTAATTATATGTTAAATAAAGCTACATTCTGTTTTAGCAAGAAAGAAAGAAGAATTACATCTGTGAAGGGTATTTAAGATTCGGCACAGCCGAATATAGCACTTTTACTTGTTTTTTTATCTTGGACTACCACTCAGGGGATGAGCCCTATATATGCAATGCATTGCGCCGGAACTGAAAACGAGGGAATAGTATTGAGGGGACAGATTATGAGAGATGAGAGAGAAGATAGACTGTTTTTTTCTAGCTATTTCAACATTTTACTTCGACGGCTAATTTTTGCTACAGTACCGACGAAAGTGGGTGCTGATACTCTTCTTTTAGTACATGATAGTGTCAGTCGCTGCCAATTATAGTCAGTGACCAGTGACTATGCCTTCATCATTTAAACAGACTGGTAATAACTAACACAACCACGCACTAATGCTGATCAGAAGAATTCAACACAATATTTCATGACCCAGCGCGGGCTCGAACTCACGACCCTCCGCTTCATAGTCTCGTGTCTTCTACTTCAGTCAACAGCACCCACAATCTCTGTACTCCTTGTTGTCCGTATGAATGACAATCTCAACGGCGAAGAAGACTTTTACTTTGGCAAGTTTAGCTTTTTTGTTTTCCTTATTTTGCTTTGTTTTAGTAAATTTCTTATTAGAAGTGCAACAAATATTTTTAAGTTATTAAAATTAAATGTTTTTGTATTCATTTTCTTTGTTTTTATTTGCCTACGATAACACAATGCACACTAGACTTGTGTCCAACTAGCTCATTCGCTTAATTTTGAAAAGAACCTTTAATCAAACCTATGTAATTTAAATGGGTTTGATCAGAGGTTCTTGTCTGAGTGAATGAGCTAGTTGGACACAAGTTTATTGCACACTACATGGTGTTGAGTGTATTTCTATGCAGCTGTTAAGTTTTTCTGTACTTCTTGTTGGCCGTATGATTACACTAATACACTCATACATAGCTCACACCGATTTGATCTTACTCTAAATTTGTGATTGTATTGTGAAAAATATTTTTACCCCCCAGCGTATAGATGTTTACACATCAAAAAACTTTAAAAATTATGTTGTTTTTAGAGTGTAATGTTATTGTTATTGATATTCAATATTAAATTTTCTGTCAAACATTTTGCGATAGACTTGGCTTCTTTTGTTTCCATTGGTGCAGCTATTATATACTTGGTTAGTTCACATTGTATTGTCAATATATAGCGATAGTTCCCAGAAGGTCTTAAAAGTCCAACTGTATCTGTAGCTACAGTGGGAAAACTATCTTTTGGCGTGTGTGTAACGCATAACGGTTCCCTGGTGTGTCTGACTTGTTTGTTTCTTTGACATGGATCACACTCCAAAACGTATTTTTTCACCATTTTATATATGTTCTTCCCTATGTATTTCTGTTTCAATTTGATTAAAGTTTTTCTAACTCCGAAATGTTCTCCGCATGGTGTACTGTGATACAATTTTATTAATTAAAGTTTTTTATTTTCTTCTGTTATTCTATAAGCATTATTATACAACATTATTTTTATATCATTTTCTTACACGTGTTTAACTTTTCTCTAAACTTTTCTATATTTATCTTTTTAAATATTTCGTCACCTTTTTCTAGTGCGAATTTTCCACAATTTCTTCTGCCTAAAACTGAAGGTAGTTTCTCCAACATATTATCTAGATAATCAAGATTATCGCTACATCTGATGCGCATTTCATTTAGAACAGAATCGTTTTCAACTTTTATTTTTATTTGATTTTCCTAATATAAGTTTCAAATTTCTTGCATGCTTTTTATCATTTATGGATGTACAATCCCAAACTTTGAGTTGATCAGACTCATTAAGATTTGTATTACCATTTCTATTTTTCTTAAGTGCACTTTTGTTGTTGTTTTCTTAATTTTTCTTGGATCTACCTAGGTTTTTGGTTTCCACATTTTGTATCCTCTTTTTATTCATATTTCTTGTTATCAACAGCGATTTTTTTACAGTTTCATCAATCTTATTAGGAATCATTTCTTTTAATATGTCTGAGTCCAATTGTATTCTTGACAATGCGTCGGCGTTGGTATTGCTACTTCCTTTTTTGTAAATTATTTCAAAGTCATAGTCCGATAGTTCCATGCGAATTCTTGTTAATTTGGAGTTTGGATTTTTATGTGAAAACAATGCAATTAATGGACGGTGGTCTGTAACGACAATAAATTTTCTGCCGTAGGGGTAGGGCCTAAAAAATTATATTCCCCAATGTATTCCAAGCAGTTCTTTTTCTATTACTGGTTTATTTCTTCCGTGTTTATTGAGTGTGCGGCTTGCAAAGGATATTGGCTTATTCTGTCCGATTTCTCCCTGCGACAAAATTGCTCCTTATGCAAAGTTAGATGCATCAGTTGTCACAATGAGAGTTTTATCGAAATTCGGGTATTGTAAAATCGGTGGACTTATTAGTTTATGTTTTAGTGTTTCAAAAGCGGTTTGACATTGTTCTGTCCAATTGAACTTTTTATCCTTTTTCAACGAAGCACTTAAACAATTTGTTATGTCTGCAATATTTTCTATGAAACGTCTATAATAATTACAAAATGCAACAGATCTTCTAACATCATCTGCATTCTTTGGTACCGGATATTTGGTTATTGCTTCAAATATTTCTGGATCGGGTTTTATTCCTTCTGCTGTTGTCAAGTGTTCTGACGTTAAAAAGCAGCATTTACTGGCATTGAGTTTTAGGTTATACCGTTGGAATCTATTGAAAACTTTAATCAGATTTGTGTTATGATGTTTAAGACTACATCCAAAGACTATTATATCGTCCACATACAAGAAAGCTTCACATTCAAGACCCGATAAAGCTACTGTTAACATTCGTTGAAAACTGTTTGATGATATCTTTAAACCAAATGGTAAACGTGTATATTGGTAATGTCCGTTAGGTGTTGAAAATGCTGTGTATGGGCGAGATTGCTGTTCAAGTTCGATTTGATGAAAAGAGCTTGTCATGTCCAATGTTGAAAAATACTTTGCGCTGCCCAGTCTGTCAAGTATATCTTCCAAACGAGTCAAAGGAAACTTGTCATTGACAATTTTGTCATTTAGTTTTCTAAAATCTACGACTGATCTCCATTTTATGTAATTCTATGATCTGTTTATAAAAATTATTAGTTGTTAAGTGTTCATCTTCCAGGTGGAATATATTTTGATATGTCTTCAGTATCGCCATAAGGTTTTCTTTATTCTCATCACTTAAGTCTCCAAAGTCAAAGTTTTTTAATAATTTCTTAAATCTTTCTGATACATAATGATTTTCGTGTTTCTGTGTATTAATCGAACAAATTTCATAATTTTGTAATGGAACTGTTTCTATTTTTAAATTTTGGATAGTTGCTGTTTTGTCTGTAACGTTTAGCAATCTTATATGCTGATATTCAACTCGTGGTACTATCACGTTTGCTAAGTATACTCCTTTAACAATTTCTCTGTTTAACACCAGCGCATCTTCTTATAGTTTAATACTAAATGGTACAATTATTCCGCTTCTCTGTGGAACTTTTATTTGATTTATTCTAAAAGTGTTGTCATGTATTGGAATATCTATTGTTTCATTGTTGTGGTTGAATGTGAGTATATATGTGTCGTAGACTATGTTGCATCTATACCACGTTAAAAAATGTCGTCCCAGAATTTCGTCTGTGTTTATTGGAAAATTATCTTCAACCAATTGTGTTTCATGTCTAATAATTTCGTTATTTATATTAATACCAATAACTGTGGAGCCCAAGGACCTAATGACATTATTCGATATACCAGTTAAATTGCAATAAACATTCACTTTATATTTTTAAGGAATTTTGCTTTGCAGAGCGAGACATCTGCTCCTGTGTCTATCAAAAATGTCAATTCCTTTTTCTCGTTTACTATTTTTAACTTTACGTAATTTCTGAGGTTGGATGAAATTCAATATATATTTTTAGTTCCTAATATGTTCCCACTGGAGAGTCTATTTGTGTGGTCTCCGGGATCAGTGAGTTTTCCCGAGTCTGTATTTGGTGAATATTGCGGTTTATGTTACCGTAATTCTGTCTTCTTTGATTATCGTTCCATCGGCTTTGGTTGTTAATGCTTCGGTTATTGTTGTTTGTTTTATTATAATTATTGTTGTTTGTTATATTGTAATTATTGTTGTTTCTGGTATTATTATGCATTCCCGAAAGACATCGGTTTGAAAAATGGTTAAATTGTCCACAATTTTTTGCCTTCAGCGGGGCATCGGCTATCATGTATGCCACCACACTTTTTGCATTTTACTTGTTGCCTAGTATTCATATATTGTCCCCTATTGTAGTGTGCTTTCTGATGAAATACTTGTTTCTGCGTTGTTTTTGCTGCAACCTTTTCTGCAACTTTAACTGCCTCAGAGAAAGTTTTTACTTGGCTTGCGTCAATTGTAGTTATTATCTGTGGATCCTTAAGTCCATTCATGAATGAATTGAATGCTATTTTACCATTTGTGCTGCATATATCATTTCTGTTATGTTCTCCTTCTTCTGCTATTTGTATTGTATTTAATTCAGCAATGAGGTTTTCTATTTTAGTAGCAAATCCCAATACGTTACCATTTGATTGTGTATAGTTATTAATTTCATTTAAAACTGTATTAGAATTTTTTAATGGCTTATAAGTTTGTTTCAAGCTTGTTTTAAGTTCTGCTATTGATGTGGGTGTAGTTATTCTATTTTGCACCCGTAGCTCTAATCTTGATTTGTAAACGAAATTAAAGAAACACGTATAGTGAAATTATCAAAACAGTTGTTATCAAGATGAATATGAATCTATTCACCATAATTGTTCAAGATTAATTTTATCGTTATCAAAAATAATATAAAAAATATTTGACACATCAAAAACACAAGGAGTGCCAACAGAAGTTTAAAAGTTATAATTTTTAGTTGGCTCATTTATTATTATATACATATTTATTTTTTTAATTTTTCATTCTTATTTTCTATTTTTTTAGCATTTTGATTTCAACCTTCAATAAGTCTATTTTCTTTAATATTTTACTATTTCTTTCGTAGGTCAACACATGATTTAGGACACTTAATTCCTTTTTTGCCTTTCGCCTCGGCTCTTCTTTATGGTGGGCAACGGAAAAATTTCAAATTTTGCTCCCTCTGGCTTCTTTCCTTTTTTAATTTTTTTAGGTGTTGGTCCTACCGTTAGTATGATGTGTGGCTTCTGACTTTGCTCTTGTTCTTCCTTTAGCAAGCGTGCCCAGCGTTCTTCCGCTTCGTGGATCTCCTTTAGGATTTCCTCCAGAGGTTGTTCCATTGAAAAATATACAAAATTTAAATATTGCTTGTTAGATTCCAGCTGAGCATAAGCTAGGTATGCTGGGGCCTATTGTACTTTATTTTAGATATAGCAAAAAGGATAAGCAATTTTGCTATGTGGTCCTTCATTTTGCTATTATTCTAAAATAATTTTCAGGATCACCATGTAATGTTATTGATAACACAAGCGTATTTGATCAAAAAATAACAATTGATATTTTATTCACAAATTTCTTTGACTTAAATACTAAACATGAGAAGTTCGCTTTTCATGAAATTGAGTGACTTTACAAAAAGTTCACTCGATAACTTATTTTCTAAAATCTATTTTACATACATTCATTCATTTCCTATTGTACCAGGCAATCAGAGATTTGAGTGAGATTTACAATTTAATGTACTACGAGTATGGCCAGTGTACTACATTCATAGTAACAGTTTGTTAATTCAGCATAATTGTTCTTTAAAGTATTTAGCAATAAGAATGAGTAAGCGTGCAATGACCGTTTTTATACAGAATATCGGATTGCTTAAAATTTATGAAATTGCCAAAACGTGGAGTAATTAAATTTAGTACTGACCTATCTTAACAATTTATATTATACGATTGTAGTGGCTTTTGTTTACATTTGTATACTCGAGCTTGACTATTATTTTGTTTATGTTTACAATAAATTGAAATCAATGAATGCACTACATTAGTGACACTGTGAATTCTATGAATACACTACAAGAGGCTTAGTTCTTCTTGGGGGAACTTTTTTCCTTCTGGCCCGATTCAGCCCATTTACGAACTTGACCTGTGCTACCCTTCAAGACATATTTATACCAAATTTCAAGAGTCTAGCTCTTTTCGTTTGGACTGAATCGTGATTTCTACAGACGGACGGACGGACATGCTCAGAACGTCTTCGATATCCTCACTGATCAAGAATTTATACTTTATGGGGTCTCAGATGGATATTTCACTGTGTTACAAACTGAATGACAAAGTGAATATACCCTCCAATTCTCTTTTGAAGGGTAAAAAATATCTTAAATGTTAGAAAAGTTTTCGTAAACGGAATAAGCGCGAACAGATTGAATGACCGATGTCGATGTTTTTAGTTTTGACACCAATGATGTAGTGATGTCTTTTATTCATTGATGTACCGTTTGGATTTGTTTGTACGCATTAGATCTATTCACCTGGTGCAAAAGGTTTTGCATCATTGCCTTTGCAAAACCTTTGTACTCGACACCGACAAAATACATTAGCCCTATTCACAACCTCGCGCATTTCAGGTTGTAAATTTATGCAATTGTAAATTTTTTCCATGATTTGTTTGTAAATGACCTCTTCTGTTAGGTTGCAATGCTTGTTGCAAAACGCGAACTTCACTGTTCTTTGATAAATATAATTATTTGGTACTGAAGTTTTGAATTTACATAATGTATTTAAGAAAAGCTTCAAAGGATTCTTTAATAGACGAAACTGCTGAGACTGAATGGGGTATGAAATATTAGCTATCAATTTTCATTAATACTAATTAGTTTTATTTAAATATGGAAAGTAATGATGAGCAGTTTTGAATGAAGTTGCAGAAAATTGATTTGTTGTGGTGTATATTATGAATTGTACATATGCAATTATGCAAGTATGTATAAAGTATTGGTTTTAAGTGTTGCATATTAACAAAAGAGTATCGAGTGTTTTTTGGTGAATATTTTGGTGATGTAGAGTAAATATATCATTTGGCAAATGCAATGATGCAAGACCACTTATACAAGATTGTGAGTCAACTTGCATTTTGATATAAATTATATATATCATTATTGATATGACAGTATTCTCATGGTATACGATTTTGGGTTGTTAGGCACTGAAGTATAGTTGTCAACGCCGTTATTAAAGGATGGACTAATGTGTATAGCTTTGTAATAGTACAAATGAACTATGCAGTTGGTTCCAAAAATTCATATTTCCTTTGCATACAGACTAATGAGAAAACAAGAAATAAAGTTTATTTTACTTTCTATAATGACATAGTTATTGTAAAGGCATTTACATCTTCATAATTTCTAATGAAAATTTCTTTACTTCTTCTATTTTCATCACTAATCAATATATTACTTTTCCACAATGACCGCACTCTACGAAAACTGTCTTTCACACGGTTATTGTTCGATCGAATGAATAACATTTATACACAAAAACAATTTGTAAAGCTTCTTATACCCTCCACAAAAAAGTGAAAGGGTATATATAGGTTTGTCATTCCGTGTGTAATTTCTTCGACATCAATATGAGATCCCATAAGGTATATATATTTTGGATCCTTATGAATAGCGATGACAATTGAGCGATGTCCGTCTGTCTGTACGTGAAATTAGGTTTCCCAAAACCCAGAAGAGCTAGAGACTTCGTTCTTGGACCATTGGATTGGAAATGAACTTAAATAGGGTGGTATTGAAATTCAGAAAAATTCGAAGTACGGTTCCAGAGCTGGGAAGCTTACACCAATTTTTCGACGCAAAATGTATACCAAAAATCAATTATTTTTTTTTAAAGTTTGTAAATTAAACCTATTTCGTGCTACCGGAAGCCTCAATGGTCTATTAAAAACTAAAAAAATTAATTTTTTTCCAGGTATGGGAAATTAAATTTTTTTTTCGGCCCATTCTTTATTTTGTAGTACATGTAGTAACTAAAATTGTTAAAAATTTTAAGTTTTTCTTTAATAAAACCTCTTTATACGTCATGAAGATTTGCATTGGGGAAAAAAAAAAAATTTTTAAATTCAAATTTTGCTTCCAGGGGAGGGAAATTGAATTTTTTTATACGTGAAAGTAATCAAACAGGCAACTGATGTTGTTGTTTTTTTTTTCTAACTAAAACTGTCTTAGAATTTAGGAAGAACAAAATTGGTATCAACAATTAAAATAAATCAAAATTTTTAATCCAGGGTTGGACAAGTGCAATAGTTTATGGTACATGTGACCAAAATGGTAAACATTTTAAATTTTTCTTAAATAATACTACTTTATACCTCAAGAAGCGTTGCACTGATTAAAAAAAAAACAAAATATTTAAAATTTCGTTTCCAGGGTTGGTAATATGAAAGTTTTTATTGGCACATGCAATATTTTTTAGTACATGTTATAACCAAAATGGTTGCAAAATTTGAGATTTTCTTAAACAAAACTACTTTATACCTCATGAAGATTTGCACTGAGAAAAAAATTTAAAAAAATTTAAATTTCGCTTCCAGGGTTCGGAAACTTTTTTTTTATACATAGAAGTAACCAAAAAGGCAATTGACGTTGTTTTTTTTTCCTAACTAAAACTATTTTATATTTTAGGAAGAACAAAATTGGTATCACAAAATTTAAAAAAAAAAATCAAAATTTCGAATCCAGTGTTGGACAAGTGCAATATTTTATAGTTCATGAAGTTGACCAAAATGGTTCAAAATTGTAAATATTCCCTAAATAACACTACTTTATACCTCATGAAGAGTTGCATTGGTAAAAAAAAACAAAAACAAAAAAAATTAAAATTTCACTTCCAGGGTTGGGAAGTTGAAAGCTTTTTAATACATGGTATAGTGTTTTACATGAAAGTGACCAAAATGGTTGCAAATTTTAAGTTTTTCTTGAATAAAATGACTTTATACCGAACGAAGACTAGCATTGGTAAAAAAATTAAAATTTCGCTTCCAGGGCTGGAAAATTAAAATTTTTTTATACATAAAAGTAACCAAAAAGGCAACTAACATCGGTTTTTTACTAATTGAAACTATTTTTTAGTTCAGAAAAAACAAAATTTGAATCAAAAATTAAAAAAAATTTAAATATAGATTCCAGAGTTGGATAACTGCAATATTTTGTAGCACATGAAAGTGACCAAAAACCGTTACATATATTAAGCTTTTCTTAAATAAAGTTATTCCATGTCTCATTAAGAGTTGCATTGGTAAAAAAAATCCCAAAAAATTAAAGTTTCGTTTGCAGGGTTGGGAAACTGAAATATTTTGTCTACATAAAAGTAACCAAAAAGGCAATTGACCGTTGTTCTTGCTAATTAAAACTGTTTTATAATTCAGGAAGAGCAAAATTGGTGTTGAAATCTTAAAAAATCTAAACTTCGACTCCACGGTTGAACAAATGAAATTTTTTATGGTGACCAAAATGTTTAAAAATTTTAACTTTTTTGTCAAAGAGACCTCACTAAGAATAGCATTGGTAAAAAAATAAAAATTCGCTTCCAGAGTTTGAAAATTGAAACATTTTTGGTACATAAAAGTACCCACATAAATTCAAAATTTTGTGTTTTTAGTGAGTTAAACCTATTTTATATCTCGTAAAGAATTAAATTAGTATTAAAAATTTGGTACATGAAAGTACCCACAAAGTTTCCCAATTTTGGTTTTATTTCAGTAAATTAAACATATTTTATACTTCGCTAAGAATTAAATTGGTATTAAAAATTTTAAAAACTAAAAATTCGGTTCCAGGGTTGGATAATCGATATTTTTAGTGCATAAAATTAGCCATATAACTTCCTAATTTTGGTTTTTTGTGGATGAAATCTTTTTTTTATACTTCGGGAAGAGTTAAATTGGTATTAAAAACCAAAAACAAATCTAAAAAGCGATTCTACGGTTGGACAATTAAAACTTTTTGGGGTACATGGAACGGAGTTTTACTTTTTGTTTTTAAATTAAACATATTTAATATTTCTCAAAGACGTTTAGAGGTATTAAAAATAAGAAAAGCCAAAAGTTTAGCTTCTTAGCCGAAAAATTTAAACGGTTTCTTAAATATAAAAGTAACCGATAACATCATTTTGATTTTTTAATTAAACCTACTTTCTGTTTTGGCAACAAAGAAAGAAAGAAGGATTACATCTGTGAAGGGTATTTAAGATTCGGCACAGCCGAATATAGCACTTTTACTTGTTTTTCTTTTAAATTATAACCATTCGATCGGAGACATACATTTAATTATTTAAAATAACTGCAAACCTCTTTTTAATCCCAAATACATCAAAATTTAACTCAAAATTACAGTTGTACAATGATTTTAAATTGTATCATAAAATGAATCGTTTATTGTAAAAAGGACGGAACCAACACGGAAACCGAAATTGAGTTTTTGGGTGTCTATTGTTCTATGAAGGTAAATACATCATTTAGTAAAAAAAATGTTATGGCTTTGGTTAACCATCACCTGGGGGAAATGATGCATTTACCTTCATAGAACAACAGACACCCAAAAACTCAATTTCGGTTTACGTGTTGGTTACACCCTTTTTACAATAAACGATTCGAATTTCGTTGCGTAAATAATTTTCGGAGTAATTAAGTTTCCTACTGTTTGGAATTTTTAAGTAAACTATAATTTCAATACCTTAGATAACTGTATAGATTTACGCTTCTTTTGAGAAATTTTCCATTGCTAGTAACATTTCTATATCTTACGTGAAAGTATAAGTCCAGCCAGTCACTGGAACGAAGAAAAATACGAGTCAATAATATTCCCGATATCTGGTTTCAGTCACCGCGACAGCACTGTAACTTTGCAAAATATTTTTCGAATAATAATTCTTTAAGAGTTGACCAAGCTTAGATAGCACTGTAAGAAGACCCGTAATATTCTTTGAATCGGTATTTATTATATATGTAGCTTCTTAAATTTTTCGCTACACTTCGAAATATGTGTCATGCTGTTTACATTATGTGTATCGATTACATACTGTTTTCTTGAGTCAATGTGACATGAAAGAGTTGTATCCCTAACTGATGTCAATATGTTGAAATAGTTCACGTTAAAAACTAATTTTGGCAGAATATCAGTTAGTTAAATTTTTTACTGTTTATTAAAATATGTGTACATACATAAGGACATTACAAATTACAATAATTAAAAAAAGGATTCTTTTATACTCAGCATTATAGTTTACTGATGCTAGAACCAAGTTGGCATAAAAATTTTATACGCATGCGTTAGGTCGCTTGAACTTTTTTAATATGCTTTTGCCCTTACCCATTTTTTTCGTTTTCCATATTTTGAAATGTTTATGCTAACATATCGCTGCTATATTTCAATGTAAACATATCTCAAAAAAACGAACTGAGAAAAATGCGACAAAAAATTTTCAAATGTACGCTTTCACATACGATTATATAAAATATATTTTCCTATAACTTCGGCTCAGATTGATATATAATCCTGAAATTTTTTTTCAAATGCAAATTGTTCGAAAAGCAATTTTTTTTTATGTATATAACTAAAAAAACTAATTTTTTTGAGAAATGACAGTTTTTTTGTTTTTTTATTTATCTTGGACCAGCACTCAGGGGATGACCCCTATATATGCAATGCATTGCGCCGGAACTGAAAACGAGGGGATAGTATTGAGGGGACAGATTAGGAAAGATGAGAAGATAGACAGTTGTTTTTGTAGCTATTTCAACCTTTTACTTCGCCGGCTAATTTTTGCTACAGGGCCGACGAAGGTGGGTGCTGTTACTCTGCCTTTTAGTACATGATAGTGTCGGTCGCTGCCAATTATGTTCAGTGACCAGTGACTATGCCTTCATCATTGAAACAGGCTAGCAACAAATAACACAACCACGCACTAATGCTGATCAGAAGAATTCAACACAATATTTCATGACTCAGCGGCGGCTCGAACTCACGACCCTCCGCTTCATAGTCTCGTGTTCTACTACTTCAGCCAACAGCACCCACAATAAAGGATCGATGTGTAAATATGTACATACATACACAAAATAAGTAGTATTGTTATATTTTTATATTACATAAGTAATTAAAGAGATGAAATCTTAACTCGCAGTCATAATATTTTTGTGGCTGCAATGGTGCCAGGTTATTAAAAAAATCGTCTACGGTAGAAGCGTTATCAACTTGAATTCGCCAGACAAAGAAATATATCATTGACATGGGTTGCCACAGTTGTGCTTGCTTGAGTTGTAATATATCAACTACTGCGGCAATTAAACAAAAAAATTTTAGGCGATTTTATTTAAGGTCTTTAATTTATAAGGCAACTACCCGAATCGGATAATTAAACATGTGACAATTAAATGTGTACTATTGTAAAAATGTAGGATTCGTGGTAAATAAGGATGAAGTTTATTTACACGAACTATACTGTATAATTAGCTAAAATGTAGCATATAAACTGTAAATTTCCTTAAATAGCCAACTTGGGATATAAACCATAAGCTTGCATATAAAATTTAAAATAACTCAGTTATATCTCTGAAAAATTTTGAAGATATAAATACATATATCCCAATATAATTTTTTTTAACTTTTGAATTCGTTCAAAAAATCTATGATATTTTGTCTTAAACATAAAAATTCTTTAGTCATACATATGTATGTAGGAACGTTTTAAAATATTATGGTACAAGCATTTATATCAGTCCGCAGTATGAAACTTTCGAATTAATGGTTCTTTAAAAATATGTTTTTATATGTAAAAAAGATAAATGAACACCCAGAAACACAAAAGAAGAACACATAAAGCTACAAAAATAAGCAAATTAAAATAAATGAATTAAAATAAAGAACTGCAACAATAACGACAACAACAACATTGATAAAATGCCATCTCAACAACTGCAAACATTGCGTGGAATACAAAAACAACAAATGCCTCAATATGGCAGCACTACAAATATAAATAATGATCTACATGATACGAATTTTCAAAATTTAAAATTTGGTAGTCTGCAGTGTGTACAGCTGCAGCAACATCAAATGAAGCAAAAACAGCAACATGAAACGTTTTCGATCAACAGCTCTCACGCTAGCCTTGCAAATAGCACTATGTATCCCAGCACGGCAAGCAATCTCAATGGTGGCAGTATTGGTGCTAGTGGTTTATTACCACCAGTAATAGGAAGTGGTGCTGGTGCCATATATAACAGTGAACAGCTATTGTGTCAGCAATATAGCTCACAGCAACATGGTGACTATATAATATCTGACTACATGGAGAAGATTAATACACGTATAAATATGCTAGAGACTGAGCTAAAATTTGCTTGGGGTGCCTTAGATTTGTTATCGACAGAATACAGTAAAATTTGGTCTCGTTTGGAAAAACTTGAAAACATCATGGTAGAACAGCAGTCGGTGGTGAACAACCTAATGGGATTGATTAATATAAAGAGAAGGGAACAACAACAACTAGAAATCGACAATGAAACTGAGTTGCTTATTAATGATATATTCCTGTCAACCGAACTTCACCACCAACGTCAAGCAAGCTCAGCTCTTAATGAAAGTATAGAAAATTTTGATAATCTGTATGAAGAGTTGAATAAAAAAAATACAACAGCCATACATCTTGAAAGTGAATTGGATACATTGGGTGAGCTGCTCAAAGAGCCACAACGACAGCAGCAATGTCCAGGAGAAGACTTACAATTTGTTTCCTTGGAAAAGTCGAATAGTGGCTTAATGTTCTGTCCAGATGATGGTCAACAAAGTAGTAGACGATACGGATCACGTACTTCAATACATTCATCAACGACTCCTCCCCTTCAGCCTCTTATAAACAAGACGGCTTATGGCACCCATCATAATCTATTAAGTAATTTTGATAATCTATATACCGAACTGCAGGGGGAGGATGACCACACGTTTTTAGATCACCTTGAACCCAATAACAGCGTGAAGACTATATCTCGGTTGCCAACATCATATAATATTTTAAATAGTGAAAACGACAAAGTAGGTGAAATGTACGGCTCCCTTTTTTCTGAAATGACATCAAATGAACCGGATACTTTTACCAGTCATAATAAGTTTTTTCGGGAAACAGCCTCTAAAACGGGACCAGACGTGATATATATGAAACCGGAAGATACGGGTGCAGGAAGAGGTTTAAAATCGGAAATGGATGAGGATTTCTATAAGACTCTAAATGAAATGTATAGAGAGAACAATATGGTTACTGAATTTAATAACAATCTCGAAAAATTGCTATGTCAATCGGAACAACAGAATGAACAAATAATGGTTGGCTTATCTAACAACTCAACTCGAGCAAATTCTTCGCTTGATATGATAAGCGAAGATAATGAAGATGAAATTAACAATGAAAAGCATAATAAAATTGTTAAATCTTTTGATGATCCAAAGCTGGAAATACTTGAAACTACCATAGCACAAGGTGTACCATCATCATCCACAAATATTAACCCTACATCTACGAATTTGAAACGTGCAAAAGATGCCAAAAAGCATAAGAAGAAAAAACATCAGCACAAAGACGAAATGGAAATTATAAACAATTTAAAAAGCGTTTTAGCTCAAAAAAATGTCAACACTGATTACGAAAATTTGTCAGTTAAAGGTATTAGCCATGAAAGTAAAATCCACTTGGGAAAAAGTAGTAGCGACACTCACCGTTCTACGATGAACTCCTCTTCATCTGAAGAAAATGTTAACCATTTCTGCGATAGCATTGATGAATTAGATAGTATAACAAAAGTAATACTTATAGAAATAAATAAAATTGCAGGGTTTCATCCTCTTACTAGGGAAGATGTTAATGAATTAAGAAAACTAGTAGACTCGGAACATTTATTTTTAGAGAAACTTAATCAGGTTAATCAAAATCTGATTTTACTACTCCTCAATCCGCTCACGACAGCTGAAGAGCTTAAAACGATTGACAATTCCCAATGGTTTAAAATGGTTATGCGAAAGCTTGAAAAAAATATTGATACTCTCAAGAAATTGGTTGGAAATTCTTTTGATAACTACAAAGTGCAGATGGGCATTGCCAGTTCTTTGTGTCATCTGACAACCCCCTATGATGCGACAAACAATACATGTCCTGCCTCTGTAGGTAAAATATATGAAAAGAGTAAACAATTAATGCATTCTACTGCTAATTCTGAACTGACCGACTATAGCGTTCAGTTAATACATCACAATTCCAATCTAGATGAACAGCTAAAACTTCTGGATAACCAAGAACAAGAAATGAGCAAAAAAAAGCAAGTTCTACAGCAAGAAAAGGAGCGGCAAAATTGTGCGAATTATCTTGGTTTAAGTAATTACGTTGACGTTGATGCTTCCTACGAAAATCTTTTAATGCAACAAATTACCGAACCTAATTTAAGCATATACTCAAATTCGACATTATTTGATACATCCCTATCATCCAATAACATATATAGTAATGACGCCTATATTAAATCACTTAAGCGTAGCTTAGATCGCCACAATAGCATGCTGTTCTTATTGCATTTACAAAATCCTGATTATAAAGACAAAATGCAAGAACTAACTGGCCTTGATGAGGACGGAATGGATGATTTGATATTGCACGAAGGTGGAAGTCATAGTCCTCCGCCCCCTGCTCCGGATGTAGATATTGTGCGACTGAAGACTATGGATCAGGCTACTAACGATATCATGTTATTTTTGGAAAATAAAAATACAAGTATAGTTTTTAATCCTTTCTTAATGCTAGATTCATCAAAACCTTTCGGCCGAGAATCGGGACCACCATGTTCACCAAAGCAAATAAAGTCGGACGCAGGTCTGTCATCAATGAGCGGATTATCAACCTGGGATAAATCACCTAACTCTCTGGTCTCGCAAACTATTGATGGCAGCGAACATAATCCCTTTCTAGCAAAATATAAAGATATTAACATGGAAATGCTACAGCTTTTATCAATGACACCCCAAAATGTGCCATCTTCGGAAGTAAAATTCACAGATTTGGGAATGGAGCAGAATAGACAGCGAAAAGAATATGTATTTTCTGAAGAAAATCTTAACTACATTAGAGAACTTTCAAAAAACTTACCCATTTGTTCAGCTTTTGAAAACAAGTCCATGTTTTCGATTTTTGAACATAATATTCTCGATCACGAAACATCGTCCCATACAGTCGATGAAATATTAGCTTGGGATCAGCGGCAACAAGAACAGCAATTAGAGAAACGTCGGATGCCAGACCTATTAAAAAATCAAGTAAGCGGGTCAACATTTTTGCATTCAAATGAAAATTATCACCAAACGCTAAATAAAATATCCTTCAGAAATAATGCTCAGCTGATAGATCATTTGATTTATTATCCAACATCGCGCAGTCTAAATGATTATAATAGTACACGAAAAATAGATCATAATAAGCTACAGCAAACTAATAATAAAAATCAACAATTTTATGACGATGTTCGAAAACTCTCATCCGTATGTAAGGCTACTGCTCCGTTATCCGATTCTTCTTCAATTCAGACAGGTGCATCGCTCCATAAGAAAAATGGCAAACATTATCCTAAAGTCTGGCAAAAACTAGGTAATCTACTGAATGATAATTTTAAGTTAAAAGGTCCAACACGCTATAATCGCTCTCGATCATTGCCGATTGGTGATATGGACACACAGCGATCCAAAATTCATATGCGTGGCCAGGCCGGTTCGTATCCGTCTGTGATCGCTAGCTCAAAAAATAAGACAATAACCACCCAAAGTTCTGCTAGTCGGCAGAAGCAATCCCCATTTTTAAGTACAACCAACTCTATTGGAGGTAAACCTAAGAAGCGTGCCTCTTTCACCATAACCGTGAATAATTTAATGCAAAAAGCGAAAACATACAGGCGATATAGCTTTGGCTTGCGTCACGGATCTAGCCTGTCGGATCCTGAAACCGATTTAGCGAGTTTCACATCATCGGATAATGATGAGTCGATTGCAAGTGATTATGGTGGTGTTGCACTAAATGACTTTGATATGAATGACAACTATAATGCAATGGAACTGAACCATTTCGGTCTTCAAGCCGAAAAGCAAAACCTTGAAGGCGTAGAGTTTTCCACAGAATTTCACAAACATAATTTTGATTCAAATGTGGATAGAAGAACACTTAAACATTTTAAAGAACTGTCACAGAATAATAAAAATTTAAGCGATGATATATCTGTGCAAATATCTGATATTGAAAACGAAGCAGTGCCATCTGAGGAATGCTATAATGAAAAATTTAACACAATCTCTGCCACAATTGGCGACACGTCTTTAAAAATTCAATATGCAAATGGATCACAATTTGGTACTTGTACAGATAGTTCAACGAAACAGGAAAATGAAGCAAACCTTAATGAAACCATTGTCACCGAAAAATCAGCAGTCGCGGTAACTATCATAGAAAATCAAATACTAAAAAGCCACTCAGACATTGAGCGCTCTCTTAAAAAGGTACATTCTCTTTGCATAAATGATGACCGCCTGCAGCAACTTAGCTCTACTATACCCAACATAACTTTATCTACAACTGAGTTATTGGTTACCACAACTACAGAGCCCATATCAATGAAAAATACGAGTTCTTACCCTGTCCTACCGCCTAAGCAGGAGTCCTTAGAAATTTCCAGCATAGTAACAAGTTCTAAAGAGGAAGAAGACAATCGCAGTCAGCATTCCTACCGTACACTTTCTTCTTCTAGACGCCAAAGTACCGAAGATAGTATAGACTCAGATGATGAATATTTTTGTTATGAACTACAGAAATTAGATGAACTAGAAAAACAACAAAAAGAACAACATCATCTACAAGAGGACCAAAACCAACGTCAAGAAGAAGCTGAGCAGAATCAACAACTATTTAGCCAGATTGATCAGTTTACAGCGTATAATAATAAAGATGATCCTGTCGATTATGAGCCAAACAAAAAAATTAGATCAAAAATGGCAGAAGTTTTACAAGAGCTAAAACATAAGGTACAGCTTCAGCCAGAAATTCAGTTTCGTCGATCAACTAAGTCTCGTGTTACCACTGATAAGTGTACAAAAGTAACCGATATACACAAGGCTTGGCAGGATATAAATGGAGACGATATCTATCGTTCGAACTATCCTGGATCTGAGGTGCAAATTGACAGTCAACACAATCAAATTAATTTCCATGACTATGATATGGAATTAGTAGAACAAGAGAAAAGATTGCAGCAGCGAGTACAAAATCAAGAGATGGAAAAACCACCTCCTCAGAAGCGATATAAAAAACGGCGCAATATGCGTCGTCCCAACATTTCCATAGACAACAGCTTCCACGATACGGATAATCTGGATGCCACGATATATTCAACAAGCTCATCTCTATCTTCTGAAGATGACTCTAAGCGTCAACATTCCAAGAATTCTAAGTCAGCACAAATGAGACGAAACAGTCATGAGCGTCCAAAGACAATATCCGCCGTATCCACCTTGGTACAAAAACAACAGCTTGGTTTTCCATCAGAAACTCAGTTTTCCAACGAAGAAGGCAACTTAAATGAGTCAGAACTCATAAATTTAAAGCCAGTCGAAGACAAAGAAAATAGTTACAGTTTATCTTCGGGTGCTACATCAGGACCCGATAGCCTAGTTGAACTTAATAGCTTAGATAATGATTTAGAGATTCATGATGGAGAAAATGCTAACATTTTTAAAACTGTACCCAACTATCAAGTTTTAAAAACGAACAAGCGATTAATGGTCAAAAAACCTATCAGTATTAATGCCCCACTCAAAACTCAAAATGATTCATCACCAACTATCACACCACCCATGGAAATTAGCTGCCTCAAAATGACCTTAAACAATCAAGAGGGATATAACGACGACCAGTATACAAGCATTGATGAGTATGAAAATAAAAAATGCCTGACTCCAATAGTTAATGAAAACATCGATGCAGCAACAGAGCAACAGGACCACCCGGAGCCATCACTTTTGGACGAACAACAAAACTACGCTAGCAACCCCTTAAGTAAAATGACGAGTTCTCTGCCACAGCGAATACCTGAAAAGAAATCCGTTCCAAGGCTTATCAGTCAAGACTCAAGCGTTGATATATCTCAGTCAAATGGAACTGCACTTGGCAGCAGTAAATGGAAGCTTCTGAAAACACTAAAAGAACGTAAGCTTGAAGAGCGCAATAATCAAGAAAAAATCAAAGAAGATGAGCGTAATAAGCAAATTGAAAAGGTAAGTCGACCTTGGACATCAAATAGTTATAAAGTTATCTTTTTTACTATACCAAGATCGTAGAATTAATTGTTGTTGGACGACGAAAGACTAAGGCTGGTCATGGACCACTTGCTGTATTAGTGGTTATCATTAGTTCTCTTGATTCTTTTTTTTAACTCGGACCAGCACTCAGGAAAAGAGGGGATAGTATTGAGTGATCAGATGAGGAAAGATGAGAAGATAGAGCATTTTTTGTAACTATTCGAACCTTTTTTCTTCGCCGGCTAATTTTTTTGATACAGGGCCGACAAAGGAAGGTGCTGTTGCTCTGCTCTTCAGTACATAATAGTGTCAGTCGCTACCAATTATGTTCAGTAACCAGTGCTATGCCTTCATCACATAAACAGGCTGACAAGAACTAACACAACAATACACTAGTAATAAATCCAACGTCCATAAGTACTACTCCGTTTATCAACCTTCCCACGACCAATTTTCTTAGTTTCAGCACAATGAATTGCATGAACGGGGCTCATCCCTGTCATTGTAGTCTTGCTGCGTACATTTATATGCTATGAACATGTATGTCAGTGAGATTACTGCCACTTTAGCCCCCTCGATGAATGAAATTGTTGCTACTTCCACTGAAAAGATTATTACAACTGTGCTTTTTTGTGAGAGTAGTTAAACATTTTTTTTTTATTGGGCATTCACTCTTGACGCTATTCACTTCTTATGCTAGTCAATCATATTAATTGCAAGCCTCTGCAGCTGGTGTAGTATTTGAGGTATAGACTACAATACCGAAGGTTGTGGCATTCAGTCATGAATATGACATCGAATGTCCATTAGTGTGAGGTTCTATTGACTGTAGACGGCCTGTTTGATGATGAGGGTATACTACTGACAAATGTTCTAAGGAGTGTATTGTGGAACTGTTCGTCAGTATTGCAGCAAAAATAAATAACATTTTGGTAGATACTGCAAGTTCTCTCTTCTAGTATATCTCCTCTCAATACTATCGACTCCTTTCCACATTTCTGGCGCAACGCAGCACATAAGCAGGGATCATCTCTTGAGGTTCAATTCTAATTTAAAAAAATTTGGAAGAAGCTTTGAATGCTAAAATTTCTGCCTAGTTGCAATTCGTTCCTTATGTGTAGCTAGATAATAGGCTAAAGGCATCGCTCCTTCTAAAGTAATTTGTTGGTTTCATACATTAATGAGGTCCTTTCTACTACCATATTCTTAGAAGATTTTAATGGCATATCCCGCCAGTTGTGTAATTTAAGAACAACAAAGGTTTGCGATTTTAAAGCTATACTTTTGTCTGCAAAATAGTGTAAGAAAAGAAGTTTTTTTTTAATTTGAAAGAAAGCTTGTTTTAAGTTTTGTTAAAAGTAATTTTGTAGGTTGGCGATCAAAAAAATTCTTACTTAAATTTTTATATCATTTCCTCCTTATGAATTACACCTGAAATATCGTCCCCGTTAGGAATTACATATGCAACTTGCACATATGACTGTCTGCAAGCTACTCCAGTTGGATATTGTGGCTACGATGCCAAATTTGTAAGATACGGTCAATTGTATTAATAGGTTAAACAAACAGGGTTCATTTCGCTAGGATTAATTTAGTATACGTAAGTATGGATAAATATGCAATATTTCTGCTTATGTTCTGGAAACCTTTTTCTAAAGTCTTTTCTCATTACGCACAATACGTTTTTTATTAAAATCTTAAATATTCGTTATTGTTTTACCTCTGAAACGCATTTATGTGCAATAAACAAATTGTTATTTAATCCAAAACTTTATATATAAAAGAATGTGCTTTCTGTGTTCTTTTCTGTCATCTAAATGCGAGAAAGTTGGAATCAAGTGTTCAAAAAGTCTACTCGCTCAGTCCTCCAATATTCCAGAGTTCCAACACAATGTGTTAGATGTCACCGTAAAATTAAATTGTCTGATATATGAACATATTTTGACAGTTAGCTTGACTTTCAATACAAGTTTGTATACAGTTTTACTGCGGTATATAAATCGTGTGCATATGAAGTAATGAAACTTTAAAACTGTTTCTCCGAATACCTTACTAATATATACTCGTCGATGGCGTTTTGAACGGGCATTGGCAATGCTGGTTACTACAGCGTTATGAAAAACTTCACTTTGTTCGAACACAAATCAACGGACGTTCTAGAAGTCGGCTTGCAATATAAAACTACAAATAAAATATATTTATACTGTATGTACATACGGATTTTTAGCTTGGAAATTTTATTTAATTTTAGAATCTTTTCAAAAGTATTGTTTGTTTTGTAAAAATTGTCTCCTATGTTTAACTGTTTTGTAAAAAATATCTACTAATTTAATATGTATTTTAGAATGGAAGCAGTTCAGGCGATGTGGGCTTACGAGGCAATGGACATCCCTCCGACAATCCTTTCTACAGCAATATTGACAGTATGCCGGACATTCGGCCACGGAGGAAATCTATACCACTGGTGTCGGAGCTGGTAAGTAAACATTTTTTTATCACAAACACATCGACACATATGTATGTTTCTTATCCACAACCTGCGAAATAATTATATTTAAATATAAGGCTAGCTCTCAATTTACTAATCAGTTCAATTATCAATTAACGTTATCCATACGTTGTTTGTAACAGAGAGATTAAGATTAAAATTTGTTTAAAGAATCTACAATGCCGGAAGTATCAATTCTTCGTACATTTTTTAGTTTCGGGTATGTACAACCAATATTTGTTATAATTTTGCTTAATGATTGTGATTAAAAAACGCAACTTTCTTCACTATAAATGGTTGCGCAGGACAGAAGAATGCACTAATTAAAATCAGTAGCTTCGATAAGAAATTTTAGCTCAAATATTTATTTACTTAGAAAGATCACACACCCTCATATTGTAACTGTTTGCAAAGGTCACGTCAAGACAATATTAAAGATTGTGCAGTTACATTTTGATTGTGTACAACAATTGATTACTGGTGACAGCATCTGAACATTCTTTATTGGTTCTGCGCAAACCAACACAAGTATCATACAAAAAAAAAAAATCGTATCGACCCTTAAAAGTACTTAGACAAAAATAAGGACACTATCTATTTTCTGTCACTTTACGTTTAGCCATAAAAAATTCTAATTGCAACATGGAATCCACATGTGGAGCACGAAGAAGTTACTATTTTGTGAATGTTTAAATACGGAGTATACTAAATTTTGGAAATAGATAAGCAAATATATATTATAGACAGACTTTTATGTTAACATGAAATTAAGAAATATCTAAATACATAATACACAACTATTTAATAACAGTTATTTCCTAACAAAATATTTCAACGTAATAAATACAACACGCTGTAAAAATTAACATGCATCTTTGGTTTTCTTTTAATAACTTTTAAACTCCTATTATACTACTCGTACTATTGTTTGAGGTTCTCGTAAACTGAGCTTTTAAGTGTATTATATTGCAAATAAATGTTGATATATCAAGTATTGGAAACTAACGGCAAGATATTGGCAACCAAATGGTGTATACTAGCGATGTTAAACAACGTCTGACCTTTATCAAGATAAAACCCGATTGCATCAATTATCATATGCACATATACATAATACATTATTTATGCCTTAATTTTTATTTTTTTCTTATCAGCTTAATAACTAATATTCCTTACTAAATAGCAATGTTAGTTATGGATATTCAATGATAAGTACATGTTAAATGTCCATAGTAAATAGCGTTGTCTGTTGTATTATAAGTCACCAGTACTCTTAACCGTGTCAATAGTAACTCGGTACAGTCACTATTGTCATCTGCGGTGTGTTTTGATTTCTTATATATTTAGCTTGTACGCATATGTATGCATGAAAATTCTGGATGTCGTTTTTTTATGTTATAACTACCTGTACGTATGTACATACGTGTATTTTCGGACATGCCTGCTTTATTAATAGATGATTCTTGTGTACAATAATATTATTAGCAACATTACCCAGTTTCCATTTCTTAACATTAATGATGTTTAGTTTATCTTTGTTGTTATCTACACTTGTCTTTAGACAGTCTCGAATAAACTTGTAAGTTCTCGTTGCTGTTTCGCGAAAATTCTGTATCCGTTAATTCAATTTCATGATATTATTTTGTTGACAATTAGAGTTTTTTGTAACACTGCCACCACCTTAAGCCTGTTGGTCCCGAATAGACATACAATCATCCCTTCCGTTATACTTTGGACTGTTGTACTTCTATATTCGGTAAACAACGTAGTTCACTCTACAGTAAGTCTATAGCTTTGGGAACAACCCTTTCTTAAGTTATATAGCCTATAACCAATTGACCTTCAATAAGTCCGTCAGAATTTGAAGCACGGTCATATCTAACCTGCATTTTGCCATTGACCATTTCAATTCGTTCGAAATCATGCAGCTCATTTAAATTTTTTTGCTCTCAAGGAATTCCAAATCGCCAGGCAATATTTATTCCGTCCCGAAGATAATTTTAGTAGGTGTTCGTGATATCGAGTCATGTACAGCTGACCTACATGCTATCAAAAATGGTAATGTGCTCACCCCTGTCCTTTTGGTGATCGCTAATTAAATCTCTTTGTCATACCATCAGGTTAAGGTTGTAGTGGCGCCGCTGTGATTTTCTTTATCACATATAATTCGAACATTTTCCCGGAATATGCTAGACTCAAAATTTTTCCCAGGTCATAATGGAGTTATATTGGAACATCATAGCAACATATCTAGTTTTTTGTGAATATATTTCCAGCTGTCCTCGCTTGTTAGTTTGGTATAATATATTCCTCTGGCTATTTACTATACCATAACTAAAAGAACATAACGATTTCCAGTAAGGGTGACAAGAAAATTACCTGCTAGATCCATGACTATCCGCTCATGTGAAGCGTATGAAGTATATTGCTTTTTGTTACCTTTGTTAGCTGCTAAGCACTGTGTGCGGTTAGGTACGAAGTAGGCTACGGCTTGTTGATATTCAACCTAATAAAAACGCTGTTCTAACTTCACAAGGGTTTTCGTCATTCCAATATGGCCGCCACTACGTCCATTATTGAACTCTTGCAAGGCCTTATTAATCTTGATTGATGGCACAAGTATTAGATTGGACGTCGTTTCGCCATCTGCACTTCCCCTTACGAGATATAAGCTACCATTAATCAGCTGCAGACTGTTCTACTGATTCCAAAAGGATTTTACGAGTTGCTGATATACCATTTCGGGCAGGTCTCTGTCCTCCTCTTTGGCCGCTATAATTTTCTTCAGAATGTTGTCGTTTCTCTGTGGCATTGACCAGTCTTCATCAAAGTTGATAATTATGCGTTAACCGAACATTAATGACGCATTCCTTTTTTTCGGTCGTAACGCAATATCTGAATTTTTGCATCCGCATTATTAACTTTGCACCTCTTTTATACTTTATGCTAAAGCCATAGCTCTGAAAATGTTTAATCCAGCGCGCCAGGTGCCCCTCTGAATTTTTAAATTGCAGCAACCATCTCAATGCTGAGTTTTCGTAGTGTAAAATACTGGCCATACATGTACTTGTGGTAGTACTTTATGGATTCCAGTACTGCCGAAAGTTCACTTGTGTGTCACACAGTAATTCTTTTCAGGCTTTGAGAGTAAACAGCTGTAAATAACCCCTGACTTTTTCAGTACCATTAACCATCTTAGAGATCACTCCCCATTGATGCCGCTGGCATCGATGTCCAATACAAATTTTTCTCCAGCTATGGGGTACGCTAACACTGGTGATATGCAAATGTTTTAGTGTTTGAAAAACACTTTCTTGTAGTTCGCCCCAGTGGCGAACTGCTTGTCTTCTTGGTCAGCTCACAGAAGCTTGTAGAGACAGTAGCAAAATTCGGCACAAAACTAGTGTAGTATGAAATCTGCGCAACTCATGTAGATTATAAGGGGGATGCCGGTCCTTTACTGCTAGTATTTTATCTTCATCCGTTGAGATTCCGTGTGTTGTAACATGATGCCCCAAATATTTTACTTCTGAAACAGTTCACATTTCTTCAGGCTAAGTTTCCGTCCAGCGGATGATATTTGTTGAGGATCTTCTCCCAGGTTTTTAACGTGCTCATCAAATGTTTTTCCCATCACTATGTCATCTAAATACACTAGGCATGTCTTCCAATGAAGTCCTGTCTGTACTCTCTCGATAAGGCTTTCAAATGTACCCGGAGCATTGTCAAGACTGAAAGTCATAACCTTGAAGTGCCATAATTCATCACTTGCGTTAAAGGCATTTTCTCCTTGTCTTTCTCTTCAATATCCAAGGACTCGACGATGGCTCGATTACATCATGTCACTCCGTTGCATTGACCACTTCGTTGCGCTTCGCAACGTTACGCTTTTGAGTGGCTATTTAACCGGTTTCGTTACTTGTAGTTATTATGCTTAACTATTATCATTTTGGATATTAGTTGGCTTAGTTTGTCTCTGTCTGGAGTTGCTAATTTTGTTACCCATTTATCTACGTGCTTTTCAAATTGTTGACTATCTTTTACGGATACACTGGTAGGCTCCGTATTTCTTTCGCAGTTTATTAATATATCAGATCGAGTATATTAGCCTATATTGGAATTTTCTGTCATAGCTTTTTCAAGTCCTGACAAATGTACTACTCTGGTAGGAACTTTTTTTCCTTTGCAAGTTTTTTTTTAATAAATTTTTATTATAAAATATAAACAATTTTACATTATTCGCCCCAGCGCCATATTGGCATTATAGAGGCTTGTTGGCAAAAAATATTTACAAAATAAAAATTTATGTTCAATAGTTATAATAAATTCAATTTATGCTATATAAAATTAAAATCGAAATACATAATATTAGAAAAAATATTTAATTATATTCAATTATATCAGAAGTTCATCAACATTTTGAAGTAAAATTTGCTTTAAAGAAGATTTAAATTGTGAAAGACTTGATATACGTTTGATACATGATGGCAAGTTATTGTATTCCCTACAACCAGAGCGGTCGGAAACAACAACGTTGTTCTGTTGTATCCGACTGGCAAAAGGCTACTCTTAAATTGTCACAATTTCTAGTGTTGAAAATGTTTTGATTTTGCGAAAATTGTATAGTATGATGTCTAATACTATTAAGGCATTTAGAAACGTAAATTATTCGTTGCACCTTGTAAAGCCTGTGAATTGGCAAAAAATTGATATATACATCCCTGTACAAGGTAACAATTGGAAATCTGATAGGTAAATTTGCTACGGTCTTCAGTGCTTTCTTTTGCATCGTCTGAAGTGATTTACTATCTGTAGTTTTCTTGAATCCATACAGTAGAGCAAGATAATTACAATGGCTTTGAATTAAAGCCTGGAAAATAAAAAATTTCGTATTTTTTTTCAAATTTGTAATTAAATTTGTATAGTAAGCCCAAAGCATGGGAAATCTTACATTTAAGATTTATAATATGTTGATACCACATAAGGTTACCCGAAAAGTAACACCCAAATATTCAACAGATGAAACTTCTTTGCCATCTTCAAAAATACTAAACTCGTTATTAAATTCAGAGAGCGGCTGGAATCTTATAAGAGTAGTTTCAGCATGCCCATATGGCAGGTATGGTCTATTGTGGTAAAGTCTGACTCTCAATAGCAAGTACTTTTGTTATGTCTACTTGCCTGTCATGTCCAACATCAATTGCTATTTCAACATTCCACCAAATAGCAGTGGTTCTTGGTAGCTATCTACCTCTCTTTCTCGGAGCTTTGCAGTTAGGCTGAAACTGTCCGATCTTACTGCAGTTGAAGCATTTAGCATTTGTTTGTGTATTATTATACCAAGGCCTGTTTTACTATCTCATTGATGATCGCAACTACGTCCTTTTCTGCCACAACCTCGACATTTCGCACCTTTCACACCTGTGACTTTAAAACAGTGATGTGCACTACCACATAAACACAGTTGCGCTTGTGTGTGGCGCAGAGAAAAATCTCTGCTTACTTTTAACAGAGATGGAAATGTTTCTGGAATTACTTTCTGTTTTTTAAAAAAATTGAAGACTGAAATCTACAAATTGTATTCAATGTTTGGTACCACATATAATTGTGAAACGGCATTTTCTACCATGAAAATAATTCTAAGCAAAGTACGCAAGAACAAAAGAGTACCCAGGCCATATAGATCTGGATGAGCTAATATATATTTATTTGAAATAGACATTTATTATAACGTGTTTACAAAATAAGTACAATTTTCATCAGTCAGATGCTAATAAATAAAAATGTTGTGCTATATACAATAAATACAATTATAAATACAAAACATACGAATAGTAGCAACAAGTCCTTCAACTCAAAATATCGATAAAATTGAAAAGTACTTATTATCCATCGCTGCTGTATGTTAAAGATAAGCCAAAACCTAAGGAGAGCGAGAGAAACAAAATTTTTTTTCGTATACATATTTGTTTGCTGCGCAAGTAGAATTTGTTTATTTCTTGCTTTCCTATAACGCGTTATAGGGCAAGAGAAGCTTGATCATCTATGCTTTAAAACCAGGAATGGGTTAATTTCGCCTAAGTAAGTTGCACTAAACGCTATATTTCCATTTCAAAGTCCTGGGCACACTCATTGCATTTTTGGAACTCTGCACCATATTTGCGCTGCAGAGCCGTCAGTATTTCTTCATAGTTTAGCAGTACAGTCTCAAGTACCTCTATGACAATTCCTTTCAATTCCAAAATTAGCTCTGTAGCCTTCTCTCATTGTCCCATCCGTTTCTGTTGGCAACTGTATCGAAGTGGCACTTGAAAATGTTAAGTGGGCCACTGCCATCAATGCATGTCGCCTTTAATCTCCTGAAATCTGTAATTTTTCTACAACATGCAATCTCGCATCAAAATGCACTTACACGCCACAGATTTTTAGACTGTGAAGTCTACCTTCAAACTCTGGAAACTTCTTGTCAGCTTTATTCTCTACAGAGTCCACAATTTTATATATAGCCTCATATACATGTGGTAGTTTCTCGTTTTGTGGCTCTTTTTGATTCCAGAAGTTTTGTCCATACATCAGTTTTACCTGCTTGTACTTCTGCCTTGACTGCTTGTACTTTATGTTTGACTTCCGATGTAATACCTTTAATTTCGATCATCGTAGCAGCGAACATCGTATTTGAATTCATGCTGTTTGTTGTGGCATGAATACACAGTTCTATTTCTTCTTTGTCTTTGAATTCGTGTACGCTCATGTCAATACCGCGGTGGATAAACTTTGGCTTTTTTTTATTTTAATTTTATATTGGACAAGCACTCAGGGGATGGCCCCTACATATGCAGTGCATTGCGCCGAAACCAAAAAGGAGTGGATAGTATTGAGGGGACAGATGAAAGATGAGAAGAAGCTTTTGTAGCTTTTTCAACCTTTTTACTTCGCCAGCTAATTTTTTTGCTACAGGACTGACGAAGGAGGGTGCTGTTACTCTGCTTTTAGTACATGATAGTGTCAGTCGTTCCCAATTATGTTCAATGACCGATGCTATGCCTTCATCATTGAAACAGGCTGGAAGCAACAAACAAAACCATGCACTAATGCTGATCAGAGGATTTCAACACAATATTTCATGACTCAGCGTGAACTCAGAACCCTCCGCTTCATAGTCTCGTGTTCTACTACTTCAGCCAACAGCACCCACCTCTGAAGTTCAGGTTATTACCTATTGTTGCCAGCTCCAACTTACTGAATTCCATGATTTTTTTAAAAAGCCCTCCTTTAATTTTAATTATATATTGTTTTTATAATTAAAGTGTTTTTTTTTATTTTGCAATTTCTCTTTTGATACCAACTACGACTTATTCGTTAGAACGCTTTTATTATTTTGTAGGAGTCGTTGAATTGCAAGTAAGATAAAACACGGATATATAAATTTCAAATATACCACGCGGACACACTTTTATTTACACAATTATTCACACAAATATTCGTACTACTAACACGACGTAATCACTGACTCTTCTTGGCGACGTTATTTATATATGAAAGTGTGCATGTATAGTTTCGGGGTTATTAAAACACGTTATTTTATTACTAAACTATGTACAAAAGAATGGGATCGTTTATTGATCACAAAGTTCAAATATAAATTAAATACGAATTACTTCAGCTGAAGCAGCAAACACAACTCGTGGAGTTAGTCTCTGTGTTCTTCTGTCAATCTTTTTACAAGCGCTGCCAGATTCGAAATTTTTAATTATCGGCAATCGTGGAGGTGCCACATCCACTCCCCTTCCAGTGACTAACTTAAGAACAGTTGGGAACGATACTTCTACATTTGAGTTGCTTAAGAACGTGTTATCAGATGAAACTTCAGGTTTTTCCAAGATGTCAGGTTGTTGTGATGTGCTGTTCGGGCAAGTCGATGTTAAATTTTCTTGTTGCAAAATATATTGTTGTGTATCGCAGGTAGTAAAAGCTGGTTTCAGTCTATCAGCACTGACATTGATATCTTTACCCTTGATTTTAATTGTATATAAACGATCGGATAGACGTTGAACAACTTTATCTGGACCAGTGTAGGGTGCTTTAAGTGGCTATCTAACTGCATCCGCGCGAAGAAAAACATGAGTACTTTCAGTGAGATTTTTAAAAATTACCATTTTAGCTTTGTTGTGATGAGTTGATGGGGTTGGTCGAATTAAAATGATGACGAAGCTTCTTTAAAAATTCATGTGATTCAATGCAGTCATTTGAATTGTCGAGAAAATCATTAGGCAGACATAATGAGCTACCATTTAGATCTTCCTTGAAAGTAGTTCTGAGACCAAGTAGTACCGTAGGAAGCATATCAATCCATGACGTATTTGGATGACACATAAGTGCTGTCTTAAAAGTCCTATGCCATCTCTCGATCATGCCATTGGATTGATGGTGATAGGCGGTAGTTCGGGAACGTTTTGATCCAATTAAATTAGTTGGTCCCTTAAATAATGCAGACTCGAATTGAGCGCCCTGATCCGTTGTTATTATTTTTGGGCAACCACACCTAGATACGCAGTGAGACCAAAAGGTTGTTGCGATGATTTGCGCTGTTATATCTTTGATTGGGACAGCCTCTGGCCATCTCGAAAATCTATCGATCATGGTCAAACAATACCTAAAACCCTACACCAGTGGCATTATCACGATGTCCAAATGAACGTGATTGAAACGATTATCTGGTACATCTAAAGTTTTAGGCGTAAAACGATTGTGTCTAGTTATTTTGGCCCCTTGACAAAATACACAATTTCGAGACCAACTAATAATTTCTTTTTTAATTCCTGGCCAAACGTACTTTTTCTTGATTTGCTCAAGCGTTGCTTTTCCACTAGGATGTGACAGGTTGTGTATTGATTTAAATAATTTGTTGTCGTAGTGCTTTTTGTTTGTTATGTGGTCAAGTATGTCTATATGCCTGCATTTCATTAGTTCTTACACCAAATCATCAGTAGACTTTAACCTAATTCTACTGATGATTTGGTGTAAGAGCCAATGAAATGCAGGCATATAGACATACTTGACCACATAACAAACAAAAAGCACTAATTTAATTGAGACATATTTCGAATAAACGATTTTAAAAACGTTTGTTGTCGTAGTTTTTTGGGAACGTATGGTCGGACATAACCAGTTGAAATGTCGCAATATATAGTAGAATTATCAAAATGGAAGTTTTAACGAGTTGTTACCATCCAGTAAGGTTTTTAATTCGTCGTCTGTTTCCTGTGCTGTTGTTGTTGGCATAGAAATTGAGCCTAAATGTGACATTGCATCAGAAAATGTATTTTCCGAATCAGACAAATGTATGATAAATGTAGTGAATTGTGCGATGAAATCCAGACGACGCAATTGTCTAGGAGACGGCTTTAAGGTTTCTGTGAAAATGCATAAATCAGCGGTTTGTGGTCGGTCTTAACGACAATATGACGAGCTTTTAGTATGTGACGAAAATATTTAATTGCATCGTAAATTGCCAGTAATTCCCTGTCATACGTACTGTAGTTGCATTCTGCCTTCGATAATATCCTGGAGAAAAAAACTAGTGGTTTCCACGTTCCATCCAATTTCTGCTCAAAAACGGAACCTATTGTCAAATCACACACATCAGATAGTACAATTTGCGAATTGGGGGCCGGATGTGCTTCACCTATACTTTTCTTACAGGCTTCGAAAACATTTTCCGTCTCCGTTGTCCACGCTATTTTCCTCCTGTCGTTCTTTTTAGAATTAGAAAGAAAATTGTTAGGTGGGGCTTGCAAATGTGTTGCATGAGGTATGCATCGTCGAAAATAATTTAGGATGTCAAGAAATCGGCGAAGTTCGCAAATTGTTTCTGGTTTCTTGTAATTTTCAATTGCAGTGACACGATCCCTAGGGGGTCGACAACCATTAGTATCGATCGTGTAGCCCAGAAAATTCACTTCCGTTAAATAAAAATTATATTTCTGTACGTTAATCGACAAACCATACTGTTGCAGATGGTAAAAACCCGTTCAATTTTCTGTAGTCCCCACAGGCGTGCCTGACACCGGACTTTTTTGCTACCATATGTAAAAAATCTGTTTCAGCTTTTGCCGCTACCAGCTTATCTCCAAACAAGTCCGCAGTGGGTTTACCGGTAATCTCGATATGATGTAAAACTATTGTATCTTCTGTCCGTTTACGGGTTAATGTAGTTTTTGTAATACAAACGTGTTCTTGAAGGAATGCTGATAATCTAGTATTTCTTGAAATGGTTGAAATGCAAAAATCTTTCGCTTTACGGATTTCACCATTATTTGAAAGCTTAGTTGTATTATCTACAAAACGTCTATTCCTGAGATCAAGTATAATATTATAATGTATTAAAAAGTCAGCGCCTATTATGGGCGATTGAACGTCAGCAATAACGAATAACCATTTAAAATCACGACGCAATCCTAGCTCAAGCTTAAAAACGCAATGACCATAAGTTACAATTTCACTACAGTTAGCCGCTAATATTTTAACACTCGAAGGGAAAAGTTTTGTCTTTATTAATGATGGGGGTAGTACGGAGACTACCGATGCAGAGTCAATTAAAAAATAGTTTCTTGTTTCCTTATCAAAAATATGTAAACGATTCTCTAAAATTATTTCATTGTTATCACTGGCATTGTCGAGAACCGCGTTGACTGAAAATTTGGCTTGCAATGTTTGGCACCATCTCCAAATTTTTGGCGATACCAGCAAAGTTGAGATTCTGAAAAATTTTGGCCTTGCTGTGAACGACTGCGAGACTTAGAACTGCTGCGGCGGTACCTATTCTGATCCGATTGCGTCAATTTTATTCGATAATAATTTTATTGCATGTACAAGTCCGGTCATTGATGGGCTAATAGCATCGACTGACAATTGCGTTTCGCTACGTACAACGTTCTGTGAGATAGAACTTACCATGTTGGATTTTGCATCCACCATTTTATCTGCTGTTCGAGCAAGTTTGTCCAAATCATCTTCCTCCCATATACTTAAAAGCGGTTGAATTGGTTCCGGCATTTGTCCAAGAAAAAGTGTACGAATTATTGCTTCATTACCTATACCAGGTACTAGCCGCTTCATGTGGGCTAAAACCTTCAGCTGGTTTCATACCAATAGTTTCACCACCTTATAGTAACTAGCGTAGTTTAAATTCAGCCGACTCAGCAAATTTAGAAATCAATATTTCTTTTAACGCATTGAATTTGTCACTGGCTGATGGATTTATTATTAAATCCTCAACTGATAAAAGCACATCGTCTTCAAGACGAATTGATACAAAATCAAATTTATCATTATCCAAAGTAACATCACTAACAGTAGACGACCTCTCCACTTGAGCAAACCATAACTGTGGATTGTGCTTATTGAATTTAGTTATATGTATTTTCTGAAGATTAGATTTCGTTACGCCATTTAACTGGCCATGTTGCTCCCGCAATTCGAATAATTAGTTGTTGTCCGCCTTCGAATAATTAGTTGTCTCAAAAAAACTTCCCCTCGTCGCTGCTCGTAGAGTTTTCTTCTCGTGTCTCAGTTACTTTACTTAGATTGTACGTAGCACTCATAAGCAAACTTGTTCATACACACGCAAACATATGCATAAGTAAGTAGACAAAATCGTTGATATTCAAAAACTGCGCTGCCTCCAAGCGATGAAAATTAATTATTAGCTTGAAAGATCAATTATCAGTCCTCTGCTATTGATTGCATCCAAACTCGGGGTCACCAATATATTTTCGGGATAATTAAAACACGTTATTTTATTACTAAACTAATGGAATCGTTTATTGATCACAAAGTTCAAATAGAAATTAAATACGAATTACTTCAGCTGAAGCAGAAACACAACTCGTGGATTCAATCTCTGTTTTCTTCTGTCAAACTTTTTACAAGCGCTGCCAGATTCGGAATTTCCAATTATCGGCAATCGTGGAGGTGCCACACATGTATGTTGTGCGTTTTGGTTTTTGATGTACTTAGCTTGTACGCATGCATAATATAATAAATACGAGCACAAGGTACTTCAATTCTCTAAATTTTTGTTGATTGGCTTTATATATATTTCTCTTTTTTCTGTTATGCTTGAACCTATGATTAAAAATAATATTAAGACTGTGATTTTCATAAAAAAATTTCAAATATATGTACACATTTTACAAATATAAAGATTTGCAAATTCATATCTCAACATTTAAAAACGAACGAAATAAAGTGCAGGTATTGCAATTTGATTATGTGTTTTCTTAATTGTGAAAACACGAAATATTTATGTAGAAATACCAATATCCGATCATTGGTTAAATAGTTGATATTCCTACTAACTAGCACCACTTTCAAAAGTGGATTAATTGAACTAAGAACGCTGATGAGATGGCGTAGCGGCCTCGAAATCGGTACTGATCCGTTCTGCTGGTTTGATGATTATTTAAAATATTCTTAATATTCCAATCTTAATATAAAAAAATACTAAATAGAACTTGAACAAATTCATTTATTAATAAAATAATAAAAAATCATTTGCAGTCATGCAGATTCGAACTTAAGCCCGTTGAAAAAATTACCAATTTACATAAGAAAGTTCGACTAAGAAAAATTCATACATAATTTAATATCCGATCTTTTAAAATTTCTATTCTGCATGGTATTCGAGAGCAGTGACTATGAGCTTGCAAAAACTTAGAAACTGATTTGAAATTCTTATCAGCTTATATGTATATTTAAGTACATAGTACATACATATACATATCGGTAATATTTATAAAATTTAAATATATAACACTAATAATAAAATCATTATGAAAGTCGCTTGATTATGCCTACTTTTCACTTCTTTATACCTTGCATTTATTATACCATGTACACTTTTATGTTGGGAAATGAATGAAAGTTCTTTATGTTTCTTTTTATTTTATAACACAACTACTAGTGTATTTTCAAACATGCTTGCCTTATTATGAGATGACAGTTAAAGATTATTTTTAGCAACATAACCCAGTTTCCACTTCTTAACATTACTGCTCTTTAGTTTAATTTTGTTGCTATCTACATTTGTCTTTTTAGGCAATCTAATCTGTTAAATCAAATTCTTGTTATTATTTTGTTTAAAAATTTGCTTTTCTGACAATTAGAGTTGTGTTGTTAGTGCTGCCAAATTCACATAGGCACATTTCGTTATATCTAGCGTTGTGCTTTTCAGCTAAGTGAGCTGACCGCTCATTTTAGTTCAGCACCCTTTACTCAGCTAGTTCATATAATAGCTCAGTACCTCAGTTATAATGAAACAACATGGGTGACTAAACACGTTCTAACCATATTTATTAAAACACCTTGGACATATTCAAAGATGGCAGATACTATAAGAATAATATCGTATATATATATATATATATATATATATATATATATATATTTATCGGGTGTTTTTTACAGAGTGATACAAGTTTACATCATAATAAAACATAGTAATATATTTTTGATATCAATGAAACGGTCTTTATTGGATAAAAAATTTTATGGCATTAATGTTTAAATATGATTTCGGCCATGTGGCCGCCACGGCTGGCGCGTACAAGGCGCAATCTGGAACACCATTTTCAGCAACTAGAGAAATGAAGGACAAAACCCCAGTTGCTGACGAATTGATTGAATAGGATTATCTTCATTGCTTTCCTGTATAGCGGCTACAGTTTCTTCAGTGCGCAACTGTTCGGCGTCTCACGGGATGCACATTATCAGTAACAGTAAATGTGGTCCGAAAACGATCTATTGTTCTTCGAATTGTGTAAGGGATGTGCATATAAGAATATAAAAATAGTAGGTTCGCCTACGTGCCTGAGTAATAACCAATAGGTGAGGCGACACCTAGGTTTGGGTAAAAAAGAAACCGAAGTCGATAGAAAGTTTATAGAACCTCCACTGGTTTGAGTTTCGAGGCTTTACCAGTAGTCAGAACTGGTACCACGGGATCCAGTACAAGCCCCGCAGTTTACTGCGGGGGGATATTGGTGAGGTCTCCCTCGGGAGTACACGTGGTGGTTGTGGTCACCAATTTGGTGGAAGATTTGTCAGATAAGGATTGATGTTCAATCCTTGCGGTTGGACTTCGGTCCGGCTGATAGTAGCAAAATCTATGTGTTGTTGTGAATCAACAAATAAAAGATCGTCTAGATAGGATCGGCACTCTAACAAGGTGTTAGATCATGGGGCTTACCAAATCATGCTCTAGAAATTGCCACCTGGGTGACCTGAGGTCGCCTTCGTGTGGCCTCTTGGTGCTAAGAGGAGTGATGGTGACACCCAATTTCACCCGATGTTAAGAGCATCGTCAGGTTAGGCCGCAAGGCAGGAACTGACCTAAATCAATGACATATTTGTTTTTCGAATTAGCAGCTCTCAAGGACGATTATGTACGCCATAAAATGGAGGAAGTGTACGATCAGTTTGACGAATGTAATAATTATGTTGATTAAAAATTTCAACAATTTGCACCCACTGCTCTGGGTGCATATTACCGATTGTGCGCAGCTGTATTTCACCAATGGTTTAACGAATATTGTCCTTTAAAGCGTCAATAGTCTCTGGCTTGTCGGCGTAACACTTATCTTTGACGGCAACCCACAAATAATAGTCCAACGGTGTCAAATCGCAGCTCCGAGGTGGCCAAACGACATCAGCTCTGCGATCTTCAAAAACAGGGCGCAAAACATCGACTGTAGCTTCGGTTGTGTGGCACGTAGCGCCGTCCTGTTAAAAACAAATTTCGCCAATATCCTTCTCTTTAATTTTTGTGAACAATAATTCGTTCAACATGGCCCGATAACGATCGCCATTGACTGTAACGGCCACTCCTTGCTCATTTTCGAAGAAAAACGGCCCAATTATGCCTCTGGACGAAAATCCGTACCAAACAGTGACTCATTTTGCTTTTCAATGTATGCGTGCGGCTTTTCTGTGCCCCAAAGATAACGAACATACGGAGATGACGGTGCTTCTCTTCTTCCCAAATCCGTACGCAATTTTCGCACAACATTCGTGGCGCTATTGCCAACATACGGCCCCATATGCTCGAAAAAGTGGTTGAAAATTGGACCTGTAGAATTGGCTTTATTCGAGCCAGCCGCGGCGGCCACATGCCCGAAGTCATATTTAAACATTAATGGCATAAAATTATCCTTCCAATAAAGCCAAATTGATGGACATTAAAACGATTTTCTTGTGTGTTATTTCAATTCGAAGTTCTATACCTCAATAAAAAACACCCAATATATATATATATATATATATATATATATATATATATATATATATATATATATATATGTATATATATATATATATATATATATATATATATATATTTATATATATATATATATATATATATATATATACATATATATATATATATATATATATATATATATATATATATATATAAATATATATACATATATATATTTTTTTTTATTTTGGACCAGCACTCAGGGGATGACCCTTATATATGCAATGCATTGCGCCGGAACTGAAAACGAGGGGATAGTATTGAGGGGACAGATTAGGAAAGATGAGAAGATAGACAGTTTTTTTTGTAGCTATTTCAACCTTTTTTACTTCGCCGGCTAATTTTTGCTACAGGGCCGACGAAGGTGGGTGCTGCTACACTGCTTTTAGTACATGATAGTGTCAGTCGCTGCCAATTATGTTCAGTGACCAGTGAATTATGCCTTCATCATTGAAACAGGCTGGCAACAACTAACACAACCACGTACTAATGCTGATCAGAAGAATTCAACACAATATTTCATGACTCAGCGCGGGCTCGAACTCAGGACCCTCCGCTTCATAGTCTCGTGTTCTACTACTTCAGCCAACAGCACCCATGTATGTATATGTATATGTATACATACATATACATACATAGCATCAAGGTGAAACATATTTAAACAACATTCAATTCAATGATATCATCGTTATATTAAAACCACTCCCATGTACTGGTCTTTTTCAAATAGTTTCATCCCTCCAGTTTGATTTATAAAAATGTTCTATACATAACGATTGCTTCTTTAGACATGGCGCCATAAAGGCCCATTTAGCCAAACGCTAAAATCGTAAAAGCTGCGTAAATGCTGGCGCAGCGCAAGTGCTAAAGGTGGAAGTCCATACCATCCTTTCTATGCATATGCGTTTCATACTTTCTGTGCATTCTATGCGTTTCTAAATTCAAGTTACATGCAAAGCGTTTTATACGCCCACATTTTTTCTATATTTAAACAAAAACCATGGTGAAATAAATATATATATATTTCACCATGACAAGAGAGGAAGAAAAAAGTAGTCCACGACAGAAACCTTTTCTCAACTCGCGTGCGACGCATGGAAAAGTAGAAAGTAAACCTACTTTGATGCGTTGATACGTGTATGCATTCTATGAGTTTTCCTGTGTAACTTGTCACATACAATTATGCGGATTCTACTTTTTTGTCAACTGCATAAAAAGGAGAGACTAATGAACGCATGGTATGGACCTTCAGCTTTATGCTTAAAAACGCACCTTATGCTTTTACAGAAAAACAAAAACGTACATAAATAAATTACAAATGTAGTAATATTTGTACCATATAAATTCATGCCCATGCATTCATATATGTATGTACATATACATACGTATGTATAACATTAACGTATTATTCGACAAATAATATGAACATATATTTACAGTCTTTTGTGAGATTTTATAAAGAAAAATAAGTTATATAGCAAATTAATTTATTAAATATGCTATATATGTCAACAAATGTATAAACCAAATGTTCAAATATCAAACCAAATTAGACGTACAAACGAAAAAGCTTTTGTGCCACACTCTCATTCAACATACATACATGCCGTCACTCTCTGCGTAACCACTGTGAAATTCTATCTTCTGCAGGTTGGTTGCGCTGCGCTGCGTTTTATAGTAAATAAGCATTTTCAGAATTTTCCTTATAACAGATTGGATCTGCAACTGGCACCAAAAGTAAAGTCATATATACAAAGCCAAGAGTTTAAGGACCATAGTAAAGTCATACATACCAGGTCAAGAGTTTAAGGCTCAACGTAAAACCAAACATTTAAGACCATCAGGCTAATGCCTATTATGGAGTAACACACTTGGAGACAAAGTTTTGAGTTCGAAGTAATGTCAAACGTTCTGTGGTTAACATGTTTTTAAGGAATTCAGGAGTAAAACTTTAAATAATTTGAAAACCATGGAAAATAGAAGTAGAGTGGTCAACTTCCTTCTGCAAAATTTTAAATTTTATGCTTCAAGTTACGTGTTCGCTACCAACACATACAAGGAAGAACACAATCATGCGTTCATTTTCAGAACATATCCCCACTTTTCTATAGCTCCGGAGAAATGCATTGCACTAATACGGGCCGTTCCCTTAGTGCCAGCTCGTAAAATGAATGTTGGATAACCCGTAATCAGAAAACAGATGACACGATCTGGCTGAAATATAGCATTACTATAAATTTGTATTTTGTATTTCTCAGATAAATTACAAATTTATGGGTGCGATTTTATTATAATTAAGTCGTTGGAAGTTTTTCAAGGCTAACCGTCAAAAGCACCAGAAATAAATATTGACAGTTGGTTACAAATCCAAACAAATTCTAAGGAGGTGGACTCAAGTCTAACGTTACACTTAGACTTGGGTCGAAGTCGTTCATACGCTTGTTTTCGACAAAAACCTATGATGAAAGCAATGTAATTGATATAGGTTTGATCACAGGTTCCTGTCAAAAATGAGCGGATGAACGAGTTCGACCCAAGTCTAGTTTATATAGTATATGAAGTTATAGAAATTGTTTGTTGTAAAATTCGTTCACCTGGACTGTAAAAGTATACTCTTACATATTATTAATTTATACATGTATTAAATATCATTGAAATTTTGCGCGATCGATTATTTTATAAACATTATATTTAAGGATTCACTAAACAGAGAGAAAAAATCACACCTTTTAATTACAACCCAGCAAATAATGCTATTTATATAAACTATTTATTGGATTCTCTTTGCATTTTTATTTCCACACCGATTGTATGAAATAAATATGGATGTATCCCTTTAAAATGGACATGCAGGTGCTCAAGGTACAAATTTCAACTAATGCGATGAAAAACAATTTCTTATTTTCACTAATTAAAACTCTTGTTTGCGGAGTTTTTTCTTTATTGTTCCATTAATTATCACCAATTTGCTCTATAGCAATAAAATTAACTAGATTCAATGAATTTGTGATGTACATATGCATGTAAAGGAGACAAGTTTCGAAAAAAAATTAAAAATTGCTTGGATTACTTTTTCAGTAAATGAAATAAATTCAGTGTCATGTGTTCAAAAACCTTCCAAAAACGAATGATATATTTTCTTCCCAATTTTATTAAATTTTGCTATTAAAAATTTGTCGGCTTCGTTAATCAATCTCTACACAAATGTGTTTTAATTTTTGTTTGTTGAAAATTCCAAGTTATTGATTAATCTGTTATGTTTTTACAGTTTCGGTACGTTATGTACATTATTCTGAACAAACCAAATTGTATAATTAAAATAACATTAGTGCATATAGGTGATAATTAAATGGAATAATTGTAGAAAAAAAAGTTTATTCCAATCAACTCCGTATATAAGAAATGTATTTTAGTTAAACTTAACAATCTTTTTGAGAATGATTTTACATTTTATTAGATTGATTCGTAATAGCTTCACATATCAAAAATATTTTCGTTTTAATTACTTTTTCAGTAGTTTTGAAATAAAAACAAAATACACATATAAACAACACTTACTTACATATTTAATAAAACTCATGCAATTATTTTTGTACACTGTGCGAAAAATCTGTAATATATTTTATAGTTTAGCTTGCTTTTTAATTTTACTATCTTATTTCTATATTATCTTTATGACAGTAACAACATTTTTATACATTTGAATGTGGTAATGTGCATATATAAATGAATATATATATATATATATATATATATATATATATATATATATATACATATATATATATATATTATATATCTATATATATATATATATATATATATATATATATATATATATATATACATATATATACATATATATATATATATATATATATATATATATACATATACATATATATATATATATATATATATATATATATATACATATATATATATATATATATATATATATATATATATATATATATATACATATATACATATATATATTTATATATACTTATATACTTATATATATATAAACAAATAAATTTCATTTATATATAATAGTATTGTGACAACAATGTGTCATATAAAAAATTTTCATAACAGTTTGATTTAGATTTAATTTTTCATTTTGCCTTATAAATACTTTTCTTGTTATCCAATGGATTTCTGATTGTATAAAGGTGTAGAAAAATAAAATAGTTTCATATCGAATATACTTTATTTGTTGGTTTAGTTTTGTATGAGTTTCAAGGCCTACTATTCTTATTCTGTTGTTATTTTTGAAAATAATTTGTAATTTACAAGTTGTGAATTCTCAGATGGTTTTCGGAAGTATATGCATAATATAAGAGGTTTTTAACTTTTCAAAACTGTGGTTAAAGTCTACTGACGATTCGTTTTCTAAGCCTTTTATGATTAAAACTTTTTTTATAAGTTAGGCCGTATATATTTTATGCTTAAATATGCTAACGGAGAAAAAATTTACGTACAAGGAAAATTTTTATTTCACCCTCATATGCAAAGAATTCAAAAATATATATGCGGTTTGGTAGAATTACATTGTAAGTTAAATAGGTGCAGTAAACCGTTGGCTACAATAGTAAAATAGCACTTTCCATTCCTGAAGATTATATATTACAGGCATAATGTATAAACAAATTTCTGATTTACAACAAGTTAATAGGAAACATTTTCATGCAGTGTGTTTTATAAGAAACTTATTAACAAAACAATTTTTTGATCACACACATTTTTGTTACATAACATTTTCAATTTATTTTTAATGGTTGAAGTAATACAATTTTCACATAGTTGGACACTATTTAAATTAATCGCTGCATTTTTGGGCCAAAGGCGGTAATTTCGCAGATAGTTAAAAAAAGATTCAAGGACCATGAAAGTCCACGTTTAAAAAGTGCATAAAATTCTACATTGCTAGAAAATAATAAGAATGTCAAATAGGTAATGACTAACTAAATCCCATTTTTCACAAGTAATTTTGGATAATTGCCATATCTCGAAAACCTACTATCAAATTTTTATTCAAATGTTATCTAACTTATAAATGTTAGAAACATAAAAATAATTCGTGGAATTACTTCTGTTTTTATTGTTTGCATAAAATAGGCAAAAAAATAGATATTTCAGTTTAAGTGGACATAAAATTATTGATCAAGCACAGATTTTAATGTTTTTTTTTTTTAGAATAAGTCGTAACGCCTCAAAATTTACAACTAAAATGGCTTTCAGCCTTCTGCTAACACCTCACCGATGTTGTTGTTGGGAATGCTTTATGTATTTTTATTAGAGATGGGCGAATGGCCATTTGAAGTCCTAGGTTTCGTGTGTGTTTCTTAGGGTTGTTACAAACTTAACAAATCCACAGGCATTTAATGTTAGGCAATTCAAGGGATGCGTGCGTGAATAGAAATCACGTTTACTAAATAATTAATTAGAGGGCCACCGTATCCTCCGCCCTATATATATTATAGATATATGTATATATTTATATATATATATATATATATATATATATATATATTAAAACTTGGCAAGTCTCAAAGTACGTTTGAAGTTCGTCATCATGAAGTTGGTGGTGTAGGTTCGGATGTTGATTCCCGGTTAGCACGGATCTGGCTCTGGCGGATTGATCCATAAGGTCTCTTCGTCAACCCTCGCATGGACCTCACTGCTTGCAGACACCCATGGGATCTAAACGTGACTGCACAACGAACGGAGACAGCGGCTGCGAGTTTGGACCCTATCGAATAGAAATGCAGAAAAACAATAGAATGAATTTAGAGGCGGGAGCGGAAAGCTCAGGAAATGGTGGAATTGAGAATCCATTTCTGAAGAGGCCGGTGATCACGAGATCGCCCCCTACGGCGGTGAACACGCCGCATAGGGGAGGTTTTTGGCACCACAGATGGTGGTGGTCAGGAACCAAAAGGCAAGGTTGAAAAACTAGGATAGCAAAGCTATTAGACTTTCTCAAGACAACATCGAATGTCCACAAGGATATAGTATCGATGTCTCGAGAAATACAGGCATTGTATATGCAGGTGGCAGATGAGCTGAGCAGTGGAACTGGTCAGATCAAGGTGCACTGCAATAAGCAGACGCAGACAGGGGTTATGGTAAGACCATCTCCCCCTGTCCCTGCAGGTGCGACCCCGAAGCGTAGGAGAGATGAAAGTACTCTTGGGACAAAGGGGAATAGGGCTAAGAAGAAGAGGAAGGATGCAGTAGATGCTATCAGGAGTAGTGAAGGTAGCTGTGTGGGATCGGCGGCAGCGAATGGTGCTGCTTTGCCGAACCCAGGCACTAAGGAACCTGGGTGGATAAAGGTCCGTCCCAAGGAAGTGAATAGAAATAGGATTAGGAGTAAGCAGGGGTCACGTTCGGATGCCCTGGTTATTAAAACATGTGGGAACGCTTCCTATGCTGAGATTCTCAGGCAAGTGAAGAAGGACCCTAAACTTAGTAATCTGGGGGAGAATGTCAAGGGCATTCGAAAGACTGGGAAGGGTGAGCTGCTACTGGAGCTCACTAAACCCGCTCACCAGAACATAGGTGTGTTCAGGTCGGAGGTGGAAGCGGTACTGGGTGGGACTGCCGAAGTACGGGCACTATCCCAAGAGGTTAGGATTGAAATTAGGGACATAGATGAGGTGACTTCCAAGGAGGACATCTATGACGCCATAGTTAGTAAATCCAACGATTTTAAGGTACTGCAGTTGACTGCAATTAAATCACTGAGGAGAGCGTATGGGGGAACACAAACTGCCACGATTGGCCTGAGTGCTACTCTAGCTAGACGTCTTCTAGAGATGTCCAAGATACGCATCGGCTGGGTCGTGTGTCGAATACGGGAAAAGATAGCACCGAAGAGGTGCTACAACTGTCTCGATTTTGGACATAGGGCGACGAATTGTAGCGGCCAGGATCTATCCGGAAATTGCTTGCGTTGTGGGGAAGCTGGCCACAAGATTGCAACATGTTCCAACAGACCTTCGTGCATGCTCTGTAGAAAGGGTGGAAGTACTAATGGTGACCATGTCACCGGATGCGTAGTTTGCCCGTACTACAAGAGGGCGCTACAAAAGCTTAGAGGTTAAACACTACTTAATAATCAGGATGCGCATATTACAGCTAAATCTCAATCACTGCCAAGCAGCACAGGAGTTGCTTAGGCAAACCGTACGAGACTTAAAGGTAGACGTTGCTGTACTCAGCGAGCCGTATAAGAAGATTGTATCTGCAAATTGGGTTACTGATGATACAGATACAGCAGCTATATGGACTACCGGTTCTTTGATATTGAGGGAGAGGTTATCACCGCAATGTGGGTACACGCGGGCCACTGTTTCCGGCATAAGTTTGTACAGCTGTTATGTTCCTCCTAGGTATTCTATTGATGACTTTCGTGTTATTATAGACAACATAGTGATGGACGCTGCAGCCAGGAGTCCTGTTATAATAGCAGGGGATTTCAACGCGTGGGCTGTTGAATGGGGCTGCCCCTTGACGAATGCAAGGGGAAGGATGCTATTAGAGGCCCTTTCTGCGCTAAATGTTGTGCTCTTGAATTCTGGAGATGAGGAAACATTTAGAGGAGGAAATGGTGGTTCAATTATTGATATTACGTTTGCCAGCGATACCATTATAAACCGTGTAAACTGGAGAGTATCTGATGTTTATACTCATAGCGATCACAGTGCCATTATTATGGATATACAGGATGATATACGGCATGTGACTCCCCGTGCACAAGGTTTGTCGGGATGGAAAGTGAATACCTTTGATAAGGATATTTTTGCCATCTGTATGGAAGGCATGGAATTAAGTGGTTCAGCTGAGGATATGGCAGAACAATTGGTAAACCATATCACGTG